>OZ025297.1:26012919-26612919 GCA_964019185.1 Maratus speculifer
TCGAGAACCAAAATCTATGATTACGATTACAGTGCGATTACACAGGGCGTGTTCAGCACAACTTACCGGTTACTTGCCGGTCACTTACGAATTGTAGACAAGTACGAATGAAAATCAAGGCGACATGTGACGTCAGCTACAATTCAACAGAATAGTTTTCATTGGTGCCACAATTCGCTTTCGTACTGCCCTATAATCGGTCGGTAACATTGGTTACCAGTGTTGGGCACGTTCACAAACTAAACGAACTAACTCAAACTCACGTTCAATTTCTGAAAAGTGATTTAAGTTCCCGTTCAAATTCACAAATTTTCAAACGAACTCGTTCAAATCAAACTCATAAAGTAAAAGTGAACGAAGTTCACTAAAAAGTTCACTTTTTTATGTTTGGGTATTATTGTCCAAGTTTACAAAATTTTGTGAACTAATCATTTGATTATTCAATATGTAAGATAGAGGTATGCACGGACGGAAATTTCCAGGCCCGATCCATAGAAAAAAAAATGTCCGGCCCGATATTAAAATAAAAATTTCGGCCCGAACCCAGCCAGGCTCGTAGAGAAAATTTAGCGGCCCGACCCGGCCCGATATAATAGCTAAAATCAAGGCTCGACCCGGCCCGATATAATAGCTAAAAACAAGGCCCGACCCGGCCCGATATAATAGCTAAAAACAAGGCCCGAGCTTGGCCCGGCCCGGAAAAAAAGTTGAAATTTCGCACCGAACCCGGCCCGACCCCGAGTACATTTCTACAGGACATTGATATTTGCCGTTACGGAAGAGTTCTGGCAAAAAAAAACTTACCTTAGTCTGTTTATAATCTCCATTTATGCAGAAGTGCCGTAGACTGCGATTTTTATGCTATCTTCTAAAATCTTTCCAATTTAGACATATTTCCGCCTTACACAGTCCACCTTGTATAGAGAGTTTACTGTATATATCTATTTTCGGCGAAATTGTATACAGCCCAGGTCCGGTTCGGCGCGACCCGAGTCTGCAGAAGAAGTAAGACTAGGATACTGCCCAGATAAGTGATATCCAGACTTAACCCGTCCTGAGGCTCGTGTAGGCCTCTAAATGGCATTTGAAAAAGGGAAAAATGTACTAAGGCCTGAAAAAATTTTAAATAAATTATGAAAAAATTGAACGTAAATTTCGTTCAAACTCGTCTATTTTTTGAGTTTCCGTTCAGTTCAAACTCGTTTATAAAATAGTGAGCGAAGTTCAGTTCAAAGTTCACAAATAGTGAGCGAAACTCGTGAGTTTTCGTTCACTGAGCGCGTTCATACCCAACACTGTTGGTTACTTTGGTAAGTTGCACTGAACACGTCCATAGTTTTTGTGTAATCGATTATAATCGACTACGATTAAAAGATTACGATTACTAGAAGACTGATAGGATAACTGCATTGGATCTTCGCTGCTAGCTGGTTGCCACCGAATTTCTTCTGCGTTAACAAAATCCCATGATCCTTTGCGTGCATGGGCGGGGGATCGGCGGGGAAAGGGATGCTAGTTAGGCGAAGTTATCGCTTTTTCGGCACATGTCTCCCTCAGTATGTTCTTATTTTATTGACAGTTAGCGATGGGCGCTGGAGATAGAAATTTCGTAGTGTGATTGTTTTAAAAGTAACAATAGATGGTTACTTTTTTAACTATTATTTAGCTCGATATTTTCAATTCGTATTACGTTAATTCATATGCTTATTTTTGTTACGATAAAAACCTTCTGTCCATTTCACTCAAATAATTCATAAAAAAACGAATTAAGAGTCTCTTTAAATTAATTTTTTTAATTTTATTAATAAAATTGTAACTAATAAATACTTTCCAAAGGAAACTGATAATTTTATAAAGGATTTATAATTCAAACAGAGCAGAAAATAAAAATATGTCAGTTAAATATTGTATTTTCATTAGTAATACAAACATGACAATTATTTGAGGAAAAGGTGAATAAAAAAAGTGTGAGCGAAATTAGAGATGCAATTGCATGAATTAGATTTAATTTGAATGGATGTCCAATTGTAGATAGTGTTGAATCCGGAGGGTCATTCCCCCCGGAACAGTAAAATGCCTCCCCCCCCCGGAGCCACAGAAATCCCAAGTGTTTGTAGATATAGAGCAGAAAGGGGGGGGGGAGGGTCTGTCCTTCATTTCATTTCAGAATTTAAATTTTCTAGATACCCTTTTGTCTTTGGATGATTGTGGGGGGGGGGGGGAAGAGAAAAAAATAGTAAAATTAATTTTTCATGGATAATTTAAAAATTACACACAATAGAAAATATTTTTTTAGTTAAATGGAGTTTTAAAAAAGATGCAATCAATACTAACCAGTGAATAAAGTTTAATATGTGTTAGTTTGATTCAAGCAGACTAACTAAATTTTTGGAAAATAAAATAAAACAAAAATAAGAATGAAACGTTAATCCTGGTTCCTTCTTCTTGTGCTTTGAACTGCTGCACTCTTTAAAAACGCATGCCATGATAATTAAAAAGAAACTAAAAGCGAAAGCGTAAGTATAACGAGTTAGATGACAGTCACGATGACAATGACAGAATGGCATGCAAATATCGACCAAAGATCAGCCAAGACCGTCTGCTAACTTTTCGCCTTCGCCAAGGTTGCCATGTTTTGAAGCAGTTGCGTCATCATGGAATGGGGGGGGGGGGGAGCGGTTGTAGTTAGAACTATAGAAGCCTTAGTTGTAGTCAATGACCTTAAGATACGTATATGAGAAAGTCAATGGTTGTAGTATCCCGATTGCCTCTCATAGTGCCTCTGCGCGCGGCTGAGCTCATCCCATAGCTTGTTATCCTATCGCCAAGCTAAACACTCGAATTCAATTCAACAAACGCCATTCATTCAATCAATCCCCCGATTAGCCTCTCGCCTCAATGTAAACAAATGCTGCCACATGCATCTGGCACCAAATGGACAGTGTGAGTTTAATTCAAAATTGAAAAATCTTGTGCCAATAATTAATAAAATAATTATTTACTCAATTATTATCAAAAATAGGCCAAATAATAAACTCTTCAAAGAAATATTACGAACTAAAAAAAAAAAAAAAAAAAAATTATTTACAACAGAAGCATTTCGGTCATTTTCAAAAAGTACGTTTCAGCAATTTATTTTTGAAATTTTAAAGTATAATTTTTTTCTCAAATTATTTTACTATATTTAATAAAATGATAATTGTAACTGAAATAACATAATGGCTGAGCTTAATTGGCTCATTAACAGAAATGCAATAATTATAAAAGTGAGTCAGACCAATGACATGCGTTAGGCTAGTGACATTTTGCATTAAATTGGTAACATTCTTGTATTAATCCAAAGACATTCTTTATTAAAGTTGCGAATAATCATGATATTATTATAACTTTTAAAAAACAATTTTCTAGGTGAAATTATTTTATTGCTTAACATTGTATCACTGGCATAACAGAATTTGTCACTAGCCTAACAAATGTATGGTTAAGCCAGTGACTGTTTGATGAATGACATTTCTTTAAAAATAAATTCTTATTTCTTATTTTAAAATTATAATATTCAGCCAGATTTCGGTTCTAAGGGGGGTTTTGAGTTTCTGATAAAGGATATTTGAATATAATAACCGGTTAATAGAATCAGTACTAATCAGAATATTTACTGTATAATACTTAAACTCAAAGAACATCTGTGTGGCCGGAAATCTTTTTTTTTTTAGCTTGAAGCATCTAAGAAAAGTAATTTAGTTCTAATAACCAATTTTTACTTAACTGATTCATGTAATATGCGCTTTCACAATTTTAAGTAGAATTTTCTTCATTTAATTGAATCCCTTTATTAAATGAAATCTGATTCAATAAAGTGGCAGATTCCGAAATGCCCCCAAAAAATTAAATATTAAGTTTGGATTTCATTCATATAAACAGCAATTATAAGTGATCTTTCTCAGCTCTGAGAGGGGTTTTAACCCTAAAACCACCCCCTTGGCTGCGCCACTGGTTTAGGGTGTTAAACACAACTTTATTTCCTGCATTATTATAATATTTTTATTAAATTGATTCAATTGTTATTGGTTTAATAGAATACTTTTTGGATCATGACACATAATAAAGGGAGTGATCCGATATCCTGTGCTAGATTTTTGGCTGGTTTTTCAACTATTTTGTTTACAAACATACAAAAAGTGTTGCTAACATAAAAAAGGCAGTTCAATCAATTTTTATCATAAGTAATATTTAAAATTGAAAAATATTAGTTGTTTGACCAGTGACGCAAAAAATATAAGACAGTCTTATTTAATTAATTAATCCGTATTAAAATCAATTCTCAGACAGAATTGCAATAAGTACACAAAATTTATCTTTTTCTTAAAATAAAATTGCTCAAATTAATGAAAATAAGCATTATGAATGAAATTTTAGAAATCATAGCATGTTAAAAATCAAAGTTTGAGTTTGAGACAAGCATGATTCCCATAGTAAAGTCAATAGTTTATTTTTTACCCGATTTAATTTATTTTTATATAAATTAGTAATACTCTGGTTATAAGAAAAAGAAACGAAGATCAATAATTGGTTTGAAATTTTAACTATTTTTAATATTATACATTTTAGAATAGTAAGATGCAAAATTGTACTTACAGTCAAAGTTCTGTAATCTGCAATTTTCTATAATTCGCATTACTTTAAGAATGTAAACAATGAAATAAACAGTTAAGAAAATTTACAAATTAGTGATCCAGAAACGATTTTTTTAAAACAGATAAAAAAAAAAGTAATAAAACATGTATTTTTTTAAAATACAGTAGACTCTCTCAAATCCGCACATCTTGGGACCAGAGGTTGTGTAGATTTTAGAATTTTGCGGATTTCTGGTTGTTGCTTTGTTTACATTTTTTAAACAGTAATTTGAATGCAATTAATTGTGCAATCAGAACTATAATGAATGCTTACAATATACAGTAGACTCCCTCAAATCCGCACAGCTTGGGACCAGAGGTTTTGCGGATTTTAGAATTTTGCGGATTTCTGGTCATTGCTTTGTTTATATTTTTTTAAAAATAATTTGAATGTAATTAATAATGAAATCAAAAGTATAATGAATGCATACAATATACTAAAATATTAAAAAAAGTAATAAACTAAAATAATAAAAATTTAGATATTTTTTAAAATGATTAAAATACTAAAAGGAAAGGTCACGTTAATAATCAATAATGTACAATTAAATATTCATTATAAAAGAGGAAATGTGTTTTTCCTAAATTATTCAATGAAACTTGCCTCATAAAGGTACATTACTAATTCACATCAGGATCATAAAATAATGAAACTTTATTTCAGGTTTAGCCCGACTTAATACCCAAATAAGCTTGATTAATACACAACTATATTTGGTAAGATTGTGATTACTAATGATATTAGCAATATCTTTATTTTTTCAGAAATAAATTATTCTTTCATCATGAAAAAACATGAATTCAATAACCTTAACAAAAATTATAAATTAAAAAATATATGGAATTGATATAAAACTGAAAAAATCAAATTTTGCACCTACATCTGAACTGGATGTTTCATTGTTTACATCCGTAAAATATGTGCGGATTTGAGGGAGTCTACTGTAATAAAATATTAAAATAAGTAATAAACTAAAATAATAAAAATTTAGATAATTTTTAAAATGATTAAAGTACTAATAACAAATCTGAAGTTAATAATCAATAGCGTATGATTAAATATTCATTATAAAGATTAAATGTATTTTTCCAAAATTATTCAACGAAACTTGCCTCATAAAAGTGCATTACTAATTCACATCAAAATCATAAAGTAAGGATTTTTTTTTTTCAAGTTTAGCCTGGCTTAATAAAAAAAAAAATCTTGATTAATGCATTAATATATTTGGTAAGAAGATTCTGATTACCAGTGATATCAGCAATATCTTGAATTTTTTTCAAAAAAAATTTGTTCTTCCTTCATGAAAAAAACATGAATAGAATATTATTAAGAAAACTACAAATTAAAAAATATATAGAATTGATAAAAAACCAAAAAAATCAAATTTTGTCCCAATATCTGAACTGAAAGTTTCATTGTTTACATCCAGAAATTTGAGCGGATTTTAGTGAGTTGCGGATTTGAGGGAGTCTACTGTATAACTCTTTTATTTTATTAATAGTAAAAAACAAACTGTATTGCAGAACCTATGTAATTATTTTTATTAAAATGCACAAAAAATTTTTAATTAACTTAAAAAAGGCATTTTTTGAGATAGCAGCCTATTACATCAATTTTTAGATTTCATATTTATTTTTTCATATTATATAGCTAATTAAAACACCTTTCTAGGAATAATAGAATAATACATAATCCATAAAACTCTATAATTTGCAATATTCCATAATCTACTCCACACAACCTTTGGCCCCAACTTGTGCAGATTATGGAGCTTTGACCGGGGAAGGGAGGCAGTTTTCCCAGCCGCGGAAATTTAAGGAGTGCCATATGTATACTACCAACTTTTTTTTTTCGCATTTCACAAGAGAAAGTTAGGGGAAGGGGTGCCAAATTGAAACGTTGCCCCAGGTGCAGGTTACTTGTTAGACGTCTCTGCAATTCACCTTTGTATCCACAAACTTTGGATGATGATGATGCTGCTTTGACCTCCTTCTTGGAATAAATAATTATATTGCATTCAAATTAAATATATAACTTTGGTGAAAAAATCTAGAATTAAATAACGCTTTCAAAAAATAAATAAAAATCTGGAAATCAATCATTTACCACTTATAAAAGCAGATAGTTTGAGGTAAACTCTGAAGAAATTATAATATACAGGCATTTTTTTATAACCAAATCAAGATTGTAAATACGAATAATGAATTAGTATTCTTGTGAGATTGCAGAATTGAGAAATATCTTGAGCTCATTTTATAGTTAGTTCATTTAATATTAAATCTTTGCAGCTAATTTTTTGTACTATCCTTATTGTGTTATACTGTTTTGATGCATTTTCTGATAAAATCATGATCAGGATTTCAGGATTGCTGAATAATTTTTTAAATAAATTTTGTCCTTTTCTAAGCAAATTATTTTTTTTTCCTCCACTCTACCAAAAGATCAAAGTTTGTTAACAATGTTCTTGTAATATTGGAAGATGTTTCATAATGTATTTGTCATGCTTATTTTTTTCTCTCATCTTTATACATGAAAAATCATTTGGGCAGCAAACTGGTTGTTAAACTTTTTGAATTCCACCACTTCATGTATCACTTAAATTATTTAAATTTATTGTAAAATTTTTGTTGTCATTTGTCAAAAAAATATGCTAATACTGTAAACAAACACATTTAGCATGTTACTTTCTGTTTTTAATTAAAATCTATGCATGTTTTTTTTAAAGGGCTGAAATTTTGCATCTTTTAAATTTTAAAATGTTTTAAAACATTTCTTAATAGAATGACATATTTATTATGCATCTATATTATTGTGCTTAATGCATATGTCATTTTGTGAATGGCAGTATTTTAAAATTTGAAATGCTTTTTCAGTTTTAAAAATTTTGCTACTATAAATTTTTTAATTTCTAAACATTGCACATTTTTAATTTTTACACAATTGTATAAAGAAAAAATAGTACTTTTAAATGCAATTTATTTAAAAACTGTATCTTAATTTATTTCTGAATTATTATTATTATTATTTAGTTTTAATGCCATTTTCCTAAACATTGCAGTAGAAGTACTCCATGTCTATTAAAAGCAATTGGAATAAAGTCAGAAAAAGCAGATTACTGTTCCTTTATGTTACCATTATTTCATTAAAAGTGAAAAAAAAAAAATCAACTAAATTACGTATTGTGTCACGAATCTTGTCTGTTGTAAAACCCGGTAAATTTTTGTTTCATTTACTAAATTTCATTTGCACTAAAAAAATAAACAGTTTAATATCTGTTTCAGTTAACGCATCATGACTTCAAGTTTTCAATTAAAAATTATTTCTAAATAATCAAATTAAAATAACCCCTTTTTTATGTGAATACAGATATAAAAGACTTAAATTTTGATACAATGGTGTCTGGTTTATATTTCATGGGGGAAAAATTCTATGATTGAGTCAAAATGGAATAAATTCTGTTTTTTTTAATACTAGCATAAGAGTTTTAATTGATAATTTTATCATAATAATACATCTTTATTACTTTTTATTGCTCACATGTACTGAGTTTCATAGAAATAGTATTTTGTTAATGTAAGGTTAGATATAATTTTTTGAATAGTTAGACTTACCTATATAAGGTGCATTTTTATTGTAATTAATTTTGTAGGCTAATTAAAAATCAATGAAACAGTTCCTTTTTAAATATTTTCTTTTGTCGAAATTTGACAAGTTCTGCCTTGTTATTGTAATGCGGAAAGTTAGTTTGTCTATTTTAGTCAAATTTTTATATTCACAAAGTATGAAATTTTTTCTACTGTTACACTCTTATTACATTTTATATTTGTTGAAATTGTGTGTATACACAATGGTAAAGAAAAGGTCATTAGCAGAGCATATTCACTTTTATTTTGGAGTTACTACAAAAAGTAATCTGCTCCAAAATTGCAATTGATTTGCTCCAAACCTACTACAAAAATGGATTTATGATTTTTCAACTCCATATATTATACATTTACATTCGAATAATTTTTTATAGATCAGTTCTAAATTTTCTTTGTCTTCAAATATATTTAAAAAAATTAAATTCTTGCAGATAGTCAGTACGTTATAAAACCCAAGTAAATTTTTTTTTTAATTACTGATGTTTAAGTTTTTTTTGTTAAAAGGATTTTGAAGTAATGTATGAATGTATTGTTCTATTTTAGAAAAATGTGCTTTTTACAAGTATTATACTATTTATATTTCAGTTTGGAATGAGCTATGTCAGCAAATCTGGAGCTTTTTATTAGGGCTTTGACTACAGATCTTAATAATCTGGAAGCTGCTAAACATAAAGATAAAAATGAGGTACTGGAATACTTGGAATCTCAAATGTCTTCTATGTTCTACAAACTCTCAACACTATTTATTGATTATCATCAATGTGTTACCAGAGAATGCATGTTTAGTGCCTTTTCCTTAAAACCTAACAAAAAAATACTTTGTATTTTGCAAAGCATGACTTCTAGTATATTATCTGATCAAACTGAAATGAAGGGTGATTCATTATTTAATCATTGTAATGCATCAATTCATGAGTGTAAATGTGTCATTAAATGTACAGGTTTTTGTAAAAGTGTAAAAGATCATGTACTCGATCATCAAATTCTTATGAAAGGTATCCCAAATGTACCATAATCAGTGGTTAAAGATTTAGTGAGTATTCTTGGAAGTGTACGTTGTTTTCGTTTTCAGTATAATGTATTTCATTGGCATAAGAATGATATTGATCTAGGTGATTATCTGAAGGAATATATTGTCTATAAAAATTATGAGTCTGACAATGAGTGTGAAGAAGATAATTTCCAGTTGCAGATGATAATGCTCCAGAAGAAACATCTCAGTCATGAAAAATGAATGGTAAAATGATGTTCCTTCAGTCTGCTATGAAAAGAAAGGATGATTCTTGTGATTTAAAAGAAATATTCCCATTTGGGGGGGTAGGAGGTAATCTTGAAGCAAGAAATGAAGAATTTCTCAATAAAAAATTGAAAATGGAAGATCAAAGTCAAAATAAATCATCTGTTTTGAATGAAATTTTAAATACACATGCTGAAGTTTCTCAGGAATATACTAGTAACCTTGGAAGGGAAGATGTGATTGAAAATGTTATCAGAACAGCACTTGATAATAACAGGCAAAAATCTGGTCTTACTTTGGATAAGTCTCCTGCTTTGTTTTCAAATGTATCTTTTGATCATGGTAATAATGATTCTGAAAAATTGTCCTCATTATATAAGTCTGTATCTGAAAATAATATTTATCCATATTCATTAACAAATTATGAAAAAGAAAAGGATTTGAGCACTAGAACTTCTTTTATCTCTGATGTTGAAAGCTCCTTCAAATATAATTATTTTCCTCCTTCTCCGTCAGTATTGTTTCGTGTTCTTACTGCTCTACTACCCATTAACCGCGGAAGTGTAATTTCACCAACCCATCAATCACAGAAAAATTCTAATATTGGACATAAACAATCAACCAGAGAAATAAATCAAAATATGTTTTCTTTAAAACCTATAAATGATCCTTATTATAACAAATCAAAAGACATTCAATCTGATACTGTTAATTCTGAGAAACAATTACCAGTTTTTTCAGCAACAAGAAGCCCATAATTTTGTTTTTAAAAGCTCTTTATATGGACAGAAAATGAAAGTATGTCCTATCATGATAATCAGCTAGTTCATTGTGATCGAAGTTCAGTCATTCAACATACTATGCATCATGTTAAAGAAAGTAACTCTCAAACTCGTTTAAATGAAATTGAAATGCCTAATCAGCTTGCAGTATCAGTTAAGTCTGATGCTGTTGAACAAATAAGAAATGTTCCTAATAAGGATATAACTAATTTATCACCTTTTAGAGTTAATGTTTCTGATCGATCAATATTAAGGTCTTCTCTTGCAGTTTCGGCAAATTTAGTTATTGCTCAAAAACCTCAGCCACAGATGGAAGTTCCGTCTCAGCACTCAGTAGCAATATTTCTTCTGTTGCATCTGATACAATTACTATTCCTGGTATTCTTGCTTCTCCATCTGTTATTGTTAGTCAATGGTGACATGATGTACAAAAAGAACCCACAAGGTGTTACAGTATCGTCTATTGATAAAAGAATATATAAAACTCGGCCTCCATGTGGAAAACCAGTTACAATTAAATCTGAATCTAAAATGATTGGACATAAGCTTACATATGATAAAAATAACAATTCTCAAGTTTTTAAAGCTTTAACCATGGCTAGCCATAATAACCCAAGTGTTTATACTATTCCTTCTACAAACTGTAGCTGTAAATAAGTCATCTTCATTAACTGAAGTAGTTTCTAGTCAACCATGGTATTCAGAACCATATCCAAAACCTCATAGTAGCAGAAATGTTGCATCTACATCAACTGGAAATTCTGCCGCTATTGAAAAAAACCCAGTCGAGATATTTCAACCAAGAATTAATTCAAAATTTTTCACAGTATATTCTAAACAGATGAATCGGTCAAAAAATCATATCATGGTCATGCCTACTATAACTTCATCTTTGTCCTATTCAACAAATAATCATGTTTTAAACACTTCTGCCAAGCCAAATGTCCATTATGTTACAACATTTGCTGCATCTAATCCATCTACTTCAGCTGTAGCCAATACTTCTGTTTTAGATAAAGGCAACAATGTACATTCACCATCACATAACACTACAAATATCAAAACTTATTATTCTGCTGCTCGTACAACAGTGAGAAACAGTTCTTCAACTCAAATATCTGATGCATTACAGCTTGGTTCAGAATTGACTCAAAATAAGAATTCTGTTACTTATTCTTCATCAAACGTAATTGATAACAGCATTCAGTTTTCTCAGGCTTCACCTAGAATTCTTCAAAATACATGCTGTTCTCCATCTGAGCTCAATCTGTGCCAAAACTGTTCTCTTCCTTCTGAAAACAGTTTGACTCAAAGATCAAGTGAGAAGACCCTGAATGATCACCCTAATAACATGATTCCAAGGCGTTAGAAAATGGTAAGTAGATATTATTATTAAGATCAGGGTCGGACTGGCCCATCGGCCCGAGGGCCGCTGCGCCCTCATTCAAAAAAAACTTTGCGCCCCTAAGTGCTTAAGCCGTTTAAGTTTTTTTTTTTTTCTCGTGGTACCATGGATTTTTGACTAGTGCTCTAATTTTCGAGAATTCGTTTAAGGAATAACCCTCGGTCAACAGACAGGCATCACAAGAAGTATTTTTTTTAAACAACAAAGAGATTAAGGATAGAAACAATTTTAGGATCGAAAACAGGGTCATGCGAAGAGAAAACTGTGCCCGGTTCAAGGTTTCAGTTTGGCGCCCTTTACCCAGCTTTTTCTTATAATGGGCCAAAAATAACGTTCGGAGTATGAATTTGGCGCCCCCTAAATTTCACGCCTGGGCTGACTGCCCCTTTCGCACAGCGCTGATCGGTAAATTAAGTAGGCATCTTAGCTTCTTTGAATGACATCTTTTAGATTTTCCCCAAATATTTTACACATTTCCAGTCTTTTACCTTTTACGATCTTGTCCCTTACAAAAGCCTTCCCGTATCAGAAGTCAAAAAACTTTTTCTGGAGATTTTGTTGTTAATTGGAAAACACGAGCTTTTTTTTACGGGGAATGCAGACTTGAAGACACTTTTGGATTAAATCCTTCAAACTGTGAAATTCAACTGCCAGCATTTTTTTTATTCACAAAATCTACAACATAATTTTCGGTTAGTAATCTTCGCTTTATTTAATTACACTTTCCATGGTTAAATAAGAAAAACGAAATTCTAATATGTATTTTACATTAAAAAATGTCTAATTTAATCATGGAAAAACCTATTATTAACTAAAATGATGATATTGAGGAATTCTAATGGGTTTTTTTACATAAAAAACGCTGGCCACAAAATTCTGTAACTTTCAGGAATACAATTTCTGATGCATTCCTCTCAATTGTCAGAATTAAAAATATTTCATTGATCTCTAATAATCAGAATTTTGCAAATCATGGGAAGAAAATGCAGAGAGAAATAAATTTAGTAAAATATTTTAGTGATTATAGGCTAATACAACAAATTTTGTGGAGCATTTTTTGCAGAAATCTTTTAACAGTTAAGTATAAATTTAGCATTTTATGGATAAATAAAGTCATCGTTTAGGATACAAAATGCCGTTTTCTACAAGATATGTAACTCGAAAAATAATTGCTGTCAAATTGTAATGGAAGTTAAATTTATCTCATTTTCAACTAACTAATAACTAATTTTTATTACTTTAAAGAAATATACTTTAAAAAAAAAGATTGAAGCTCTTTGCAGCACCACAGCAACTCTATTTGGCAGCCAGAGGAAAAAAAAAAACCCTTCTTGGTTTTTCTAGCAACTTCCAGTGTACCAACCAGTTCCGTGCGAAAGGGGAGGATGAAGGGGGCGGTTGCCTCGGGCGCAGAAATTTAGGGGGCGCTAAATTTATACTACCAATGTCATTTTTAGCCTATCACAAGAAAAAAATGAGGAGGGGAGCGCCAAAATCTAACTTCACCCCGGGTGCAATTTTTTCTTCGCACGCCCCTGGCATCAACGGTGATAAATGGAATGAAAGTAGTTAACCCAAACTGATTCCGCTATAAATAATCATAAATAATCTTTATGAACCAACAGATGGGGTATAACGTCGATTACTGTTGTGTGTAAATTATGTCTTCAAATTCATCTATATTTAAAAAATTGTAGTAACTTCGAATTTTCAGACAGTAACACCTATTTTCGACATCTTAATTGAGTTTCTTGGATCAAAACAGGCAGGAAATGGCATTATTTATTCATATTAATTTAAATCTTGATGGAGTTGGAAGAGTATGGATTTGAGGATGATAAAGTTAAACCCAACTGAAAAACATTGATTTATATCTTCATAAAAGTTATCTGATTCTTACACTGAATACTTGAATAGACCTAAACATATTACAAGCTTTTTTCTCCATTCAAAACTTTTTTTTTATTCATCAAACTATTAATAAATTATTTGTAGCAATTTCTTCAATATAAAGTTTATTATAATTTTAAATTATCGTATAATTTTACTGGTGACTAATTGAGTTTTTTTCGGCAATTTTGCTCCAATATTTTCATTTTATTTTCCGAAATTTATTGATAAGCTTCTAACACTGTTTGTTTTGAAATTGTATTTAGTTTTAATAATTTTATCTAAACCATATCTTTTTCTTGGTTGGCAAGAATTCAAATAAGATGTCAAAAATGGAAAATTTATAAATCAATTTTCATGCATTTATTAAAACATAGACAATCTCCAAAGAAAATTTATTAATAGAATTTAATAGTCGATATTATTACCAATTATTTATGTCTTTTTTATATGATAGTTTGCAGAATAATTAGAACGGGAAGATATATTTTTTTTCATTATGATTCTTATAAATTATCTATTATCTATTGACACAAAAGAATAAAATAAGAAAGTGATAGCCTTAATATAAGTTTACTACAGGCTAATTTGTGTTCAAATTGCTGGAACATTTAGATAATACATGATTCATTTTAGAAAATTGTGCAAGATTCTGTAGATTTTATGGAACTTTAAACATGTGCGGGGTTTGAAGCAGGAATATAATTTTAAGCTATTTTCTGTTGCTGTGCGAATGTATTAAACCTTGTTAAACTGAATACAATCCCAGAAAAAAAAGTGACAAAAGTTTGTTGTTTAATTTTGTGCCCTCTGGAAATCCAAGGTCTGTGCCCTTTTCCCTGAGCCAGTTCGACCCTGATTAAGATTATATTATTATTATTAAGACACTTTTCATTAATTTTCATCATTATTATTTATGTATGTATAAAGTTGTTTGCAAACTATCAAATTGTATTTCACATTCATAAAACTGTTAAACATTCAAAAGTTAGGTAAAGCTAGCAAGGTGTCAACAATTTTAATCAATTGATTTAAATCAGCAATTAAAATCATGATTTAAATCAACCAATTTTTTTTTTAAATCATTGATTAAAATGAAAATCTTTTATAAATGTTTAAAATGACATGAAAGTATTAAAACTTAAGATTAATTTGTAATTTTGTTTACAAGTATTTTGCATTATAAATAAATAGGGAAGAAAAAAAAAAGGTACTTACATATTAATGCCACCGCAGTTATCTTTTGGATTCCTTGTTGCTTTGTGTTTTGTTGATTTTTGATGCCATTTTTTAGTGTTTTAGTGCATTTTTTTGCTAATTTTTGACGTCATTTTTTTGTGCACGTGTGAACAACAAGATTGCTCTTTACTGGCGCATTAGCACAAGTTCTGCTGCGGTGGCGTTAATACGTAAGTGCCATAAAAACTTTACAAAATTGCTTCTTAACTTCTTGAAAAATTCCTGCGAGCTGTAAAACATTAAGTACAGTAAGTTTAAAAAGGCATGATACTAGTTGCTAAAAAATTATTTTTTAAAATGCAAAAAGAATTTAATTCAAATAATGATAAGATTTTATTTTTCCTTTCATTACCCTGATTTTGCAAATTATCTGCCCAAATGTTTTTCTATTCTCCCTCTTTCCAATGAAGTAGTTATAGATTCACGATTGTGAAACACTTGTAGCAGGTTGTTTCATAATTCCTCATCCTGAGGTCCCATTCGACTATACGGTACACATTATCATATCTGCAGAGCTTGAGACCAGAGGTTGTGTGGATTATAGAATTTTGGGGATTTCGGGTCATTGCTTTATTTACATTTTTTAAAAGAGTAACTTAGAATAATGCAATAATGCAATCAAAATTATGAAGAATACAAGTAGTATAGTAAAATAATAAAATAATTAAGTAATATAAATTGGTAAAAAGATAATTTTATAAAATGATTAAAATATTAAAAATAATGGCAAAAAATGTTTAGTTAAATATGCATAATAAAAATGAGATTCATTTTCCTTGTATTATTCAGTGAAACTTTCCTCATAAAGGTAGTCTATTAATTCACATCAAAATCATATAGTAAGGAAGTTTTATTTCAAGTTTCACTAGTCTTAATAACAGAGATGGGTTTTTGACCAGGGCCATACTTGGGGGCCCTGGATGCAGTTTTTTTTTTTTTTTTTTGAAAAAGATGAAAGATGATTTTGATATTTTTTTCGATTTTATGATAAGAACAGTGGCACCAACTTATATGGGCTCATGGGGCGTGAGCCCACCCAATAATTTGATAGCTCCATCTATCCATTATTAATTGAGCCCACCCAATATTTATGTATGTGTTAAAATTTTTTCATCCCATCCAATATTTTTCAAAAGTTGGCACCACTAGATAAGAAGAGAGATTTTCTAAATTTTTTTTAGATGCTTTTTATAGTATTCAACCAATCAGAAGCTCATATTTTCTTACTTATAATAGCATCGGTGGGCATACATTCGGGCGCGACATGACACATTCAGCTCGATATTCTGTTGTCTGCTCTAGAGCTCCTTTTGCATGCGAAGCGTATGGAGTATATCAACAGACACGCAAAAACTCTAGCACTTTGATTATTTTTTTATTACTAACTTTAGCTGGGCATTTTATAGAAAGTTAGATTAGAAACTAAAGTCAATAGTATTTTTTACCACCAGTTTGGGGCCCCTCAGGCTTGGGGGACCCAGGGCAGTGCCCCAGCGGTAGTTACGGCCCTGTTTTTGACATGACAATGGTTTAAACCGTCAAAAACCCAAAGTCACAATCTGCTGCTGTGCACTAGAGTTTATTGTTAAATCTTAAACAAGCAACAGTTGTCATACATAATTGAAATGTCATGCACTATGTTGAAATTTAATTATATTATGGGTAATTAAAGGTTTTAAATATTTTTAATTAATAAAAATTAAGGTAAAAATGACAGATTTCAGATCTCAGAAATTTATCTCAAAATGGACATGTAGAAATATTTGCACAAAAATTATGTTTAAATATCTTGTTTATTTATTACTATTATTTTAATATTTAAAAAAATCTAAAGTTATTTAGAATGCATTTTGATGTATCTATAAGTATTAACGAATTAAGTGTTGTAAATGCAGGATTTTTAAAAGTATGCAACTTGATACACTACATCTAATAATTTTTTTTTATGCTATACAGTAGACTCCCTCTAATCCGTAAACCTAAAATCTGCACATAATTTACAGATATAAACAATGAAACATTCAGTTTTAACGTAGGGACAAAATTTGACTTTTTATTTATTATAATCAATTCCATATATATTTTAATTTGTAATTTCATTAATATTGCTGAATTTCAGGCCAGGACGGATGAATTCGCACCCAAAATTTTGAAATCCCACCCAAAAAAAATTTTACCATTTTCCAAAAACTTTTGCATTTTGAAACTACGATTAACTCCCATAACCGTTTTGCGAATTTTATATTTTTGTGCGGCTGATTGACACATTTTGTGAGTTTTTTACTGCAAAACATAATTAAAATTCCCGATTTTTCCCGAGACCGATTGACAAATTTTGCAATTTTTTTCCAGCGATCGATTGACAAGTTTCGTTCTATATTCATTCTGGTGTCGAAAAAATCATTTCCGCCAATCGTTGGCAGAAAATGGTCAATTTCGTCAAAGGATTGCGGGATAAAAAAAGGTTTATATTATAGAAAAAGCACGAAAAAATGCAAAATTCTTCGAAGGATCGAGAATAAAACGCAAATTTCTATAAATTAGCATAGGATAAATGCCTAATTTGTCAAAGAGTCGCTTCAGGGGTGATTCTGACTGAAAAAAAATCTAAAATTCACAGGTATTTTCTAAAAGCTTTCAGCAAGTGTGTTTGGAAGGAAATCCAGTTTAGACACTGTGTGTTTTTTCTCCGACATTTCGGCAAAATTTGCAGTTTTTCGAGATCCTTTTCAAGAAAATTTGTGGATTTTTTGCAATTTTTTGACGAAATTTCTTGGTTTTTATCTGTTTTTTGTCGCAACTTGTAGATTTTTCACGATTTTGTAACAATTTTTTTTTTTTTTTGATGAAACTTGCAATTTTTTGCGATCTTTTGCAAAGTTAGCATTTTTTCGCGATTGTTTGGGTTTTTCTATGATTTTTTAAAGATTTTTGCAATTTTTTTTTCTGTGATCCCTGAATAATATTTGCGTTTTTTCTCAATTCTTCAAAAAAGTGTTTTTTTTTTTTTTTTTACTAATCTTTGATGGAATTTGTGTTTTTTCTCGATCTTCTGAAAAAATTTGCGCTTTTTCACGATCTTCTGACACAATTTGTGTTATTTTTTTTTAATATCGTATGACGAAATTTGAGTTTTTCCAGCGATCTTCTCGCAGAATTTGCATTTTTTCATCGATCCTCTGACGAAAAATGCGATTATTCTGTGAGTGATTTACAAAACTGATTTTTTTTAGCAACCAATTGTATAAAATTTGCAATTTTTTTGTCTAAATTTTAGGTCGATAACAATTTTTTTTTTCAATTTTGGGAATACTTTAAATTTTTGGAGAATTCAAAACAAAATCACCCCTGCGTCACTTAATGAATGTAAATTTCGTCTCAGGATCGCTGAAAAAAAATTTGTCATACTTTCGCGAAATAAATACATGATTTTCATTAAAAAAAAGTCGCAAAAAACGTGAATTTGGTCAAAGAATTGCCAAAAAAATGTGAATTTTGTCAGTCTTAGAAAATGCAGCCGTCTCCTTAGAAAACAGCATGTATACAAAATTATGTGTTTATTATTAACTGTATAGTTTTTAATCTAAAATAATGTTAAGCTATTTTTTCTAAAATTGGGTTTAATTCAAATGCAAAATTGCAGGAATCTACACTCAATCTAAAATCAAAACAGAACCAAAAACAGAGTTTACTAGATCGGTAACAAAATAGTTAGCACTGGGACGGAATTTACCACCTGTAAAAGATTAGAAAGTATAAAAGTTAGACGTTTTATTTAAACACACTTTGCATAATTATTCCGAATTGTTCATAAAAATTTTTTAAGCGGTATTTTGTCATGTCTATATTCTTTTAATTCTTTTAATAGCACAGTAAATAATAGTAGATTTCAAGAATTTTTTTCTCCCTCCCAAGCAGCTAAACTCCCCTCCATTTATAAATGTTGGTAGGGAGACTCCTCTCCCTTGAAAAATTGAATTTCAAGCCCTGGAAGAATAAATTTGTTTTGGAATAGATTAAGATATTGCTGATATCACTGGTAATCACAATCTTTTTTATTTACCAAATGTATTTATGTGTTAACCAAAATTTTTGCTTAATAAGTCTGGCTAAACTTGAAGTGAAACTTCCTTATTTTATGATTTTGATGTGAATTAGTAATGTATCTTCATAAAGCAAATTTCATATGAAAAATGCATGTTATCCATATAATTAATATTTAATCATACATTTACATTATTGATTATTAATTCCTTTTTGATTATTAACATGTCTAATCTTTAATATTATTTTAAACTAGGATAGACTAAATTTGTTTATAAATTTCTTCATAATATAATATCCCTGCATATTTTGAATAACACATTAAAATTTAATAAAAAATATTACAAAAGATAATTTTTCCAAAATCTAAGGTTTTGTTTAATATTCAAAATATGTTTCTTCAAAAATTTAAATTTATTTTTTCTACAACATATTTTGAAACATTTTCTTTATTAAAAGCAAGTAAATTTTACTTATCGTATATAAATATAGGTTTTTGACATTTTTGACAAGGAGGTTTTTGACACGATGGTTTAAACCATGGTTAAAACCATCAAAAACTTGCCAACCCTGCTTAATAATAATATTCTTATTAATATTTAAATACATTTGGTAATTTGCCATTGTTTTGTTTTATATTTTTTAAACAGTAATTTGAATGTGATTAATAATGCAATCAAAACCAAAATGAATGCTTACAATGTAGTTCAAAATAATTAACCTTCTCAATGCTGCGACCGGATATATCTGTTCACTAGGCTGCAGGTTTCACTGCAGTTGAAGCTTTATTTATATTTATATAATTCTACAAATATAATCCAATTTTAAGAAGTTAAGTTATGATTGATACTTTCAAGGCTTATAAGCATATATACGCAACAAAAAAATTATACCATGTTAGAAAATCCCTCTTTTATTAGCTTTAAAAATAAGTTGCAGTGAAAAAAGCATTACAATTTTCCCATTTTGCTGGATGGTCAGGGGGTTAAATAAAGTAATAAAAAAAATTATAAAATAGTCCGTTTCTAAAATGATTAAAATATTAAAAGTAAATGTCAATTAAATAACCTATAATGTATGATTAAATATTCACTACAAAGATTGAATGCATTTTTCTTAAATTATTCCATGAAGCATGCCTTATAAAGACACATTACTAATTCACATGAAAAATCAAAATCATAAAATAATGAAGTTTTATTTCAGGTCTAGCCAGACTCAATAATCAGAAAAGCTTGATTAATGCATAAATATATTTGGTAATAAGATTGTGATTACCAGTGATACCTCATAAATAAATTTATCATTTCTTCATGAAAAAAACATGAATTTAGTAAAATAAACTAATTCTTAATTTTGAAAAATCTTTGTGTAATGTTTTCATATTCATATAATTTTTAATGTTCCAGTTTGACTCAAAACTTAAGTTATTTTTAATGTTTTATTTTTTCTCCCCTTAGGTCGAGTTTTTATTTTCTTTGTCGAAAGTCTATGATTTTAGAAAATAATGCTCAAGAAGAACTAAAGTCTACTCCTAGTTTTGAACTCTACAGTAAGCTTGCTGGATCTTTTAGAATATATATAATTATGTTCTTTAATATAAGTTAATTTTTTTTCTGTTCTGAATTTTTAAATTTATTTGCCTTCTTTATAGATCTAAATTCAATTTGTGTTACATAGGTATAACTTCATTCTCAGCTATTAGTTTATGGCTATATTAATAATCCTGGTAATCCTAGGAAATTTTAAGGACACAGTTGTATACTATATCTTTCACTCTTGATATGCTCACTAATTGTACCAGTAATTGTTGGCTGGTACATTTTTTTTAAATATATTTATGATTAAAGTTTATGTAGGTGTCAAGAAAGATTGAAACATTATAACTAATTACTTTAAAAAGAAAATTAGCACTCGCGGGTCATTTTCAAAATCTGTCCTAGTTTCAGCATAGCAAAATGAATTTTTTTAAAACACTCAGCATGTTCTAATTTTTTGTGAATAGTAACTTTACCTTATACAAATTAATATACAAGCATCAGCAGAGACCAAATACTAATTTAACATTTTTAAACCAATTTTAAAATTTTAATAAACATGGATGGTAATGACATTAGTTAGCATGGTAATATGACATAAGTGAACATGGTAATGACACAGTGAACACGGTAATGACAGTTAGTGATAAAAAAGTTAATATTCCATGAATAATATTATATTTTATTTAGTGTAACAAATACAAAAATAATTTATTTATTTAGTATTGTTTCTTAAACAATTCGTCAATTTTAGTATTATTTTCAACAATAAACAATCATAACGAAACAGGAATAGGTGGTGATTGTATTATACATAAAATGTCACTTCAAAAAACATTTTGTTTGTCAACTTTGCATGGCCAATAAAACTGTGATCCAGAACGATCCATAAATGTGATCTCCAGCATTCCATTAGTCTCATTCTCTACAATACCTATTGAAAGATGATTGCAATAAATACAATTTTAATGAATTAAATGATCATTTAAATTAAGAAAAACATATTTCAGATAATTATTCAAAAAACTACTTATTACATATAAAATTATAATTAAAACTCAATGATCCAGCCTGTTTTTTGCAAATGACACAGTAAAACAAAACATTAAATACATGTGAGCCTTTGATTGCATATTTGCAAACATGAACACTATCAACAAGTTTTGAATTTGATAGTTTTTGTACTACTAAGAATTTGTTAATTAATGAGTTCAAAACTTTCAGTTTTAATGATAATAATTTCATTATGAGTAAATTTTGAATAAATATTTCAAGCTAATTCAATATTTTATTTTACACACTTACCTGGATACCAGTTATTATCGTAAATAACAGCAATCCACTTGCCCTGTAATGATGATTCCTTTTTGGGTGGAACACCAGACCAACTTCCAATTGAGAAATGGGTGCACATCCCGACATTACATTGTAAACATGTAAAGTAGCGAAAGTATACTTTTGAAGGATCCTCTAAGCACCACACAGCTTGAAATGTTTTCATGGTTCCTTTAAAAGTAACTAGATTCTTCAGCAAAATATCATCAACATCCAGAATATCTTTTGTTGAAATTGTGTAAATTTCAATACCTTGACATTCTTTTAAAAGATGTACGAAGCTTTCTAGATTTGGAATATCTTTTGCACAAGCAACGAGTCTATCAGCAGTGCGTTTAAGAACACCACCAACACCATCTGGGGCTCCTTTTCCGTGGCCGGTTTCTGAAAAGTTTCATGATACTTTTTGCATATTTGGGACATATCTTTTAATTTCATTTGACAGAAGGTAAAATATTTTTTTTGTTCCTGTATTGGTTTGATGAACTGCCACTGAGAAAATAAATTGTTTTTAACTGTGGAAATTTGATATTGATATTCTGAAAAATTGGCTTCAAATGTGCCCAAATAGCAGAAACATCATGTCTCAAATTGCTAGAGATAGTGCAAAATGACTCAGTTTTTAATTTATTTTTTTCTTTGCACAAATAATACATAATGCCAGAATGGAGTGTTATACTCATTCTGGATGAACCAAAATGAACAGATTCTGGTTCTGCTCTATATTTACATTTGTAATTTTCGCTAAAAGTCTATGTGTATGAGAATGTCTTCACAGGTTAAACCTTCCTTTATTTCTTTTAATGCTCTATATTGATGAGCAATGTTTCTTAAATGGATCATATATTGAAATAATGTTTTTTTAAAGATCTCAACAAATTCTTTCTTAGTGTTAAAAAATTCTTCCTTCACAGTTCTCTTTTTTATCTTGCCATTTTCAATTTCTATATTTTTGGTAATTTATTTTAAATATGCTATTTCAGTGTCATCTTCTAAGTTTTCCTCATTGAAATCTATTGCTTTACTTTTGCAGTTTAAACTTGTACGTTGAAGACAATCTTCACTCCAGATATCACAGCAAATAGTTTTGCACAATGTAGTTACTGATGTTTCATTGATCATTCTAAATTTATGTCCAGCATTGACAAGAAGTTCAGAATTTTCATATATAATACAAAGACATATGTCTCTCTTTGATACATGCCGAGCAATAATCCAAAATGGCCTTAACTTTGTAAATGTGGTGTAGCTAATTTTAAATTTTGTCTCAGCCAAAAGTTTTTGATGCAAATTCGCCATAGTATCATTTAATAGCCGATTCTGTTTCTTTATCTGATTTTGAGTTATGCAGTCTTTTTTTCTTGGACATTGACGTGAATTTTCATCATTTTCAAGAAATTTTCTTATACGAGATGGGAGTGAAAAAGTTGGCTTTTTTCTCCTTTGTACTACATGTTTAACATTAACATTCTTTTCAAAAAAAGATTTGCAATATTTTATTTATCTATACTTCTTTAAAATACGCCCTTTTATTACTTTATAAAATCTTCTTTTCTCTTCAATTTATCTTTCTGCTGAATATCCCTCATGTGCCTCAGATTTCAAAACTTCTGCAAATATTAGTTTTTTTCTAATATTTTTTAGTGATGGCTTCATTTTCAAATATTTATTAACTGTTGATCTTGGAGTGTTTGATTTTTCTTGCACTTGGTTACTAAGCCGATAATATTTCTTTCTATACTTTTCTGATTTTTTTTTTTTTTTTCAAATTTGAGTTGTTGTTCTAGCTTCTTACATTTTCTGATAACTAAAGATCTGTCTCTTCTTACTCGTTTTCTACCTTTAGAAGCACAGCTACTTGTAGTAGTGCTCTGTGAATTTACTTCAAAACATCCTACCGAAGGCGTACATATAGATAAATTTGGTACATTCTTAATAAAACAAATTTATGAAACAATTTTATGAAAAGACTGATTAAATGACTGACTTAGTAATTTTTCCTAAAAAGTGTAATATTATGCGGTGAAATTAACACCAAAAATCTGCATTGATTTGCAGATCTATAAACTGTTAATTATTATTTTTTCAATTAGTTTTCAAAGTATTAATTTTTTTCTAATTTTATTTTTATTTCTATAATGGTGGCAACTCAATGACTCAATTTTTGTGGAAAGAGGGGCAAAAGGAAAAAAGATAGGTATTATTAAATTTTCTGTTTTTTCTAATGTGAAATTAAAGTTATCTTTTTTTTTTTTCAATTGATAGTACAGACAA
This sequence comes from Maratus speculifer, assembly GCA_964019185.1. Taxonomy (NCBI): domain Eukaryota; kingdom Metazoa; phylum Arthropoda; class Arachnida; order Araneae; family Salticidae; genus Maratus; species Maratus speculifer. The sequence goes on from OZ025297.1 coordinate 26,036,982, forward strand.
TATTATAATTAAATTACATTTTTCAGGAAAATTTCAATAATAAAAACTTTCATAGTTTGATCGTCAGAAATCAGTCCCTTTTAAAAATCAAAGATCATCTCCCATCTTATAATTTGACATAATTTTCATTAAAATGTGGGAAAAAATATTTTTGTGGAGGGAAAAACGAGAGAAAGGGGATTCTTGGATTTCTTATTGCTGTCATGGGGAAATTGACACTATTAAACAGAAGAAAATTTTTAAAATGAGAATTTAATGTATGTTAAAAACATAAAATGGGAATAATTATATCAAAATATTTACAAGTAACATTTAAAAAAGTAAAAAGAAACTTTAAGAAAATTTAGTTATTGCATGCAAAAACGCATTTAAAGATTATAATTGCATCTTATGTAAAATGTCTATGTATTCAATATCGCATATTTAAAAAGTCTGGATTTACATAATTACACATGAAAAACTTTTAATGGTAAAAAGTAGGTTGTAGTTTTAAAGCTAAAATAATCTTCCGAAAATTAAAAAAATTAAATAACATATATACCTGTAAATCTGAAAAGAGAAAAATAAATTATTACATGGGATATGCATTTAATAATAAAAATTACATGACATATTTCAAAAAATGCATTAAAATTTTTTTTATGCTCAATAATTTGAATGTTATGTCATGTGGTATAAACATAGTGAGAGTAGCAAGTTGGTTTATGTATTACATCACTTGATGCCTTGATGCAGAATAAATACAGGTAAATGTAAGTGCAAAATGATTTTGATTTAATTTATATAAATTATACTCTATAAGTAAATATTAGAATATTCCAATAAGATAAATAATATGTATTCTAAAAATAACTTGAAAGTATGCATGATGGTGTATTAAAAAATAAACAAGTTGAAAATTGCACGTGAACTTAGCAAATGAGGTGCGTTCATACGATAACGAAGTTTTAAAAATATTCAGATCTTGCTGATATAGTAGAGCATACTTCAGATACAGTATAGTAGACGAAATCTGTGTGTTTCTGTAAATATGCAGGAAGTAATTTTTATTACACCTCAGCAACATATATCTTATTCATAAAATGTGAAATAGTTGAATATAATTAAAACACACCCCAAACAATGTTTCCCCGTATAGCATTATGTAGTGGAATACTTTTGTGTGGCCCTGTAATTTAATAATAAAAATTCTTTGCATCACAGAATGCTTTGTACAGAATGCATATTTTAGTATATATTTCATAGCTTCATGCCAATTCTATTATTTTCGAATGAGTGTAACATCATTAAAATGCATTTGAAACTTTTTTCCCATTGACCTTAATGTAATGAAATACTTTTGATTGTCACTGTAAATGATCTATGCATCCGACTTTCATAACATTTGAGCGCAATAATTATATGTTTTAAACTTCAAATGATTAAAATGCATTTGAAACTTTTTTCCCCATTGACCGTAATGTAACGGAATCCTTTTGATTGTCCCTGTAATTGATCTATGCATCCGATTTTCATAACATTTGAAATGACTCGGCAAAATTACACAATAATTATATATTTTAAATTTCAAACGATTAAAATGCATTTGAAACTTTTTTCCCCATTGACCGTAATGTAACGGAATCCTTTTGATTGTCCCTGTAATTGATCTATCCATTTGATTTTCATAAAATTTGAAATGACTCGACAAAATTATGTTATAATTATGTATTTTAAATTTCAAACGATTCGGTTGGGTAGTTTTTGCATTGTTATATGCAGACAGACAGACGGACGGACTGAGCGACAACAATAGGTGCTATGTATTTACATAATTACAAACGCACCTAAAAAGAACCCATGAATTAAAAAACAAGAAATATTCCTTCTCAGAATTTAGTATCACCTTCCGATAAAAAAAAAAAAAAAATGCATGTATATATAGATTGTACAAAATACATTTCATTTTTAAGACGTAAAAGTTTCATTTTTTATAATTTATAAACTTACGTCATATGCATTAGCTGTAGGATTCCACATTTATGATTTAGTCTTTAAACATTATCTACATAAAAGTATGTGTGGGACTTTGCTATCAAAGAACAATACACAAATCCGGCAAAAAGATATAATAGTAGAAAACCTGACATCCCGCCCCCTCAAAAAAAAAAAAGAAATATATTATTTAATCCTTTATGTGCCTTCATTTCTTTGAACTTTATCATAGATACTCTAAAGTGAACATGCTTTCTAATAGTCCCATATTTTATCAGAAACTATTTATGTATATATTTTTTAAATAGGACAGATTTTTTTAACATTGTTTTTTAGTCGTTATGAAATTTAAAAATGGCAACAAAAAATATATATTAATATACTACAGTAGAGGACCTATTATCCGGAATCGTCGGGACCGAGGGCTTTCCGGATTTTGGAATTTTCCGGATTTCGGGTCCGTCCGAAACTCGACACTCCCTTCACCCCCCCCTCCAAAAAAAACACGGAATATAGCACTGTTATCTAGAATATGAATGAAAAGTGTGTTGTATGAGAAGTCTGTGGAAAAAACACTAAGCTGCAATTTTGACTCTTGTACTATAGTAGAAAGTCTCAAATCCGGACATCCAAAATTCAGAGCTCTTCAAAATTTCGCTAACTGGCTTTATATATATATAACCGTAAAATACGGTTAATCCCCCCCCCCCAAAGGTGACGAAAAATCGTAAAATAATAGGAGCGGGGCGCTTACACGGGATTTTTCCGAGATCGTTTCACAAAATTTGTATTTTTTGCGAGATATCTGCAGGATTTTTTCGCTATATTTGACGAAATTTGCAGGGTTTTATCGCAATATTTGACGAATTTGCAGTTTTTTCGCTATACTTGAAAAAATTTGCATTTATTATGGGCATGAATCATAATGAAATGAATGAATCATAAATCTTTGAATGACTTATGAATTTTGATACTTGAAGCAATACTTAAAAAAATTTGCATTTTTTTTTTAAACGATAATTCTTTCGAGAACGAAAAAACGTAGAAAAAAGGTGAATTTTGTAAAAAAGAAAAGCCAAAAAAGCATGAAATCTTAAAAAATCTCGAAAAAACACCCATTTGATCAAAGATTCATGATTCATTCATTTCGTCATGATTCATCTTGTTCTCAATCGTCTTCATTTCCGGATTTCGGGTCCTTCCGGATTTCGGAATTCCGGATAATAGGTCCTCTACTGTACTTTCCAAATATTTTTACTTTATTTTCTGCAGAAATCCCAATAGCGGAAAATTCTTCTTGCGTCTATGATGAATACTTCAGCAACAAAAAATAATCTGCAAGTAAAATATTTACAACTGAACCGATTATTAATCAATCACTTACCTATAGCGTTTTTAAGCATTTTATAAATTTTTATTAAATAATAATCTTAACTTTTTGTATTATGTAATAAAGAGCTAAACATAATACAAAGCAAAATAAAGATTTTATGTAAAAAAATCTGCAAAAGAGAAAGAAAATCTGCAACGCCCATCTCCCGTCTCGAACTTTCTGCTACCGGGACAGAAATGGAGCTCTTTGGTAGCCAACTTCAAAGAAAAAAAGTTACAAACTATAAAAAAAAAATTGAAAAATTAATTGAAATGTAGTTTTCAAACAAGCTGCATTTAAAAGTACATTTTCCTCTTTGTATAATGGTATAAAAATTGAAAATGTCCGATAAAATTACTTTAAACATTATTTGTATTTAACCATTGTTCAATCCTGGCATTAACAGAGAATGTCATTTTTAAGAGATGACACTTTAATTACTAGGAGAAAGAAATATCTTATCTAATAAGTCCTGTTCCTGAGACCTATACCAATTCCTGAAAATATCTAAAACTCGATCGGAACATAAAATATAAGCGTAACATGGTTCTAAAAACTATTCCCTAACAGTGACAGTAGCCTGAATAGAAATTCAATGCTATTCAAAAGTTCACAGTGCTGTGGAATCTGAATCAAAAACATGGTTTTAAATCTTCAGTTGATTCTAAATAGTATTAACATCCCTGTAGATGTAAGGATTTGCATTCAGTCATTTTTATATGTGTTTTGAAAAATAAGAAATCCATTATTTCATTAAGCATACAGAAAATAATTTAATAAACAATTAATTTACAATGTTATCCTTGCACTTCTAGATAATAATTTTACTACTTTTAATAACTATCCATTACAAAATTTTTATTCAAAGCTTTATGTTATGACAAAATCTTAATGAAAAGTAATACAATGGAAAATTTTTTTTTCAAAAAGTATACTGTAAATACCAATGTTTCATACCAAATGTTCCAAGTAACATCCATACACAATTATACAAATTAAAGAATTTGCTAGTTGCTCATATTATAAGGCTTATATATTCGTGGCTGTGTGTTTATGCACTACTGTTATTTTTTATTACTGTGAGTGAAACAAGGTTAGACTTAGTGCTTAATATTGATTGTAAGCATTACAAATACCCAAGCCATGATAAAAATTCAAACCATGGTTGTAAGTAATAATTGAGATGCAGTATGTATTTAAAACGGTTCACAAAATAAAAATGGTTATCGTTCAAATTTAAGTTTTCAGCTGTGTACAAATTCTGTAGAACTGCAAATATTTGAAATTATTTTTGACTGGTTTTAACCAGTTTTAAGGTTCATTTTCAGCTACCCATCCACCATACTTCATCCTCATCTATCTTTTACTGACATGGATTCAAACTGTCTTCACAATTCAGAAACAAAACTACTATAATTTAGTTTTTTATTTTATAATACTTTGAAACTGTATACTAGATACTTTATAATAACAAACTAGAAAACTCTATACTAACAGAGAGAAATTTTGTATGTTGATGTTCACTTTGAGATTTTTTTAAGAAGAGGAGAACTGGTATTTTTAATTAGTGGCATTTCAAATGGGATATTTCCTTATAAAAACATTGTTATAACAGAAAATTTTAAATCTTAAGAAGGTATATAAGTACTGCAAAAACTGGCTGATGCATTGTTTGAAAGCCTTTTAATCTCCTGTTGGGTAAGTATGCACATTATTTTGTTTGTGGACATCTTTTCAAATTGTATGTTATCTTCAGGGTTCTTGCTGTCTTTTGACCAACATTAGCAATTTTGCAAATAAGAAATTAAATGCAGTAGCTAAATGAAAAGAAATTTCAATAAAATAGATTCGGCATGAAACACTGACAAATCTATCTTTTGCCCCTTATTGTATTTTTTTCCAATTATTCTAAAACAACTAAATTTTTGTAATTGCTTACAAATTACAAATCTGACCATCCATTATAAAAACTATTTAAAATAAGCACATTCCAAATGTCTCCTAAATGCTTCACATATTATTTTAGCTACCTAAATAAAAATGAAACGGCTATCTTTGACTTACCATAGTGAAAATATACATTAAAAATTGCTATGAGATTTAGACTCTTAATATATAAAAAACAATTTGGCTGGCCAATGCTATTATGTATAAAACTTATAAATATTATGGTAAATGGCTAATTTCAAAATCTAATTCCCGTGAAAAATTTTCTTTTCTTAGTACTTGTTTGGTATAATTTTGATTGTGTTTTTACTGGTGTGATTTTGGCATATAGGGTCATTCCATGTCAAATCAACCAAAAAAATTCAATATTCAACCTGACCATTTCTGATTTCAATGAAACTGCTAGGAATCATTCTCTATGATGATATAAATTAGAGCATATTTTTATTTTTTGTTTATCGCTTTAAATTTTTATACAATTAATTATTTAAATTTTGAAAAATCATCATTTTTTAACTTGCATAAATATTTTCAATTTTGAATTTCTCAAGTTCTATCAAACATAGAAAATTTTATGACCACTCATTTCAAAAAGGAGTTTATAAGGTTTAATTTGATATGCAAGTCGATTATGTATAATTAAAATAAATAAAATTTTTATTTTTTTAAAATTTGAAATTTGAAAATTTTTTAGATAGTCATTTTTAAAAATTTTGAAAAAATTGAATGTTTATTGTAATATTATAAGCTTTAAATTCTGAAATTTTTAGAGTGGGATCTCAATGGGATCAGGAGTTATGAAATAAAAGCTGAAAATTACCATACAAATCATAAATAAATAACAAAATAGACAGAATTAAATTGCTATTTTAATGGTAATTTTTGCTTTTATTTAATAACTCCTGATCCCATTGAGATCCCACTCTAAAAATTTCAGAATTTAAAGCTTATAATATTACAACAAACATACATTTTTTTCAAAATTTTTAAAATCTAACTATCGGCTATCTAAAAAATTTTCAAATTTTTAATTTAAAAAAATTTAAAATGTTATTTATTTTAACTATACATAGTCGACTTGCATATCAAATTAAACCTTATAAACTCCTCTTTGAAATGAGTGGTCATAAAATTTTCTATGTTTGATAGAACTTGAGAAATTCAAAATTGAAAATATTTATGCAAGTCAAAAAATGATGATTTTTCAAAATTTAAATAATTAATTGTATAAAAATTTAAAGTGATAAACAAAAAATAAAATTATGCTCTAATTTATATCATCATAGAGAATGATCCCTAGAAGTTTCATTGAAATCAGAAAGCGTTTGGTTGAGTCACTAGTTGATTTCAGGGCTGGCAAGTTTCTGCCGGAGTGGTTAAAACCAGTGGTTATAACCGGCTAAAACCGGCATGGCAGAAACTAGTTTCTGCCAGTAAGTGGCAAAAACTGGCAGAAACTAATATTTAATACTAACAACTTTAACTTACAATGATTCATAAATCATACATTTATTTAATAGGCAAAGAATTTAGTTAAAAAATTAAAATAAAGTTTATGAATGTTATTTAAAGTAGCAAAAAATTCCAAAATGATCATATAAATATACTTAGTTTATATATTTTTCTGTCACTTCAAAAACAGAAATTCTCATAATGATAATCTGACACTGTCCAAGTTTAACTATTGATGTTAGTGTTTATGGTTGAATTTCTATTTAAAAGTTAAAAAAAAAAAAAAAAGTTACAGTAAATTATATGAAATTTTAACATCCTTCTTCAGATTATTTTTAAATAAATAACACTGCAATAACTTGAAAATTATCTACTACTATAAATAAACAGAAATGGTTCTTGAAAAAATATATATAAGTAAATCATTTTAGCTCAAAAATAACAGAAAAAAATTAATGAAATATCTTGCGCAGTTATTTTACAATATTGAAAGAACAAATTTATTTTTATGGGAAAAGTAATAATATACGAAAAGCATTCCATAATATAAGATTAATTTTGCTATTTTTTCTTAACCTAGACTGTTTGAAAATATTCTTTTAAGACCAGAGGTGACCACCAACAGAAGGCAAGACTTTTCTAGGACTTCATTGGGGACATATGTTTTTGGGAAAGGAGTCTATTTTGCTACAAGGGGTTATTATATACGGCACAAAATTTAGATTAATATCAAAAAGTGATTTTGTTGCTTTTTATGCTAAAATGTCAATTTTGAACCCATATGTTTAGGATGAAGTAAGTAAGCTAGCATAAAAGTTAACTCTGCATTGAATGACATTTGAATCTTGTATTTGTGAGTTTCCATGATATTTCCATCATTAAATAAAGTTAAGCAAATTTTATGAGCAGCTTCAATAGAACATTCATTGCTTTTTTTTTACTTTTATCTAAAGCAACAGCAATAGATTTTAACATTTGTAACAAGTATTTAACTTCTTTATAAATCATGATATTTATTTACAATTTTAACAACTCCTATTTTCAATTATCTACAAATAATATGGCTGATTCTTCATGAAAGATTCAAAACTATGAAATTCTAATACAAATTTATTTTTCAATTAAAACTGTTCGCAATATTTTATTTGCTATTTATCCTCAATAAAATCTGTATAAGCAATTAAATACCACTAAAAAAAGCTCAAATTATGTCATGAAATGAGTTTATGCCAATTGTTGCCAGTTTATGCCAGTTAAAACCGGTTATAACCACTTTCTGCCACTGGCATGGTAGAAACTATTTTCTTCCGGCAAAAACCCAGCCCTGGTTGATTTGGCATGGAATGACCCCATTGTGGTTAACTGACAATAGAGAAATACTTAATACACAATCCTTTCTATGTCTGACTGTTTAACTGAATTGTTGTTGAGTCACTATCTCTGTAAATAGAACAATATAAATGGCACTGTGCGATTAAATGTGTAAAGCAACATCAGTCATTCAGTAACATTCGTGAGAATCTTGATTATGTTGCCACACCATACATACGAAAGAGAAGGAATTGCACGCTCACATTTTGGCAAATTTGATTGTTTGGTTAATTTTCAAATGCAGCATTTTGACATAATAACGAGTAACAGCGAGAACCTTGGTTATGTGTACTGTTTTTAATTGCTTTTTTTTATTATTATTGAAAGGGATGTAGAAATTTGTTTCATAAAAATTTGAATTTAAATTTAATATTGATTGCAATTTTTAAAAAAATATCACAAAATTGGAATATATTGCACTTCTTACCAATATTTAAAGAATCAAATTGTTAAGAACAGAAATACTTTGAAGATTTATTGGAACAAAAAAGGAATTTTTAATGATATCCATTATGAAAATTTTTTCAGGAGCACTTATTTTTGTTGGATAGAATTTAGTGAGTTTTCCTTTATGAGACATTAATTTAACAAAAAATGTACATTTTAAGTAATTATATTTTTATTTTTAAGAGAAAGTTTTTTTCCCCTATAAATTTCTCTAAATTAATCACTTCACCGGCAGCATGTATAGGGAAACGGAGCTTTTATCCCTGACTTATCTTGGGGCAACCACTATAGTGGTTAAACATGCATTTAAAATGTTGAGTGGTTAGTGAATCGTTTAACTATCTTAGCTATTTACATAATATTTCATAGTATAATATTTATTTTTAGGTTCTTATGTGTTTAGCATACATTTGTGAATATTGAAGTTATGATTATCTAATTCCACACAGCTGTAAATGTAATAGGTTCACATTAAGAATCTAGAATTGCACTTTAAAAAAAAATGTCCTTTGAAATAAACATGCCAAAGACTTAACATTAAAAGATATTTGGTCATTATTTTCACATTACATAATTTGTATATAAAAAATAGTGTATATGTGATTTTCCTTTTTAACACATTTAAACAAAATGTGTGAAATATAATAGCCTAGTATTTCTAGCTTTGTGGCTTCAATCACTACCAACTGTTTCAATCTCCATTCTGATTGAAGTGCATTATCCCTTAGTGATCACAAAATGACCTGCCAATTGAATTTTATTGGACATCTGACCTTGCCAAACAGTCTTTTCATGCCTGAAAGCAGAAAAATACAAATTTAGTCAAAATAGCTAGCCATTTTTAAAATAAATATTGAATACACACTCATAAATATGATTCATTGGTATTTTAGGATCAGATATTGAAACACACAGGCCAAAGATTAGGCATTAAAAACTACTTTCTAGTCATTGGCTTTCGCATAATGTAATCTGTATGTAAGAAATAGTGTATGTGATCTTTCTTAAAACAATTTTCTTTTTTTATGCAGTTGAATAAAATGCAACACAGATACATTTTAAAATGAGTATAAAATAAAAATTTTAAAACTTAACATTTTATTCTTTTTTACAACTGCATTAAACAGTTCAGTTTTTAAGAATCTACTTTTTAGAATATTCTAATAAAATTTCTCTTTCCCATACATGTTTATTTTGTAAAAATGGTACACTATTATAAAAATAACTTCTTTAGGAATTTAGTGGTTTATTTTCAAAGATTTATTTAAATTTGAAATGGAATATTGCAACCTTAAGATCCAATTCTTACTCTAAAATATTTGACTGACATCAAGAATAAAAGTCTAAAAAGTGATGTAATTTTCTTTCAATCATAGGATTCTTAATTTTTAAGAATGAAAAGGCCAGTTTAAATTTTTTAAATAATTGCAAAGTTAGAATTTTATTAATGTTATATAATTTGCTTACAGCAAAATTATTAGCTCCAGTAATCCCTTTACATTCGCAAGTTTTGATTATTCACAAAATAAAAAATGTGGAACATTTCACCATTCATGAAGACTGAACTTGATTATTTCCAAATTTTATTTTATATAGAATTTTTTTACAAAGTAAACTTGCTTTGTTTTACCAGTTGTGTGGACTATGTGACACTAATCACTTATTTACTGTATAGCCTACTGTATAGTTAATTGGGAGAACTTCAGCGCTTGTGTTCATGCCCGTTTACTTTTATGCTAATTTTTTTTCAATTTCCTTAATTTTCTGAAATTTCAAATTTTTATTACAGGTGAAATATTTTCTGCCAAAATCGTTGGGGGAAATTTTAAAATAACTTGTTTAAAAATCAATAAAATGAGATTCTTCACTGATGAAGTGTCTTAAATTTAAAATAGAAATCTAAGTTTCAACTTTACCTTACATAGAAATTCATAAAGATCTGTTCCGTCAAACAATCATGCATCACTAATTTTTTTCCACAATACACTGCAAATAAATTTTGTTCAATATGTTTATAATTATTCCAATTTATTTAAAGTGTATACACTTTTAATGTAAAAGTAAATTTTTTGAGCTTCAATTGCTTTTTTCCATTAAAAAAAAAAAAAAAAAAAAAAAAAAAAAAAAAAAAAAACTTTCATTTGTACAGGAAGATAATCTCTACATTCACAGATGTTTTGGATAACTAAATTTTGCAAATGTTAAAGGATTACTTTACTTCTAAAATCTAACTTTTTAGAACTTTTTCCAATGATCTGGAATTGTTCAGAAATCTATTGTTTAAAATTTTATAATCCAATTTTTTGTTCCTATTGTCACACCCCAGAAGCAAGAATTAATAAAATAAAATTTTTATCGCCAGTGTTTTTCTTTAGACATGTAGTAATAATTTTTGTAGTATTTTAAATTAATATTGAAATGAAATACAGTGAAGAATCCACAATCTGTGCACCCATTATCCACAAATTTTCTATAATCCCCGTTGCTCAGGAAAAGTAAATTGTGAGAATTTTGTCAATCTGTCGCTGAAAAATATTTCAAACTTCGACAAATGGTTGCTGTAAAAAATCGCAAGTTTTGTCATTCGATTGTAGGGAAATAATTAGAATTTTGACAAAAAATGTGGAAAACAAATGCTAATTTTGATAATTGATTATAGAAAAAAAAATGCCAATTTCATGTAGTCATTAAAAAATTCCAAAAGCATTTAGTAAAAAAAAACTATTGCAAAATTTTCTAGTCTTTTACTATAAAGTATCGTGAATTTCAATAAACAATTAAGGAAAAACACAGGAAAGTTTATCAAAATGTTGTGGAATCACATAATGAAATTTGCCTACTCATCACTCTGAAATATCACAAGCTTTGGCAAATGGTAGTGAAAATAAATCACAAATTTTCACAGGAATAAATGCAAATTTCTTCAAAGTTCAGTTGAAAAAAAAAGTGAAATGATCACAGGGGAAAAACATGAATTTCAGCAATTGATTGCAGAAAAAAGCTGCATTTCATCAATCGATCAAGTACTTATTGTAATATTTCATTATATTGCAAGCATTCATTTTAATTTCAATTACATTAAATTTGCTGTTTAAAAATTTGAAAAATGGTGACTAGAAATCTGCAAAATTCTAAAATCTGCACAACCTGTGTCTCAAGCTGTGCAGATTTGAGGGAGTCTATTGTATAAGATTGGAGTATTTGACTATAGTTGGTTTCAAAATAGTACTATTTTTATTTGTTTTTCTTATATATTTTTAATGTATTATAGCATGAATACACAGATCTTTGCTTCTAGAGATGCTGTTCATATTATTGAATTTTATTTTATTCAGGCCATATTGATAAAACAGAGTAATTGAGAGAGTAATTGGTTTTCTTATACTATAATTAATTATTGTTGAATGGCTGACGTTAGAAATAAGTTAGGGTGTGTGAAAAATACTGTTTGTTAATCTCCTCAAACATATAGTTTCAATTACATTATTAATTACATTTAAATTATTGTTCAAAAAATATAAACAAAGTGATGATCAGAAATCTACAAAAATCTAAAATCTGCACAATTTCTGGTCCCAAGCTGTGCAGATTTGAGGGAGTCTATTGTGCAATACTTAATTATTGTCAAATGACTGATGTTAGAAATAAGTTATTTTGATTGTGTGTGAAAAATACTGTTTGTTAACCTCCTCAAACATGAGACAAAGATTATAAGGCACCACAAAAACTAGATAAAATTACTATACAAGATCTTCAAAGATGTATCAGTAAATATATGGATTCTTAGGACATGCATATATTTATTAAAGCCGTGTAAAAGTAATTTTAACAATTATAGAAGCATTTAAATTAATATATTAACTATAATTTAGTTTCTTTTGCATGCGATATCAGGACTGAGGAAATTAAGCAAAAAGATATTGTACAATTTATTAAAGATTTATTTAAATGTTATAAATTTCACCAACAATGAAAATTTCTGCTGTTCATGGAAATTTTTGGAAGCCAACAATTTTACTAAAGCTATTGCAAATACATTGTTGATGTATTAATCTTAATTCCTAAATTTGGTAGTATGTTTTTTGATATTGTCAAAACTATTTTTGTCTCTATCTTAGCATGATTCTGCAGGTTTAGCTAATTTGTTTTCAATCTCATATTTATCTGTGCTTAGTTTCTTTTATTTATAAGAGGTGAAAATATTAGACCCGTTAAATTTCACAACTCTAATTATTTTCTTTGATTTCAACATTTTGAAATTTGATTTTTAATTTAGAAAAAGTATCCTCATGCTTTGCAAAAAACTATTTTTCTGTGAACAATACAAAGGTTAATTGATTTATTTGGGCAGAAGTGCATAGCGTTTCATATTTCAGATTTAAAAATATCAGAGTTGAATTAATTTAGAATTTGAATACAGAATCTAAATTTTCTTCTTTATTGCTTTGTGTTTTCTTTAAAATTCACCAATCAAAGTATCTCCATATTAAACTCTAAGAAATGCATTACACTTCAGATTCATAATTAACTATATCTGTGGTCTGTATTATAGTACAACACACAGAGGAAAGTATGACGTATTTTAGTTTTGTTTTTCAACAAAAATGTCGGTTTTGCTATCAGTTTAGCAAGCTTTTCTAACAAAATAGTATCCATATTTACAAATCATTTATACAAAGGAAAAAAAAGGGCCCAAAAAGTTTTTGGAAGTGTTAACCCCCAAACTACTGAGAAAAAAGGCAAAATTGTAATGTTTTCTCTATACTTTTTTATGTTAAAAAAAGAAAAGACGTTTTTTAACACATAATTTTTTTATTATGTATAGATATATAAGCCTTCATAGTGTTAATCATAACTTAATTTCTTAAAATTGACTTATATCAGCCGATTTATATTAATTTAAATAATGTTGCTATTGCAGCGAAATCAGCAGCTTAGTGAACAGATATAACAGTTTGCGGTGGTGAGAAGGTTAAGGATTGTTATGTAGTGCAATTTATTATTTTTAAAAGCATTAAACAGTACAAAAAGTATTAAATTAAAAAGAATTAAACAGTACGAAAAGTATGAAAAAACTATGAAAGGTGAAAATATCAGATCCATTAAATTTCACGACTCTAATTATTTTCTTTGATTTCAACATTTTGAAATTTGATTTTTAATTTAGAAAAAGTATCCTCATGCTCTGTAAAAAAATATTTTTCTTTGAACAATATAAAGGTTAATTGATTTCTTTAAGCAAAAGCACATAACATTTCAGATTTAAAAGTATCAGAGTTGAACTAATTTTGAATTTGAATTTGGAATGGATACTTTGTTGCACTGTGTTTTTATTAAAATTTACTAATCAAAGTATCTCTGCACTGAACTCGAAGATATGCATTATACATTAAATTGTCAATCAATTAAATCTGCGGTATTTAAATTAATATATTAGATGATACAGAAGAAAACGTTATGGTGGCTGTAACATTTTAGTTTTGTTTTGGAACAGCTCATGAAGTGGCAGTTTTGTAATCAATGAAAAAGTATCCAAATTCACATATTTATACCTAATAATAATTATTATTATTATAATTATAATAATAAACACAAAAACTTAAAGTTTTAGGGAATGTTAATCATTGTTATGCAACATAATTATTATTTTTAGAAAACTTAAGGAAACAACACAAAAAGCATGCTTTATAAATCTTTTATTACTGATAATTATTTTGATGTACTCAAAAAGTACCCTGTAAAATTTTAATTTTTCCTTCATGCTAAATTTGAATGGAATATTACCTGTAGTCATCTGTACACACTGTCAATACATTGTTTTGTGAAAATAATCTGAAATGAATGTTGAAGTTTATAATCATAAAAGAACAGTGATGAACTGATGCATATTGTGCACCAGTTCATGCATGAACTGTGCATTATTATCATAACTTCACTAACCATATGGAATTTTTGCATTAAAATCAGTCAAAGATAGCTTTTCCACAGTACACATCTTAATTTTTTGTACAATGGTAATTCTCATGCTTTTAGTTATGAAATACTAATGTACGAAATTTTAGATTTTTTTTTTTTCATTAATTTTGTTTTCAGATAGATTTTAGTAACATGCTGCATCTATATTTCTCCATTAAAAGTTGTTCAGATGAAGCCATCAATATTTAAAAATCACTTATACAATAAATTTCGAATACAAAAAAATTAAACTACATTAGTTTTAAGAAAATTTTATATAATCTTATGAAATTTTTAAAAAAATATGTTAAACAGCTGAAAATAGCATGCATCAAGTATTTTATTATTGATAGCAGTGGATGTACAGCAGAAATTGTACTAGATTTAAATGTCATGTATTTAATCATTATTCAGTTGAAATGTGTGAAATTTCAGTATATATTTTTCTTTTCATTAGTTTTGAATTTAGATTGATTTTAGTGACATGCAGCATCTTTTCTTTCCTACATAAAGTAATTTTTTAACTTTATTATTAAAAATTTTCTTTTTTCTCCCTCTCTTTTGAAACTTTTCCATCTTTTCAATATCCTGTTTTAATTAAATAAATATTAAACTTTTTAACCTCTTAAATGTTAGAATACTTTATTCTAAATGGTAGACACCTAAATGGACAAAACAGAGTAAATGAAAAGGAAAAAAAATAACAACATAAGAAGTGACAAACAAATATATGTGATTTTAAATAGTTAAGAACTTTTTATATTTAAAATCGTGTCTTTCTAATTGTTTCTTGTAATGTTATTAGAATGATGGTTGGTAGAGCAACTTCATCTTATTTTTTGCAATTAACAATTTTAATTGTTTGTTTAATAATATATTTTTAAGATGCAAAAATGTTTGTGTTGCAAATTTGCTACTGAAATGTTTAATGAATTTTAGCATGAAATCTTAGATGATTAAAATATCAAACATCTAGTTCTGAATGGCTTCTTTGAATTGTTTTTCTAATTTTATGTATTGTTTATAAAATAAGTAGGATATACTAGGATAATGAATTATATTTAGTTTTAATTGTTTTATATTATTCTGTAGGTATTGGCACAATCAATAGCTGCACTAAAAGTCGCTAAAGATAAACATTCAAACCATCTGCCATCATTATCAATCATCATTAATAATCATCCGATGTATGATGATTAATGATGATTTATCGCCAGTCATCATTCAATATTCATCATAATCACTGTTCATTATCAATCATCATCAATCAACATTCATACTTATCATTCATATCATTATTCACAATAATTCATATCATCATTTACAATCATTCATATCATCATTCACAATCATTCATATCATCATTCACAATCATTCATATCATCATCATTCATAATCATTATTAATCCCCATCATTCATTATTAATACTCATCATTCATAATCATTATTAATCCCCATCATTCATAATCATTATTAATCTCTATCATTCATAATCATTATTAATCCCTGTCATCATCATTTGAAATTTAACATCACCCTTCACCAGAAATATTTTAATCATCTAAAAATCTCATCTAATATCATTCAAGGAAAGCATCACTAGCATAGGCAGCAATCTATGTACCTACCAGTTATTGAAAACTCCTTGAGTATGTTTAATCTACATCTGAAGCCTGTGACTTGGTATTTGGCATTTGGAGAAGTCTGACTGCTGACAGCTTTAGAAAATGTTTTTTGAAATTGAATTTTTTTTTTGCTTCTTCCACTAATCTACAATTACTGAAGACATGTGTCCATTGTTGTCCTATGAAACCACTGTTTGTAAGAGGTGCAGAAAAACACAATAAAGATTTGAAGCTTTCATTAATTTATAAAGAGTCGATGTCATTAACTTCAATTCAATTTCAAAGCAATTTATGAATTTATTATTGCATCAAACAAAGATAGAATGTATTTACTTAATATCTGCTATTGATTAATGTAATTTATAATAGCTATAATAATTTATATTATAATTCATTATAATTTATAGTAGCTATAATTAATTTATATTATAATTCATCATAATTTATAATAGCTAATAATATAATTTATAAGAATCATAAAATAAAAGAAATCCTTCAGAACTGGATGTTTGATAAATTCAAGGAGTGGCTGAAATTTTAACCATTCAAAGTATATTAAACATTGTAGCCTAGTAAAGTGTATAAAATTGTTCAATGTAATGCAGCACAATGAAATACCTGTCCACTTTCTATCACACAGGTTAACTGTAAAACATAATTACATGCATACATTTTAAAATATGAAAATGTCATGGACTTCAAGATAGATACTTGAAAATCTTGCTTGGCATGCATTTTCTTCAGTCTTATTTTCTGTTTTGCCTTTATTGATTTATTAATTCCTACATTATCGGACTCTCAAGTACAGCCTCTTTATGTCTGATTAAATTTAAACCCCTGCATTGTCGTTTCAAATACTCAATAATGCTTAATGCATAATTTATACAAATTTATGGTAGATTAAATATTAAAACTGTAATCTTATCATTTGAATAATGGTTAGATGCAAGAATAACATTTAAATCCAATAAAGTTATTGCTGTATATCCACTGCTAAAAGTAATAAATTATTTTTATGCATACTATTTTATGCTGTTTAACTGTTGTTAAGGGGGGGGGGGCGGTATTTTGCTCAATTATATATAACATTTCCCATTATATTTATTATTATATTAACATTATATTAATATTATATTAACATTATATAACATCATATAACACTTTTATGATTTTTTATTTTTTGTATTTTAAATTAATTGTATAAATAATTTTTAAATATTGATGTCTTCATTAAAACCACTTTTTGTAGAAAGCTACTAATGCTTTCACATTGCTAAAATCAATCAAAATTTAAAATTTTTTATTCAAAAAAAAAAAAAAAAAAAAAAAAAAAACTGAAATTTTACATGTTAGTATTTTTATACTTTAAATAAACATAAAAGTTACCATTGTATAAAAAAAATAATCATTGCAAAAAACTATTTAGACTGTTTTTAAATACAAATGTTCCACATGGATAGAGAAGTTATGACAATGACTCACTTGTGCATCACTTCATGCTTGTTCCCTTATCAATATAAACATCAACGCACTCATTTCAGATTATTTTCACAAAACAAAGCATCAAGAAGGAATTGTACAAATGACTATCTATAACAATACTTAAAACACTTTATTCGAGTTTGGCATAAACAAAAATATAAAATTTTACAGGATAACTTTTAACTGCATATGACTTCTATTGCATATCAAAATAACTATCGGTAATAAAAGATTTAAAAAAATACTTTTTGTACTGTTTAATTCTTTTAAAAATAATAAATTGCAATGCATTACAATCCTTAACCTTCTCACCACCGCAAACTGTTATATCTGTTCACTAAGCTGCTGATTTCACTGGAATAGCAACATTATTTAAATTAATATAAATTGGCTGATATAATCCAATTTTAAGAAATTAAGTTATGATTAACAATATGAAGGCTTATATATCTATACATAATAAAAAATTATGTGTCAAAAAACGTCTTTTCTTTTTTTAACTTAAAAAAAGTATAGAGAAAACATTACAATTTTGCCTTTTTGCTCAGTAGTTTAGGAGTTAACACTTCCAAAAACTATTTGGGCCCTTTTTTTTTTCTTTTGTATAAATGATTTGTAAATATAGATACTATTTTGTTAGAAAAGCTTGCTAAACTGATTGCAAAACAGACATTTTTGTTGAAAAACAAACCTCAAATATGTCATATTTTCCTGTGTGTGTTTTACTATAATACAGACCACAGATATAGTTAAATATGAATCTGAAGTGTAATGCATTTCTTAGAGTTTAATATGGAGATACCTTGATTAGTGAATTTTAAAGAAAACACAAAGCAATAAAGAAGAAAATATAGGTTCTGTATTCAAATTCCAAATTAATTCAACTCTGATATTTTAAAATCTGAAATATGAAATGCTATGCACTTCTGCCCAAAGAAATCAATTAGCCTTTATATTGTTCGCAGAAAAATATTTTTTTGCAAAGCATGAAGATACTTTTTCTAAATTAAAAATCAAATTTCAAAATGTTGAAATCAAAGAAACACACTATCAAAAACACTTTTTTGACACTATCAAAAAACATACAACCAAATTTAGGAATTAAGATTAATACATCAACAATGTATTTGCAATAGCTTTAGTAAAATTGTTGGCTTCCAAAAATTTCCATGAACAGCAGAAATTTTCATTGTTGGTGAAATTTATAACATTTAAATAAATCTTTAATAAATTGTACAATATCTTTTTGCTTAATTTCCTCAGTCCTGATGTCACATGCAAAAAAAAAAACTAAATTATAGTTAATATATTAATTTAAATGCTTCTATAATTGTTCAAATTACTTTTACACGGCTTTAATAAATATATGCATGTCCTAAGAATCAATATATTTGCTGATACATCTTTGAAAATCTTGTATAGTAATTTTAAACCGGTTTTTGTGGTCCCTTATAATATTTGTCTCATGTTTGAGGAAGTTAACAAACAGTATTTTTCACACACAATAAATTATTTCTAACATCAACCATTCAACAGTAATTAACTACTGTACAGTAGACTCCCCCAAATCTGCACAGCTTGGGACTAGAAATTGTGCAGATTTTAGATTTTTGTGGATTTCTGATCATTACTTTGTTTATATTTTTTAAACAATAATTTAAATTTAATTAATAATGTTATTGAAACTATATGTTTAAGGAGATTAACAAACATTATTTTTCACACACCCTAACTTATTTTTAACATCAGCCATTTAATAATAATTAATTATAATATAAGAAAACCAATTACTCTGTTTTATCAATATGGCCTGAATAAAATGAAACTCAATAATATGAACAGCATCTCTAGAAGCAAAGATCTGTGTATTCATGCCATAATACACTAGAAATATATAAGAAAAACAAATAAAATTACCACTATTTTGAATCCAACTATACTCAAATACTCCAATCTTATACAACATATTCCCTCAAATCTGCACAACTTGAGACACAGGTTGTGCAGATTTCTAGTCACCATTTTTCAAATTTTTAAACAGCAAATTTAATGTAATTGAAATTATAATGAATGCTTACAATATAATGAAATATTACAATAAGTACTTGATCGATTGATGAAATGCACCTTTTTTCTGCAATCACTTGCTGAAATTCATGTTTTTTCTCCCTATGATCATTTCACTTTTTTTTTTTTTTTTTTTTTTTTTTTTTGTTCCCAACTGAACTTTGAAGAAATTTGCATTTATTCCTGTGAAAATTTATGATTTATTTCCACTACCATTTGCCAAAGTTTGCGATATTTTTCAGTGACGAGTAGGCAAATTTCATTATGTGATTCCACAACTGTTTGATAAACTTTCCTCTTCTTTTCTTTAATTGTTAAATGAAATTCATAATAGTTTATAGCGAGAGATTAGAAATTTTTGCAATATTTCTTTTTTGACTAAATTTTGAAAAATTTGGAATTTTTGGAATTTTTTGATGATTTTTAATGAAATTGGCAATTTTTTTCTATAATAATTTATCAAAATTAGCAATTCTTTTCCACATTTTTTGTCAAAATTCTCATTTTTTTCTTGCAATCCAATGTCAAAACTTGTGATTTTTTACAGCAGCCATTTGTCGAAGTTTGAAATATTTCAAAGACATAGTTCTTAATTTAGAAAATAAGCTAATACATTGACAATTACAATATATCTGAGTAGCTGTAATAAAATTGTTGACTGCCAAAAATCTTCATTAGCAGTAGGAATGTTTCATTGCTATTGAAATTTGTTTTTTATTTAAATGAATCTTTAATACATTTTATAAAACCTTTAGTCAAGATGGTGCTTTTTGGTTAACAAACAGTCCTTTTCACACATCCTAATTTATTACTACCATTAGCCATTCAACAGTAACTAATATAAGCATAATTTCCCATTTTCCCTATATTAGTCATGAGGGTCTTCGCGAATAAAAAAAATAAAATTCATTAATATAGACATCATCTAGAACAGCAAAGGTCTGTGCATTCATGCCAGATTCATAAAAAAAAAAAATATATATTTTTTGAACATAACCATAATCTCTCAATCTTATATGTGGCGATGCAAGTTTTATATAGTGTGTATCACAAAAAAATTTAACTATTTAGCAATAATATAGTAAAATACAAAATATTTGGATAAATAATATAGAATTAACAAAATTCTAATTGGTAGCATTGTTTTAAAATTGAAACATGAATTCTCATTCTAAAAAGCATTTTCTGGAACCTTTAAATCTTGATATTAATCATGAAGTTTTGAGCCAGAAGATAAAGAATAGGTCTCTAATATTGTAGTTGTGTTATATTTAAGATAAATCACACAAAAATTATTAAATACAGTACCTAAAAAACTACTGGTGTTAGTTTTTTTTTAATTATTTCTCCATTTCTAGGATGTGATAATATAAATGAAAAATTGAATTATAAAATTAATAAAGAATACTGCCCAGTTAAACTGAAGGCATTGAGCTCACAGGCTACAAATACTAATTGCACATTAAAGCTTTATATTTTCAAGGGTTAATTCCGTTCGAAAAAAAAAATTAAGAAGGGGAAACAGCTTTCCCCTTTTCTCTTTTTTTATACTTAATCATTGAACCTCCTATACTATCAAAGACATGCTTTATCATATAAAAAATCTATATCCAAAATTCAGAGCAAATTAGATAATTCTTAATAAAAACCCATTTAGCATTTATATAATTTAAAAAGAGTTATCCCCCTCTTTTATACATAACCATTAAACTTCCAAAACTATTCAGAGATTTGAACGAAATCTGAAAATTCTGCTTGAAAAACCCATTTATATAAATTAAGGGGGGGGGGACATTAGAACCCCTGTTCCCCTTATTTATACTTATTCAATGAACACCTAATAACAGTCACGGAATCGCCTCATCAGAATGATCCTAATCTAAATTTTGAACGAAAATTAATTCTGCATGAAAATCCCATTTATATCAACTAACGGGGGGGGGGCATTAGAGCCCCTGTTCCCCCTATTTATACTTATTCAATGAACACCTAATAACAGTCACGGAATCGCCTCATCAGAATGATCCTAATCTAAATTTTGAACGAAAACTTAATTCTGCATGAAAATCCCATTTATATCAACTAACGGGGGGGGGGGGGGCATTAGAACCCCTGTTCCCCCTATTTATACTTATTCAATGAACACCTAATAACAGTCACGGAATCGCCTCATCAGAATGATCCTAATCTAAATTTTGAACGAAAACTTAATTCTGCATGAAAATCCCATTTATATCAACTAACGGGGGGGGGCATTAGAACCCCTGTTCCCCCTATTTATACTTATTCAATGAACACCTAATAACAGTCACGGAATCGCCTCATCAGAATTATGCTAATCTAAATTTTGAACGAAAACTTAATTCTGCATGAAAATCCCATTTATATCAACTAACGGGGGGGGGATTAGAACCCCTGTTCCCCCTATTTATACTTATTCAATGAACAACTAATAACAGTCACTGAAT
Organism: Maratus speculifer; assembly: GCA_964019185.1. Lineage (NCBI taxonomy): Eukaryota > Metazoa > Arthropoda > Arachnida > Araneae > Salticidae > Maratus > Maratus speculifer. The sequence continues at coordinate 26,059,143 of OZ025297.1, forward strand.
CGCCTCATCAGAATGATCCTAATCTAAATTTTGAACGAAAACTTAATTCTGCATGAAAATCCCATTTATATCAACTAACGGGGGGGGGGCATTAGAACCCCTGTTCCCCCTATTTATACTTATTCAATGAACACCTAATAACAGTCACGGAATCTCCTCATCAGAATGATCCTAATCTAAATTTTGAAAACTTAATTCTGCATGAAAATCCCATTTATATCAACTAACGGGAGGGGGCATTAGAACCCCTGTTCCCCCTATTTATACTTAATCAATGAACACCTAATAACAGTCACGGAATCGCCTCATCAGAATGATCCTAATCTAAATTTTGAAAACTTAATTCTGCATGAAAATCCCATCTATATCAACTAACGGGGGGCATGAGCCCCCCGTTCCCCCTCTTATACATATCGAATGAACTCCAAAAACTAATCAGGGAAGCGCCTTGTCAGGATATACCTATATACAAAATTTCAAGTGGATCCGATATTTTTATCATGAGTTATCGCGTTACGCACATACGCACATACATACAGAACGGACGGGCACATAAGCTCTCAGGCTATGATAGCCTGTGAGCTAAAAAAAAATAGATTCATAAAACTGTGAATCGGAGAAAAAAGTTTCGTACAGTTAGTATTTAAAGTAGCTAATAATTTTACACTAAGCAAATGGTGTAGTATTGGTAAAATTCTAATTCTTATGACATTATTTTTAAATTGAAATCAGCATGAAAATTATGCAATTTTCTAGACCCTTAATGGTTTCCGAATAGGTTGAGGTTGTTTCGACTCTAAGGCCTCTAGTCATTCTCTTTACTGTATGAGACTGAATCATTTGAGCTTCAGCTATCCTGAGGGAAACTATGGAGGGAACCAGCTACTACCGTAATTTCCGGGAGATAAGCCGCGGCTTATACGTGTTTAAAAGTTATTTTTTTTCAAGTGCGGCTTATACGCCGGTGCGGCCTATACCATGAACTTTTTTATTTCCAACCCGGTGTTGTAAGCAAAATGTTGCAAAAAGCTTCATAATAAAAAAAGTTAAATTTTCCGAAATCAAATCGGAAAAAGTTAGTGCATTTTCAAAAACTTAGAAATAACATTTGATTTTTAAAATATAAATAGAAAAATGAAGTATTATTACCTTTTAAAAAGAAATTTCGACAAACAAAAAATTTAGATAAGATTTATAGAAGAAAAAAATAAAAGATATTTTTGTTTTTAATGGATTAATTCACAACTCATACCAATGGTACTTAGGGATGAAATTTAATTGATCACTTTTTAAAAATTTTATAAAAATATCGAATATAATGCAGACGCAATTCCTATTTTGTGCCGCCGTCAAAATAAAAAAATCAATCAATTAATAAAATATTTTTCTTACAAATTATCGATGTATTTAATTTGCAGTCATAATTCAGTCAGAGTACTATTTCTATATTAAATATTTATGTATTCCTTTCTACCACTAAGAAATCTTTCTCCTGTGACCTCTGCAATAAAACAAGAAATATCAATTCAATACACACCTGCGCGTTCATACCAAAAGAAAGATGTTTCTCTTGTGCATTTTGTAAAGGTATTTTCTCAGAATCATATCATGCCTGGCTCCGAGTCATTACCCACATAATCGTCCCATGACCCAGGGCCGTAGCTAAGAGAGCGCTATGGGTGGCTCAGTCCCTTCTAAAATATTTTATGCCACCCCCCACCTGGAAAAGATTCCAAGGTCACTTAATGAATTTCTTTCCGAAAATTTAAATGAAATTCTGTTCAAAAAAACTAATTTAATTTTGAGATCCTTTCAGTGTTTTGCAAAATTACTAAATTGTATCTAAAATAAGTGTTTCAACACCTTTCTCATCCTATTTGTACATATGAAGCTAGCATGTTGTTTAATTTTTTACCAATTATACACTCAAAATTTTCATCATCACATAGTTTTCTTAGCATAAAATAAAGTTTATATAATAGTTTAATAAGAAACATAGTATCTACAATGTGAATATGCACTAAATTATCTTTCTGCGTCAGAGCGAGACAAAAATTTTGATCCCTCCCCCCTAAAATTTGTCGACCCCCTCCCTATTGTTCACTTCTAGTTACGGCTCTGTTACGATCGTGCTAAGAACCTAGATTATTTTCAGACTTCTAATGCTCTGTAACATTTTCAAATGTAAGGATTTCTTAAACTGTATTGTATTCTTTAATTATGCTTACATAAAATGTAAACGTGGAATCATCAGAACTGTGCTATAAGGGCCGTTTTTGATACACAGTACCTATAATAATAACGAAAAAGTTAAATCACTTTCTTTTATCTTGCTTTTGTCGGAATGAAATCGTGTTTCGCGTATCCCTGCCATAAATTCTACAATATTATAATTCATCTTTTAGAACTTAAACACATCTTTGAGAGCTTCTTTTGGAAGATTCATTGCTTTTATAAGAAAATATAAAAATACCATCTGATTTTTTTTATATGTGAGTTCTAACACCTGGAAGTTTTATGCATTTACGAATGAAATTATCTTTGCGAATTCTTTGGAAATATGAAGCATAAGTTTCAGAACAGCCTCTAAAGGCGGTGTTTCAATAATGTTCGGTTTTCTAGTCTCTTTTAGTATTTTAATATTCTGATTTTCAGTGTTTCACAATAATAGCAATATTTATCTTTAATCTCAAATCTGGACTAGTTACACTTTTGATATTCATTATCAGTTTTAATTTTTTTAATACGTAAAAATTTTAGATAAAACAATTCTCTAATCTACTACTTAACAACGCAAATTTTTTTGTCACATTTTCTTATTCATTTTTTAATGTAAAAGGATAAAATCGTCAGGTCTAACTATTGAAGCAATTTGGAATCAAAAGGATTTCGTTTTATTTTCATAAATAATTTATCAATTTGTAAAAGATCTTGATCATGTGATAACAGCTTTTCTCCTATCATGCGATGGCGTAATGTCTTTTGTCTTTACGAAAACAATGAAAAACGTCTGTCGGTTACATATAATTTAAGAATACAAACAGGCGTCATTTTTATATGTTTTTAATGTCTCAGAAAGTATATTTGATCTGTATATACCCCTTGCATTGATGTCACAGCAATGGCTGATCAACACATCAAAACTGCCGTTTGCCGTTGCCTTTTGAAGCACATGTGGTCTATCTGTTTAATTTTAATTTTTCTTATACTTGCATTATTTTTTTAAGTACTTAAAAAATGAAGCGCAAATCACTATGTTTACAAATGCGAAAATACCCCATTTGCCTTATGTTGAGGCACCAGATGAAGCGTGTGACGTCACGTGCAAGGGGTCGATATCTGAACAGAAAAGTATTCATCTGCGCGTTCATACTAAAGAGAAACCTTTCATGCGCGTGGTGTGTAACAAAGTATTTTCTGAGCAATCTAATTTAAATACCGACTGTTTTCTTCAAACCAACTAGACACCTATCTCCTGTGAGGTCTGTAACAAAAACTTTCTCAGAAATCTCATTTCAATATCCACCTCCGCATTCATACGAAAGAATTAAATTGTGCATCAAGGGACTTTGTTATATTTCTAAGTTATATTTATTTATTATTTACTAAAAATATTTGTTTCGTTAAATATATTTAAATAATGAATTTTCGGTAGTTTGGTCTGAAATGAATTAGCAAAATTGTTCTATTTAATGGACTTTTCTGTTTGAGCGGCGTATAAGCTGCGGCTTATACGCCGATGCGGCTTATCTGATGAGAATTGAATTTTTATCTCTCGTTTTTCCTTGATGCGGCCTATACAACGGTGCGGCTTATCTACCGGAAATTACGGTAGATTGTTCGATTAGTCTTTTGCCCCCAGATCCAGATATGATGATCAATTTGCACCTCAGAACTGCTGCTGACTTCCAACCAGAGTTTCCTCTGGCTTCATCCTGTCCGGGCATAGTTCATCATCTTTCAAGTCCCAACATGTACGCTCAGACTCCACCCCACCGACAAGCCTTATGTGGCAGGTCACAAGTGTGCCCTTTGATTTAAAAGAGGGGATCCCCACTCAGACCGGGTCATGCGGTCATTTGCTTTCATTGCACCTACAGGCCTTGTCCAGAGCCATTGACTTGCACACATGTTAGACTCCTTGGTCTGTGTTGCAAGACGGGTGACCAACCTATTGTTGACAGCCTTTCACGGTCTTTGTTTTGATGTCAGTCATGAAATTTTGTGTAAGAATTGGCTCTTAAAGGATTACAATACTTCATCTTAAATTTGACATAAATCATTGGAAACATAGCACTAAATGCCCCGTCTTAAAAAAATTTGTTTTCTTTTTTTATTTACAAAATATATATGTAGAAACTAGAAATTTCATTAGAAAATTCTAAAGAGTGAAACATTTTTTTTAAACTGTAAACAATTTACAGCACTTATTTGAAAAAAAAGGGGGGGGGGATATGTTAAGTTTTTTATAGTTAATAATTTTACTCTTATTCTAAAATGTATGTATTGCATTTTGTTCAAATGTATCTGGTTAAAGTAAGGTTACACACATTGTGAACACATAATATGAAAACCAATGACTAGAAAGTCACTTTTAATTCTTAAGACTTTAATGTGCTGTTTTTCTAATCCTTTAAAATCTTTGGCATGTTTGTTTCATGAATAAATCTTATGTAGGTATGGGTTGGTGTATACAAGTTTTATCATAAATTTATTTGACGATTTTTGATTAAATTTTGTATTTTCTTTTTTTTTGGTGCATGAGATCTTTGCTCTAAGTCATCTGTTTGTTAAAACTAGTTTATTGGCAGTCATTTTCTGGTCACTATAGGTTAATGCATTTCAATGAGAATGAAGATTTAAGCAATTATTAAGTTGTAAAACTGTTAGCATTGAGTGAAGCTTCACATTTAACGCTACTCCAAATTTGGCAAATTATTATTTAAATTTGGCCATAAAATCAACTTAAAAAAAAGAAATATATATATATGTGTATATACTTGGCATTAAATGAAAAAATATCTCCAAATTTGCTGATATTTGACATAAAAAATAAGCTTTTAGAATATTTTTCTTCTTTGAAATACCCAATAAGAGCCAACAGACATGGTTCAATTTCAACTAAAAATGTAGTTCCAAATGATATCATTTCATTGTAGCAATATTAAAGAAAGAATCGAAGTGAGAAGCATTAAAGCAAGACATCGAATGGGATACAAAGCTATTTTAACTGAGCCTAGCTCAGCCTTCTTCTTTGATTATTCTTATATCATCAACAAAATAAAATTGTTTATGCAAACCTATTGCATCATTTTTTAAATATATATTTTGGTGGAATTAGATAGTCATAACTTAGGAAGAATGGTTACAAAAGTATAATTGTATTGAACAAATAAGTCCCATAATAAATATTATACAGTAGAACCCTGCTAATTCGGACCCCGTTAATCCGTATCAGTCTTTTCTCAGCAAAATTTCGATTACATTATTTAATTTAATTTACGTATTCTGAATTAAAAAAGTCGTTTCTGAAATATTTTCAGAAGAATACCTTAATCTTTTTTATTTAAACTCTTTGATGTTACCTTTAAAAAAAAAACCATGCATCACTTAAGGTTTGCAAGCAGGTTGCTGAGAAGACTCTCCAAAAGTTGTAGAAGAATTTATGGTCTACAAAATATGATTTCTTGAATAACAAGCAAGCTTGAAACAGAAGGAAAAATAGGTAAGGGCAAATGGGAAATTACACCTGAAAATTTTGTAAGTTTGTTAGAAACTGATGGTTCTGAGATGTTGATATCACCGACATTAGCAATTGCATGAAGCAAAAACTGATGAAGTTTACACCTCAATCACAGATGATGAAATAATCATTTTATGTACAACTGAAGAAGTTAATAATCAGGTGGACCATCATGAACATCTGGTGGAGACTACACCCAATAAACTAACTATGCTCAAGTGGATGCGTGACCGTGCGGCCCACAAAAGTTATACAAAACTAGCTCAGGAGAAGATTTTATAATTGCAAAATAGACATTTTTACTTTCTGTAAATATCCAGTATGTTTAATATAAAGGTGATTTTCTGTAAGTATATCTTATTTCATTTTTTTCTCATTCTCCAGATAATCTGGATTTTCAGTAATCCGGATTGGCCCTGGTCCCAATTATTGCAAATTATCAGGGTTTTACTATACCATGAAAAAATGCATTGAAAGTTAGTATAGTTTTACAATTTTTTAACCATTTGACATTTTTAATGCATGAATGGTATTTAATTTGTGGATTTTTGTAGGTAAGTCTCTTGCTCTTAGAAATCGAAACATAAATATTTAAAATTTACATTTTTTGTTAAATCAATGATTCATAAGACTGCCTTCAAAATTCCACAATAACAAAAAATGTCTCCATCTGTAGGGGGGAAAGGGGGGGGGGCAGAATTTGTTAACTTCATCTTTTTCCGGTTTTAACATTGGCTGTTCTTGTCTTCACAGTTGTTATAGATTCTACAAATTAGATAACATGATTTTGGTATTTCCACCAATCAGCATTTGGCAATATGGCATACAAATGACTTCTAACTATTGGGCGAAATGCTCTTCTGAGATTGTGGGTGTTATAGAATATTACAGTTAAAGAATTGAAAGCCAATGCCATTAAGATGGGAAAAGCTAGTTATGTATTTTCTTGTTTATTAAGCAAAGTTGAAGAGTATTTATGGTGAAATTTTGCCAGAGGTTATTATAATACAGTAGACTCCCTCAAATCCGCACAGCTTGGGACCAGAGGTTGTGCGGATTTTAGAATTTTGCAAATTTCTGGTCATTGCTTTGTTTACATTTCTTAAACAGTAATTTGAGTGCAATTAATGGTGCAATTGGAAATAAAATGAATGCTTACAATATAATAAAATATTAAAATAAGTAATAAACTAAAATAATAAAAATTTAGATAATTTTTAAAATGATTAAAGTACTTATAGCAAAGGTCAAGTTAATAGTGTATGATTAAATATTCATTATAAAGATTAAATGCTTCCAAAATTATTCAACAAAACTTGCCACACTTGCTAATTCACATCAAAATCATAAAATAAGGTTTTTTTTTTTTTTTTTTTTTTTTTTTTTTTCTCCCAAGTTTAACCTGGCATTAATAACCAAAAAATCTGGATTAATGCATAAATATATTTGGTATGAAGATTCTGATTACCAGTGATATCAGCAATATCTTGAATTTTTTCCAAAAAAAGGTATTCTTCTTGAAAAAAACATGAATAGACTATTATTAAGAAAATTACAAATTAAAAAATACATGGAATTGATACAAAACTAAAAAAAATCAAGTTTTGTCCCAATATCTGAACTGAAAGTTTCATTGTTTACATCCATAAAATATGTGCGGATTTTAGAGAGTTGCGGATTTCTGGTTTGCGGATTTGAGGGAGTCTTATTTGTTGAACATGATTTGAAAAGTAAAATTTTAACTGTTTTAGAATTTATATATTTAAAAGTTGGTAAGTATTACAGTATTACAGCTAATTGGTAAGTATTACAGCTCAACATTGCGACATTTGAAAAATAAATTCAAAATTTGTAGATTGTTAAAAGTAAATGATATTATTGTTTAATTTGATAAATATAAAAAAATAATTAAAATTAATTTTAAATAAAAGTTATTATTGAGAATTTTTTATTTATTTTTTAAGATTATTGAATTGAAATTGAATTTTAAATTTTGTTTATGCATATTTATAAAGTATAAATATTTATTTGATGTAAACATGTTAATTTTTAACAGAAAATGCGACATAAATTTTTTAATACATAACAATTGTCACTGTAAAAAAATCCCTTATTTTATTTTAATTTTTAAAGATTTTCAATGATTTATGTTCTTAACTATTTTGTTCTTTCCATACTGGTATCTAGTGAAGAAATGTTGCATTCAAATTTTCAAGATCTTTGTAAAAGATGCAGTCAGTATTAAATTTAAAATCTACTCAAAATTACACCCATAAAAATGGGTGTAATTTTTATATACATTCTAAGAATGTAAAATTGCAATTAAAAACAGTACATTAAGATACTATTTGAAAAAAATTCGGACAAATAAGATATTCTGTTTACTTACTTAACATGAGATTAGAAGGCATTAAAACAATTCATGACTCAGTGTTATTTTAAAATAATTTTCTGTTTCATTTATAGGTTTGTTTCCAGCTCTGGAAAATACTTTATACCTTCTTAAGGTTGTTTTATTTTATTTTTTGTTCTATGAATGTCTCAAAATGGAAAAATTATCATCCTAAATACAATTCATAAACTCGAAACCAATACTTAAAAAAATATATCAACATCATGTGAAATTTTTTTTTCTGCAATAACCTTTTGGAGTGCTAGGAAAATAAAATTTTCTAGTTATTTAGTTTCAAAATTGTGAAGGTGTCCCAGCTAGCGAATGTGGCTGATTGAAGTACCATTTGCTAGTTATTTACATTTGGGTGCAGTCATATGGATATACGTGGTAAATATTGGTGTTTTGCTAGTTTTAACGTTGAAAATGAACCCCTGGCGACTAAGCAGGATAAATATCAGTATATTGTATACGGTTGAGAGATATGTCCATGTACATCTCACTGTCACTTACAAGGCTTTGTGGTATTTAAGAACTGTACGAAGAGGTCTACTGTAAGAAATTGGTTACCAGGAGCGCACATTGAAAAAATGTACAGAAATGTGACGGAATCTTCTGAAGTATTTTATTTACTTTATTGTTTTATAATCTGTGTGTGTATATATTTGTTGGATGCAAATTAGTGTTTTTTTTTTTTATTAATAATATTTAGAATACATTGAATATTGTTTAAAACATATTTTCAATTTGGATCCATAGCACAGTGAACTTTAGAATAGTGTTGAAGCTTCCATTGATCACATGATTTCAAACTGAAACTTGCATCACCACATAAATAATGGGCAAAACTAAACACAAAGTAGCACAATTCTTTAAATAAAAGTACTTCATGTTTTACATATAGCAATATGGACTATTTTAAAAACTCATCATTTTTTCCCCCCCTTACTCTACAAATCTTTGATACATGGAGAATCCAGATAGTCATGCCGATCAATTAAATTCATCGGAATGACATGAGAAACCAATGAACTTAGACCAGACAATGACATCTTAGTACTTTTGAGATTTTAGTTGTTCTTGGTGTCTTACAACTTTTCCCTAAGGGAATTAATTATATAGTCGTAATTCATCTATTTAACCTCATTGTGTAGTAATTTTATATTGAATAACAAATATATGGTTTATTGTGCTCACAATTACATGAATAGAGGAAAATTGAAATTCTAAAGGGAAATGCTTTGTAATGATTTAGAAATTAGTTTTGAAAATCAAAGTTTTCATTTTCATTTTTTACTGTACAAAAAATCATAAAAATTCTGCATCCATTCCTAAGTCCATAATTATATGAAAATCTGTATATTTTTTACAGTCATCTATAGAAGTTGGCAAATATCCCGCCTTCATATTTTAGTTTTATATGTGAATGAAAATGAATTTAGTGAAGTTATTCAGGTTTTAGAAATATTAAATTTAGATTAACTCCTATACTGTATTTTGCAAAAGCATTGCATACAGTTTAAAAAAATGTTACTTGACTTTAAGAAATCAAAACTACAAAAGTAATGTAATAAATCATGTCAAATTAATTTTAATCTAAAAATGTTGCCATACAATTTATTGAAATGTATTCTTCCTTGAATAAATCTTATGTTTGTGTAAACATTTCCAAAGACTAATTACATTTATTATATGATTTGGATTGTATAACATAGAAAGCCAGTTTTTCTTAACTGGTAACTAGCTAGTATATTGTTAGATTGATGTTTCTCATACATTGGAATGATTCTCACAATATCCAATTTTTGTAAAGTCAATGTTAAATTGCTCACTAAAATTATCAAAAACACAGTTCCATTTTAAAAAATGTTTTACTGGAATCTAAATTATTATATTTATAATATTGAACCAGATAAATAAGTACTTCAGTTTTCAACATTTTTTAATGTAATTTGTCGCATTTTCAATTACGGAATGTTTTTTTTCAGATCTTAAAGATCTCTCACTAATAATTCAAAAATAACCCTGATTTTTTTTATTATTCTTGCTTCTTTAATTATGGCGAAGTTTCTATGTAAATAAAATAAAAAGGCATTTCACAGTCAGTTAAAATTTATCTTTTTAATCAAACTATTTAGTAATCATTTTTCAAATTCTGAAAACTCTTCCAATTTGCCATTCAAGCACCATCAATAAAATGCCCAAAATGCAAGCAAAATTTTCATAGAATTATGACTCTGCTTTAAATTTGTTAGTTTCTTGAATAACATCATTTTCTAAAATTTAATAACAAAAAAGCACTACTTTTTTTTTTAAATTATGCTGCTTTGCCAGTTTTACTTAACTCTTCTCTGCATTCACATTTAAATATTTCTCAAACAAACTGATCTAGTCAGTTTTAACTGCTATAAATTGGACAGTTTTCTCCCTATTTCCGAAATGCTTTTTGGAATTTTCATAGTTATTTTGAAAAACAAATAATTTATCTGCGGTCCATAGCCTTTTATCTGCTACTACTTGATCTGTCTGTTATAATAACATTTTAAAATGAACCTTAAATTTGTATTATTACCATTTACTTGATTTTGTCTGAAATATGCATGAAAATGGGGAAAAATTGGTAATTTTTGAAAAAAAAAATTTCATAATTTTTTAAAAATTGTATTGTTTAGTAATGAGTAAATTAACTTTTAACCCCCCCCCCCCCCCTCCTCTACTAATGAAAAAATGAATTAAGAGAGAAGGAGTGAGTACTTTGTAATAGTCAGGCTGAAAGCTTTACGGCATTATGTCACATGAAAAGATCCATTTCTCTCCCTCTCTGCTCCCTGGAGAGAATACCACTAATAATCTGGGATCAAAAACAGAACACACTAATCAAAGGCCTGTCAAGAGTTTTACTGTTCAGCCAAGCCTTCAAATGAGAGCAAATCTTGCTGTAGCATAATTTCATGCTGACCATCAGGGATCAAAGTTTGGTGAAGGGGGTGAGGTGAGAAGAAAGGTTGATAGTATAAGAGGCGTGGTTCAAGAGCTTTCACATATATCACATGAGAGTTTAGAAAAAGTTGGAAAATTGCTCCCTCCCCCGTGTGTTTGCTCTTGTGCTTTTGGAATTTATTTCTTAGCCCTTTTTGAAATTTTTACATTAAAAAATTAATATTTATTGCAGATCTCCATCATATAACAACACAAAAGATACTTACTGTAGAAAACCATACGGTTTGGAGAAAAACTACTGCCCTCCTCCTTGCTTTCCCGAAATTCAACTCTCACCTTCCCTTAAATTTGGAAATGTTATCAAATATCTCAAATGTTGAAATAGATCCAAAAAATCAAAATTTAAAATGAATTGGTAAAAAAATATTTTTGTAAAAAAATTTGAAAATCCCTCCCCCGAAATTTAATTCTACCTCTTCCATTAGAATTTTTAAGTGCTATCAAAAATCTGAAATATAAACTGATCCAGTAAAATTGCCACTAAAGATAATTGTTGGAGGAAGCTTGATTTTAAATATTGTGTCTTGGCAAGTATTTTTCTTTTTAAGTAGATTTTTTCTGTAAAATAAAAAGTTATCAATCAGTGTTTAAGGAAATTACATATTCCTAATCAGAAAAAAAAAAAAAAAAAAAAAAAAAAAAAGCACAGATGCTGAAGTTTAACATCTCAAGATGTTGTACTTTTAAAATTTTGATGCACTTCAAAAGAAAATTAGTCTAAGAACTATATGTTTTTTTTTTTTTCCATATTGCACGTCAGACTTTTAAATTAAGGCTTTCAAGGAAATTAACTAATTAATGAAATAATTCCTAAACTTTTAATTAACCTATCGCAGTGAAATTTAGATATTTATAATCAGCAATATATATACATATGAATTCATAAAATTTAAATTTTATAAAATGAATATTTAAATTTTAAAATCTTTCAAGGTCCAGTAGACAAAGGTGACGCTCATCTGCATCACAAACACTTGCACTGTTTTGTAAAGTATATTTACAAAATTAGCATTCTTTTTTTTTTTTTCTTTTTAAGGAAATAAAAGTAGTTTTCACAAATATTTTTCATGAATTCTTTGACTTTTTGCAACACCACCAGAATAAATTTTAGAACTTCTGGAAGAGATTTTTTTATGTGTGTGTGTGTGATCACTCTGTGCAACTGCAAGTATTTAGATTAATTTTAACTGGTTTTAACCACTTTCAGGGATGTATTTTTGGTATCATGTCCACCTACCACACTTCATTTCTGTCTCTCTTTTTTTATGATTTCATTGTATGAAATTTTTTTTAACACCGTTTAATGGGAACTTCAGTAATTTCCTGGGTGTCTAGCTTCCCAGAAAACCTTCATAACTTAGAAAAGGTCAGGGAAATTTACCATTCCTAAGAAAAATTAGGAAATTTGAACAAGTTACAAAAATTTTAAAAATTCAAAGAGAAAAATTAAGAAAATATTTTTTTTTTTTTTTATTATTATAAAATTAAGGGTTTGAAATTGCAGCAATAGGAAAATAATTTTGCTTTTTATAAATGTTCTAAAAAGTAGTTCAATGTATTGTGCAAAAGAAAAAAAATGTCTATTCTTTTTAATCTTCCCTTAAACTCCGAGATTTTCAGCCTCGCTGAAACTTTGTACTGGATTTTGTAAGATTGATTAGATATTTGTCTTACTTTTGTTTTGGAACTGAACACATATTAGCTGAATTTATTGCACATTTATTAAAATGTCAAAGTAATCTGTATTTAGCTGTGTCCTGTGATATAGGATTTCATCCTAATTGGAGAAAATGTTTCACATATAAAATGTTCAACAATTTAGGTTCTGCAAGAATTTGTTTAACAATTCAGTAGTTGTAACTTCAGAATTAGTTGTGAAAGTTCCACTCTCAAACTCACTTTTAAGATTTTATTTCTTTTTTGTGCATGTGTGTAACACACAAAATCTCATTCCTGGAATTTGTTGCTGATCTGGAATAGACACCTTGTATTTCAGACAAAAATTGGCATCCCACGGAGGTTTGCACTAACAGAGGTTAACTGTAGTTTGTTTGGTATGTTTGTATAGTCAATTTTTTATTTTGCCTGTCAGATTTTTTTATGTCATTTCAAATGAAATATGTGCTAATACATGAAGAGTTGTCACAAGGAATTGTAATACAGTGTCATGTTAAGGATTGTCACTGTTTTACTATGTACAAGATCTTCCTTATCTAAATTTCCTTTGAGTACCTTATTCTTGCATCTTAGCTCATTTGCTAACAGCTATCATCAACAAATGACAAAGTAAACAGATAGGAAGTGTTTTTTTTCGTTTCAACAAACAAGACATGTTTATTTGGGGAGTAGGGTATCATAAAAATTGTATTTTTTATAAGTTGACTGAACTTCAAGCAGGAAAATAAACTTTTGATAACAAACAATTCCATACATCAATTTGAAAATAAGTTATTTTTTTTTCAAAAAATTAATATTTCTACTTTTCTTCCGATAATGAAACGTTAAGTTGTGTTTTATAATTCCACAAGATAACTGTCCTAAACAGTCTATATTAAAATGTTAGGGCATCTATCATCTTCTATCAGATTATCGAAAATATCGGAAAACAATTTCTGTATTAGAAATTCTCAAATGTTAACATCTTTCAAAAGTGATGCTTTCATACAGAGATGGGAATGTTCGGAAAAAAATGAGAAAATAAAAAATGAAAAGAAAAAAAAAGAAAAAAAAAATGAGAAAATAAAAAATGAAAAAAAAAAAAAAGTTTTTTCATTTTTTTTTTTTTCAGAAGGCTTATTTTTCCTAACCGAAAAAATTGAAATTACATTTGTAAAATAATATATTGAAAATTTTTGTAATAGCCGCATTCTCATGCTTTTTATTTTATTTATTTTTGTATTGAGTGTCCCATATGAAAATTTTAATGTGGGTAATCTGATCTCTCAGGAAAAATCTGTTTGAGAAGACTTGAAAGGATCCTTCAAATTTTTTCCTCCTTTGAAACACAAGATCCTTCACAAAATTTCTCTTGAAAATAGACACTTCAGAAAAAAGTAATTCCCAAATTATATATTTCGCAAATACAATGAATGAAGAAAAAAAAATTCATACCATATAGCAGCTGAATCTTATCAAGTTGTATAATATATATATATATATATATATATGAAAAATTTTATTAAAAATATCTAAATAGGAATCTAAATATAGTAATAATTTCTAATTCACAAATTCCGATTATATTTTGTACAAGTATATACAAAAAGTTCATAATTTCATAAAAACAGGACTGCATGAAAAAAATCTAGATATATAATTAAATGCAACTTCTCGTATTAAAAATTAATTCATATGCAAAATTATTTCAATGATGTGCCGATTAATGGAAATGGTATAAAAAATTTGAATACATAAAATTTGAAGCATGCATTTATTGCTTTCTTACATCTTTACAAGAAGTAAGTATTGAATTCATATAAAATTTGACTTCCAGTTCTTGATGGATTTATATGTTTCAGAAGGTTCTGAACATGATTTAATGGTTTTTGGAAAATATCTGTCACTCTCTGAGTCTGTATGTGACAAAAGTTTTATGGGTGCTCTACCTGAAGAACTGATGCACTTAATTTCACAAAACTTTAGATTCAGTTACACCTTGGTATAAACTCGAGATGTTTAGGTATTGGTGTATATCGTCCAAGAGATTGAGGGGCTATGCTGCATCATTCACGATTTCCACAATATCTCTATCTCAAGAACCAATGTATGGATTTTCATAAAATTTCAGATTAAGTTAAACCTTGGTATAATTTGGTGCTAATTACTTTTTGGTGTAAATCATTCAAAAGATAATGCTGCAATGCTGTAGTATTATTCATGATTATCACAATAGCAATCTCAAAAGCGCTTTTTCATTAAACTGCAGATTCAGTCTGTCCCTGATATATTTCAGTGTTGTTTAGTTTTTAGTGTGAATTGCCCTATAGGTGGTACTAATATGCTGCATTTTTTATGATTTCACTGTAGCTGATTAATTAATGTTTTTTTTAGGGTGTTAAATCTAAAACTGACCTTCATTCCCCTCCATAGCATACAATAATGTTGCAAAACATGGGCAGTTTCCATTAGATAAGTTCAACTGCGATTAAAAAAAATCCATATTTTATTACAAGTAAAGCATTCCAAAAAATTTACATCTCTACTTTCATATCTGTTGCATATGAGGAGTTAATATCCCAAACTTTTTTCATCACTTTAGTCCATACTAATCACCAATGCTTAAGCTACTTATTGAGCCATATTTGTTCAAATAACTTCTGTTGTTTAAATTTGTACAACATTTACATTTGTTAAATTTTATTTATTTATATTTTATTTATAGATGACACTTTGATTTTGTCATGGAAAATGAACTGGAAATATAAATATGGATTATTTGAATTGTTTCAAATGCAAAAGGGTTAATCTTTTGTATTCTATTGAATGCAACATAGATTTTTTTTTTTTTCAAGTGTGCTTCAAAATTATTTTAAAATGCTTAAAAAACCTCAAATTATAATACAAATTTCAAAAAAATTACTTTTAGCAAATTTTTTCCTTACCTGACAGTCTGAAAAGTAAAATGGTTCTATGTTTAGATGTTAAAGAATTTTAAATAAAAGTTAATTTTATTAACCAGGTGTTGCCACTCTCAATATTGATGTCTGCCATGCATAGTATATTTTTAAATCTGTCATTTCAAGTCATATAAATAAGGAAAAAAACAAACCATGTTAAAACGAAAAACATACAAATTAAATTGCAGCAACATTTAATTGTAATTTTATAATTTAAATATTGAAATGTTACTGCCTCCTCCCCACTATTAAATTTAGATATAATGACTGGAACATATTCTAAATTGTCACATCATGAATACACATTTATTTCTCTGATCTCTCTCACCAGGGTTTTTCTCTTTCTCTGTACTTCTATTAATTTTCAGCTAATTCTGTTACTCAACTTCTTTAATTTTCAGCTAACATGCACCTGGCAAGAGAGATTATACGTATAGTAAATTTTGAAAAGCTCTAGTATAATGTAAAAACATTCTTGAGTATCGTTGATATATTATTGTGGCAACATCTGTCTGTAAAATGTTGTTTTTTTTTTAAATGCTTAAGCCTCATGAAATTAATTTTTTTTACAGAGGAAAATAAGGGAATGAAACAGTTCTTCAAAGTGAAATAACTTTAAAAACTATTCTGATCTATTTATATTTACGTTTTTTAAATATTTTAGCATATTAAAATATGTTGATCGAAAACATTAATCTTGTGTCAATCATCTTAACTGCCCAGTTAATAAAAATAACCAATCCAAACTAAAAACTATTAAAAAATAATAGTTGGTTTGCAGATAATATATTATAATGAAATTTAAACTTTATTATTCATTTAAAAATTTTATTTAAATAAAGCCCAAATTTAAGCAATATGTAATTGAATTATGCTCATAATCAAATAAATTGTTCGATTAAAAAAGTCCATTGTATGTTGAGAAAAACTTTATTGCTTACGCTATTAAATCCTGGCTTACAACTGATATGAATGTATCGCTTTGAATACATTTTAAAACTTAATTTTAATACATTATTAATAGTCTTCATATAAAATGCTTTTTGTGTTCTTGTAGAGATGTAAGTTTTCCAAAAAAAAAAATGAAGTGGCGAAAAAAAAAGGGGTTTTTTTTTTTTTTTTTTTTTTTTGGAAAAAATGGAAAAATCTATTTTTTATAATTGTTTCTTACAAATAAATTATATTTTCCTTAGATAATATTAAATATGTATTAAAAAATTTTTTCATTTAATTGTATTAAAAGAAAATTATTTTCACTTTACATGACTATATTACAAAATAAAAAGAAGCAAGGTCTGCATTTAAAAGTTTTTTTTTTTCCCAGTCTCAAAATTTTTGTAGTAACATTTAGGCTTTATTTACCGTATATACTCGCATATAAGTCGACCTCCCCTAACTTATGTTGTTAAAAATAAGAAAAATTCAAAACTCGCATATAAGTCAATCCCCCTCCAAAAAGGATAACAATTGACTTACCCCCCAAAAAGGAAAGCAACCTCGGGCTCGTTCCCAAATGAAACGACTCCAAAAAGGACCATTCCTCAGACTCGTTCCGAAATGAAACGACTTTGAAAAGAATCGATTCCTCGGAATCGTTCCGAAATGAAACAAATCCGAAATGGACGATTTCTCGGACTCGTCCAGAAATGAAACAACTCCAAAAAAAGGAATGATTTTTGGAATCTTTCCGAAATGTATCGTCCGAAAAATTATGCTTAATGTCATAAATCGGAACTGGAGAATGATGACGGAAAATCGATTTCATTCCGTTTTTTCTTGTACTCATTCCTTTTTTCTCAAATTCGTTCCATTTTCTCGGATTTGTTCAGTCTTTTCTTGGTTTCGTTCCTTTTTTCTCAGATTCGTTCCTTTTTTGGATTGACTTCGAATGACTCATTCGTTTTGGTAAACGATTTTTGCCCATCTGTTTTTATTAGTTATTGGAAATGTGTTCTTGCCATAAATCATACACTTTTTTTTTTCTTTGCAACAGCGTAGGGTAGATTATTTTTTTGAAAAATAAACTAAAAATGATATTAAATTCAGAATCGTCGAGGTTGGAAGGGTTCCGGATTTTGGATTTTGTACTCTACAAACAATGGGGTGTTGCAGCACCGATTCGTTAGCAAACTATTTTCCGATATTTTATTTATAGATTTTTTTTTTAAGGTGTCACATATATAAGTCGACCCCCCGCTTTGAAGCTCTTTTTTTGGTCAAAAATTTCTCGACTTATACGTGAATATATACGGTAACCCTTTAATTCCCATGATAGAACGTGTTCTAGAAATTCTGTAGTTCAGAAAATCTGACTTTACCCCAGAAAAATTCAATGTCTAATTTTGGTTAATTTAATTATGGAATGTCTGTTATTAAGTAAAGCAATTGTTGTTATTTTAATTTTCTGGTTAGACCTACGAATTAAAATGTCTCAAAATACCTTGGGCGATTTCGGATCTAGAGGTTTATGATATTGTTTTTTATATCATGTCTCTGTTGAAATAATTTTTCAGTTACATGCTTAATTACCAATTGACCTATTATAAAAACCTGAGCCAATATCTCTGCAGTTTAAAATGAAATGAATTATACATCCCTATTTACATAAGTATTGTTTTTAAATAAATGATACTTGTTTAAAGAAACAAATTATTGCAGTTTTGTCATTATGAATATCAGTACAGTTGACTCCCTCAAATCCGCACAGCTTGGGACCAGAGGTTGTGCGGATTTTAGAATTTTGCGGATTTCTGGTCATTGCTTTGTTTACATTTTTTATACATTAATTTGAGTGTAATTAATAGTGCAATCAGAACTATAATGAATGCTTACAATGTAATAAAATATTAAAATAAGTAATAAACTAAAATAGTAAAAATTTAGATAATTTTTAAAATGATTAAAGTACTAATAGCTAAGGTCAATAATAGCAAGTTAATAATCTATAGTATATGATTAAATATTCATTATAAAGATTAAATGTATTTTTCCAAAATTATTCCATGCAAGTTGCCTCATAAAAGTACATTATTAATTCACATCAAAATCATAAAATAAAGATTTTTTTTCAAGTTTAGCCAAGCTTAATAAGCAAAAAATTTTGATTAATGCATAAATATATTTGGTAAGAAGCCTGTGATTACCAGTGATATCAGCAATATCTTCAATTTTTTCTAAAAACATTTATTCTTACTTCATGGAAGAAACATGAATAGAGTATTATTAAGAAAATTACAAATTAAAAAATATTTTGAATTGATACAAAACTAAAAAAATCAAATTTTGCCCCAATATCCAAAATGAAAGTTTCATTGTTTACATCCATAAAATATGTGCGGATTTTAGAGAGTTGCGGATTTGAGGGAGTCTACTGTTTTCAAATCTTCCATTGTTTAAAAAATGTGTACCGTATTTTCGGGCGTATGAGCCGCGGCGCATACGAGTTTAAAAGTATAAAATATTGTAGGTGCGGCTCTTACGCCGGGGCGGCGGGTACGATGATTTTTTTTTTTTTTTTTTTTTTTTTTTTTTTTTTTTTGTCAAATGATTTTGACACTTTTTTTTCGTTTAATCAACAATTATATGCTCTCAAATTGGTATCAAAACATTTGAAAACGTCTCTCAACCGCAGGTGTCCGTGATGCGTTAGTTGTTTATTTTTAAACAATCAACATTATTCAAAAATAATGTTGGTCTCACCGGTTCTCATGTTAAAAATTATTATATTTTCCCCTCATCTATTAATGATTTTACCTGTAGGATATTGGAATGTACAGCTGTCACATTTTTTTCTTCTAATGATCCTCCTTCCAGTTAGAAAATAAAACTGCCCAAAGAGAGCTCAAATCCCGGTATAGAACTCTTTTGAAATAGACTTCCTATACATAGTAAAAACTTTAGAGAGCAAGATTTTTCTTTATTTTTTTCAATAACTCACTCTTTTTCTATCCGGCAAAAATAATCCAAACTTTGAAACCGGTCGAATCAGCAAGTTTTTTTTCCCCCAAATGAGTTAATTCAGGTGATAAACAACAAAAACGGGCCTGGCGAATAATAAAAAAATAATAAAAGGCCGACTTCCGTGATAAACATTTAAAAGAAGCCAATAGAATATAAACAATTTTCAATGCATATGACTTTGCAAGAATAAGTTTAAATGTGCTACACGAGTCGATGTTAACTTGGCAACTTTAAGGGCTATTTCACCCACGTGCAAACATCGGCTAACTAATGTTAATCTCAAAGAAAAAAAAAGTGTCATTCTCATTCCATTATTTTTAAATGATATTTTTTGCTTTGGATAACGGAAGTCAATCTCCACAAAGAGTCTTTACTTTTTCGATTTTGTTTACAGGTTTTTTTATTAGTATACTTTCACTTTCGAAACTGGTTCTAAAAGTCAAAGTATACCACTAAAAACATCTGTAAACGAAATCGAAAAGGTGTCTTCTTAGGGATCAACATCTCAGATATAAAATACAAAGAAATCATTTAAGCATATTGAAATGCAAACGCATTTGAAAAAAAAAAAAAAAAAAAAAAAAAAAATCCATAGGATTAACATTAGCGAGTAGATGTTTTTACTTGAGTGAAGCAGTCCGATCTATATGGGGGGGGGGGGGATCAGCTCGGTCCGGCCCATATAAAATAATAATAATAATTAATAAATAAAAATAACAATCCGGCACCCGGAAAATTTAAAATATCCGCATCATCCAAGTGAATTTTTTCAATAGATTAATTTTTACTATGATATGGTTAAAAATTGTTTCGTACGAAAAGTTCTGAACAAAACTACTTATTTTATCCTTTTTTTTCCTTTTACTATGTTTATTTTTAAAGAAGTGCCTAATAAAAGCACTCAAGTAAGTATTTATAACTATAAAGCAAACGTGCAATTTTGTTATCTCTTGTTTCTGCTAATAAAAAAAAAAAGAGAGAGAGACACTGGTTATTTAAAGTCACCTTTTCTCCTCATCCTCTTCATGACTCAATGTGCGGACATGTTGCCCTTTGACCTTGATGCGTAAGTCGGCTAATATCGCATTGCTTCTGTTTTGTTTCTTTGAATACAGTAGAAAAAAAAAGAACGAAAATAGTTTTTTTTTACGCTAAGTGGATTTGTGGATTTTTTTTTTCTTTTCTTAATTTATATCTACATAATATAATCATCGAAATAACTTAAGATGAATATAAAGTCTAAATTTGAGCAAGAAATATTTAAACTTACAAAATTTTTGTAAATGAACAAGGATAGATGCGTATGTACCAAATAAAAAATAAACTAATCTACCACAAAAGGAATCATTAAATCAATTATCAATAGTTAAAATATTAAATAAAGATATGCAGGTATATATTTATATAAAGGAATTTGTAGTGCTGTAAGCTATTTAAGAATCGATTTTTTGCCACAGGCATGATAAACAATTGTGGATTGTATTCGCTGTGGATAATGATTTGTAGTATTATACAATGGTTATATATATATTTATTAATCAATTGTGGTTTAACATGTGTAATTTAATTTTAGCATATGTGCTGTGTTTCAATGTAATTCGTATTTTATTATTTACTTCACCAATTTACTTGATCGTCATTTCTTTACACTGAGGAAAAAGTTGCTTTTTTTTGGGGGGGGGGGCATGATATTGTTTTAAAATTATTTTTTAACAGATCTCGAAAATACGGTATCGCCGTGATCCCGCTGATTCTAAAATGTTGAGGTTCAACTGTATCATATTTTCGTTAAGAGGCTACTTCAGTCAAGCGACCCGCTCGTTAATGCTAATCCTATGGGAAACATTTATAAAGATATTTCGTTTGAATTTAAATATTTTTAAATGATTTTTGCATTGATTAACTCTGATAGATTTGTAGAAAGAACATTTTTCGCTTTTTGCTTACAGGTATTTTTCAATGAGGGCACTTTCATTTTGGGAGTCGGTTTCGAAAGTGAAAACAATCTTCAAAATCGAAAAAGTATAAAACGATCTGCATATAGATGGACTTGAACTATCCAATGCCCAAAAATCATTTAAAAATATTGAAATGCAAACACGATATCTTTATAAATTTCATCCATAGGATTAGCATTAAGGAGGTCTTTGTGTGTGACTGAAATAATATCTTAACTTAAAAAAAAAAAAAATCCTACACTAAAATTAATTTGAAAAAGTCTTTGATCGAAAATCTGACGGATTTTTGCTGGAAAGAACTAGAACTTTGTGGTGTTAATAGTGTTATTTATGACGGCCGATTATCTGCAGGAGGGATATAGGCCCTAGGATAAGTGCCCTCCGTGGGGGGTCTTTCTAAGGGAACCTAAACCGCATTTACACAAGGATGACCAAGATTCGAAGAAAAGTTTAGAACTTTGTGGAAAGAACTAGAAGTCTGTGGAAAGAGCACTTAGAATTGAACGCTACTAGGAAAAGATGCTAGGGAGGAAGCTAGCATCCTGCTGCGCTCCTCTCATTGGCGCAAGTAATTGCGCCTATTTCCGATTGGATTTTAATTGCGTACTACAAACACGTTTTTTTTTTCTTTTTAGCTGAGAATTATTTTACGGTACTGTTCTGCTCTTTTTGTCTGACGCTCTTATTTAAGCAATTTATTTTTTTTTTTCAAGTGAAAATGGCTCCCAAAAAGTTAAAAAGTTACACCGCCGCTTTCAAGCTTGCTGTGGTTGATAAGGCAGAGCTAATAGGTAATCGTGCTGCAGGACGAGAATATGGAGTTGATGAGCGTTGCGTAAGGAGATGGAGAGCTGAAAAATCTATTTTGAAGGAAATGCCAAAATCTAAGAGGGCACGAAGAAGTGGCGTTGTTGTTTGGCCAAATCTGGAGAGAAATTTAGCCAAGTGGGTAAAGGAGCAAAGGGAAAAAGGAATGCCCGTTTCAACTGTTCAGATACGGTTTCAAGCGAGGATTATGGCATCGAACATGGGATTTACAAATTTTAAAGGTAGTCCCAACTGGTGCTTTAGGTTCATGTCGAGAAATAATTTGTCTGTAAGAACCAGGACAACTGTGGGACAAGAACTGCCTGCAGATTGGGAAAAGACAAAAGCATCTTTTTTAAAGTATGTCGCTGAAAAAATCAAGGAAAACAACTTTTCAACAGCACAGATTATTAATATGGATGAAGTTCCATTAACTTTTGATTGCCCCCCCAGTAGAACTGTTAACACCATTGGGGAAAAAACAATCGGCATCGTAACAACTGGTAATGAGCGAACCTCATTTACCTGTGTTTTAGCTTGCGCTGCGAATGGAGACAAATTAAAACCACTAATTATTTTCAAGCGCAAAACTATGCCTAAGGCAAATTTTCCTTCCGACGTCGTAATACGGTGTAACGAAAAGGGATGGATGTCGGAGGAAATCATGTATGAGTGGCTGGCGGAAGTGTGGAGGAAAAGAAAAAATTCTTTTTTTCAGCCTAGTGGGCTTCTTATTATGGACTCAATGAGTGCCCACAAAGGTGATTCCGTAAAAACTGCTTTGAAAAAAGTCTCAGCCGAGCCAGCAATAATCCCTGGCGGATTAACTAAAGTTTTACAGCCTCTTGACTTGGCTGTGAATAAATCTTTCAAGTCCAAAGTAAGAAAACTGTGGGAAAAATGGATGATGGAAGGGCTACATTCATTTACAAATTCTGGAAAAATGCGCAAAGCCACTTACGAAGAAGTAGCGTCGTGGGTTTCATCGGCATGGAAAGACATTAGTGCTAAAACTATTATGTCGGGCTTCAAAGCAGCCAATATCATAGAAAATACAGTTAGTGATGATTCATCTGAATCTGATGATAGTGAAGATGAAAATTGTGACGTATTAACTGATAAACAATTTTTAGAACTATTTAATTCCGACAGTGAAAATTCCGATTTTGATGGATTTGAAGATTTTTAAACATGTTTATAAAATCTTGTATATATTTTTTTCTATATTTTCACTTCATTCCAATAATAATTTTTCATATTTTAAA
Source organism: Maratus speculifer (assembly GCA_964019185.1). Classification (NCBI taxonomy): domain Eukaryota; kingdom Metazoa; phylum Arthropoda; class Arachnida; order Araneae; family Salticidae; genus Maratus; species Maratus speculifer. The sequence goes on from OZ025297.1 coordinate 26,082,884, forward strand.
GATATTTTGAAGTAGTGTTCTCTTATTATATGTAATCCAATATTTTTTTAGAAAATTTTATAAATATTACAAAAAATTGAAATCTTAATATTAAAATTACATACCTGCTATTTATAACGGATCAGTGATAGGAAACGTTATTAAATTGAAAAACAAATACATAATAATAATAAATCAACAGTCAAGGGAAAAATGATTCTGCAATATTTACAGGTAAGATTATAATATTATAAATAAGTTTCTGATATTTATTATATTTTTCTCTGTTTGTTATTGATCCAGTGACAAAATGTTGCTTTTTTTGCAGTAATCTGAGGAGTTAACATAAACTAGTATGCATTTAAAAAATATTTTCTTATAGCAATACGCTTTATTACATCACATTTTTCAGTAATATTTTTACTACAGTTTTTAAGGCATTTGCATACATTAAATCTAAGTGTCTTTCGTCCAATGATTTTTTTCAACAGCTTATTTTATTTATTTTATTTTTTTCGTCAGTGTCTCTATACGATATTTCTTTACATTTTAAATATATTTTTTAGGCACTTAAGTGAAAAAAAATTTTTTTTTTTTAACTGTTCAAGTGAAAATATTTTATATACTGTAACAGTCTCTAAAATCTGGAAACCTCAAATACAGATAGCATAAATGATCATCAAATGTTTTATATTTATATAGTTCAGTTATCCTATCTTATCGACAGATGGCAGCACCAAAAATGTATTTAACTTTTTAGTATAATCTAGATTATATTCTGCATTTTGCCGACAGATGGCCGTACCAATCATTTCTTCTAATTCATTTCCAAGTTTATTTATCTTGATATAGTAAAATAAGAAAACAAAGAAATATCAACAGAAAAATTCATAAACAGTTTATATAAAATATTAGGCCTGGAACAAAGGAATTTTATTACAGAGATTGAGCTAATATCATTGTAATTGGGGAAAAAGTAATGACCAGTAGGCCTAAATTAAAGCAACTAAATACTAACATATAAATAAAATCGTAATCGTGAAAATGCTCTGTGTATATTTAATTTTAATAAGATTAAATGCTTGGCTTTGCTGTTAAATAACTTAATGTGCCATTTATGATTTTTTTTTATAAATATGTGATTTTTTTTCTTTTTTAATGATGATTTTCAATAATTTTTACTTACATTTTAAAGTTGTTTTTTGAAGATCACTAAAATTCGGAAATAACTAAAAGCCGCGTCTACGAACGATTTCGGAATTTAGAGATTTATACTGTATAAATATCAGCAGCTTGGGTGCGGCGCTTACGATGGTGCGGCGCTTACGTCGATGTACTTTTTTTTTTTTAACAGATTGTCATTGGTGCGGCGCTTACGGTGGGTGCGGCGGGTATTCCCGAAAATACGGTATTTGTACAATATTACATTTTTTTTTCTTACAATTATAACTTTATTTCCTTCAAATAATATGTTTAGTTTTGGTATAACCTTCCATTAACAACTCAAAAAAGATTTGATTTAGTTTTATAATCTAAATTAAAAAAAAACTTAGTTTTAGTTTGGCTTACTCAGGTCTTCAACTATAAAACAACATAGGATTTATTGACTGCTAGATTTTTATTCACTGAAACCAGGAAAATATTTAAATTTTTTTTTTAATTAAACATAAAATTTCTCTTTTTATCCTGAAATCTGATATCACAGTCTTGAGTATGAAACCACATTCACTGTTTCCATATGGTAATTTCATATTTCTAGGAGTTGAATTCAAAAGTTATGAAATCAGAACACTACAAATAGAAAATGCGAGGAATTTGAGGATTGAACAGAAACAGTTACACACAGAGATAAACTACTACTATGCTTCAGACAATTTCTAAAATTCAAAGTTTAATCAGAAAGGAAAGTATAATTTGGAACATAATTACATGTAATAAAATATGGATTTTTTCCATCACAGTTGTACTTATCTAATGAAAACTGCCCATGTTTTGCAACATTATTGTATGTTATGGAGGGAAATGGAGATCAGTTTTAGATTCAACATCCTGAAAAAAATTAATCAACTACAGTGAAATCATGAAAAATGCAGCATAGTAGCGCCACTTATAGGGCGATTTACATCAATATTTAGATTCCTATTTAGACATTTTTAATAAGGTTATTCATACATATATACAATTTGATAAGATTCATCTGCTATGTGGCAGGAATTTTTTTTTTAATTATTATTATTCATTGCATTCGCAAAAGATTCAATTTGGAAATTAAACTTTTTTCTGAATTGTCTATTTTCAAGAAAAATTTTGTGAAGGGTCTTGTGTTTCAAAGTAGGAAAAAATTTGAAGGATCCTTTCAAGTCTTCTCAAACTTATTTCTTCGGAGAGATCAGATTACCCACATTAAAATTTTCAAGTGGGACACTCAACATAAAAATAAATAAAATAAAAAGTATGAGAATGTAGCTATTGCAAAATTTTCAATATATTATTTTACAAATGAAATTTCAATTTCAATTTTTCCTATTTGGAAAAATAAGTCTTCAGGAAAAAACTGTTTTTTTTTTCCAACTTTCCCCATTTCTTTTCCGAGCATTCCCATCTCTAGTTCTTAGTAGAGAATTTATGAAACATTTGTTTAAAAAAAAAAAAAAAATTATTAAAATGATTTTTATCTGTATTCTGTTACCCAAAAATTCTACCCTCTTTTCTCCCTAATGTAAAATGAAATAGTAATTTTAAAGAAACAGATGTACTTATCAAAGTTGGCTGAATTATATCTTTAAACAAATCACTACTATAGCACTACATTTATAATAATAAACTTTTAACATATGAATGCGCTGCAGAATTCTTCTGTGAATTTAAATGCTTTACAGATTTTTGGAAACAATTTTTTGCATCATAAAGCATTTTAACAATTAAAACATTGCTGATTTTTTTTTCTTATATGATCTTCAAAATAGTGTAAAGGAGGAATATCCTAGATAGAAAACATAAAAAAAGACTAGTTTTCCTAGTTCTTGTCAGAGTTAGCAAAGCAGGGGACAAAAGGGGGTGCTGCCCTGGGCACCAAATTTATATTACCATCATCGTTTCTTTATACTTTTTTTTTTTTTTTTTTTGTAAAAGATTATACGTTTAAACATATTGGTATTTTTTGTGAAAAAAAGATACTTTCTCAAAATAGTATGTTGCTTCTTTTTTGAAATCCAAAACGCATTATACAATACTGTTGGATAAAATTTTTCCACTTATGGTTTTCAGATCCCTTTTGCCAAAATATAAGTGCTGTGCTCTTTTATGTTATTTAGTCATCAAGATTAAACCTTTTTAAAGTTTCAAAATAAACGATAAACATGTATTCAATAGAATTTATTTGTGTTTTTACACTTTTCAATTTTGGGACACCTATCACAAAGATAAATGGTGATGGAGAGGGTGGTGGGGCGCCAAATTGAAACTTCACCTCGGGCACAATTTCCTCTTCACATGCCACTGGCTCTTGTACATAGTTTGCTCATGCAACAACTGGAATTGTGCATCTAGCTGCTCCAGTTATTCAGAAGCAGCTAATGTACAACACAATGGGGGATTCTTTTTATTTTATTGGTTTTTGTTTAAGAGCCTACACTACCCAAACAGCAAATAATCCCTGGCCGAACTTCCACCAAAAGTCCTAATTCGACTACTTTTCGTCCTTGGGACCTTCCTCTCTGGAGTCGGCATGTATGACTCTTTGTCCACTCGGCTTATCATTACCCGATAATCGTATCCCAACTACTATTGAATCAGTTTTATAGCCTCTGTGTATTAGTTTTCGATAATTTGGTGATTTAGTAACCTTTTGCCGAGTACGTTGCACTATCATATGATCTTCTGCTAATATCAAATGGAAGAATTTGTGAGATGCAAATATAGTGTTTAAAATGCAAAAAATTTCCTTTTTATACAAATAAAAAAACATTGTTAAATACAAATATCTTCCATTATAAGAAGCAAAACTATTTCTACGTCGAAGGTGTGATTAAAATGCAATAACTTTTGTTTCTTTTAAAGCCAAAACATGCTGTTAAAATTTTTTACAATGGAAATCGCAATTTAATTTACAATTAATTTTCTGTTGTAAGATGCAAATAACATTATATTTTAATTTGAAATATACATATATTTAACGTCTGGATTTGAAACATTTAAAACACTAAATAAATAAATAAATAAATAAAATAAAGCAGACTTGATTACAGTTAAAAGAAAAAAAAAAGTTATATTTTAAGTGTATTATGTTATATTATATAACTATATTAAAAAGCTTAAAATTAGTTCTTACTTATAAGTTACTTATCCTATTGATATATAAATATTTTTGCATCTTACATAGAATAACTAATTGTAAAATAAATTTTAATTCTGATTGTAAAATCATTTAATAGAAAAAATAATGAAACAAAATTATTTGGGTTTTAAAAAGTTACACATTCGATATAGAAACATTTTTTCTTCTTATAGTGAAAATATTTCCATTTAACAATATTTATTATGTGAATTAAAACGAGCTTTCATACATTATAATTATAAAAATTTTCATATTACAATGTACAATATTCTTATCTAATAATGCATCTAAAGTGGGAAAATTCTATCCTTTAAAACTGATCATTATACTTTGGCTATGCATGAAAAAAGTCTTTATTTTAATGTGTAAAGTAATATGTTGGTTAATACTTTAATCAGACTTTTTTTTAAAAACTTTTAAATGGCACAAAATTAAGTTTATCGCTATAGAAGAAAAAAAAATGCATCTTCTTTACAATACAATTTACATTATAACTTCTGAAAAAAAGACACGATTCTTTAAAATGCCGTTATTTCATTAATTTACAGTTACTATTAAAATTATATCTGAATAATTTCCAAAGAAATTAGTTTTTAAATCAGAAATTTTTAAGGAATATTTAAGAAGATAGATTTACAGCAAATATGTCTGTTGTTGTAATAGTCTAATTTTCAGATAATGTCATAATATAATCTAAATTTTGGTAGTATAATTTTCAATTTATCTATCTAAATCAATAGCAAGTATCTTTAACGGATTATTTCATAGATATTTAATCAACTTAATCTGCCCTATCTATCAAAGCATACTTTTAAGTATGAATTTCTATAGAAAAAGAAAAATGAGCTACTTTAAGCTGTTAGTTTCCTTTTGCAATATTTGTCCTACTGTCGGATATTTTTAAGAGATTGAAGTTTCCGAATAATTATTTATTCTCTCCAAAGAACATTTCTCCTAACAGTTTCAAAGTAATCTCTTTCTCCGATTGCCGTTTACAAATGATGTCCTTCAAAAGTGAAAAAGTATTTTGAGCGGGAATCAGATAAGATCTTGGAGGCTATTGGAGAGTTTCATTCACTTGATATACTCACCGTGTCATCACTACAGGGGGGATGTTTACAGAGAAGGCAAACAATGACACCCCAGAAAAAGGATTCAATTTCTCTAATTTTAGGATTACAGGCCGATCATATAATCAGAATGTTTTGCCGATAGTCAGTATCGGACATTAAAGTAATTTACTGCCGACATTTGTCTTCGATATTAAGTAGAGGAATCGAAAAATTTTGTCCAGATGATATTGTGTGAAGACCTATATATAACTACTGTTCATTTGCCGACAATTCTTATATTAGACCGAATTTTAGCCGATATCTCTTGCTGTTGGGGTAGTCACTCAAAAAGACCCAAATGATAATGTTGAATCTATAGAGGCATTATTTTCAAATATCTCACTCAAGTTTTAATATTTTTACACTTTTGTTTTTTTTAATAAGATAGTTGAGGATGATCTATAACCGGCTTACTTTTACGTTTCCAGTTTTCGTTACATATATATATATATTATATTAGGATAGTTTCAATTTTCCAAAAGTTAATTATTATTATTATTATTTTAATCTGAAAACAAAATTGAAAGAGTAAACTAGCCCAGTTGTGGATCATCCTCAGCTATCCTTTAAAAAAATAAATAAAAATAGAATTTCAGCAAGATATTTGAAAATAACATACCCATAGACTTAACATTATCATCCGGGTCTTTTTGATTGACTACTATAGGCCCTTAACATCTTTAAGTACTATCCTTTTAAGTTAGTATAATTTTCGATAATTTGTACAGAGAACCATTTCAAAATACATGCATTGGGAGGCACATTCTCTTATGTTTTTACTAAATAATTGTCTTACAATGCATTCATAGTTAATAAAATATTTCTTAATTATTAACATGCATGTTTAATTTTTTTTAATTACATGCTTACTGGCACATTTAAGCAGGTATTTTTTATAAGTACTCGAGTGACAACTCTTCATTGTTAATCACATTTACATTTATATCTTGTTACTTCTATATTGTTCATTTTGTCTCTGTGTGGAGTTCATAAGTGCTTAAGCCATTGGTAGGTCTCTCCACCCAGCTGACTTTCTTAACTTCTGCCCATTTTTTCTTTCATTTAACGAACTTTTTTTTTAATTCTTAAAATATTTAACATTTTTTGTTACCTAGATATAATTCTCTTTCTCAATACATAGAGCTTTGGGATAAATTTAAATGTCAATAACTAAAAAATATCACTCCTATAGTACAAAATTATTTAATGTATCAAAAGTGAAGTCACTGGTATATATGAGACTTTTATGAGAAAGCATATAAAAAAGTAGCCACATGTAATGCTATTTTTTTCAAGCATTCCCTTGCACTGACCCTTGTTTTTTATGGCAAAGAGACCACAGGTCAGAAACCACAATTAGAATATTGAGAACTTTGGCAGATCCTTTCTGTGGGTAAATATCCCAATAATTAAATTTGGAAATGTAGTTTTATTTTTATACATTAATATTATTTTTTCTAAGCACAATTTGTATCGCTTGCTAGCCAAATCTCCAATCTAAATGAACTAAGCAAGGCTTGACTCCTGACAGGTAAGGTTTTATTTTATCAAAATAGACTTTAATTTTAAAAAAGGTCATGCTTTTCAGGCAAGTTATTAACCTTTTGTATCTCAGATTATGAATTGAAAGAGCTATCTCCTCAACTTTCATTAGTATGATGCATTAGAAGTTAGATGTATTAATTTATTTGTTGTTATCAACTCTCTGTTAGGCACATAGATGGCATGTCACCCATAACATTTGAAAAATTTGTATTTTTCATTCTCTTTGTTGGGAATAACCTTCTTCTTCTTCATAATTGAATTGTTGATAAACAGTTGTAGCTTTTAAATATAAATTTTAAATGTGTATTTTTTTGTTTTAAAATGTTGCTTTATTGCTACATTTTTTTAAAACGTACAAAAAACAGTATATTGAAACAGCAGCATGACAAATGTCCCCCGCATAAAATTTTCATAAGAAAATTCTGAAATTTTAAAACTAATTTTCTGAGATTAGATGATGATATTCTTATTTCAAAAATCAAAATCCTGTCTATCTGTTAGATTTCCAAAGTAAAGATGTAAACCTAAAAATGAAACTCAAAATATGATAAAGTTTACTAAATTATTAAACTTTAAGTTATATCATGTTTAATTTCAATCACAAAAATTTTTATCTAGAATGATATGCATGGTTAGATAAATTTGTAAGCCTTTCAAGAGGGATCCTGATCCAAAGAAAAATAATTATAGAATTTAATGATAGGGACCTAATTACAAAACTTGACTATGAAAAGGTCAACAAAGTTAGAATGCCATCATCTCAAATTTTCTAACAGCTCTAAACTCATAGTTAAGAACTCCAGAGATGCTAAGTACTAAACAGGGCTACCACAGGCAGCTTTGTATTCCGTTCGGACCAGTATTATTCAGAAGGAAAAAAATATCAAATGTTGTCAAAGCTCTATTAAGGCTTTCTGTTTTAAGTAATTGGTGCCAAACACCTGTGGCACCCTGACTAAATAGTAAACTTCTTTTTTTTTTAATTGTTTATAAAATATATTACACATCTTTTCGACTTTTAATGGCAAAAATTTTTTACACAATGATTAACTGATGAGGGATTTAGAAAGAATCCAAAACATTTTATGAAATTGTTTTAATACTTTTATGATTTCAATTTAATTATTTTTATTTTCTGCGATTTTGTGAATTTTAATTAAAATTGTTACACAAATTCTGTAAAAATGAATCTATTAAGCAATAAAATTTATTTTAGAGCAATTTTTTAAAAACTCCGAAGCATAGTACAGAACCAGGTTTCTTTTGATTAGCAGGCAGATGCATTACTACATACCTATCTAGTCTGCAAGAAAATTAAAATTATGATTCTTCTTTAAAATGCGATACTCAAAAATGTCATATGTCATTAAATATTTAATTTAATTAAAATAGTATAACTTTGCTTTTTTAATATTTTGTCTTTTGATTGGAAGTATTCTGCTATAAATGCAAACTATGTGCAATAGAATTTTGTTAATTTGTCTTTATTGTTTTAAGTTTGCTGTCCAGTAATTTTGCTTTTTCTTTATATAGTTTATTTATTATTATTATTATTTTAAGATTGCTGTAAAGAAAACCAAAAATCAGTGTTTTAATTGTTGAAAAAGAATTTAATGACGTAAATATTAATTAAAAAAATGAATTACATAGCATTTAACAGAAGATTTCTGCAATACACTTATCATTTGATGAATTCCATTTTTACAATATAAGGATTTGTGTGCTAATAAAGGGTTAGCAAATGTCAATGGTAAATTTTTAGAGTTTTATGTTAAATTAAATAGTTTTTTTTATGTTGTTAAAAAGCTGCTTGTTGTATACAAGTAATACAAGTATAGCATTATAATTAGAATGCTATACTTGTATTAAATTGAACTCCGCCAATTTTTTATAATGTGTCTAATTCTTTAGATTTGTACTTGACCTCACATAGAGAATTCAACACCACCTTCTTTGGTTTCAGAATATAGGCCAAATTAACATTTTTATTAAAAAGAAAGCTTTTTTAAATTTTAATTGATATTTCTTAAATTCCCAATGACTTTTTTTTTTTTTATATGAAATATCATTTGTGTGTGAATATAAAACTTGAAAATTTATTAAATGCATTACTTTTACATGAACTCCAGGCAAATATGCTTTGCAAGTTAAGGAAAATACTTGCAAAATTTTAAGCCTCTAAATTACATAGAGACTATTGAGTCTCTATCTTACACTGAGAACGAACATTGTGATGCCAGTTCATCTGAAAACCTAAAAATATAATTTCAGAATTTCAGCTAAACAAGTTTCATTAAAAGAAAAGAAAAAAAAATTAAAGATATGCAATTTACTAAAATTTTATAAATGCTATCCAGGCTCTTTAATGTTTTTTTTTTTTTTTTTTTTTTTTTTGTCGAACAAGTATCTTCCATTAATAAACAAAAATTTAGTGCTGTTTAGAATTTTACTGTGTGTGTGCTGATAGAAGTGTACGCTGATCATTCTCTTGTAATATGGTGCATGCAAATCAGGGAGATAAAAAAAATCATTCTTCATAATTATTTCTAAAGCAATGAAATCAGCAATAAAAAACTTGTATTTAATACATTTTTTCCCGTTATTTTGACAATGCAAAATTGATATTGTACAGTATTTAGAAATTATAGAATTTCAAATTAAAGCAAAATTTATTGGCCAAATGTTGTCATCATCAGTATAATGTTAGCATTCTGTCATAAAAGTGAAAAAAAAATGCAAATTTTGTCGAGTAATCATGAAAAAATTCAAATTTCGCCAAAGTCCCCCCCCCCCCCCCCGGCCGTAAATTTCATCAAAAGATCTCGGAAAAAAAATATAAAAAACCTGCAAAATTCTTCAAAAAGGCACAAAACTGCATAATTGTTCAAAAAGAGCACAAAAAACCCTTAATTCATCAAGGTGACTTGAAAAAAAAAATGCAAATTTTGTCAAAAGGGTGTGAAAATAACACAGTACCAGAGAAAGATTCTCACCATACTCTATCTGTTGTAACCTTTCAGAATATGTGCTGTGAATTTCAGAATTTATTTATTTTTTAATTCGGAACCACCACTGTTTAAAAATTACATAATTAAGTAACTAAAAGATTACAAAAAAATTGTATCAAAATACCCCAGAAAATTTTGCTCTAATGAAGTTGTTTTAGTCTGGATTGTTGTATTTTGAATAAGTGTTCATTACTCTAATCTTTCTCACCGGGTATTACTCTTTTCTCAACTTCTATTAATTTTCGGTTCTTAATTCTTTTACTCAACTTCTATAATTTCCAACTAATTGATGCCCGACAAGAAAGATTGTAAATACAAGGAATCATATAAATATATATTATAAATCAATGTTTTCATGAATAAAAACGACCTTGCTATTGTGGCAATACCTGACTATCAAATTTTGCTTTATTGCAGTTTTATAATCTTTTAAACAGTGCATGCACAGTTTCAAATAGTTTCACTGTTGAATAAGAGGGGGGGGGGAGAGAAATTTCATTTTAAACTATTCAAGCCATTTATGGTTTTAAAATAATTTTAGACATTTATAATATATATATATATATATCAATTGCGAGCTGCCCAGTTAATAAAAATTAATCAATCCAACTAAAAATTATATAAATAGATTGCAATTTGTTTCTGGATAATATTTTACAATAAAATTTAAACTTCATCAGTAATCCTATAAATCGCTGTATAGAAAGCAGCAATTTAAACGACATTTAATTGAATTATGCTCTTAAACGACTAAATTATTAGAGTTTAAAAATTCATTGTATGTAGAGAAAAAGTTATCAAATTTTAGCTGTTTTGACCTAGTGCTAATAAGAAAGTTATGAATTTAATAAATTTTCAAACTGTATGTTCACACACTGATATTTTTCATAAAATGTTTTTTAGAGTTCTTGGTAAACAATTTAACAAAAATTCATTAAATTTTAATTAATTTTTTTAATTAAAAATATTTTTTCATCTATATTGAACCTGCAGAAAACACATGTTGAATTTTCTAATGTTAAGTACAAATCTAAAAAATATCAATCAATTATATATAAAAAGTTGACTGTGTTAAATTTTTTAATGTTAGATCACTAATATTACACTATAGTTATACTAATACATTTCTTAATTTAAAAAAACCTTTAATATTAAACTTAAAAATTTTCCATGGAATTTTGCCTGACCCTTTATTAGCACACAAATATGTAACTACTATAACTACTCAATGTTACAGTGATATAGTATGCAACTATAACCAGTAAAGATATAATTCTTCAAATGAAGAGAGCACCACAGAAACTTCCTGTTAATTTAAATAGTAAATATTTTTTGAATCAATATTTACTTCATAAATCTCTAACTATATTGATGCTTGGTTTTCTCTACAGCAATCCTAGAAAATAAACCATAAAAAAACAAGTTGGAAATTGCACGTGAAGCGTAGCAAATTAGGTGCGTTCGAACGATAACGAAGTTTTAAAAATATTACGTTCATATATCAATCTCATAACATTGTAAATAGTGAACTACAATTAAAACGCTCATCAAACAATGTTCTCCCTATACCATTATGTAATGGAATACTTTTGTGTGGCCTTGTAAATCAATAACAAATGTTCTTTGCACCACAAATTATGTAAGATGTATATTATAATATGTACTTTATAGTTGCATATAAATTTTATTAAGTTCGCATGAGTGTAACACGATTAAAATGCATTTGAAACATTTTTCCCCATTGACCGTAATGTAATGGAATACTTTTGATTGTCCCTGTAATTGATCTATGCATCCGATTTTCATAAAATTTGTAATAACTCGAAAATATTATGCAATAATTATGTATTTTAAATTTCAAACGTATAGAATATATTTGAAACTTTTTCCCCATTGACCATAATGTAATTGAATACTTTTGATTGTCCCTGTAATTGATCTATGCACACGATAATCAAAAAATTTGAAATAACTCGACAGAATTATGTAATAATTGCGTATTTTAAATTTCAAACGATTAAAATGCATTTGAAACATTTTTTCCCATTGACTGTAATGTAATGGAATACTTTTGATTGTCCCTGTAATTGATCTATTCGTCCGAGTTTCATAAAATTTGAAATAACTCGAAAAAATTATGTAATAATTATGTATTTTAAATTTCAAACGTATAGAATATATTTGAAACTTTTTCCCCATTGACCATAATGTAATTGAATACTTTTGATTGCCCCTGTAATTGATCTATGCACACGATTATCAAAAAATTTGAAATAACACGACAGAATTATGTAATAATTGCGTATTTTAAATTTCAAACGATTAAAATGCATTTGAAACTTTTTTCCCCATTGACCGTAATGTAATGGAATACTTTTGATCGTCCCTGTAATTGATCTATCCATCCGATTCTCATAAAATTTGAAATGACTCGACAAAAATATCTAATATTTATGTATTTTAAATTTCAAACGATTCGGTTGGGTAGTTTTTGCGTTGTTATATGCGGACAGACGGACGGACGGACAGACGGACGGACTGAACGACAACTATAGGTGCTACGTATTATATAATTACGAACGCACCTAAAAAAAAGGACCAAAATCAACCAAATTGCAAAGATAAAAGTTTTTGCTTACTTTCAGAGTAATTTGTCATAAAAAAATATGTATACATTTGTTAAACTGATAATCTCTTTCTTTTCTGAAGTCTATTAAAAATAGCAGTATCGAAAGCATTGTGATTTAGTATTTTACATTTAAATTTGTCTGACCCTTTATGCCCCAATAGTACTTTAAAGTTCCACAGTTTTTTAATCCAATTAAAACACACTCGCTGAATGCATTCACAACAGTACTTTTTAGAAATAATAGTAAGTACTTTCCTTGACCATCACTAGGCAGCAATAACAGTTCCAGTTAGCTGAAAATTGTCTGCAAAGTTATTTTGGCACATGTAAGTCAATTTTGCTTCCATTTTCTTGCCTGGCAAGGTACCCCTAATTTTTGCTTTGAAATAATCTCAAATTTTAAAGGTAAGGTTATCATTTTTATCTTTCTTGTTTTAAATAGTTACTTGAGAATATGTTATGTTAAAATAAGAATTAAGATTCAATTTGTTTACTTTATAAGCAATTTTTAAAGTAGAATACCATCAACACTATATTGAATCGGATTTTTACTCAGCTTTTTTCATTTAAGTACATAAGGTTTGAAAAAAATGTATATATTTACTAGGAATGTGCAGATGCTAGACATGTGGATTTGGGAACAAAGTAGGGAAAATTATTGTATGATTTAAAATTTTAATTTCAAAACTATAACTTTGATGAATAATAAAGACAAAATTTCTATTTTTATTTTTAGAAAAATTAATGTGTCTAAAAAATTAGGATAAAACAAAATAGAGAAAAAATTGCAAATTAGAAAAAAAAAATCTAAAGTTATCACTTAATATTTTTATGAATTCTTTTGTTTTTCTTACTACTAAAAATTTGAGATTTTTTTTTTTTTTCTCAAATATATGCCTCTATTTTTGTCAAAGTATTATAACCCAATGGTACTTTGAAGCATCACTTCAAGTAAATAGCCTTAATTAACAAAGGAAATGAAATCTTTTATTTTTAGTGCATGTATCTTCTTATATATCATAGTAATGCAATGAAAAAAGAGTTTTTAAGAGATAGCTTGTTAAATTCATAATTTGGCTTACACAGGGTTAAGTTTCTGCAATAATTCTAAATTAATTATAAATTAGTCTGAAATGTTCTACTAGTGCCTGAATTTATGCTCTGAATTGAATTGAAGATGCATTTAATACAGCTTTAAATGTCATTCCTTTAAGATAGTGATAGATTCTGACGACTTGTCAGGAGTTATATTGCTTAGTTATATAAATTGCATACAGCAGTTAGAATTTAATTTTTTTAAAATTGTACTATGTAATAATTGGTTTGTTGTACATTCATTTTTACAATCAAATAGCTCTAAATGAGTAGCATGAATATTTACAAGATTCTCGGTGACATGAAAAATCTGGAAAGTCAAAGAATTTTAACACAATCAGGAAAGTTTAAAAACATGTTGGAAAAATTAGTGAATTTACAAATACTCTCTTAAGTCATGGAAAAGTCTGTAAAGAAAACTTTAAATGACATGAAATAAATCAAAATTTCAAAATTTGTCATATGACCACATTAAGAAAGAAAGAAAGAACCAGTTTTAATTTATGCTTGTTTTGATATGGGATTTTTGAAGATTTGGCCAGAAGAATTGAGAGACATGTTTTATTAGGAACTTTGGTTTATTGACACCTTTTTATCTGATGCTAATTATCATATTTTATTGGTTGCTTTTAAATAAATGTTCATGTGTCAATTTCTCATTTCTAACAACATTTAATTTAAATGATAAATGATTCCCATATTGCACATTTTGTTGCTGATTAGACAACTTTTAAATTTTATACTCAACAAAATATTGAAATTTCTCTGGAGCAATTTTTATTAAAGGTAAAGTATAGAAATGTGAAGAGTGTTTTAATTAAATTTATAGTAAGGATCCACACAAAAAGTCTTTTAAATCAATAAAAACAAAACCATGTTAGATCTGCTGATACATAAATTATGTACAGACATGTATAAAAAATATCCCTATAAATATGTTGCATGCCTCCTTTATTGAAATTGGTTAATAAGATTGTCATGTTTTTTGAGATATAATTTTAAAATACAAGGTATAACAAACTCATATAAATAAATAATACTGAAAAAAAAGTATTTAAAGGTTTGTTTTATTGTGATTTTTGACTTATTTTATTATTCTTTGATTAGATGATTTTTTTTCAAAACTTCTTATAGTTTTTTTTTTTTTTTATAATAGATCTACACCAAGAAAACCTTTAATCCATATTATAGCTCTACTTTTAGAAATTTTATATCGAACTAGATAGCTTCACCTGCTACCCTGGTCAAGTTTTCTAAACTAATCTCTAACAAAATAACCTCTGATTCGAGTCCCCTCAAATTCATATGAAACTCTCAAAAAAGCTTCTTTAGTTTGGTCTTTGTTGCCGTTGTCACTGTATACATGGCGTGGTGTGCATGAACAAAAAAAATTTCCATATGAAAATAGTTTTAATGGGCTAATTGCCTTTGCAAAATGTAGTATTTAATAAACCTGCACCACTGCCTATGGCAGTTTATAGCAAGTAGCAATAAAGTAGATGTAGTTGAAGATGAGTTGAAAAAAAATTCTGTTGAAATTGATCCATGAAACCTGAGGGGAAAAAATGCAACATTATTATTAAAACATTTTGTAATAGTTGAAATAAGTATTGAAATAAGTAAATTGCGGGTGGGACTTGCTGTTGTATATAATATTTTTATGTAATGTTTTTGTTACTCTTTAGAAAACAAAAGTAATCTTAAATACTAGTACATATATATTCATTGTTTTCTCTAATTTTCAGAGAGTTGTTTTGTTAGTTTTAACTATTTTTTAAAATAAAAATAAAATTTATATGCCTGCAGTGATCTAAAAGTTCATAAATTTTAAATCTGGTTGTTTAAAATACTTCATATGAAATGTAATGACACAAGACTGCAGCAATTCTACATATTGCTATATCATATGTATGCTAAGCTATGAGATTACAATTTGTTAGCGTTATTTTGGCCCATAATGTAATTTTATTAGAAACCTTTTACTAACGAGAAATTTTAATAAAAATGTAAACAATTACAATATAATAATTAATAAATTCATCCTATGAAAGTAGAATTCTACTTTGAATGGAAAATTCCAAGATAAATTTCCATGAAAATTATACAATGCAGTTTTATCTGATAAGATGGAAAATATGTCTAAGATAAAATGTTTCATTGGTTTCTCTGGATTCTATTTCTATAAGTATATCATTGTGTATAATTAAAAAAGAAAAATAGTAATTAAGTTTCTTAATAGAGATGTCTACTCTTTATGAAACCAGTAAAACATGCAACAACAAAACCTCCCTATAATGGAAACTAAAATTAAGCAGCTCTCAAAAACATATTTTCCTCCACTTAATGTCACGAAACTTTCAGATACAATCATAGACTTAGTCTAATGCAGAAAATCATAAAATTGGTTTTGTGACAATAGTAACAATATGAAATTGAATAGTATTTTTCATTTTTTGGTAAGACAGGGTCTTATCCCCGGTTCTGGGCTGTCAAGTCCCTTTCAGCTTTTTCTATTCGAGGTTACCTCGTGGGTCCCCTTTGCAAACCTTTACAGGCTACTACAAGGGATGAAGACACTTCCCCCTCACACTTCCGGATGCTTTTTGTCATGATTGCGCACTACCCAAGCACGTCATGCAGCCTAACTCCCAAAGTGAAGACCGGTTGATTGCAACAGCTCAGCCCACTCGGAACGAGAAAGAACCAAGTGATCCCTTTTCTTGATGCCCTCCTCCCCAGTACTTCACCCAAAGGAACCTCAGGAACCATGCACCTAAAAAGGGAAGTTCAAAATATAATCAAATGCTTTTATAAGATGACTTTTCAAATTGAAAACTTCCCAGTAATACTTTATCCTTCCTTAAATACAGATATAATAAATATTTTATTCTACTATAAGGTTCCGTTCTTTTTACATTAAATTGCGAGAAAATTTAATAGATTAAATGCATAATACAAAATTAGTTTAGTTAAAATTTTAAATGATAAACACATGTTATCTCTTTATTGTTTAAATTGATGGTTCCTTTTTTAAAATACATACATGGAAATATAAATAATCTCTTGGTAAAAAAAAAAAAAAAATATGGAAGAAAAATCAAATATTTTGTCCATGTGTTCAAAATGTAAGTAACCCTTCATATCTGTCAGATGAAAAGTACAATCCCTGAAAGAATAAACAATTTGACAGCAATCATTCATCAAAAAGCATTTTTTTCTGCTTTTGATCATGTTTCTCCAAAAACTTCCCTCCAATTTCATCTGCACATTTTTGGTGAATGAACAAATACTAAAGTAATGAAATGACTAAATGAAAAAAGCCCGTATGCAATATTAATATGGGAACAACTGATTCCAAGTCTAAAGTTCGAACACAAACTCTCATCTTTCCCAGTCAGACTACTGGCACCATTCTTGAATCATAAAATGAAGGGAACATATGATGTTTGTTCCATGCGCTCCCATAATCCACAATTTTCTATATTCGCATTACTTTATGAATGTAAACAATGAAACAAACAGTTAAGAAAATTTACAAATTTGTGATCCAAAAATGATTTTTAAAACAAATAATAAAAAAATTGTAATAAAACATCTATTTTTTGTTAATATAACACTTTTATTTTATTAACAGTAAAAAAACAGATTGCACCATTACCAGACATATACAATAATTATTTTTATTTAAATGCACTTATATATAAATTTTTTTATAAAATAACTTTAAGGCATTTTTTCAGATAGCATATTAAATGAATTATTAGATTTTATATTTATCTTTTCATATTATACTCATTAAAGGATTAAAATAGTGTCTAGGAATAATAAAATGACATATAATATAAATAATACTCTATAATCCACAATATTCCATAATCCACGCAATCTTTGCTGCAGCGTGTGCAGATTATAGAACTTTGACTGTATTATAAATATCATTATTCAAAATCATTTGCATTTTCACAGCTGTTTTTTCAAAAAAAAAAATATTATTTTACTCTTCTTTTTTTACAATTTTCTTGATCTGTTTCTCATAAAATAGACTAACAGTAGTTCCCTAGCATACTTTAGTTCCAAAAACCTTTGTGTCTTTCTTCAAATAATTTAATGTCTTGATGAAAATGCTCTCCCTGCTTGTCAGTCGCATCACCCAAGTTTTCAGGAAAAAGATCCAGGTGTGAATGCAGAAAATGTATCTTCAGAGACGCACCATTCTATGATAGCTTTTTAATAAATATTTTTTTCATAACTTTCATCTCTATAATTTTCTAAAAATCCAGGAATGACTGTTTTTTTTCCATGGATATTGTGAAACAAAATCTTTATCACAATGGGTTTCCTTCTCCCATACCAAATGTTCACTAAATTGTTTTTTTTTTTTTTTTTTTTTTAAATTCAGGTTTTTAGAAAAATATTTACATATTGGTAAAAAATGAAGATTAATTTCAGATTTAGCAGTACAGAATATATAAGAATAAATTATCAAAAACTAAAGAACAAGCCACAACCCAAATTTGCACCCTTGTGTAATCTAATAACACTTTAAAATATGCATTGTAAAGAATTGAGATTGTTAATTTACATCATTTTATTTAACAAAAATTCTGTTTCTCTTTTTGTATGTTTATTGCAAATATTTTGCATTAATAAAATGATGAAAGCTTACAAATTTATATTACAATAGTACTTTTACTCCCAAATATTTTTTTTTTTTAATATAATTGACAAATTATATTTCTACTAAATTTATAATTGACCACTAATTTGCAAAAAATATATGCTTCAACTTTAAGCAGCTATTATTTGGTCAATTTTAATTGTAGACTAATGGGACTTTTTTTTCTTTCTTTTTACTTGCCAGTATAACAGAGAAATTTTATTGAATACAACTTACAGAATCTGGGAACCATATAGAAATTTTAATTTCATTATTTTTAATAAATGTTTTTATCTATCCAAATTTATTCTAAAATATTTCTTTATCTCATTATTATTATTATAATTGTAATTGAAACGATATGTTTAACAGTTTAGGAGAGTGGACACTCTGTATAGGAGAAAATGAAAAATGAGGCATGATAGTTTCAAATACCGCCTTTCACAAGTGAGAGATAGTCTAATAAGAAAATAGGTGCTTCATCAAAAGTATATAAAGCATGTTTGAATTTGTAAACCAGTGTCATCAGTAGTGCCTAGCTAACTGAAAAATACCCATAAATTTAATTTAGATCAGTAAAATGAAATTTTATTCTTTCGCCTTTCAAGTGAGCACTTATTTTGTAAACACACGTACATTTTCATCAATTTATGCAAAAATATTAAATTTTGTTTTGAATCTCCTAGTTGTAAACAAATGTCTATCTAAAAGATGAACAAAACTTATTTTGGCATTCCTAAGATTGGTAACACATCACCTATTTAATACAGTCCTAAATCAAATTGCAATAACATATTTCTTTCGTAGATTTTATATTGAATAATTGGCAGAATGTTGTATAGAAATAAGCATATTTTTAAAGTGAAACATCATATTTGAATTTTTTTTTTCTTGTTAGATTTATAAATGCTATTCTAAATTTTAAGAAATCTATATATTTAAAATGCTAAGCATTTCCTTTCGACAGTCCGTGAGAGCAAACTACTGCATCAAATCACACCATTCTTTTTTTAAATGAAAGGTATTTGGCCACAGATTTGTTATCGTACATTTGTTTGTTCAAAAATTTTATCAATTAGCCACAATTTTCAATTAAAATTTCACGTATGCACATGTGTAGTACATAAGTAAAAGTCTGTCTTTGGAGTGACGCGCTACACATGCGTAAAGATCCTCGCTCAGTTGAACAATTATTTCGCAAGTAGCAGTTTAGTTTTAAATGCGTCTGCATCTCAAATATAATTTAATCGATCTTATTGTAAAAAAGCTCTTCTTTTTATCACAAAGTTATTATTTGTTTCTTTCAGTGTTATTAACAAGTCAAAAAATATGGTTTAATTCAAAAAGGTGTCGTATTACATATAGAAGATAAACTCAGTGATCTGAGGCTAAAAGTTACAACTGATAATCCTTCTTATAAATTGATGTTACACACGAAGACTGGAAATGTTAGCATTTTAAGTTGTAGCTGATATCAATATATCAAAAAAAAAAAAGTTGTCATAAACATTAAAACACAAAACAGTTTCTGTAAAATCAAAATCCAAATTTCAGACAATCACACATGTGTCAACTGATTCTAGAAATTCTCCAATATAGAAGATTACTCAGTGAGTACCCGGTAGTGTAGTGGGGCAACGTAGCTGTTTTAAGCTTTGAGTTTTTGTAGAAGATGCAAGTTCAAATCCAAACCCGACAAAATAATGTGTGTAAAATTTTTGTCAATAATTCATTTCAATAACTTATTTTATTAGTAAGAAAAGTTATAGGATTTTTATTATTATCATTATTTGAATGCTTTATAATTGAACAAAATTTAACACTGAACAATATCTTGAAAAAATAATTATTTTATATTTAAAATACTTAATATTTTACATTCAATTATCAATTACGTAAATCGAATTGATCTACAATTTTTGTTACATTTTTTCTACTTTTATCAAGAATAGAGATGTCTGTAAGAAAGAAAAGTTTGTCATTCATTAGAAAAAAAAAAGGGAAAGAAATAAAAATATTAGTATAACAGCTATAAAATAAATTACATTGATACCCATGATTTAATATTTAAAAAGATGTATAAAAATGCATAAGAAAATTCAAGTAATAAAAAAATTATATTATAAATAGTTAGCACCATCGAATTTAAAATTTTAGGGAATAAGACAGATAAAAATAAGTCATGGCTGCTTTGAATGGTCGCGTGAATATTGTTATTTGAGGGGGGGGGGGCAGAAAGAAAATAGGCCATAGTAAGCAAAAATAATTGCCTTACACTGTATTTGTAGTTAATTTTCTGATAAAATGCAAACATAATTAATTGTAAATTATAAACTTAAAACTATTTTACTTCATCAAATAGATTAGACCATCTATCATCTTTAAAGAAAATAGAAATCACTTACATAATATAGTAATTCATCACAATTTGAATAGATAAATTTAAAAGCAACTAATTAAAAATTCAAGAATTTTTTTGATGAAACAGTCAAGTTATTTACCATCAAATCTTGACAGGCATTATCTAGTAAGTTTTTTATTTTGGTCTACTTTGCAAAACAGAGTGAAATTGAAAAAAAAAAATGTGCATCCATAAATTCTTTGATTTTTAATTAAATTATTGCACAATTAATTACGTTCTATAATTTGAAGAAGTAAAAATATAAAACTGAAACATTTAGCGTCATCAAAAAAGGGACAATAGTCCGTAAAAAAATAAATAATAATAATAAATAAGTAACAAATAAATAAATAAAATAGAAAATAGAAAATAAATATATACCTGTCTTCTTGTGTCAGATAAACATTTTAATTTAATCTGAAACTTTTTAAGATAATGCATATACTTGCAAAACAGAAACTTCTAAGGGAATATACATGTACAATTCATGCTAGTATTTCCATTAGACAAATACTTTTTCTACACACTCCTCACATTAGCTGTTAAAACAGTTTATCAATAAATTCTTTCACTAAAATACAATTTCCATTAGTGTTCCAGTGATGTAATAAAATTTTCAAATGCAAAGTATCAAATAAAAAGAAAAAAATTCAGTCGAAAATGCAAGCAATATCTAATTAATCACTTAATTATTCAAACTCAAAATATCAATCAATTTTGGATAAAAATCCTTTTTAAATTGAAATAATTGAAGAGAATAAAACAAAGGTAACGATTACAAAATAAGTACAATAAATGACATTTCTCTATTCCAACAATTAATCTATTCAATCTATATATACCGTAAAATCCCGTTAATCCGCCCTTTCTGATCAAATGCCCCCTCCCCACTTTATAAAGAATTTGAAATTTTCAAAAAATCCCGAGAAAGCGCCCTCCCTCCCCATTCTCAAATGCGATTGAGAATGAGATGAATCATTATGAAATGAATGAATCTTTGATGAAATGTGCGTTTTTTCGAGATTTTTTAATTGATTTCATGCTTGTTTTGGTCTTTTTTTTTTTTACAAATTTCTCCTTTTTATTTCTGCGTTTTTTTGACAGAATTTACATTTTTTTTTTTTTTTAAACCCAAATGTTTTTCAAGTATCAAAATTCATGATTCATTCATTTCATCATGATTCATTCTTGTAAATTTTGTTGAACGATCGCGGAAAAATCCCGTGTAAGCGCCCCCTTCTAACTATTGCATGATTTTTCTTCACGTTTGGGGGGGGGGGCAGATTAACGGTATTGTACAATATTATAAAAGCCAAACGTATCTGTGCGTAACGCATACATCATTTTTCAAATGACAGCACTTTCAAATTTAAAATGAAATTTCGGTTTTACAATTTTTGATATTGCAAATTTTTAAATTTTATAACACCATACATTTTCAATTTTTACACCGTCCTATAAAGAAAAAAAAATGCATTTTTAAATGCAATTTATTTGAAAATTGTATCTTAATTTATTTTTGAAATATTAATTTTTTTGTGGTTTTTAATACAGTTTTTCTAATTGTGACAACAGAAGTACTCAGTTTCTATTAAAAGCAAAAGGAAAAATAAAATGTTACTGTATCTTTATGTTGCCATTTTCTCATTAAAAATGAAAAACTTTTAATCTAAATACATGCTATGTTGATATTGTCTGTTATAAAACCTTATGAAGTTCATTTAAAAATTATTTACACGTAAAAGAAAAATTGTTTAGAATTTTGTTCACCTAATAGCCTCAAGGCTGCAAACTTTGAATCAAAATTATCAAATTAAAACATTTTTAAAGGTGAATACAGGTGAAAGGTGCATAAATAAATTTGGATATGGTGAAAATAATGTCGAGTTTAGATTTCATGGGGAAAAAATTATATGATTGAGTCAAAGAGGAATTAATTTTGTTTTTTCATTTTGGAAAACTAGCATAAGAGCCTTAATTGATAACTTTATCACAATAACATATATATATTTATTTTTTATTTATTTATTTTTTTTCACTACTTACAGGTACAATTAAAGTTCAATTTTAGCAATTTCTACAATTGAGTATTATAGAAATATAGTTTTTTTGCTGAATTTAGGTTTACTATCATTTATTTAAGAGTTATATCCTAAAAATCCTAAAAATATAAATCAGTCTATAAAAGATCATCAGTTCATATTTCTTAGGGATGTAAGTGCTTGATATATCTTTTTAGGATTTATTCAGTTTTAATTTTATATGATTGAATATTGTCATCTCTTATCTGGACTAGCTTTCTGGATCTTGCCCAGTTTCAACAGTTTTTTTTTTTTTTTTTTGTAAGTGTGCTAGTAATTATATAAATATGTAACACCTACAGTCATCCATCCATCTATCAGTCTGTCTTTCCACTTATAACAGTACAAAAACTACCAAACCAAATGGTTTGAAATTTAAAATACACAACTCTTGCAGAATTTTGTCATTTAAAATTTTATGAAAATTGGATGAATAGTTTATTAACAAGGACAATCAAAAGTAATCCGTTACATTATGGCCAATGGGAAAAATAGTTTTGAGTGCATTTTAATGACATTACATTCTTTCGAACATAGTGAAATTGATATGCATTGGTGAACTATATACTAAAATGTACATATAATACAATATGTGATGCAAAAAATATTTGTTATTCATTTACAGGGCTGCACAAAATTGTTTTTTTACATAATAATAGAGGGAGAAACCTTGTTCAGGGTATGTTTTACTAATAAACTATTTCACATTTTATGAAACTGATGTATGTTGCTGAAGTTTGCTACAAGTTACACCAAGATCCAAATATTTATTAAACTTCATTAAAGTATGAATGCACTTCATTTGCAACATTTCATGTGCAATTTCCAACTTGTTTTTCTTTATAAATGCAGATCTCCTTGAATTTTCTTAAATTAACAGAAATTGAGTTTTTTTTTTTTTTTTTTTTAAATTTTAAAAAGGCAAAGTAAGAGGTTGTGGTTCATTGCTGTCACTGTATACATATATCAATGGGTGTGAACTGAGGATCACTTTTACTTCTGTCAATACATGATAATTCAGAAGTGTATTGCCAATTACCTTTTGCAAACATTCTTTAATAGAGTTTGCTAAATATTCATAGAAGTCTTCCCACCATGATTTTCTTTCAGTATTTTTTGATATAATTTTCTCTCTCATAACAAAATTTAAAAATGTTCTGTCAGTCATTACATTAGATAAAATTTCAAGTTCTTTTTTAACCTTTTAAAAAGTTTTAGCATTATCAGTATAAATAACTTAAGTTTTCTCCTTTGATTGCAAATCTTCTAAAAGCCAGTAGAAAAGAGTTTGTTGTCATGTCCGATACAAATTCTAGATGAAGGAATCTGGTGGCACCACATGTGAATAGATCAATGTAAAATTGTTGTGTTTGTTTGAAAATTTTCAGATAGTTTGAACCTGCAAAGTCAAATCTATTGACTGAAAATGATGACACTGCATTGACCCTAGCTTTGAACAATCGTGCAGTTATCTGGTCAGCATGTTTGGAGAAATCTTTTGCAAATCTTAATGACCTTGACAAATTGATGGCTTTTAGTGTCCTAAAATAAGGCCTAATTTTTGCTAAAATACCAACTATCCTTCCATGCTCAGTTTTCTTTGTTCTAGATTTATTATCTTGACATAATAATAAGTTAATTAACAAAAAATGCTTTGCTAGAATTATTAGGTTTTTCTCTTGTATGGACATGTCAGAAAATTCTGATCTTCCTCCTAATCCTATCAAATTGTTTTCATGAAAAAAGGCATAATGTTTGATAAAGATGCCTTGTCTACTAATATACTATTTTTTTTTTAAATTCAAATTCTGCTTTATAAAATTGTTGTTGTTTGTATTGTATAAATTTTCCAGCATCCATAATTCTTCTGTTGACACTATATCACTTATTTCAGTTCATTTTTTTCAGCACAAATTTCTTTACCTAAACAGTAAATTTCAACACTTCTTCTAAATTTATATTTTACAATATTTATGGGATTTTCAACTTTTTTTATCTAAACAATCAGATGCAATACATTGTTAGGATATTTTTGTATTCTAACTCATCTGTGAAAGGAATTTAATTGTTTTCAGACATTGGCCAAAACTCGGGGGGATATTCCAAACCCCCTCTGGTCCTTGCAACCAAATTGTATCATTAATGACTCTAGAGATTTTTGACCCTCTTGCAATGAGAGTTGTATAATATATATGCATGTGCACACAATGCCTGATTGATGGCAGGGCATTCGGGGCATGGTCCCAGGGTCCCTGATTCCCAAATGCTGATGATATTTTTTCTATTCTTGTTAAATTCTAATGTAGCTCCAACATCTAATGGAATTTTATACTTCATTTTACATTCTATTATGTTCGTATTGTATTTTTATAATGTATATTTTGTCTCAAACATTCATATTATATTTATCCCTTTAAAAATATATTGTATTTTTAATTCTTATTAAACTTTGTTTCTGTTGTTATCAGAATTATGTGGGAGATTGGTGGGCATAGCTCGTAAACGGCAGAACTCCTTAATAATTTAAACAATTATAGTATGGTATAGCAAAAAATTTATTATTAATTGTTCCATACTTTATCATTCCAGTTATTACATTGGGAAAGATAATCAACTCCAAAAAACTTGTTATAAAACATTTATTTATTTAAATTTTATAAATGTGAAGTAATTATTTTAAAGTAAATTATTTAAATTTTCAATGGATATTTTAAAGTATTAAAGTCACTGATAATCATCTTAGTAAATAAATTTTAAAATATATTTCTTATATTCAATTTAACTCTAAACATCAGTGCAAAGGGGGGCCCTATAAGCATCCGTGTCCAGGTCCCCCAAAATTGTAAATCAGTATCTGTGTGCACACGACATGCAAAGCAAATTTTATGAGCTTTGCAAAAAATTTTAGGGAAAAAAATATTAAAAAAAATTTTTTTAGTACCAAAAAATTAAAAATATTCCTCCAATTTTATGTACAAACTATTTACTGTTATTGCATGATTAAAAGCAGGATTGTTTTTCGAATTTTTCAAAAATTTAAAGCATTCGATGCAGAAAACTTTAAAAATTCATCAGTCTAAAGTTTTGAACAACAAAAATGGCAAATTTTGACAAATGGTTGTTGCAAAAAAAATCAACTATTTCTTCCAAGAATTGCTCAAAAATGCAAATTTCATCCATGAATCGCATAAAAAATGAGAATTTCATTGACAGATTGTTCAAAAAGGCAAATCTCGTCTATGAATTGCTTAAAAATCAAAAATTTTGTGTCCATGTTTAAATAATAAAATATGTAAACAGGCGGCACCATTTTCATTCGCCCCGGGTTTCACCCATCCTAGCTATACCACTGCGTAATTTTATTAAACATTGAATTAATTTGCAGAAAATTTTTGGTTTTATACAAGTCTGCTTGGAACAATGAATGCAGGATTTGTACCTCCAGGACAATATTACCAGTAGCAGGGGAAGACAATTTGTTAATCTCCTAAATCCTTTTTCAAACAAAAGGCTTGAGTTTTTCTGGGGAACCTTTTATTAAAAAATAAGAAATTGATGAATCAATCCAATAATGAGTTGGGATTGTCAATTTTAATGATTTTAAGATATTGCTATATTACTGTTTTGCTTATCTCACATCAGTATTGCCATCAGTTCTAATCAGGGCAAAATAATAGTTTTTAATTGAGATATTCTATTTTTGGGAGCAACAAAACTTGTTCTATCTTTTTGATGTTATCTGCAAATAAGCAATCATGCCACAAAACTTTACTTGAATTGGGTAAACACATGCAGTTGGAGATCATAGTCATAATAGTTAGTAATTTCAGAAAGAAAAGCTTAAATCTACAGGTGGAGCATTATCCCAGTCTAAATCCAAAATCCCAACTTGCAGCATTAAGTGTTGCATTAACCTTAACATAAAGGGTCCCAAAAATCCAACATGATCAAAAATCCTTCTCAAAACTTGTAGAATAAATCATTTTGTGTATATTCTTTTAGCGATTAAGTCAACTAAGCATCAAATATCAAAATAAAGGAAATCTGCAGAATTATTCCAGGCAATGCCTAAAATCTTATACGAGAAATTTTGTTCTCCCTAACTCTTCAGAAGGGACTTCTGAAAGTATACTATTTTATTTCCATAGTTTACTTATTTCTGAAGAATTAGTATGCACTTTCTGTATGCATCTTTAAATACATTAATCCATTGCAAACTCATGGACAAGGTTTAATCAATTGTTTCATGACTTCTGATGATACAACAATTATTTTCATTTAAAAAAATTATCCAATTTAAAATAAGATATTTTTTTATCTAGAGTAAGTTAATTACTTAAGTTTTCCTCGATAGGATTTTTATATCTTGCTATATTGTTGGCGAATTCAATTTATTTGCTATTTCTTGTGTGAAAAATGTTTCTTTAGCTCTGCAGTCAAGAAGTAACTAAATCAGCAATTCTTTTTCATTTGATCTTGTTTTAACTCAACACATTTCCAAAAGAATTTAATTTTTAAGGAAAAAATAATAGAATTTTTTTAATCATTATTTTCCTCTACATTATTTTTTAATTCCAGGTATCTTTTCTTTTACTGATTTCAATTTTAAACAAGTCATCTGATTATGTCTGCCAGAACATATCTTACATTAAATGTAATTTCTTTTTTCATAAATAGCTTCATTTCTACATAGAGTTACAGAATGAAGTTATACCTATAGTCTTAGAAATATTGTTTGTTTCTAATATGTATTTGTTTTTGAAAATTGTCTGTGATAAATGCTAAATCTGTTTGTTTATAAAGTCTTTTGTTACTATCTTAAACAGTAATGTCTTTTTAAATTATGTGTTTAGAAATACAGGAGTATCAGTTGTGTATTATTTTTGTTGCTAATACTTTCAAAGAGCAGACGAGCCACAATTGTTTCTCTTTCCTAGGCACTTTTGTCATCTAGTAGCATAAATCAAAGTTATATCCTAGTATATGATCTTGCATTTTTAAAAGACTGGATATAAATCTTATTTTAGGACATTTTTGTAGGATGTGGATATCATTGGTGGCTGCCAATTACTGGGGATATTACCCTATATATTTTATGATAGGGATGGAGAAATGCATAATTTTACTCCCTACTGCCAAGTGAATTTTCTAGCAGGGTGAGTGAATTTCTAGCCAGTCTTTGAAAACTGCAAAAAAAAAATTATTTTACTAGTTACTATGGCTTGTAACTTTCTAAATTACTGTGATATACACATGGTACCAAGTTCCATCCTATACTAAAGTTGCTCTCTTAGGTATATTTCATAACTTTATAAAAAAAAAGTATGAATATACATTGTAGTAATTGCAATTAACTATTTTGGAAGTCATGTAAATTTTATCTTAACATATCTAGAGTGAATCTTTTAGTGTCTAGTATTTTTTAGTGTTTTATGTTGGAAACAGGTTATGATCAGCACATCAATGATGAATGTGCATTCCTCAAATATTTACAATGTAGTCAAAGAGAAGTATGAAGTTCCATATAAAAATGTTAGATGTATTCTAAAAATGTAATGTCAAAAAGCTTTTCATAATTTGAATTTAAGGCTCAATATGATGCAGCATTAAACTGTAGTTTTGCTTTAATTTTAAAAGGTACTACTTGAGGTGACATGAAATTATGTCACACCTCACCATTCACAATTAGCCCCGTGAAAATACCATGACCTTTCAATTGTTAATGTGTTTTAATTCCACTTTTCAGTGGTTTAGTAATTATTAAAAAATCCCCTACTAAATATTTCTTATACATCCATCTCACAAGAAATGCAGGTGTAGCAGGTATTTGAGAACACATTATAGATGAAATATCATCCTGTAAACCACAGTTATAATTCTTTTTCTTTTCCATGTAAGCATGTCAGAACATTGACTGAGGAAATGGAAAAATGGCAACATTCTATTATGTTTTATAGATTGGCAAAACTGATGTTATTGACATGGCATAAACATCTACCGTTCACGATGTATGTGTGATGCCATGTACAGAAAATGTGGAAAAGGGACATTACCAGCGAGTGTGTAAGTCCAGACAAGATAGGAACTCATCAAATGCGATGGCTTCTCTAAACACATTAGCAGCTATTACTGAAGCTAGTCATTGTTTCCAGAAATCTATCATTAAGGCATCAATTAAATGACGAACAAGGTGTTCAAACCTTTGGGCAGAAAACCCCTCGCACTCACAAAGAACATGCACAGCTGTTTCTTCCTTAAAAAAGGATCCTCTACATATTGGGTCATTCTTTACACCAATAATAGTAAGGTGCCTCTTCAAAGGACAATGCCCTGTTAAAAGACCAATGGCTTTCCTAATGCCATTCCTATTAAGCATTAAAAGCTCTTTATGCCTAACACTAGGACAACCACGGTTAAGTTCTTTTGCCTGTCGCTGTCCTTGAATGTTACGCCAATCTACATATTGCTTCTCTCTAAAGATCTTAAAGACAGTAGTTCTAATAAGTTTACTAGAGATCCCAATTGCTGGCTCAGGACCAACAAGAGAGGTGATCGACCCATTCCTTGCCAATTCATCAGCCAACTCATTATCACTTATACCAGAGTTCCCAGGTACCCAGTAAAGAGTAACCCTGTTGCCAATTTGCAGAGTAAAGTATAACAATCCCATACTATATGGGAGATTATAACATGCTTACTCAAAGCAAGTAGTGCTGCTTGACTATCAGAACAAATGTGTATACATCTATTACTGCAGCCAATGTCTAAACAAATTCTGCAGCACATAAGAATGGCAAAGACCTCAGCCTGAAAGACTGTAGAGTAACTGCCCAAGGGATAAGAATACTTAATACCATCAACTGGGCAACAAATACCAGCACCAGTATTTTTGTTCATTTTTGAACCATCTGTATACCAAACAGAGCACTTCCTGCCATTATGGGTACGAAGTGAATCCCAATCACCCCGTGAGGGCAAAAGAATTTGATATGCTTTATCAAAGGCATATTTCACAGACATTCCTTCACTAGGCATGCCAAAGAGAGGATATCCAATAACCTCTCTATCAAAGTTTTTCCAAGACAAATAGTCTGAATAAGCTTTCCAATGGCTTAAGTATTTAAGACTCCTCATGCATATGATAGCTTCAGCCTCTATACACATAAAGAGAGGATGCATACTAAGGAAAAGCTCAAGTGAAGCCATAGGAAAGGTACTGATACAGCCAGTCATAGCAATACAAACCATCCGCTGAAGCTTGTTTAGTTCTATTTTAGCTGAATCCAGTCTAGTTCTAGACCACCACACAATGGAACCATAGGTAACTATAGGATGAATAATCATCCTATATATACAAAGGATAGTCTTGGGACTTAAGCCCCAGGTTCTGCCAACAGCATTTCTGCAAGTCCAAAAGATATTTTTGGCCTTGTTTAGACAGAACTCAAAGTGCCTCTTCCAGTTAAGTTTGGAATCAAAGTAGATGCCAAGATACTTGACATGATCAGAGCATGTAAGTGTCTGACCGAAGAACACAATATTTTGCACATCAATATTTTTCAAATTTGTGAAGGCAACCATTGTGGTCTTATGTGGATTGACTGAAAGCCCTTCAGTATTGCATCACTTTTCAATGCGCCTGAGTGCATCAGACATAAAGGAGCAAACTGTTTTTATAAATTTTCCTCTAACAATGACAACATCATCATCAGCA
Organism: Maratus speculifer; assembly: GCA_964019185.1. Lineage (NCBI taxonomy): Eukaryota > Metazoa > Arthropoda > Arachnida > Araneae > Salticidae > Maratus > Maratus speculifer. The sequence continues at coordinate 26,113,441 of OZ025297.1, forward strand.
TAACTTATGCAAGATAAGCCTAAAGAAGTTATGTCATTCAAAAGTGAATCAACAACTAGGCACCAAAGGACAGGTGAGAGAACACCTCCCCCCCCCCCTCCCTGTGGACACCCAGCAGTTGCATGGACAGCGTAATCATCAGCACCAAGAGACGCGTTAATGTACCGAAAAGATAACAGAACCCTGATCAAGTTAACAATAGTATCATCAATGCCCCTCCTAATGAGGGCTCGAAGAATAGTCTCTAGAGGAACTTTGTCAAAGGCACCCTCAACATCTAAGAAGATTGCTAATGCAACTTCTCTAAAATTCAAAGTCTTCTCTAAAATGAATGAAAGACTATACAAAGCAGTGTCCATAGACTTGCCAGGCTGATAGGCATGCTGAGAGTCTGAAAGTGGAAAAGCCTTCAGCACAGTTAATAAGCTTTTCCAATGGTTTTAAAGAAAAGATGTGAGACTAATAGGTCTGAAAGATTTAGCCTCATAATAGTTATCTTTCCCTGCTTTTGGAATAAAGATAACCTTAGTATGCCTCCAGGCACTAAGAATATGTCCATAGGCATTACATGCCCTGAAAATTCTACAAAGTACCGGAGTAAGGAGCTGAATACCCCCCTGAAGAAGAGCAGGAAATATGCCATCCATACCAGGAGTTTTGAGAGATTTGTAAGATTTAATAGCCCAAACAACCCTATCATAGGTAGCAACCTTCTTTGCAGTCTCTCATTTACTCCTCCCACAACTATTTGTTGAAATAGGAGAGAAGAGAAAGAACTCTCTCTCCTAAAAAGAACTTAGAAACTGTATCGCCATGACCAGTTTGCCCCAGGCAACCTCCTGCTTAATTAAAGAACTATGTCAGGAATTGAAGTAGTCATATAAATTAAAGTGGAGTGAATGTGATATTCTTAATTGTATGTGGCAACACTCTATTATGTTTTATAGACTGGCAACACTTTGATGTTATTGACATGGCATGAACATCTACCATTCACGATGTATGTGTAATTCATAGTTATTAAAAGCTAAGTTATGCATAAGATATCTTCTCAGCTCAATTTATGTTAATAGTACAGACACAATTTTAAAATCCACTCTTTCATCTTTTAGTAGAGTTAGATGATTTCAACTTGTTCAACGTTCAAGTTCAAATGAACAATTAGAACATTTTTTTCTTGAGAATGACAAGAAAGAACTGTTTTCATATATTGGATATATTGGTTGAAAATATTGGTTGTCTGTGTTTGAATTAAATTGAAATGAAATATTTTCAGTATCCTCACAGAGTGTGAACAGCGTTGCAACGCTTAAGAAAAAGTGTTCAAGGCAAGTGATCAACCAATTAAGCATTTTAAAATGAAAGAAAATTGTCAACCAGAGTTTTGCAAAGCTAGACCTATTCCGTATGCCTTAAAAATGTTGTTTCTGATGAAATTTAAAAATTAGTTGATAAAAATATATGGCAGTTTGTGGAACTTTCTAAACTGGCTACACCTGTTGTTGTTGTTGTGCCAAAGAAAAATAATGCTTTGATGTTGTGTGGTGATTTTAAAGTAACTGTAAATAAGTATCTTGACTCTAATCAGTATCCACTTCCTACCCAGCAAGACCTCTTTGCTACTTTGAGGGGAGGAAAAAATATTTCAGAAGCTTGATTTCTCACAAGCATACCAACAAATTGGATGCTGATTCTCAAGAATTATTAACACTTAATACCTTAATGGGTTTGCTTCGTCCTAGCAGATTGATTTATGGCATATCTGCAGCTGCTGCTATTTTTCAACCGGTCATTCAGCAATTATTGCAGGATATTTTTGGAGTAATCTGTTTCCAAGATGACATTCTCATTCATACAGAGTGTGACTATATTCTTCTTTGAAAGCAGGTGTTGATTTGTTCTCAGATACTTGCTGCATCCTGTTAAAAATAAAGAAATCTCAATTTGCAAAAATTGGCCCTGTGACATGAATTAATTTCAACATATGACTGCACACTGCATTTTTACTTTTATTATCATAAATGTACACTTAAGACCTACATTTTTTTTTGAGCTGGGAATTGAACCAGAAATGATTCACTTCCTTATCAGCAGTACCATATTTTCCTGCAGATTATCTGTTAAAAAACCTTGAAAATTTCAAGTGCGGATTACCTGCTGGTGCAAATAATCTGATGAAATTCTTTTTCAAGCAGAACTGTTTTCCTATTTCTACTGTTATTATAAAATGTAGGTGCTTGTGATTAGTCCACATATGACATGTGCATTCTAGAGGGTGCGGCCTCAGATTATTAAAGAATATTTGTCTAGTCTTTTAGCAACATGCTTCTATCAAGAATACTGAGTTTCTGAACTCATCTCGATCAAAAAATGCAATCTAATCATTTCTTAGATGAATCTTCTTTTTTTTTTTTTGTCACGCGGAATACATATAAGTTAAAGAATCATGTCTAAAAGAAAATGCGTAAGTTATACAGCTGAATTTAAGCTGGATGTAATAGAAAAGGCAGAAAAAGTTGTAATAGATCAAATATAATCGATTGCATAATCAAATATTCGATTATGGCAAAAAAAAAAAGGGAAAAATGATTATTCATGGAGTAAGAGTCTCTTACTCCATGTTTTTATTAAACTATTGTCAAATATTATTGGTAATAGATCAAATATAATGAATCACCATAAAAGAATGCTCAATTATAGCAGAAGAACAAGGAAAAAATTAGTAAACTATTGTCAAATATTATTGATACTATCGATTATTATTTTAACTTGCAGCTATCCTAAAATTATTTATTTTATTGGCAATTAACTTTTAAATAAGACAACTATCGTCGTATAACCCGCGGATTATCTGCTGAATTTTTTTTTAAGGCTAAAATTTATGGCCTTGAATTATACGTAGGAAAATATGGTAAATTGAATGTTTTCAGATGCCTTTTCAGTGCATGTAACAAAGGACAAGACAGAAATGGCCTGAATCAGAACAAATAAGTTTCTGACCAAGTACTTCTAGCCTACTGATATTTAACAAATTAATATCATTGATTATTTATTATTTTTTTTTTTTTCTGATGTACACATTTTTACATTATCTGCCCATATTAACAATTTTATAACAAAGCTGTCATTAACAGCACAAATATAAATATGTTTAGAACCAATCTATTTTTTTTCAGTTAAAAATGGTAAAACTCTGACTGAAATATTCATAGTTTCTCTTAATGGCTTCTGGCTGCATCATATTCTCTTATAGGGTTGGCAAATTTTTGCTAAAAATGGTAAACATGGAAAAAACAGTTGAAACCATCCTGGCAAAAATAGGTATGTTTTGTTTACATTAATGTACAGTATTGAACCAATTATAATTTTTGATAACTAGTTAACTAGTTTTCAGGTAAATGTTTCCATACTGTACTTTTATAATACATTTTTTTAATAAAATACTTAAATAAAACAGTTTACAAATTGAATATATCCAACTGAATGAAAAATTGCTCAGGCCGAGAATCAAACCCAGATACTTGGCTTACAAGGCAAATACTTTACCGTTTAAGCTAACTAGGGACGACAACCGGTGAGCATTTTTTGCTCGGATAACCTTGTAGGTCATAACATCGGGTCTGTCATTTAGACAGCTCAACAGAATAGACCTCAGGTAAAGGAACTCAACAGTTGTAGTTCTAAAACAGTTTTAGTTTACAGTCATAATTATTAAACGACTAATCCTTATGCCTCATTTAATTTTGCTGTAAAATCTAAGAGAATTTATAATAATCTGAAAACAGTACAGTTTTTTCTTTAACTATAGACATGTTTTGAATTATTAATGATTTGTCTTAAGATCTATTCAAGATCTTTTAGTATAGTTTTATTGATGTTTATGTGGAACAAAACATCCCTCTCCCCTCTGCTATAAGATATAGTTATATGAATTATAATAATTAAGTACATTAAAACACCCTAAACATTATATGCTTAAATGTATTCTACTTCTGAGAAGTTCATATTTTCTTTATTTGAATAAGAATGACATTTCTTTTTTACTGTCAGTGATAATGAAATCCTGCTTAAAATTAAACTTCACTTAACATGTTTGCATTTAAAAATTAAGTTTTCATTGGCAAACATGTCTTTTGACTTCTGAAATGAAATCTCCTGATTTTTGGCTCTCAAAACTTAGCAATTCTAGAAAAACATCATTGCTAATTCTCTCCAGAAAAGCGCAAATATTTGCTTCTGACTTTAATTGCCTGTTAAGGTGTTTTATTTAAAATCTTCTATACAAGCTACAGGGGTCAGAGTTGTCCTATATTTCCTATACATCCTATATTTATAAAATAACTTTTAAAAGTGTTGTATATACTTATCCTATATTTTTCTAATTGTCCTATATTTCTCTACTTTCTCATATATTTAGTATTAAAATCATCACTTGTTTTCACATGCATTGCTTTGCTCGCTGAGTTACTTGAACGTTCAATGTGGCTCTGTGTTTCATTGTGATTATTTTAGTTTCTCTTATCGTGTATTCAGCTTCAATACATCTTTTTATTTATTTTATTTTTTAATGTAGAAAAGGCATATTTATTACATTACATTAATGCAATGTCGCAATTTGAACATGGATTGATGAAATTCTGTAATACTTAGTTAGATCAGATTGATGGGCATGGAAGAAAAATTCTGAATGGTGTGTGAAGGGTACAGATCATTATCATGTCTGGTTCTCATCAGTAACAGTGGTTATTTGCAATTAATGTAGCATCCCAAAAAACAAAGCACAAAAATAATTGAGAAAAACAAAGCGACTAGCTTCAGTCTCGCTTTGTGCATTTTACTGGCAGAAAAAACTTAAGTTTGAATATCAAATTAAAAAAAAAGGTGGATTGAGTATTTGGATTTAAAATAAGGGAAATAAGATCTACCATTTCAAGATTCTGTGGATAATTCACAAGGCCCTAATTATTTATTTCAGTCATCGGATGGAATACAAAATTATTTTTGAAATGTTTGCAGTTTCCTCCATGCCACAAGGTGTGCAGTTAAATTCAAAGAAAGTGTCATGTGCCATTGCCATATCTCATGGGCTTGATTCATATATTTTAAAACAAATCACTGTCAGTTATGATTTCAACAAAGAATTCCTCTTTAGTCACTTTCATGTATGATGAGACATTAAATGCCCAGAGTTTAAAACAATTAAACATTTTTGCTTGGTATTTAAGTGAGGAAATTATTGGTATTGCCAAAAAATGTATTGAAGGTGAGCTTTTTGATCATTTAACTGCAAAATGAATGTAATGAAAGCCTTTAAATTGGATCTAAATCATTTGCTTGTCTTTGGATCAAATGATCCTAATGTAAATAAATCAGCTTTTAAAATTTCGGATAGAGAAGTACAATTTATGAGAAAATTTGGCATAGTGTTGGAACCTTTAATTTAAATTTTGTTGATTGTTCACAATGCATTGACAAGAGTATCTATCGCATGTGAGCCTTTCTCAAACATAAGATTTCCTTGAAATCTGATTTTATAAGAATCTCTGATTATCAAAGATTTTCTTGAAATCTAACATTGTTGGTTTGGAAAAATTCCATTTCAAAGTTTTAAGAATAACAATGGAAAAATTAATTTTATACATATATTTTTTAATATTGTCTGTATTTTGATTTACTATCTTTAATTAGTGAAAAATTATAAACTAACATAGATTATAAATGTGTTTTTAAAATGTATTTTATAGCAATATATATCCAATAGCATTACTTTCTAAATGTCCTATATATGTCCTCTATTTTTCACAAAAAAAAGTCCTATATTTTATGAATTGGTCACTCGTACCCCTGAAGCTATGATGCTTATATACATTTTGTCATAATGCTAATTTGTTATTTGTAGTCGTATGACTTTGAATAAACAAGTCAGCTGAATGTGTCTCAGAAAAGTGATTTACTTCAAATAACCAATTTTTACTTAACTAATCCATGTAATCACTTTCACAGTTTTAAGTAGATTTTTCGGCATTTAATTGAATCACTGTATTAAATATTCCTGCTTATAATATAAAGTTTTTTTTATAATGTTGAAAGAATCATATTTTCTTAACATTTAAAACAAAATGTTGAGAAAACAATATTACAATTTTATCCTTTTGCAAGATGCTTGGAGTTTAACCCTCCAATTATTTTTTTTTCCCTTATAGACACTGCATTGACTTATGAGGACTATGGAATAAGTGATCTGTCAAAATATGATCAAAATGTTAATCCAGAATGATATGGTCATTTGTTATAATAATGTAGATTTGTGATTGAAAAAGCATGACAGATTGAGGGGGTGATAGCATGGTGGTTGGGGCTAACACCATTTATATCTGCTCGGGGGGGCCACTCATCCTAGCTACGTCACTGTGCCAAGCACAGTCTAGGTTTTTATCTCTTTTATACATTATTTAAAAATATTTTTCATAGAAATATCAGTTGAACTTCTCTTGAAGTATTTTTCTTGAAATATTATGAAAATAAATCAAAAATTACTAAACAATCTAAAATAATCAAAATAATAACATTAAATACAATCAAAAATTTTCTTGAAATATCAACAAAATAGCTAATATGTTGCTTTTCAGTTTATCTAAAAGCAGAATTAAATAAGAATGTATGATCTGTTTCTTGCCAGTTTCTGATTGGCCAAGATTCTTTACAATATAGGTATACAGTGTGCAGCTTAATGCTGTTATTTATTATAGGTTTTTTAATGTAGAAACAGTTGATTAAATTAATAATAATGCATACATACATATTATTTTTAAAGGTAAAATTACGACATTAATTTGAGAAAAAAAAATATATCTCTATCACACAAATTTATTTGAAAAATTGATTATATTGTATGCTTGTTTTTTTATTGTTATCAAAAAACAATGCTATATTCATTGCTATAGGTTTTTAATGTTATATTTATCAATGAAAATTACTTTAGTTAATCAAATTTATATTAATGAAATATCTAATATTCTGATTTAAGCATCAATTATAATGTATATGCAAAATCATATTATTTTAGTTCATTTATTAAATGCCAGGTTTTGTCACTGTCTTGAGAGAAATGCCATTTTGACAGCAAAATGCCAACCCTATTGCCTTATGTATTCTTTTTGTGTGCAGATTGTTTCTATTTGCATTTGGAAATTTTTTTTTCATCTGCAATTTGTAATATTATACCTTTCTTTTTACCCCCCTGAGACCCAAGAAAATTTAAAACATTTTGTCTTTACTATTTCATTTTCATTTTTTTTATTTTTTTTGTTTAGGACCAGATCCATTTTAATGAATGTTGAGGTCCTTAAATATAATATGTAAATGCAGTTAAACTTTTCACATGTAAAATGATAATTTAAATCTCTAAATAGCAATAAATTGAAATATATGTATACATATTAATTTAATAAACACTAAATTATTTTGGACACATTTAACCTCTTTGGTCCCTGGACCCCCATTGAGGGACCTAAGTTCTTTTACTTAAAAAAATTTAAATCTCAGATTTCTTTTTTTACATTTATACACCACTTCTTAATAGCTGAATGTTTCTTGTGTTGAAAGCAAGTGAATAAATTCCTGCATCTAAGCTCAATTCCTCTTAAAACAATTGTTATTTTCATCTGAGTTTCCAAAAGGCCTACAAATGTCCAAAATATAGTGTGACTAAGAAAGTGGTAAATTTTCATAAGTATTTAACATAAATCTTTTTCCATAATTTTCTTCTTCTGGAGTTTTGTATATTATTTACTTATTTAAAGCTCTTAAACTTTTGGTTGAATTAGTTTAGGTTAGTGGTTATTAAATCTGTTTTAAAGGGATTTGTAGTTTCAGATGCATATTTTTTAACATAAATTACTAAGTGCTTAAAGGATCAGTTTCTGAAAAGATATTTTTTCTATCATTTATGATATCATTTTTTTTTTTTTTTTGGAAAAAAACAATGAATAAATAGTATTATTACGAGGGCTGTTTTTTTTCAACCTCCGGTGGGCCATAAAAAAAAGACAAGCATATATAGAAAGATCATTTTATTACTAAAAGTTATGTACACTTATGGTTATTTTTCAACATAATCACCTTGTAAATTGAGGCACTTGTCGTACCTGTGGACAAGCTTTCCAATACCCTCTTTATAAAAAGTGTCTGCCAATGAATTCAAATGATTCTTGACGCTGTCTTGAAGCTCCACGTTACTTTGAAAATGCTTCCCTCCTAGCCACTTTTTAAGTTCAGGGAAAAGATGGTAGTCACTCGGAGCTAAGTCGGGACTGTTTGCCGGGTGATCGAAAATTTCCCACTGAAAATGCTGAAGTAGACGTTGGGTTACAGCAGCAGTGTGAGGACGGGCATTGTCATGGATCAGAACAATTCCAGAAGTCAGCATGCCTCTTCTTTTGTTCTGAATGGCTCTGCGTAACCGTCGTAAAGTTTCACAATAAACAGCTGAAGTAATCGTCATCCCTGGTTGCATGAACTCAACAAGCAACACACCTTTTTGATCCCAGAACACTGTAGCCATAATCTTTCTGTTGTTGAAGGTTTGTTTGAACTTTTTTGGTCTGTTTGGCGAGTTCGTATGCATCCATTGTTGAGATTGACGTTTTGTTTCGGTTGTGTCATACTGAACCCAGGTCTCATCACCTGTCACAATTGATTTTAAAAAGTCTTCTTCTTCAGCGTCATAACGGGTGAGGAATGTCAAGGCTGAGCCCATTCGTCGTGTTTTGTGGTTGTCCGTCAACATCTTTGGGACCCAGCGAGCACAAATTTTTCTGTAGCCTAAATATTCCGTCACAATAGTGTACAGAGAAGACCTCGAGACTTCTGGAAATTTTATGGACAAATCATTTATAGTGAACCTTCGATTTCCTCTAACTTCTTCGTCCACTCGTTGAACAAGGTTGTCTGTGGCTACAGACTTGCGTCCTTGACCTCCTTCATCATGCACACCGGTTCGGCCATCTTTAAATTTTCGGCATCATTCACGTACAACACCATCACTTATAAAGCTTTCTCCATACACTCGGCTCATTCTTCGATGAATTTCAGCTGCACTATTCCCTTCAGCTTGCAGGAATCGAATAACACTTCGCACTTGGTGGGAGAATCAATTAAGGCAACCATGTTTACGTTGCTACAGCTCGCCTCACAATGGCATCAATGAAAAGGCAATCAAAGAGGGTGATGTGGGGAACATGTGCCGTCGCTCTATGCGCATACCGACTTCCTGCCGCTCGTCTAACATTGATGCTGTGCAATCGGAAGTTGAAAAAAAACGGCCCTCGTATTTTAGTTTTGGAATTAAAGGGATTAATCCAAATGAAAATATTTCACTGGCAATGCACCAAAATATATTGCAAACTTGTGCACATGAATTATTTTTTTCTTTTTAATGCATTTAATTATCAATGTAGTTTTTAAAATAATGATGTGCTTTAAGTTTTAACGTATATAAAAAGACTAACTGGACCGGCCGCTAAGAATAACTTCAATCCACTGGGATTTGATTTTCCTTTGATGAATTGTCTTCCTGATACATGGCCATAAAAAGGCATAATTTTTTCATCTATAGCTACGGCTGAGAATTTTTTATTCAACATACGTCCTGATACATTAATTTGGAGACTAATTCTGGCTTTCCAAAATTTATCTACAGCCTTTTCTTCATCGATTACTGTGAGATCATCTCTTAGTTTTAAATTGTTCCTGATTGATAAGTATCTATCAGGTGACTTGTTACCTGGATCCCGATTTACTTTTGACCATTTGTAAATTTAGTCATAATTAGCTCATTCTGTATATACTTATGAAAATACTTCTTGGGAGAAAAATCTACATTGTTATTGTTGTTCTCTGCATAGGGTAGAGCAGGGGTCAGAGGAATAAATTCATCATTTGCCTTTGTCCAGTAACATCTTCTGAACCTTCTGAGATATTAGATTGCCTGAACTATTGAAGGAGTTTGGAACAAGTTTTCATAGATTGGTGCTTTTCCTTTGAAGTTTCCTCAATTGATTTTTTAAGTTTTGGCAATACGATAGACAAATTCCTAGCTTATTCTTCATATGATGCAGATTGTTCATTTACATGACAAAATAGAAGATCTATTGCATCCAGTGGCACCAACTTTTGAAAAATATTGGGTTGGCTCAAAAATATTTCGGTAAAATGGTACAACAACTTTGTTTTTCTTTAAGGGTTAGGCAGAAAGTGAAAGAGGAGAATTTTAAGTCAAGCTAACATATTTTAATAAAATTGCAATTTTATTAATTTATATTCTCATGCATTTTTCTTAATAAAAACACTAATATTTATTGTAATATCATCATATCATGAACATGATTACAAATTGAAGTAGCTGAAAGTTAAATATGGAAATTTCAGTTATTTGAGATTTATGGATGTCAGTTGGAGAATTAAAACAGTTGCACATGGCCATTGGCAAAATAAATTTTGTTATAATTGAGATTATGAATTGAGAATTTGTTATAATTGATTATTATTGAGTATTTTAATCATAAAAAGCAATGAAATAAATAATTAAATGGAACAATAAAAATTGGTTATGCTAAGATTAAAAATTATTGAGTGGGCTTGGGCCCATATAAGTTGGCGCCACTGATTGCACCCGCCTTCCTCATCTGATCGGATGTTTTGTTATTCTAAATTTCAAGAAATTGCCTCTCAAAATTATTATTATCTAAAAAAAAAAAATTTATATATTTGTTTATTTATATAATTATACAATTTGAATAATGTTACTAAAATTCATACAATTAAGCATGAACAATTTTATGATTTAATTTTTATCTTTTATGAAATTTTATTTATTTTTTTTAGATTTTTTTCTTTTTAGAAATGTGCACAGTGTAGTGCTTGTGCATGGATTTGCACTGACACAATTAACACACAACATATGAATTATTTTATATATATATATTTATGAAAATTGTTATAAACAAACTCGGATACAAACTTTAATAAAATTAATTATCGTTCATTGCCTTCTATACACTCGAGGTACTACTACTTCTAAACATCCATTTCACTGGATGCAGGGTCTCAGGGGTTTTTTTGATTTAACATAATAGCCATTGCATCTATATTTGGATTATTAAAATTGATTAAATATTGCGATCTATTAAGAGACATTTAAGTTTACTAATAAAGAAATCTGACATTGCAATATATTTGTAATTAACTATTCAAAAGCGAGGATAAAAGGTTATAAAACAGTAAATTAATGTTTTGTATAATTAGAATGTACAGCAACGAATTTAGAAACATAATCCTTTTATATAGATATTGTAGGATCTGTAAACATATATGCGTCATTAGAAGGGAGATAGATTCTTCTGATGAACAAACACTTATAATGTTGTCCTGAAGATTTTAAAATAGTTAATTTTTATTTAAAGACTACATTGTATAACAGTTTGAGGAATTGCTAAAGAGAACATAGAAGATGATGAGGACATTTGCAGATAATACTACATTCTGATACTCCTTTATTTCAATTTGTTTATTTTCATTACTCTTTCCTGAATATTTAACATAGTTAAACCATTTTTAGCATAAAAAAATGTTTATTTTTGTTAATCTATCTAGAAAAGTATGTAATTTATATTTTGTTCAATTGCCATACTTTATTTTTAATTTTGATTCAATTTCTGTATGTCCAGTTTCTGTTATGCAAGCAAAAATTTTAACATAGTTTAAAGAAAAATCTATGTATAAAAAATTATCTTTGGTATTATACAACTGTAATAAGTTACGAACATAGATAAACGTAGATGTATAATACTAAATTTTAAAATGAATCTGTATATCTCTCTCAAAATAAAAATGTATGACCAGTGTAACATTTTCCCAAACTTGATAAATTAACCTTAACTGTCAATCTTCATTAAATTGTGAACAAGTAACAAATATTTTCTACTGGTTACTAGATGGGATAAAAGATCATTTTGTTGAAACTTATAAAAATGTTTTGTGATTATACTCTTTTTCAGAATTTAATGTTATCAATTAATGTGCAGCCTTGCTATCATTCGGAATAATCTTATTTTTAAATTTCATTCAAACTATTCTTTAAAATGTTCTTTCTATGAATTGCTGAATAGTATCTTTGCCCACATGTTTAAATTTACAATATTTTATCAGAAAACTTTATCACTGCAACATTTAATTTTTTTTTTAAATTACGAGTCTTCTTTATATTGTAAACAAGTAAATACATACTATTTCATTGGTGCTAGTAATTTAAATGACTGGGTTCTTTCTTTGGGTGAAAAGTATCTTTTGTAATAATACTCTATTAAAGAATTTACTATAATCAACAGTGTCAATCTTCTTAATTTCAATTCAATTTTTTTCAAGTAATTGGGATAGTGATATTCTTAACTTATTAGTGTTAATAAGTCTTTATATTTTATTATTGCAAATGTTTTTTAATATAACAGTGACTGGTGTACTTTCTTTTTAACAAATGTGCCTTTTTTTGGAGTTCAAAAATATTTTTAATATTTTTTTTTTTTTTTTTTTTTTTTTTTGGTAATTGTGTTTTTTTACTTAATGTCATATTTAATGTCATTTAAGCTCAATTTTAGAGCGAATTTGTTATTCTATATTATGTGACAAAGCAAGTCACACTTTATTAGATTTTTTTGAATTTGCTAAAAAATTATTTGTTTTATTTAAACCTTGATACTGTTTAAAGAAAATAGATCATTTCTGTTTTTGAAATCTAATATTTTTCATGTTGATCAAATTTAAGTTATTGAGATGGAGGTCAGTGACTCTATGCATATTTTTGATTTTCAATAAATCTTTTTATTTTAGAAAAAAGTTTGTCTTTTTTACACATACATTCATGACTTTTATTCCAATTACTTAAACATAAGGCATTTGAAAATAAATAAATAAAAAAAATCACCAAAGAGGTATTATTACATTTTAAAAGATTTTGCTTTCAGACTGCTTAAGAATTGACACTTCTCATGCACAGAAACTCGAATGTTAATTGTATGAGAGGATTGTTTACAAATTTCTCATGCATTTCAATATTTTTAAATTAATTATTTTCTATAAGTGTACTTGAGATTTCTATTTTTTACTGTACATTTATACTTCTACAATTTTACTCAAAAATTTTTTACATATGAGAATAGTTTGTTTTCATAACTGGCTTTAAAAGTAAAACCATTCTCATATTAAAAGAAACTTCTGCCAAAATTGAAAAAGTACAAACTCACAATAAAAGTTATCGACCTTGGGTGTCCAATTTAACAAAAGAATAATTTAAAAATACTGAAATATGAGCATGAAATCTGTAAAAAAATCTCCCAAAAGATTAACAAGTTACTTGAGCATTTCTTTCCACGATTAATATAAATTCTTTAGGCTACTACTGTCACTCAAAGAAATGAGAACAGTTATGTTAATCTTATGGAGAATCATTTTCAAATTTCTTGTTTGGATTTTAATATTTTTGAATGATTTTTTTACATAGGATAGTTGAGAACTATCTACAACAGGGCTAGTTTTTACTTTTTCAATTTAGGTTTTATTTTTGTTAATTGCTTTTATTTTTGGAACTGGTTCTGAAAATGGAACTAACCTAATATAAAAAACTTATAACCGAAATAATCAAAAGTAGAAATTAGCCTGGTTGTAGATTGTCCTCAGTTGTCTTTTGCAAATAAAAACCATTCAAAAATATTAAAATCAAAACTAAGAAATTTAAAAATAATGCCCATATCGATTTAACATTAGAGTTTTCCTTTCTTCCTGTGAATGAAGTAGCCTCTTAAGGGTGTTCTTAACTGATCCGCTCAACAAGCGAAAAACGTTTTGACACATTTACAAATTCATTTTTTAACAGAAAGATATTAAATTTTAATGCCTGACTATGAAAGTGATTTAGAATTGAACTTATTTTTCCATTTTATGATAATTAAATTACTTATCGAGTTATAAGCTGTTTCGCTGACGCAATCACCCATTTTTCTCCTCCATTTCGACCGGTTTTTCTGCTTTCGTCGAGAAATATGCTCAAAAGTGTCAACTTTGAAGGCTTGTTATGAAAAATCTATTGTGTTTTTTAAAAAACAGAAGAATGAGTGCAATTAGACAGTTTCTGAATAACAACATCTGCTATTTTCATGCATTTCCGAACAATTATAAATTAATGCATGTGTCACAAAGTGGCCCTTTTTGATTTAAGAACATCTTTAAGGGTTAACCATCTCAGAAACAATCTACATATAATACAACATCAATTAAAATAAGCGTCAATTTTTTGTATTTTTCCACAGTATTATTCTTTATGATGCAAAAGAATTAATTCTCGATGGATATGTGATCTAGAAGTATTCTAAAAGATTTGTTTGTCAAGGACACATGGTTTTTAACTTCTAAAAAGTAGCATTTTATCAGAATTTGTACCCTTTTCAAACCATAAAAGGACACTTTGTGTGTTTTTTGCTTATTTGTCAAATTGGGTATCATTCATTGCATTGAAGGAATTTCACACATTTTTTAATTCAAAAACAGTATTAAAAAGGGTTTTTTTTTCTTTATTTTTCTTTTTTCAAAGCATCAATAAAATGGAAACATATATTTTATTTTTTTTAAATCTTAATTATTTGATTAATGTGGATTCCATATAGACATGAAACATTTTGTGATAATTAGATGAGTGGTTTGAGAGAAAAGCTGCAGTTGGATAATGTATAAAATACTTCAATTGGTGGCATCATTTAGTTGAGGAAATTTCAAACTTTTTTTCCTCAAAAACAGCACAAAAAGGGTTGTTTTTTTTTTTTTTTTTTTCTTCAAAGCTTTGACAAAATGGAAATATTTATTCTTTTGAAAAATCTTAAAATTATTTGATAAATGTAGAATCCATAAAGACTGAAAACATTCCGTGGTAATAGTAGGAGCAGTTTATGAGAAAAGGTACATTCAGATAACCTATAAAGTACCTCAATAGGCTAGATAGACTGGTACCTTATAGACTGGAAAGCAGCTACACAAACCGTCATCTAATCAAGTTGACAGCTGAAATTCCAGGATTAGTTAAATCTCGATTTGCATGTTAAAATGCAATTGATCTGCAATATCATACCTTGGTGAAAAATGCTTTAGTGGTCATTTGGTAGGTTTATCATTAAATTTTCCTGCTCCCAATCCATCTTTTAATAGCATTGGGTTGCAAGAAAACAAAATGATAAACCTACAGATCAACCATTAAAATTAGGTCAACAGTTGGTTTCCATCAAAATACATCGTGGCATATCAGTTGAAGTTTAATATGTTAATCGATTAGTATCAAGTCTGGAATTTTAGCTGGAACTTTAGAATCCTGAACAACTCAATCAGGGCATGATTAACCTATGAAGCTATGTGAAGCACAGTGTCATTTCAGGGGCCCCCTTTATTCAAGGAATTTTTTTTTTTAATTCAGCATACCAATTAATTCAATATTACCAATGTTTGCTAATATTATACCAAGGAGTGGCTCAATTAAGTTCATTTGTTTCATTATTATTTTTTTATGTTCTCCTTATACAAATATGGGATATCGAAAAAAATATGTGAAAAGTATTTTGCATAGTATGAGTATAAAAATGCGAGTTAGATAAAAAGGTTGAATTCAAAATGTATGCACAACATAAAATATCAACGTTTTGAAATACTTCTTTCAATTTTAGCAATAAATTATCAATGTTTTATACTGCTCATACTAGCTGATTCAGTATATAAAATAAACATATATCTAAATTAATGGACAAACTGAAGAATTGTTATTTGTTGAATTTGATCTATTACTTGAAAAATTAATTTGTTATGAAAGTTATTTGTAGGAAACAATTCTTATTGTAAGATAGATAATTTGAAAAGAAATCAGCATTTTGAAATGGAATTAATTCAATATAAAATTTGGGGGCCGTTTTCTCACTTTCGGGCTCCCTCAAAATTTTCTAATTGTAGCACCTGCTTCTCGTGCCTATTCGATAATCAGGGCCTGAACTCAATGAGATAATAATGGTTTTTACAGCTGCCTCCCTGTTCATCAGTATGATAATTGTAATTTAACCAGAGTACACATCTACTAGAAACACAAACTGATTTATTTGTCATTTTTTTTAAAATGTGATTTAATCTCATAGTGTTTTTCAATATATTTACAATGGTGGAATAAAATAGCTAACAACACAAGCATAAGACACTAATAACATTAGGCGTTATTTATTGTAGCATGTATTTCCAAAATGCTACTAGCTCATATAGAGTAGGTGAAGGTAGAAACACTTGTTTCCCTTAAATTTTAAATTTGAATGAACATAAATAACATTTTATTTTACCTTCAAGCAAATTTATACAAATTTGAAAGCTGAATATCATGGAAGACGGTAGTCTTCGAGTGGTACAGCTTTAAGCCTAAAACCATCGTCGTATTGTGGAATGGTGGAACTCATATATACAGCTAATTCAACATTTAAAAAAAACATGAAAAGCCGCTATCTAATAACTAAGCCAATATTGGTCAGATTTTTTTAGTATAGTTTTATATCCCCAGTCTAATTCTATCCCATAATTTTTACATTTCTACATGCCGTATATTTTTAGAACTCAATATCCATTTTTAAATTGAAATCGATGGTGTCCATTGCTATTTTTTTTCTAGATAACGGCCTTGGCATTTAAAAAAAAAATAATGTATTATATGAATCTCTTTAAGATAAAGTTAAGATGAGATTTGCCTAGTTTCTAGGAAAAATCTTGTTTGTTATATGTTGGTCTTGAAAAAATTGGAAATCCTTTACCTTCGGATTACATGTTATCCTATAGCTTATGTTTAGCAGACAAACAGATGCATTAAGGATTAGTTTTTCATGGAAATAATCACGATAATGTATGCGTGGTAATTCAGGCAACACCCAATTCAGCTTGAGGAATGCCGTACGATGAAACAGGCAATAAGTTGCAAGAATTGGACCAAGAGGTGACGTGAAATGAAAAGATAAAAAATGCTCACGCAGATTATGCTATTGGACTACTTTCGGAGGGACCTTGGCATAGACGGGTGACAGAGTAGAAAAAAAAAATAACAACCATCAATATGGTTGTGATTGTATTTCCTGAGGAACAAAAGGTAAGTTTTAATTCTTTAATAATTTATTTACTATATGATTTACAATTATTCCCACTACTATAACAGTTGTTAATTTTATGCACCATATTTAGTTTTAAATCTTTAAGAGTAAAGTAAAAGTTCCAAGTCTAAACTTCTCTTATAAAAGCTAAAAACATGATGACTAAAACAACGCTTTTATAGGAGATATATTTATTACGTTCCAATGAATTTGGTGAAATCTTGAAAGATTGGGGTAAAGGGGTAGCTCATTTCTTTCTCATAGTTACATTTCAGGCATATAGTAAAAAACATGTTTTTAAATAATTGAGAACAAACTCTGAGAAAAAAATAAAGGATTGCTAGATTTTAGTTTTTAAATTTAAACTAGCTAAACTTGGAACTTTTATTCTCAAAGTATAAACCATTTTTACTACGCTTGAAATTTTAACAATCAATTATTTTTATTTTTTGAACAGTGTTGATGCATTTTACCAATTTATATTACTGAAGTTAATAATTAATCATTATTTTCAAGAAAGTGGCAATTCAAAAATATATGAATGGCATAACCTTAATAATACACAGGGTTGCAAAACCATTGTCGGCTATAGTTTTTTGAAAAAATATTTTATTATTCTAGAAATTACTGTAATAACAACATTTTAGGCATGAATGAATATTTCTAAAACCATATAATAAAGTTTTAAATAATTGCAACTTGTTTATATGTTTTTTATAGGGTAGTTGTGCCAATAAAGATACTTTTCAATGTTTTGGATTTATAAAAATAAATAAATGTTTTTTTTTTTTTTTTTTTTTTTTTTTCTACAACTCTTCCTTACATGTTTAATAATCTGAGTTATTGTTCATATTCAAAATCAATTAGGAAATAGAAAATAATGTTTTGAAGTTCAACTGATTTTCAGTAAAAATCTTAATGAAAATTCTTTAATTAATAAATTTATATAGTCTTAATTTTCATGCAAAATTTGTATATATTTGTTTTTGATAGTTTTAGAAAACTTCATTTCAGGGGCGTTCCGACCCAGTGTGCAAAGTGTGCGGCACACACAGACGCCGAAGCAGTAAAGACGCCAAAAGATTTCAGTTGAGAAGCAAATATTTAAAAAAAAATCCTTAATTTATTCATACTAAAATGTATTATATTTTCTTGGCATCTGAATTAACTTTTGTAGATTTACATCATACAAATTATTTATAAATATTCATGTCTTTCTTTAAAATTTTATTTTATTCTACTTATGAGACCTCTAATAAATCATTTTGACAAGACCTATCTAACCTTTATAAACAGAAGCGCACCTCATATAGTTATAAATAATGAAAGGCGTCCTAATTCACATAGTCGAAAATATGCAACACTATTATCTCACTGCATCTTGAAAGCATAATATACAGTTTTATTATCATAAAAGCTAAATTTCACTTGTTTTGTTATTATTTATAAGTTGAAATTGTCACTTTACTGCAGAATTTATCATAAATTAGAAGAAAATTGCTATTCAGAAATACTGGTAAAAGTTTCTCTTACAATATCAGTCCATGAATAGAGGTAGACTTATATGTTAGAAACGTCTTATGTGATGCGCGTATATCTCACGCTGAAAGCTATAAGTTCCTTATGATTGAGAAACTATTTTAAAATAATTTGCAGCAATAATTTAATTCCGAATAAATTTAAAATTAGATTTTCAGAGGGAGATCACTGAATAACAACTTAATAGCATTAAATAATTAAAATTTATTTAAGGTCATCGATAACTATTACAAATAAAAAAGAATATTGCCCAGTTAAACTGATGGCATTGAGCTCATAGGCTACGCATACTAATTGTACATTACAGCCTTGTATTTTCGTTAATTCCGTTCGAAAAAAAAATTAAGAAGGGGAAACAGCTCTCCGCTTTCTCCTTTTTTATACTTAATCATTGAACCTCCTAAACTATCAAGTACATGCTTTATCATATTAAAAAACCTATATCCAAAATTCAGAGCAAATCGGATAATTCTTAATAAAAACCCATTTAGCATTTATATAATTTAAGAGGAGTTATTCTCCTCTTTTATACTTAACCATTAAACTTCAAAAACTATTCAGAGATTTGAACGAAATCTGACAATTCTGACTGAAAAATCCATTTATACAAGTTAAGGGGAGGGGCATTAGAACCCCCGTTCCCCCTGTTTATACTTATTCAATGAACACCTAATAACAGCCACGGACTCGCCTCATCAGAATGATCCTATATCTAAATTTTGAACGAAAACTGTTAATTCTGCATGAAAATCCCGTTTATATCAATTAAGGGGAGGGGCATGTTCCCCCTGTTCCCCCTGTTTATACTTATTCTATGAACACCTAATAAGTCACGGTATCGCCTCATCAGAATGATCCTATATCTAAATTTTGAACGAAAACTGTTAATTCTGCATGAAAATCCCATTTATATCAATTAAGGGGAGGGGCATGAGCCCCCCGTTTCCCCTGTTTATACTTATTCAATGAACACCTAATAACAGTCACGGAATCGCCTCATCAGAATGATCCTATATCTAAATTTTGAACGAAAACTGTTAATTTTGCATGAAAATCCCGTTTATATCAAATTAAGGGAGGGGGGGGCATGAGCCCCCCGTTCCCCCTGTTTATACTTATTCAGTGAACACCTAATAACAGTCACGGAATCGCCTCATCAGAATGATCCTATATCTAAATTTTGAACGAAAACTGTTAATTCTGCATGAAAATCCCGTTTATATCAATTAAGGGGGGGCATGAGCCCCCCCCCCGTTCCCCCTGTTTATACTTATTCAATGAACACCTAATGACAGTCACGGAATCGCCTCATCAGAATGATCCTATATCTAAAATTTGAACGAAAACTGTTAATTCTGCTTGAAAATCTCGTTTATATCAATTAAGGGGGGGGGCATGAGTCCCCCGTTCCCCCTCTTATACATATCGAATGAACTCCAAAAGCTAATCAGGGAAGCGCCTTATCAGGATATACCTATATACAAAATTTCAAGTGGATCCGATATTTTTATCATAAGTTATCGCGTTACGCACGAACGAACATACGAACGTACCTACAAAACGGACGGGCACATAAGCTCTCAGGCTATGATAGCCTGTGAGCTAAAAAACTATTCAAATATATTTTTTTATTTTTTAAAATGTATCTCTTAAAATGGATTTTTAATCTTAAAAATAGCTAGTAAGAGGATACATTCGAATGGTGCCAAGAAAAACCTTAGGGCGCAATCGTAGCGGTCGCGAGGGACGCTTTGGAGAATCCAGAATAGAGAAACAATGTAAAACCAGAACTTGGGGGATATGCACAGGGCCGTAGCTAAGGGGGTGCTATGGGCGGCTCAGCTTCCCCTAAAACATTTTGAGCCTCCCTCGAAACGATTCCAATGTCACTAAATTAATTTCTATTCCAAAAATTCAGATGAAATTATGTTTAAAAATCTAATTTAGTTTTGAGGACCTTTCATAGCTTTTGCAAAAATACTAAATTGTATCTAAAATAAGTGTTTCAAGACTTGCTCATCCTATTTACACATATGAAGCTAACAAGTTGTTTAAGATTTCACTAGTTTTGTACTTGAATTTTTCATCATCCTATTCTTTTCTTTGCTTAAAAGGAAACTATTACAACAGTTTAATGAGAAACATAGAACTACAATGTGAACATGTACTAATTTATCTTTCTGCGTCACAGAGAGAAAGAGAGAAAATATGAACCCCCCCTCCTTTCCCATTATTCACTTCTAGCTACGGCACTAGCTGAGCAGCGTTGCCACGCCACCTGGAGAACCTGGAATACACAGGGAATTTTAAAATCCCCTTCCAAAACAGGGAAAAATCCAGGAAATTTTAAGAAAATCCTAAAAAATCTGGAAAACACAGGGAATTTTTTTCCCTACTGTATCCAAACATAAATTATTATTATTATTATTGGCTTCCATTTTGAAAGCCGAATATTAGCTTATGATATTTTTTAAGTTGACAAAAAAAACCAATGTTGTGTATCAAATTTATTTTATATTTTATGTGTCCTGTATTTTAATATAAATATTAATTTGAATGCATAAAGTAAGTAGCTTTTCCTTTTTTTCTGCAATTTTTGTGATATTATGTTGAAGATGATTGATTTTTAGGTAAGATTCTTTAAATTATTTGATAAAATGTATTTATATATTTTAACATTCATTTACAAATATTTTAAAGTATTTTTTAGCAGAATGTTTGAGTATCGCTTTACTGTTTTTATTATTATTAATGTAAAATGTGGGATTCTCTTTCAAGTGTAACAACTTTAAATGGTTTTTTCATTTGCTCATATCATATAATGTATAATACACTATATTGCCATTGATTATGGGACACTTGCGATTTTAGACATTTTACTAAATATCTAGAAAAATACATGAGGAATCATCTCGAAACTCTTAGTGTATAGATATAATAGTATACGTCATACATCTCCGTGAAGATTTTTTACCGAAACTCCATAGGGGACCGTCAACAAATTAAAACAAAATGAATATCTTTTGAATAACCCTGTCAAAACTAATGTAGCAAAAGCGCTCAAACTCTAGATTATGATTGAATGCCTTATTGTAATACACTGTGTTCATTTTTATGCAAATAGCATGCATACTCGCAGAGTAATTAAGGTTTTTATAAAAATGGTCCCAATTTTTTCCAAGTTTTTCCCTTATAATTTTCAGAGTTCTTAATATAAAATAATATTTTTTTCAGAAAATATGACAAACAACATTGCATACAGTACCCTGTAATCAGAATTAAAAAATAATAAAAATTGTATGAAAAATGAGTAGGTTTACTAAACAATTTTTTACTGCGCATGCGTCAAAGATATCAAAATTTCATTTGCATATTATGTTAGCTAAATGTATAGAGCAACTTTTGTAAAAGTCTCAAAATTATAGCTTGAAAATTCTGAAAGTAATCGTCTATAGAAAAAGGACAAAATCCGTTGTTTCCAAAATGAAGCAAAAAAATGAGGGATTTTATCCAAAAGTAGTCGTAACATCCCGTATTGTGTATTCTATATTGACACTAATCAATGAACATATGGATACAACCCCTCTTGTTTTTTGCTTCATTTTGAGAATAACGGATTATCAACTTATCCAATTGACGATTATTTTCAGAATTTTCAAGTTATGATTTTGTGACTTTCACAAAAGTTGCTCTATACATTTAGCTAACATAATATGCAAATGAAATTTTGATATCGTTGACGCATGCGCAGTAAAAAATTATTTAGTAAACCAACTCATTTTGTATACAGTTTTCATTATTTTTTAATTCTGATTACAGGGTACTGTGTGCAATGTTGTTTGTCATATTTTCTGAAAAAAATATTTTATATTAAGAACTCTGAAAATTATAAGGAAAAAACTTGGAAAAATGTGGGATCATTTTTATAAAAACCTTAATTACTCTGCGAGTATGCATGCTATTTGCATAAAAATGAACACAGTGTATTACAATAAAGCATTCAATCATAATCTAGAGTTTGAGCACTTTTGCTACATTAGTTTTGACAGGGTTATTAAAAAGATATTCATTCTTTTTTAATTTGTTGACGGTCCCCTATGGAGTTTCGGTAAAAAATCTTCACGGTGATGTATGGCGTATACAATTATATTTATGCACTAAGAGTTTCGAGATGATTCCTCATGTATTTTTCTAGATATTTAGTAAAATGTCTAAAATCGCAAGTGTCCAATAATCAATGGCAATAATAAACGCGTTGTAGTACAGGGAAAACACAGGGAATTTTTTTTCAAGATTGGAGTAGCAACTCTGCTAAGGAAAGGGCAGCTGACGTCACTGTGGGCTTTTATTAGTGTGGGCAAGCTGTTTTTGCCCGTGCTTCGTTATAGCACCCAATCTACATATAAATTCAAGCATTCTGATTGGTCTACAAATTTTATTATGGTTGTCTGCTTGCTATGATTGGGCTACGTCGTCAAGATGATTCCTACAATGATCGCTATGACGAAAATGTAGCGGTAGATTGGTTGACAGAAGTGTTTGTTTGTAAACATGCCCTTTCCTTATACATATCACTTTAGGGGGAAGGGGGTTGGGAATCTGGCATATAATATCAGAAGATATCTCTAGTGAGGGTACTTTTGTATTTGATGTTTATTTCGAATCCTCGCTTATCACGGTGTAATCGAGCATATTATATCGATGCATATTTCGGCTTTTCCAATGGGATTTTCCCTTATCGAAACTGATTGGCCTGAATTTTTGACGTCAAATTCCTCGTCTTTTGCAAGAATAGCGTTTTTTGAAAATCACCCATGGCGATTATTTCGATAGTGCTCACTGTTAAAAATTTGACCCATTTGCTGTAGTGTTTCTCCACAGCTTTTATAGAATATCTCTTTTATGTCCAATGAGAATGTTCCATAACATAGTAAAGTAACCGTTTTCTATAAAAGCGGTGAAGTGACGCTGTAGCAAATGAGTCAAATTTTTTACAGTGTATAGGTTTTTTTTATGCTTTTCTCTAGAAAAATTCATTGAAATATGGGTCATTTCATACAAAATCAGCAAATTAGCTGTGGTTGCCATGTCACAGATTTGAATGAAAATTGGCATATAACATGTTTATTTATGAAGAAGTGCAAAATAATAGATTACAGGACAGATTGTTTAAACATGTAAACTCACTTTAAAAGTTGATACAAAATCGAGTTCTTGTTTACATGCTTTAAATTTCAATCTGTATTATTAGTGTTAGGAATAAAATAACTATATCATAAATTATTTTCAGATTAGAATTGATACTAAATAAGAGATTGGCGTAATTTAGGATTTGAATTTTTATTCCTTACTGAGAAAAAAAATATAGAAAAAGAAAATTTTTGAGAAGAAAATTCAATATTTCTTATGCTCATAAAAAATTTAGGACAGGTGTTATGACTTCAAAACTATTAGACATTTTAGTTAAAAGTATATATTTTAAACACAAGAAGTTTCATGTATGCCTTTTTAGGTGCGTTCGTAATTATATAAATACGTAGCACCTATTGTTGTCGCTCAGTCCGTCCATCTGTCTGTCCGTCTGTCCGTTCGTCTGTCCGCATATAACAACACAAAAACTATCCAACCGAATAGTTTGAAATTTAAAATACATAATTATAACATAATTTTGTCGAGTCATTTCAAATTTTATGAAAATCGGATGGATAGATCAATTACAGGGACATTTAAAAGGATTCCGTTACATTACGATCAATGGGGAAAAAAGTTTTAAATGCATTTTAATGATGTTACACTCATTCGAACATAATAGAATTGGCATGAATATATGATATATATACTAAAATATGCCGTCTGTACAATCTGTGATGCAAAGAATTTTTATTATTAAATTACAGAGCCGCACAAAAGTATTCCACTACATAATGCTATACGGGTAAACATGGTGTTTTAATTATATTCAACTATTTTACATTTTATGAATAAGATATACGTTGCTGAGGTGTAATAAAAATTACTTCCTGCATATTTACAGAAACGTAAAGATTTCGACTGCTATACTGTATCTGGAGTACGCTCTACTATATCAGCAAGATCTGAATATTTTTAAAACTTCGTTATCGTACGAACGCACCTCATTTGCTACGTTCACGTGCAATTTCCAACTTGTTTATTCCTTAATGTGAAAAAAATATATAAGGAAAAAAAGGACGGGAAAAGGCAATATTTCTATAGCTCTTTAAGTCATGAAGGAAATCTCTTATATCATTTCAAATTACTTGATATCAAAGATAAAAATGTCTATTTTAAATATTCAAATGCTACTTCTCGCCTTTTCTTCTTTTTTTTTTTTTTTTTTTTTTTTTTGCTTCAAGCTTATATTAAAATTGATGAGAATTGAAGAATTAATTATCTAGTAGTGTTAAAATTTTATAGATGGCAGCACTATTTTTAAATTGAAATCGTACAATTTTTTTAAAAAAGCGCGCAAATTCAAGGGAAATGTTGCGTGAAATGTAACAAAATTACCTTATTGAAATATTTTTTTTTTTTCAATGTTAGGAATCTAAAGGCAATATTGAAATTTTTCTTGCATATAATGGACTTATTAATCTTTATGTCTATGTAATATTGTTTAATGTCGCACTGTTCTTTTATTCATTTTTTTTATCATACTTAAGTAGCAAAATTATGAATTTACAATTTTTTAAAAAGTTTTTAAGTTTTTTGAACTTGAAAGAAATAAATTGTAACTTTGAAACTTGGAGAAATCGATCTTTATGGTCATTACTACATCAGGTACAAATTTAACACGTTTTTTAATTCCTTTAATTTTTATAATATTTCAAATGTTCGCAAAATTCATACTTTTTCAATTTTCACAACTAATTAAAAATTATTTACGGCGTTACTAGATTATTACCATTAAATGAATAAGAATATACTTTTTCTGGGGTTATAATATGTATCATAAACAAAAATTATTTTTGTTAAAAACTTTTCGAGATATAAAGTTCCAAACTTGCAACTTTGGACGATTGCACACATGCCATTCTATATCACAAGTTTTTAAAAGTCCAAAACTACTAAAATAGTTCATTTTTTGTTAAGATATCTTGCAGAGCTCTATTTGAATATGAATTGAACCTGTGTATTAAATTTTATTAAAATCGGTTACCATAGAGCCACGAATTTTTTGAAATTTTTGCTCATTTTACGCGGAATGACCTATCAGGGGTGATTCTCGTCCGAAAATTCCGAAATTTCCGAAAATTTAAGGCATCCTCTTCCGAAAATTTGGAATTGGGTTATCAGGTTCCGCATAGTTGCCAACTTGTACGGTTTTGCGCGCGGAAAAAAACAATTGCGTATAAATACAAATTTTGTGATAGGATCGCCGAAATAGCATACATTTCGTCAATATTTCGTGAGAAAACGACGATTTCGTCAATGTTTTTGTAAACGAACTTTGTCAAAAGATCGATAAAAAGCGCGAATTTCCTGTGCGGATCGCGGAAAAAACGGCAATTTCACCAAATATCGCAGATAAAACGCTGATTTCTTCTGAAGACGGCGGGAAAACGCCGATTTCGTCTAAAGATTGTTGACATAACGCCGATTTTGTTAAAAGATCGCGGGAAAAAAGGCCGTTTTCGATAGAAGATTAATTAAAAATATTTTGTCAAAAGAATATATGAAAAAATACGTCAATTTCATCAAAAGATCACGTAAAAAACGCCGATTTCGTCAAAAGATCGCGGGAATAAAACACCGCTTTTGAGAAAAAATCGCGTAAAAAAGCAAATTTTGTCTAAAGATTGTCGAAAAAACGGCGATTTTACCTAAAAAAAAAATATGCGAAAACGCCGATTTCGTCAAAAGATAGCGGAAAAACTACCGATTTTGGCAAAAGATCGCAATAAATCGCCGATTTTGCTAAAATGTTGCTGATTTTGTCTGAAGATAGCGGGAAAACGCCGAATTTCGTCCGAAGATCGCTGGAGGAGGGGGGTGGGAAACTCACAACCCCCCCCCCCCCCCCCGCCAATTTCCGAAAATGCGATGCGAATTTCCGAAATTTTTTTTTATCCAGAATCACCCCTATGACCTATATTAATTTAGTTTTCTATTTAGATTTTTATTTTATCCTGTAAACGGTTTCTAAAATACGACCTACTTGTTTTGATGTTTAAATGTGTAAATATGAACCTCCCCTCCTGAATAGAAAAAGTATATCTTCAGTTTTTGGGGGCGGGGTATGTAAATATTTTGCGTTTCGATGAGTTCTGCCTTCTTTTTTAAATTATTTAATTCAGGGGGGAGGGGGCGGATGGGCGTGCATGGAGTTTTTTAAATAATTTCTACAATGTACAATAACATGTAAGGCAAATTGACCTGCGTGTTTCGATCTTTTAATGTATAAATATGCACCTCCTCTAAGAAATAGAAAAAGGATAATTTTCATTATTTGACGGCGGAATGTGTGTATATTATGCGTTTCCATGGATTCTGTTGTTTTTTAAAAAATCATCTAATACGCTGATATGAGTGTATGTTTTTTTTTAATTTATTACTACAGAAAAAATATAGGACAAAATATTAAAAAATAAAGTTATAACCATTTTTTGTGCTGTCCGTGCAACGGATGAACTCGTAGTACTACGGAACCCGTTATTTTCCAAGTGAAATATCAGTATTTTCTTTATAAAATAAATAAAGCTACTGTAAACATTCGTTATTTTGCCTTCTTTAACAAATGATTTTCAATAAGAAAATATTCGTACTTAGTATTTCTTATTGAAATGAAATTGAAATGCAATCTTATTGAAATTATTTCCTATTCTAGAAATTCCAGTATCCTTAGGAACTCTAAAATTTTAGTTTGGGGGAGGGATTACAGGTTTTCATAAATGATTAATTACTGCAGCAACAAAACAATAATGCAGGGAATTTTTCGACAATTTTTATTGATATAGCGTGATTTTTTTATAAATTAATATGTATTTTGTTCCAATTAAAATTGTTTTTCATAAATTTAACCGCTTAACGGATCGATATTTCTGGTAAAAATTTTCAAGTAATTTCTAATTTAGCATATCTTTTACAGAATTTTTATTATCACCTGTTATTTCAAAGAGAAATTTTTG
Organism: Maratus speculifer; assembly: GCA_964019185.1. Classification (NCBI taxonomy): domain Eukaryota; kingdom Metazoa; phylum Arthropoda; class Arachnida; order Araneae; family Salticidae; genus Maratus; species Maratus speculifer. The sequence goes on from OZ025297.1 coordinate 26,141,330, forward strand.
CCTAATTGAATCGGAAAAATGTTCGGATTAAATAATCCAATATTTAAAATTAAATTTTACTGGTGAGACAAATAAATTATGATTGTTTTTTTAAGCATTTTTTTTTCGGATTCTCGAAGATCGCGATTGTAATCGTACAAAATACATCATACACATATTTTATTTTCTCAAACAGATTTTACCAACACAAAATTTGATAGGCCAGAGCTTTCTTCACCAAAGAGTCGCATTAGCGGACACATGTTTGATGAAAACAATCAATAACGGTTGTTTCGAAAACAGAAGTGTTTTATATGCTTCTGCCATAGAAATTAGTAGAAATATATTATATTATTTTCCGTTTGTGCTTTTATTTCATCCAATCAATCAATTATAAATATTAACCAATTTTAAAAAATTGTAATAAATGTAATGCATTAGTAAATCTATAAATATATCTATATTATAAAGAGGTAAAAGTACTTTATTTGTAGAGGAAAATCTGCGGAACTACTGAACCGATTTCAAAAGCAAGGATACTAAAATGATGGTGTTCCCCCCGAATCAAATATAGACTATCTCTTATGTCCATAACACGAACTCAAGTGGAGCGCAGGAAAAAAAAACTATGCTGAAAGGACTCGAAAAATGAAATTTGGCATGTTAACTGTAATTTTTCCTATCATGATTTGCCGGGCATCCATGCTTCAATCATAATTTATTTCTCTCACCAGTAAAATTTAATTTTAAATATCACATTATTTAATCCGAGCATTTTTCTAAACCAATTAGGTAAAAGTTTCTCTTTGAAATAACCCTTGATAAAAGATTAAAAATTCTGTAAAAGATATGCTAAATTAGACATTATTTGAAAATTTTTACTAGAAATATTGATCCGTTAAGCGGTTAAATTTAAGAAAGACAATTTTAAATTGAATAAAATACATATTAATTTACAAAAAATCATGATATATCAACAAAAATTGTCGAAAATTTCCCTGCCCTATTATTTTGTTGTTGCAGTAGTTAATCAATTATGAAAACGTATAATGCCTCCCCCAAACAAAAATTTCAGGGTTCCTAAGGAGTGTTTATAGTAGCTTTATTTATTTTATAAATAAAATATTGATATTTCACTTGGAAAATAACAGGTTCCGTATAAGTACAATGAATTTACGATACTTTTTCATCCGTTGCACAGCCATAAAACGTTTGACTTTATTTCTTAATATTTTGTCCTATATTTTTCCTGTAATAATAATAATAATAATAATAATAATAACATACACCCACATCAGCCATATTAGACGATGTTTTAAAAACACCAGAATCTATGGAAACGCATAATATACACACATCCCACACTCAAATAATGAAAAGCATTTTTTTTTCTCTTTCTTAGGGGAAGTGCATTTTTATATGATAAAAGATCAAAACACGCAGGTCAGTTTGCCTTACATGTTATTCTACATTGTAGAAATTATTTAAAAAACTCCATGCACGTCCATTCGCCCCCCTGAATTAAATGATAAAAAAAAGCAGAACTCATCGAAACGCAAAATATTTACATACTCCGCCCCCAAAAACTGAAGATATACTTTTTCTATTCGAGAGGGGAGGTTCATATTTACGCATTTAAACATCAAAACAAGTAGGTCGTATTTTAGAAACCATTTACTAGATAAAATAAAAATCCAAATAGAAAACTAAATTAATATATTTCAAGGAATTTTTCTAGAGAAAAGCATAAAAAACCCTATATACTGTAAAAAATTTAACTCATTTGCTACAGCGTCACTCCACCGCTTTTGTAGAAAACGGTTACTTTACTGGGTTATGGAGCATTCTCATTGGTCATAAAAGAGATATTCTATAAAAGCTGTGGAGTGACGCTACAGCAAATGGGTCAAATTTTTAACAGTGTAGCACTATCGAAATAATCGTCACGAGTGATTTTCAAGAAACGCTAATTCCTGCAAAAGACGTGGAATTTGACGTAAAAAATTCTGCCCAATCAGTTTCGATTAGGGAAAATCCCGTTGGAAAAGCCGAAATATGTATCGATTTAATATACTCGATTACACCGTGATAAACGAGGATTCGAAATAAACATCAAATACAAAAGTTACTTATTTTTGTCCGTAGAATCCGAATCTGCAACAAAAAATGGGGGTTATAATTTAAGATTCCAAAGTTGGACCCCCTCTGACCTTCAGGGGGTCGGTTGCGAAGCTTAAATTTGGTATCACTGAGTAGCTTATTTAAAAATATTTAACATGCAAATTTGTGTTTTTCAATCTCATATGTATTTCTCGAGTTATTCGACCGTTTCCAGACTTTTCGGACACCCTGTATAATCCGCGTTTAAGAAAACATGTGTAAAGTTTGTTTGAAATAATACTTGTGTTTACCAATAAAGAAAAGATAATGTTATTGAGGAAATATATGATATCATAAGGGGTAGCGGGGGGTACAGAAATTGCCAAAAAGTTGATAATGTTCATTACATTTGTATGTTAGTGTTCTCTGTTCTGTTCAGTATACAGATTTTGATTGGAGATATTTGTGTCAGCTACAGGACAAATTTTAACTGGTAAAAATGGAGCATCAGCCGTTTGTGAAGCTGTTGGCATTCCGTGCCGTAGGTTTAACACTGGTTTTCGCACTTAAAGAGTAAATTTTACTTTAAGCGGCCAAAGCAATAATTTTGTTCAACGCTTCCACTAATGATAATTTCAGTGGAAAATATTATGTATTGAACAAAAGTGTTTTTTTTTTTCACACAATAGATTTTTGAGCGAAATAAATACCTTTTATCTATCTTTTACCTATCTAGTACTCTGGAATTACCATGATAGCAAGAAAAGGGGGAGAGTTGATGAAGAAAGATTAAATTTGACCATAGATGTCCAAATTTTTTAATTTTTTCGAAGGTTGAAGGGGAGCCTTTTCCTGCACTCCCTGCATACACTCGTGTCTATTCAAATACTGCATAAATTATTGCAATGATTGTAAGATTTGTACATTTCATTTCCGAACATAAAATTGAATTTTTGAAATATGAGCATTACACATAACCGTAGATGTTACAGAGGCTAAAATAACAAAAAAAAAAAAAAAAAAAAAAATCAATCTAGACATAAATAAATTAGAAACTACAAAGATGGCTGTTAATATGAATGAAAAATACAGATTTATGAAAAGAGTTTTAAAATCCCGTGCACTTTATGTCCTACTAACTAACCACCTTGGATCACTTAGGCCAATTACAATAACCTTAAATATTCTAAAGTCAAATATTGGATGTTATTTTTTCCAAATGAATGTAGAGATCGGGTGCGGGGAGGGCAATGTCTTCAGCAGCATGTTAATTTGACTTTATAATTTTGAATAAAAATATTTTTGAACAAACTTTATATTGTTAGCATTGTCTAATCTTGAATTTGTATGATTTTTCCTTTTTGAATGAAAATCCATCCAATCGAAGCTCAAGTTGAATCCCCACTGCCTTCAGTAGAGTATACCGGTGGTGCTATTCATGTTCCGGTCTGATTTTTCAATCTAACCGTCAATTTGTATTTATTTTCTGACATTTAGATATAAAAATTTCAATTTTGATAAAAAAAAAAAAAAAAAAAAAAAAAAAAAAAAAAACTTGGTAAAATAAATAGTGGAAAATGCGCACAATCCCTCATGCATATATTTTTTATTAATTAACGCAAAACGATATTCAAATCACATATTTCTTAAATGGGAAACAATATCTTGAAATAATTTACACCGAGAGAAAGAGTGCTTACATTTACACAGGTTTTACTGAGTTACGAATTTTTTACACATAGCTGCCATCCTTCTTTATTTTTCAAGTAATTTAAGCATGTTTCGAAACAGAAATTTATTTATTTAATGAAATAAAGTACGAACTGTTAAAAAAAAAAGACATACTTTATTAAATAAATTTTCTTATTCAAAAAACTCCAAAAGAATGGAAACTATCCATTTTTAAATATTCATAGGGTTTTTTTGGGAAGGGGGAGGGATAAAGTTTCATTTTTACAGGCGATTGGATGGGGGGGGGGGGGAGTGTAGGCGTCAAATGCAGTTCTACACACAGGCTCCGAATGCTGCTTGAACGCTCCTGCATATTTAAATTGCTTACTAATCGCTCCCCCCCCCCGTTTTTTTGGTTATTTGTTTATTTTGATTTGTTTAATTTACAAATTCATGCAAATCATCACGTTAAACATTAAAATTAAGTGAAAACAAAATTAATTCTAGTTTTGGAAGTGAAAGTCGATTATATGTCGTTATCGTTTATACGACATTTTTCGGTAGTCCCTTCGGCGTCGTATAAACGATGCTTCACTGTATTATTTTTCTAGAGTAAAGGAAGACGCGATTGAGTAGCCACGCACACTCATATTAATTTTACTTTAACATTAAAATAGAAGTATAATTTTTTTCTTGCTTTTTCGTTTTCGTTTTGTTCGCTCTCCGGTAGATGTCTGTACTTGTCTACCCAGTTGTTCAGGCTGCTATCTTCACATTAGTTGACTTTATTTTGCCGGGATCGTTCCCATAACGGGTATATAAGCTTGCGTTTCTCTGTCTCTTTGCTAAATTATGCGTTTTCTAGCTCGCTGTGTTTTGCACTGATGAAGAATCTTGATAATAATTTCGAAACACCTTTTTGCTACCTTTTCATACATTATTTGTGCATTTATAATCGTTGGTTTTCTATCTTTTTACTTTAACAGTTTACATTCACTTATTACATATAACTTAATTTAATCCAAGTGTTTTTTAATAGTTTAATTTATCCGGTTGATAAATCTCCTTAGAACTTCGATCAAGTTCAAAGAAAGTAAGTTTTTTAGTTTTCCGAAAAAATGTACTTTTACACTAAAAATCCTAATAACTCTTAAAGAACTCAAAAGATTTTGAAAAATCTTTCTTGTGTGATTAAGATATCATCATAATGTGGCTTACAGTAAAATAATAATAATAATAATTAGTTTAGGAAAAAGAGGACTGTTCAATTTCAAACGGAATAACAATTTACAAAGGTTTAGCTCTATAAATCAAACTATAAATTAACTGTTAGAAATTCTGATTTATTGTATAAACATTTAACTATTATTTATTTTTTCTTTTTTTGCATTTGATGTTAACAATAATGTTTGTCTAGTACGGGCGAAAATGTAATTTTAAAGAAAGGAGCTTTTTATGTGAGCTGTTTTTATTTAAACAACACTGAGTATATTTTCTTTTCAAATGATGTTATTTTTCATTTTGTGTACACCTGGATGAATACAACATACTACGCAAAACATCTCAAAATGAAATAAACATGAAATAAACAGAGCCATGAATCTGGATTAGGGTGATTTTAAAAATATAAAAGTAAGTCATTCTTACTTACCTATCTTCTTATATTGACAGAATTTATAAAACAAAATAAAAGGGGATTAATCTTTTTCATGAAACCTATGTGTTAGGAAAGCATATTTCTAACAAAATTATCAAAGTGAATCATGTTGAATTACAATAAAACATAACTAGAACATCATAAAACATAACTAGAACGGTATGACATTCACACCAGCCAAATTAACAAAAAAATATAAAAATAAAAAAAGAATAAGTATATGTTTGTGTTACCGGCAAATCTTCTTTTATCAATGTATTAAATTACCGAGAGAGAACGTATGCCTCTCTCGTAGTTGAAAAATGATAGGGAACACGCACGCATCGTTTTATGAGGCCCTATACGCAATTATTATCAAGCATTAATTTTTACGTTGATTCATTTTTTAAAGATAGACCTATTAAAACGAATATTGCTATACCGGTGTTGGGGTTGTTTATGACGGCCGACTATCTGCGCTAGGTATATAGGTCTGGTTTGCTTTCTTTGAAGATGTAACTTTAAAAATTCACTGAATATCACGTTTTTATTATTGTTAATTGTAATTTCATATTCGGAGAATACGAATAAATATTTTTTCAAGAAATATTCTTTTGTGGCTTAGTTTTCCATAAATTCTACATACACGGCATTCATAAGACTTCAGAGGACAGAAACGCTAATTTTACTTACCCATCATACGTAGTATAGGGTAAGTCTTGCAATCGTTTTGAAAATCGAATTTTTTTTTTTTTTTTGACGGATTTACACGTTTTCGACACTGGAGATTCCGAAAAACATATTTTTTAGAAAAAAAATTTTGCCGTCCGTCTGTCTGTCTCTAAACGCTCTATCTCCCGAACAAATTGAGATAGAGACTTGAAATTTTGTATGTAGTTAATATGTAAGAATGGGACGAACCCTATTTAATATCAGCAACCTCGATTATCCGGAACTATTTTTTTCGGACTCTCGAAAAATTCGTTCTGATGAAAGGTATATAAAAATTTTCGAATTTTTTTGTTCTAAGGAATGGACGTAAAAGGCAATAAAATAACACACATTTTGCATATAGAACGAAGTCGATCGGATAATTAGTTAGCGAGATATTTGTAATCTTGTTTTCTACATTCTTCGATTTTTCATGACCCGGTATTTCATTCAAATTTCAATTCAGAAGTATCTTTTAATTGGAAATGAGACGCTTAATCCGACGCAGTTAATTGTTAGTTAATACAATTATTATTTTTGGAGTTATAAGGATGTTTCTTTTACGCAGTTCGGTACTACTTGAGTAGTTTGGCGTTTTATGTAATTTGTCGAAATTGGTACATCAGCAGTTCTTTAATAGAGCATTATTATGTATATTAACAATATTTAAATTTTGTTTATGAATTGAAATGCATTGTATAAATAGTTTTCACATATTTTATTTTCATATACATATCCATGATGGGTAAGTATTACGGTGGCCCCCAACGACTAGTTTTCGTAAAGTAATACTTCCCTCATCTCATTTTCGTTGTTCAAACATGGCAACCATTACTTTAGGAAAAATGTAGCATTAAAATTTGCAGAGCCATACGAATAGATATGTAACATTTCTTTCCTTTCTTTTTATCGTCTTTGAGGACTGACGAACCAACTTTTCAAAATTCATTCAATGGGCCTTTCGTTTACAAGTATTTCCGTCTACATTTGAAACAATAAATATTTGAAGATGATAAAACTGGGTTCAAAATGATAGGAACGATATAAAGACATAGAAATTAATTAGCATTTAAACATTTATTCGCATTTTCAACAAGACAATGCGTAAATTCATTTAGAAAAAAAAGCACACACAAATGGTTTGAAGATAAATAAGACTCTCAAATTTGATTGGCTAGCCAATGGTCCAGACCTAAATTCCGTGAATAACGTTTCCTGTATTATAGGGCACAATATATAATGATATATGGACAAATCCTGCAGTATCACTCGAATTAAAACCTGAAATGTGGAAGGTATGATGGGTTTTATCACCCCAATAAATTAAAAACTGTGTAAACTCTTACAATGTTCCATTGGAATTATCTAACACAAAAAAGCCCAATCGACGTATAATTACTCCTATAATATAGAAAATTCGGCTTCGTTCTTATCATTTTGCTTCCAGTGCATATATGGTACAAATGTAATGTATTATATTTATAACAATTGTTTTTGAATGTTTTCTTTATGTTTATGTTGAGTATTTAGTATGATACAATAAATTTATATAGAGTAAAGCATCGTTTATACGACGATCACTTATACGACGTTTACATTTATACGACGTTTTAATGTGGTCCCGATTCATTTCTATTCATTTTAATGTAAAAATATATCTTTTATACGACGCCCAAAATCTTTTATACGTCGATTTTTCGATTTTGTATAGGTTTATTTTTGCTTATTTTTCTTGTGTATTTTATGAACGAACGGAATTTGTCAGCTATGAATGACACCAAAGAGCGTGTTTAAATACACTCTAAATTATAAAAATTTTGGCCGGGGTTCGAAGTTTGATCAGTCTGAAAAATCAGCTTACGTGTAACAGATTACACTGTGGGAGGGATCTTTCTTTTTTCGGGGATGGTCAGCTTTCCCGACCTGTTTTAAGTTGCAAATAAACTATCCTTCTAACTGTTATCAGTATTGGCGACTTTTAGTTTGCCACGCAGAGTTTTTTATCGTTGACTTTAAATGGAAAGGAAATGATGTACTGCAAATGAGGAACCTTTCGGTGAAACATAAATAAAGGTATGCATATTTAAATTGCTTACTAATCCCACCCCTCCCCCGTTTTTTGGTTATTTGTTTATTTTGGTTTGTTTAATTTACAAATTCATGCAAATCATCACGTTAAACACTAAAATTAAGTGAAAACAAAATTAATTCTAGTTTTGGAAGTGAAAATCGGTTATACGTCGTTATCGTTTATACGACGTTTTTCGGTAGCCCCTTCGGCGTCGTATAAACGATGCTCTACTGTAGTTCATATGAGGGTTAATATAATTATATATCTTATTCGGGCAATCACATAATCGTTCCTATTATTTTGTCCCGCGGTATACGAATGTTTCTATTCGGAAATAGAGATAGATATTTAATTGGAAATTCCGAATAATTGTTAGACGCATAATTGTCACAATATCCCAAATATTGCCACAAGTTAGCACACGATTACATGTTGTTACACGTATAAAAAATACCTGTACTATAAAAATACTTTGGATAATCTTATACGCGATTATTTCTAAATTCGTATCGGATTTTTCATTCTTATTATGTACGATAATATTGTATGAATTATGTATAGAATATTGATTATGGTATATCGGTTTGAATAACTACTATGATCATTAATTAAAATACATAGATCAATATCAGAGTGTAAAACTTTTTAAAAAAAGGGGGTATTTATTTATGTTAAGATAATGAGCGTGTTCTATTACAGAGGAATAGAAATAATACATAAATAAATGTATGAGAAAAAAATTCAATTTTTTTATGCCATTGTCTTTTTTTTTTTTCATCGTAATTACTTTTCGATTATTCAGAAATGATTGTAGTTAAACACAATGTTTTCGTATTTAAAATAACTTATAAATGACGATGATTTTGTGTAAAAATACCATAATTTGCGCTTCGTAGCGGAATAATTTCTACTCTGCCAGTTTTAGATGCTGTTTGAGAGGAAAACATAAATCTCTGAATTAATTTTTTTAAATGCTAAGTTATCATGACTTCATTTTTCTCTGTTATGCATGAAATATTGATAGATTTAAAAGAGAAAAGAGTTATTTCTTTTTTAAAAATTGGAACACTCAAAAGAGTATTTCGTCAATAGAGATTAATATTTTTAAATTAATTTTTTAAATATTTTTAACTTACATTAAGCCTCAGCAACGTATATCAATTTGATTATAGATGAAATCGTTTACCATAATTAAAATATGTCGGAAACTGTTCCTCCCTTTATTCTTATGCAATGGAGTTCTTCTGTGTGACCCTGTTAAATGAACAGTAAGTGCCCTTTTCACTACATACTTTACAAAATGCATATTTTAGTGCACTTTGTAAATGCATATAAATTTGAATATGTTCCACAGGGTGTAACATCGTTAAATTTAATTAAAACGATTTTTCCCCATAATGCCGTGATGTAAGGAATTTTTTTGACTATCCCTGTAAATAAACTAATCATGGTAGAAACTCCATTTTCAATATTTATTCGTGCTAGATAAACGTTAATAACGCCCAAAAATTTCATGGAAATCGGAGTATATTTACTAAAGTTAGAAAGCGACCAGACAGACAGACAAACCGAAAGCATAATAACTTTTCAACTTTGTTCGAAAGTGTTAAAAAAATCGAGCCAAAAATATATTAATCAGTAGTTTTATTTTCCGCCTTTTCCCCACAAAAAATTTCTTCCATTGATAATTATGAGTTTTGAATAAAAATATTCATTTGTATGTAACTTATAACTTATTAATTAATATAAGTAAAAAATATTTCTGATTCATTGTAAATATGACGTCATTATTTATCTCGCTCCATTAGCTACTGATATTCATACCCCTTGTATTTTTAACGACTGCTATACAGTACCTGTTTTATTTCAACTATGACGTCACATTTTCATAAGTGAACCATTTTATTAAAAATACAATTCTTTTTACTTTTTATTTATGTCGCCATATTTTACACAAAAATTCCCATTAATTAAACAAATATCCTTGTTTATTATAAAAAATACAACTTTTATTTTTATTTCAAACATGACTTCATATTTATTTTCTTTAAATTATTTTATTATAGGTTTTCGCGTGGAAGTTTTTTATTAAAAATTCATTGCCGCTGAAAAACTATTATTCCAATTTTTTATTTTCTTGGCAACAGGAAAGGAAAATGGTTAAATTTTATCTGAAAAATGCCTATTGATTTTGTATGAAAAATAATTAAATTTTGCATTATTAAGGAAAATATTTGAATAAAATAAATAAAAATTAGCCTATGTTTATTCCACTCCTATAATCTATCCATATGCAAAGATTCAAATACATTAATCCATCCGTTTTGAAGCCAAGTTCATTCCAATTTTTCGGACACACTTTCACATTTATAATATACTAGCAGTTACCCGTGACTTCGTTCACATAACATTTAAAGAAGAAATAATTGATCAATCAAGCAAAAAATTTCGATGATGAAAAGCATGTGTAATTAACTTTTTATCGCGAATTTATGGTAAAAAAAACTTCTGATAATCCCTATTTGCTAATTTGTTTGCTGGTTAAAATTTTCCTTTCAGCGATTAATACTAATAGATAGAAACATTGTTGAATTCTTTTGTTCAGCCCTGTAGTTTTCCAAGTGCCTTTAATACACGAAAGTATCTTTCTAAAATTTAGTTCAAACAAAAATATTTCTTATTACTACCTAAATTACATTTTTAGAAATTATCATTCGAAGACAACCTTGTATCCAGCTCTTTGCGGGACAATGTATATCATTTTATATATATACTATAAACATTTCTTAGTTTACTAAATGTAGTTCAAAATAAAAATGCATATTTTATTTAAAAACCACCTTTAAGTAAATTACGCTCATATTCAGTATTTTTTTCGAGATTTTTTGTGTAACCCTGTATATCTAAATTTAACTATTTATACTATTGACATTTATGCTCTCCATTTAATATGCATACATTTAGCTAAACTTGAAAGCACATATCATAATTCAAAATGCATTTCATCCATGCAACAGTCATCATCCATCATATACAGTACTTCGAATAGAATATATAATATTTAAAATCTTTTGTGTGTCCCTATAAATGCTATGCATTTCGTATTATGCATGAAATAACTCACATTAAGCCTCAGCAACGTATATCAATTTGATAATACATGAAATCGTTTACCATAGTTAAAATATGTCGGAAACTGTTCCTCCCTTTATTCTTATGCAATGGAATTCTTCTGTGTAACCCTGTAAATGAATTATCAGTGTCCTTTTCACTACATACTTTACAAAATGCATATTTTAGTGCACTTTGTAAATGCATATAAATCTGAATATGTTTCACAGGGTGTAACGTTGTTAAATTTAATTAAAACGATTTTCCCCATAATGCCGTAATGTAAGGAAATTTTTTGACAATCCCTGTAAATAAACTAATCATGGTAGAAACTTTATTTTCAATAGGTATTTGTGCTAGGTAAACGTTAAGAACGTCCAAAAATTCCATGGAAATCGGAGTATATTTACGAAAGTTAGAAAGCATAATAACAAGACAGACAGACAAATCGAAAGCATAATAACTTTTCAACTTTGTTCGAAAGTGTTAAAAAATCGAGCCAAAAATATATTAATCAGTAGTTTTATTTTCCGCCTTTTCCCCACAAAAAATTTCTTCCATTGATAATTATGAGTTTTGAATAAAAATATTCATTTGTATGTAACTTATAATTTATTAATTAATATAAGTAAAAAATATTTCTGATTCATTTTAAATATGACGTCATTATTTACCTCGCTCCATTAGCTACTGATATTCATACCCCTTATATTTTTAACGACTGCTATAAAGTACCTGTTTTATTTCAACTATGACGTCACATTTTCATAGGTGAACCATTTTATTAAAAATATAATTCTTTTTCATTCTTTTTACTTTTAATTTATGTCGCCATATTTTACACAAAAATTCCCATTAACTAAACAAATATCCTTGTTAAATATATTATAAAAAATACACCTTTTATTTTTATTTCAAACATGACATCATATTTATTTTCTTTTAAATTATTTTTTTATAAGTTTTCGCGTGGAAGTTTTTATTAAAAATTCATTGCCGCTGAAAAATTATTATTCCAATTTTTTATTTTCTTGGCAACAGGAAAGGAAAATGGTTAAATTTTATCTGAAAAATACCTATTTATTTTGTATGAAAAATAATTAAATTTTGAATTATTAAGGAAACTATTTGAATAAAATAAATAAAAATTAGCCTATGTTCATTCCACTCCTATAATCTATCCATATGCAAAGATTCAAAGACATTAATCCATCCGTTTTTAAGCCAAGTTCATTCCAATTTTTCGGACACACTTTCACATTTATAATATATTTAAGGATATAAGGATAAGGATAAGGATATAAGGATAATATTCGTGCGGAAAAATTTCGATTTTTATTAATTTTTTTCTTAATTTGTATATTTCTAAAGAAGTGTGTGATATTCTTATACAAATGTACACCAAGATTTGAATAGTTTAAAAACTTCCTTATAGTACGAAAGCACCACATTTGCTACGTTTGACGTGCAGTTTCCAACTTTTTTTTCTTTCTAAAATGAAACATCCAAAGTAGCCTTTTATTATCGGAATCGGAGATAATGAAAATTTTTTAATAAAATTTTTCTTTTACGTATTTATTTATTACACTTTAAAAAGGAAAAAAAATGATAATAATGAAGCTCATTAGCAATTTACGTTGTCTTTTAGGCATTGACAAAAATAATAATGAACCCAGAGAGGGCAAAAAATTTGACTCGCCCATAATGCATTAATTTGTAATCAAGCACCTATTATCCAGACAACTTTTTTTTCCCCTGCAGAACGATTTATATCGCATAATATAATGTTCTGACTTTTTGTAGTTAGGAAGCTGGGGACGATTTAATCAGAAATTCCTATTCCTATGTTTAGACAAAAAATAAATAAATAAAAACTTATCTCGCGTATGGAGATCATTTTTAATCCATTGGATTGGTCGTTAGAGAATCTCTACGAATTTGTTAATATTATCTTTTCAGTGCTGCCATCTATTATCGAAATTTAATTCATTGTCTGTTTTATTTATTACCTTGCACATATTTCTTTCTTTCCTTTTGTAATTTAAAAAATCTGAATTTAACTATAATAATGTATTAAATTAACAATTGAGTGAAAATTAACTAAGTGCAGAGTTTTAATGAGTAAAATTATACGTATACATTTTTTCAAACATTTGAGAAACATAATAGATGCTATTTCAATAGATGGCAGGGCAGCAGTAAACTGGATGAATTTAATTTCTCCCAAGTGTTGCAAAGTGATTGACATCTAGAAGGGATTGGAGACACCTTTTTAACCCCTTCGCGACGAGAGCCTTTTACAAAATTTTTAATGTTTTGTCACCGGTTTTAGAAAGCAGAAATTTATGACTAATTAAATCAAGAAAATGCTTCGATTAAATGAGGCAAAATTTACCGTATAGTTTTATTGGTGGCGATAAACACGGATACTTAAGCCTATTTGCGGCACGTATACGTGTCGCTCGTCCCCAAGGGGTTAACTACATACTTCATTTTCAATGCAAGTCTTTTAGGGGCTTTAACAATATTGATTAATGAACATTTGAAACAAATATTTTTTTGTGTAGCACGGACAGTGTTAAAGAGACAGTTTACTTTTTGAATGAATTTGTTTATGTTTTTAAAAGATGGCTCACTGCATTTCAGTGATCAACTAAAAGTACATTTATAAAATAAATAAATAAAGTTAATAAACATCCTTTTTATGATCATCAAAACTTGGCCTATGTAATAACAGAGTAATATATTATGCACGCTATGGATTAAACCCTAATATTCCTAAACCAATCATAAACACTTTTTAAATGAAATTTCAGTTTTACAATTTCCGGTGCTGCAAATTTTTTTAACTTATGAACATCCTGCATGTTCAATAATTTTACACCGTCGAATGAGATTGGTTGGCTGGTTGTAGTTGAGACGACCAATTATCAACACGAGAGATATGGGCCTTAGAAGATGGTGCCCTCCGTGGGAGGAAGGGGGGGGCTCTTTCTAAGGGAACCTAATCCATACTTACTCAAAGGAAATCCAAGCTTCGAAGAAAACTGCGGAAAACTCCGAACGATTAGGCGAACGGCCGCGATTGGGTTCGAGCCCAGCACCCACCGTCTACCAGTTTTGAGAGCAGAACCTCTGGGCGACAGGTCGCACAAAAGAATAAATATCCTTTTAAATGCGATTTGTTTGAAAGCTGTATCTCAATTTGTTTTTTAATTATTATTTTTATTGTATTATCGTGGCAACAAAGGTAGGTATTCTGTTTCTGGACATTGAACATGGGCTAATCTTCAAACGAATAAAATCCCAACATCAATTCAGATCAATTTCAGATTTCTCCAATCTAAACCGACGGTAACAACCATTTTCCAAATGGTTAATAGAAATATATACTTTAAAAAGTTTTTAAAATCCTTACTATAATTTTTCTTTAATATTTGGTAGTTTTTGCTCTGTTACACGAGGGCAGACGGGCGGATTGAACGACGACAATAGGTGCTATCTATATATGTAAATACAAATGCACCTAAAAAAAAATCTTAGCATCCTAAAACAAGAAAATAATGAAATTATGAACATAGAAAAAAAGCCATTTATAGCCATTTAATTTGTGTGGGTCATTGCGCTGAGTGTCTTTACAAAATTATGACTAGCTCGAGATATAATTACCAGGTAAAAATGATGCGTCCAAATATCCATAATCGAACAAGATTAGATTTAATATAAAAACATAAAATTTTTTTTGACAATTTTTAAGTTAAATTGTCCTTTTAAATTTACAAATTTTAATCCGAAACCTATCTTTGGAGCTCTGGAGAAGGTAGGAGTAAAGGCGCTCATTTTCAGTGAAAAACCGCTCTATATTGTCGGATCGTAGAAAGCCAAGACTTTTTAACTATAGGACTTTGTTTAATTTTATTGTTTATTTCCCCTTCAGACCACTTGCTATTATTCAAAGGGATTTATAGTTGGAAAAAGGCTACAGTTAATCCATCACTGCACGATTTTATTCTATTTTCTGAAAAAAAATTATTTGATGTCTGTATGTCGGTTTAATAATTGGGAAAATAGTTTAAAAATATTAAATTTAAAATTTTCAGCTACAGTTCGATATTTTATGGCGTGTAATCTATATACAGGATTAGGCTTATTAAATATTGAAATTGAAATTTGTAATTAAATGGGCTTAAATTATTTATATTCATCTTCTTAATAATCTACAACTTCTTTATATTAATATTTTTAAGTATTCAGTAAAAACATTGCATGTAAGTTTTACTTTTATAGCTTAATCATTTTCCTTCCCCGAAGAAGAGGATCGGCCATACGACACTGCTCTACGATCATCTAAAAAATGGAAAAAGAGGAGATGATCCACAGGAGGCACTTACCAACGATCTTCAAAAAATGAACAAAAGGGGAGGTGATCGACAGGAGGCACTTACCGACGATCTTCTAAAAAATGAAAAAAGAGGAGCGGATCGGCCGGAGATACGGCACAGCTCGACGCTCTTCTAAAAAATGAAAAAAGAAGAGCGGATCGGCAAGAGATACGGCCCTGCTAGACGCTCCCCTAAAAAAAATGAAAAAAGAGGAGCGGATCGGCCGGAGATACGGCCCTGCTCATTTTTTAGGGGAGCGTCGAGCAGGGCCGTATCTCCGGCCGATCTGCTCCTCTTTTTTCATTAGATACTGCCCTGTTCGTCGCTCCCCTAAAAAAAATTAAAAAAGAGTAGCGGATCGGCCAGAGATACGGCACTGCTCGACGCTCCCCTATGAAAATGAAAAAAGAGGAGCGGATCGACCAGAGATACGGCCCTGCTCGACGATCCCCTAAAAAATGAAAAAAGAGGAGCGGATCGGCCGGAGATACGGCACAGCTCGACGCTCTTCTAAAAAATGAAAAAAGAAGAGCGGAAGATACGGCCCTGCTGGACGCTCCCCTAAAAAAATGAAAAAAGAGGAGCGGATCGGCCGGAAATAAGGCCCTGCTCGACGCTCCTCAAAAAAAATAAAAAAGAGGAGTGGATTGGCCGGAGATACGGCCCTGCTCGACGCTCCCCTATGAAAATGAAAAAAGAGGAGCGGATCGACCGGAGATACGGCCTTGCTCGACGCTCCCCTAAGAAAATGAAAAACAGGAGCGGATCGGCCGGAGATACGGCCCTGCTCGACGCTCCCCTAAGAAAATAAAAAAGAGGAGCGGATCGGCCGGAGATACGGCCCTGCTTGACGCTTCCCTAAAAAATGAAAAAAGAGGAGCGGATGGGCCGGAGATACGGCCCTGCTCGACGATCCCCTAAAAAATGAAAAAAGAGGAGCGGATCGGCCAGAGATACGGCCCTGCTTGACGCTTCCCTAAAAAATGAAAAAAGAGGAGCGAATGGGCCGGAGATACGGCCCTGCTCGACTTTCCCCTAAAAAAATGGAAAAAGAGGAGCGAATCGGCCGGAGATACGGCCCTGCTCGACCTTCCCCTAAAAAAATGAAAAAAGCGGATCGGCCGGAGATACGGCCCTGCTCGGCGCTCCCCAAAAAAAATGAAAAAAGAGGAGAGGTTCGGCCGGAGCTTCGGTTCTGCTCGGCGGTCCCCTAAAAAAGTGAAAAAAGAGGAGCGGATCGGCCGAAGATACGGCCCTGCTCGACCTTCCCCTAAAAAAAGAAAAAAGAGGAGCGGATCGGCCGGAGATACGGCCCTGCTCGACGCTCCCCTATGAAAATGAAAAAAGAGGAGCGGATCGACCGGAGATACGGCCCTGCTCGACGCTCCCCTAAGAAAATGAAAAAGAGGAGCGGATCGGCCGGAGATACGGCCCTTCTCGACGATCCCCTAAAAAATGAAAAAAGAGGAGCGGATCGGCCGGAGATACGGCCCTGCTCGACCTTCCCCTAAAAAAATGGAAAAAGAGGAGCGAATCGGCCGGAGATACGGCCCTGCTCGACCTTCCCCTAAAAAATGGAAAAAGAGAAGCGGATCGGCCGGAGATACGGCCCTGCTCGACGCTCCCCTAAAAAATGGCAAAAGAGGAGCGTATCGGCCGGAGATACGGCCCTGCTCGACCTTCCCCTAAAAAAATGAAAAAAGAGGAGCGGATCGGCCGGATATACGGCCCTGCTCGACGCTCCCCTAAAAAATGAAAAAAGAGGAGAGGATCGGCCGGAGATACGGCCCTGCTCGACGCTCCCCTAAAAAATGGAAAAACAGGAGCGGATCGGCCGGATAAACGGCCCTGCTCGACGCCCCCCTAAAAAAATTAAAAAAGAGGAGAGGATCGGCCGGAGATACGGCCCTGCTCGACGCTCCCCTAAAAAATGGAAAAAGGGGAGCGGATCGGCCGGAGATACGGCCCTGCTCGACCTTCCCCTAAAAAATGAAAAAAGAGAAGCGGATCGGCCGGAGATACGGCCCTGCTCGGCGCTCCCCTAAAAAATGAAAAAAGAGGATCGGATCGGCTGGAGACACGGCCCTGCTCGACGCTCCTCTAAAAAAATGAAAAAAGAGGAGCGGATCGGCCGGAGACACGGCCCTGCTCGACGCTCCCCTAAAAAATGGAAAAAGAGAAGCGGATCAGCCGGAGATACGGCCCTGCTCGACGCTCCCCTAAGAAAATGAAAAAAGAGGAGCGGATCGACCGGAGATACGGCCCTGCTCGATGCTCCCCTAAGAAAATCAAACACAGAAGCGGATCGGCCGGAGATAGGGCCCTGCTCGACGCTCCCCTAAGAAAATAAAAAAGAGGCGCGGATCGGCCGGAGATACGGCCCTGCTCGACGCTCCCCTATAAAATGGAAAAAGAGAAGCGGATCGGCCGGAAATACGGCCCTGCTCGACTTCCCCTAAAAAATGGAAACAGAGGAGCGTATCGGCCGGAGATACGGCCCTGCTCGACCTTCCCATAAAAAATGAAAAAAGAGGAGCGTATCGGCCGGATATACGGCCCTGCTCGACGCTCCCATAAAAAAATGAAAAAAGAGGGGAGGATCGGCCGGAGATACGGCCCTGCTCGACGCTCCCCTAAAAAATGGAAAAAGAGGAGCGGATCGGCCGAATATACGGCCCTGCTCGACCCTCCCCTAAAAAAATGAAAAAAGAGGAGCGGATCGGCCGGAGATACGGCTCTACTAGGCGCTCCCCTAAAAAAATGAAAAAAAAGGAGCGGATCGGCCGGAGATACGGCCCTGCTCGGCGCTCCCCTAAAAAAATAAAAAAGAGGAGCGGATCGGAGGGAGATACGGCCCTGCTCGACCTTCCCCTAAAAAATGAAAAAAGAGGAGCGGATCGGCCGGAGATACGGCCCTGCTCGGCGCTCCCCTAAAAAAATAAAAAAGAGGAGCGGATCGGCCGGAGATACGGCCCTGCTCGACCTTCCCTTAAAAAATGAAAAAAGAGGAGCGGATCGGCCGGAGATACGGCCCTGCTCGACGCTCCCCTAAAAAATAAAAAAAGAGGAGCGGATCGGCCGGAGATACGGCCCTGCTCGGCGCTCCCCCAAAAAAATGAAAAAAGAGGAGCGGTTCGGCCGGAGCTTCGGTTCTGCTCGGCGGTCCCCTAAAAAAGTGAAAAAAGAGGAGCGGATCGGCCGGAGATACGGCCCTGCTCGACCTTCCCCTAAAAAAAGAAAAAAGAGGAGCGGATCGGCCGGAGATACGGCCCTGCTCGACGCTCCTCTAAAAAAATGAAAAAAGAGGAGCGGATCGGCCGTAGATACGGCCCTGCTCGACGCTCCACTATGAAAATGAAAAAAGAGGAGCGGATCGACCGGAGATACGGCCCTGCTCGACGCTCCCCTAAGAAAATGAAAAAGAGGAGCGGATCGGCCGGAGATACGGCCCTTCTCGACGATCCCCTAAAAAATGAAAAAAGAGGAGCGGATCGGCCGGAGATACGGCCCTGCTCGACCCTCCCCTAAAAAAATGAAAAAAGAGGAGCGGATCGGCCGGAGATACGGCTCTACTAGGCGCTCCCCTAAAAAAATGAAAAAAAAGGAGCGGATCGGCCGGAGATACGGCCCTGCTCGGCGCTCCCCTAAAAAAATAAAAAAGAGGAGCGGATCGGAGGGAGATACGGCCCTGCTCGACCTTCCCCTAAAAAATGAAAAAAGAGGAGCGGATCGGCCGGAGATACGGCCCTGCTCGGCGCTCCCCTAAAAAAATAAAAAAGAGGAGCGGATCGGCCGGAGATACGGCCCTGCTCGACCTTCCCCTAAAAAATGAAAAAAGAGGAGCGGTTCGGCCGGAGCTTCGGTTCTGCTCGGCGGTCCCCTAAAAAAGTGAAAAAAGAGGAGCGGATCGGCCGGAGATACGGCCCTGCTCGACCTTCCCCTAAAAAAAGAAAAAAGAGGAGCGGATCGGCCGGAGATACGGCCCTGCTCGACGCTCCTCTAAAAAAATGAAAAAAGAGGAGCGGATCGGCCGGAGATACGGCCCTGCTCGACCTTCCCCTAAAAAAATGGAAAAAGAGGAGCGAATCGGCCGGAGATACGGCCCTGCTCGACCTTCCCCAAAAAAATGGAAAAAGAGAAGCGGATCGGCCGGAGATACGGCCCTGCTCGACGCTCCCCTAAAAAATGGAAAAAGAGAAGCGGATCGGCCGGAGATACGGCCCTGCTCGACGCTCCCCTAAAAAATGGAAAAAGAGGAGCGTATCGGCCGGAGATACGGCCCTGCTCGACGCTCCCCTATGAAAATGAAAAAAGAGGAGCGGATCGACCGGAGATACGGCCCTGCTCGACGCTCCCCTAAGAAAATGAAAAAGAGGAGCGGATCGGTCGGAGATACGGCCCTTCTCGACGATCCCCTAAAAAATGAAAAAAGAGGAGCGGATCGGCCGGAGATACGGCCCTGCTCGACCTTCCCCTAAAAAAATGGAAAAAGAGGAGCGAATCGGCCGGAGATACGGCCCTGCTCGACCTTCCCCTAAAAAATGGAAAAAGAGAAGCGGATCGGCCGGAGATACGGCCCTGCTCGACGCTCCCCTAAAAAATGGAAAAAGAGGAGCGTATCGGCCGGAGATACGGCCCTGCTCGACCTTCCCCTAAAAAAATGAAAAAAGAGGAGCGGATCGGCCGGATATACGGCCCTGCTCGACGCTCCCCTAAAAAAATGAAAAGAGGGGAGAGGATCGGCCGGAGATACGGCCCTGCTCGACGCTCCCCTAAAAAAATTAAAAAAGAGGAGAGGATCGGCCGGAGATACGGCCCTGCTCGACGCTCCCCTAAAAAATGGAAAAAGAGGAGCGGATCGGAGGGAGATACGGCCCTGCTCGACCTTCCCCTAAAAAATGAAAAAAGAGAAGCGGATCGGCCGGAGATACGGCCCTGCTCGGCGCTCCCCTAAAAAATGAAAAAAGAGGATCGGATCGGCTGGAGACACGGCCCTGCTCGACGCTCCTCTAAAAAAATGAAAAAAGTGGAGCGGATCGGCCGGAGACACGGCCCTGCTCGACGCTCCCCTAAAAAATGGAAAAAGTGGAGCGGATCGGCCGGAGACACGGCCCTGCTCGATGCTCCCCTAAGAAAATCAAACACAGAAGCGGATCGGCCGGAGATAGGGCCCTGCTCGACGCTCCCCTAAGAAAATAAAAAAGAAGCGCGGATCGGCCGGAGATACGGCCCTGCTCGACGATCCCCTAAAAAATGAAAAAAGAGGAGCGGATCGGCCGGAGATACGGCCCTGCTTGACGCTCCCCTAAAAAATGGAAAAAGAGGATCGGATCGGCTGGAGATACGGCCCTGCTCGATGCTCCCCTAAAAAATCGAAAAAGAGGAGCGGATCAGCCGGAGATACGGCCCTGCTCGACCTTCCCCTAAAAAAATGAAAAAAAAGCGGATCGGCCGGAGATACGGCCCTGCTCGGCGTTCCCCTAAAAAAATGAAAAAAGAGGAGCGGATCGGCCGGAGATATGGCCCTGCTCGGCGCTCCCCTAAAAAAGTGAAAAAAGAGGAGCGGATCGGCCGGAGATACGGCCCTGCTCGACCTTCCCCTAAAAAAAGAAAAAAGAGGAGCGGATCGGCCGGAGATACGGCCTTGCTCGACGCTCCTCTAAAAAAATGAAAAAAGAGGAGCGGATCGGCCGGAGATACGGCCCTGCTCGACGCTCCCCTATAAAATGGAAAAAGAGAAGCGGATCGGCCGGAAATACGGCCCTGCTCGACGCTCCCCTAAAAAATGGAAACAGAGGAGTGTATCGGCCGGAGATACGGCCCTGCTCGACCATCCCATAAAAAATGAAAAAAGAGGAGCGGATCGGCCGGATATACGGCCCTGCTCGACGCTCCCATAAAAAAATGAAAAAAGAGGGGAGGATCGGCCGGAGATACGGCCCTGCTCGACGCTCCCCTAAAAAATGGAAAAAGAGGAGCGGATCGGCCGGAGATACGGCCCTGCTCGACCCTCCCCTAAAAAAATGAAAAAAGAGGAGCGGATCGGCCGGAGATACGGCTCTACTAGGCGCTCCCCTAAAAAAATGAAAAAAGGAGCGGATCGGCCGGAGATACGGCCCTGCTCGGCGCTCCCCTAAAAAAATAAAAAAGAGGAGCGGATCGGAGGGAGATACGGCCCTGCTCGACCTTCCCCTAAAAAATGAAAAAAGAGGAGCGGATCGGCCGGAGATACGGCCCTGCCCGACGCTCCCCTAAAAAATGAAAAAAGAGGAGTGGATCGGCCGGAGATACGGCCCTGCTCGGCGCTCCCCTAAAAAAATAAAAAAGAGGAGCGGATCGGCCGGAGATACGGCCCTGCTCGACGCTCCCCTAAAAAATGAAAAAAGAGGAGCGGATCGGCCGGAGATACGGCCCTGCTCGACGCTCCCCTAAAAAATCGAAAAAGAGAAGCGGATCGGCCGGAGATACGGCCCTGCTCGACGCTCCCCTGAAAAATGGAAAAAGAGGAGCTGATCGGCCGGAGATACGGCCCTGCTTGACCTTCCCCTAAAAAATGAAAAAAGAGGAGCGGATCGGCCGGAGATACGGCCCTGCTCGACGCTCCCCTAAAAAATGAAAAAAGAGGAGCGGATCGGCCGGAGATACGGCCCTGCTCGACGCTCCCCTAAAAAAATGAAAAAAGAGGAGCGGATCGGCCGGAGATACGACCCTGCTCCCCGCTCCCGTAAAAAATGGAAAAAGAGGAGCGGATCGGCCGGAGATACGGCCCTGCTCGTCCTTCCCCTAAAAAAAGAAAAAAGAGGAGCGGATCGGCCGGAGACACGGCCCTGCTCGACGCTCCTCTAAAAAAATGAAAAAAGAGGAGCGGATCTGCCGGAGACACGGCCCTGCTCGACGCTCCCCTAAAAAATGGAAAAAGAGAAGCGGATCAGCCGGAGATACGGCTCTGCTCGACGCTCACCTAAGAAAATGAAAAAAGAGGAGCGGATCGACCGGAGATACGGCCCTGCTCGATGCTCCCCTAAGAAAATCAAATCAGGAGCGGATCGGCCGGAGATACGGCCCTGCTCGACGCTCCCCTAAGAAAATAAAAAGAGGCTAGGATCGGCCGGAGATACGGCCCTGCTCGACGATCCCCTAAAAAATGAAAAAAGAGGAGCGGATCGGCCGGAGATACGGCCCTGCTTGACGCTCCCCTAAAAAATGGAAAAAGAGGATCGGATCGGCTGGAGATACGGCCCTGCTCGACGCTCCCCTAAAAAATGGAAAAAGAGGAGCGTATCGGCCGGAGATACGGCCCTGCTCGACCTTCCCATAAATAATGAAAAAAGAGGAGCGGATCGGCCGGATATACGGCCCTGCTCGACGCTCCCATAAAAAAAAGAAAAAAGAGGGGAGGATCGGCCGGAGATACGGCCCTGCTCGACGCTCCCCTAAAAAATGGAAAAAGAGGAGCGGATCGGCCGGAGATACGGCCCTGCTCGACCCTCCCCTAAAAAAATGAAAAAAGAGGAGCGGATCGGCCGGATATACGGCCCTACTAGGCGCTCCCCTAAAAAAATGAAAAAAGAGGAACGGATCGGCCGGAGATACGGCCCTGCTCGGCGCTCCCCTAAAAAAATAAAAAAGAGGAGCGGATCGGCCGGAGATACGGCCCTGCTCGACCTTCCCCTAAAAAATGAAAAAAGAGGAGCGGATCGGCCGGAGATACGGCCCTGCTCGACGCTCCCCTAAAAAATGAAAAAAGAGGAGCGGATCGGCCGGAGATACATCCCTGCTCGACGCTCCCCTAAAAAATCGAAAAAGAGAAGCGGATCGGCCGGAGATACGGCCCTGCTCGACGCTCCCCTAAAAATATGAAAAAAGAGTAGAGGATCGGCCGGACATACGGCCCTGCTCGACGCTCCTCTAAAAAATGGAAAAAGAGGAGCGGATCGGCCGGATATACGGCCCTGCTCGACGCTCCCGTAAA
This sequence comes from Maratus speculifer, assembly GCA_964019185.1. NCBI lineage: Eukaryota > Metazoa > Arthropoda > Arachnida > Araneae > Salticidae > Maratus > Maratus speculifer. The sequence goes on from OZ025297.1 coordinate 26,164,963, forward strand.
AAATGAAATAAGAGGCGAGGATCGGCCGGAGATACGGCCCTGCTCGACGCTCCCCTAAAAAATGAAAAAAGAGGAGTGGATCGGCCGGAGATACGGCCCTGCTCGGCGCTCCCCTAAAAAAATAAAAAAGAGGAGCGGATCGGCCGGAGATACGGCCCTGCTCGACGCTCCCCTAAAAAATGAAAAAAGAGGAGCGGATCGGCCGGAGATACGGCCCTGCTCGACGATTCCCTAAAAAATCGAAAAAGAGAAGCGGATCGGCCGGAGATACGGCCCTGCTCGACGCTCCCCTAAAAAATGGAAAAAGAGGAGCGGATCGGCCGGAGATACGGCCCTGCTGGACCTTCCCCTAAAAAAATGAAAAAAGAGGAGGGGATCGGCCGGAGATACGGCCCTGCTCGACGCTCCCCTAAAAAAGGAAAAAAGAGGAGCGGATCGGCCGGAGATACGGCCCTGCTCGACGCTCCCCTAAAAAAATGAAAAAAGAGGAGCGGATCGGCCGGAGATACGACCCTGCTCCCCGCTCCCGTAAAAAATGGAAAAAGAGGAGCGGATCGGCCGGAGATACGGCCCTGCTCGACGCTCCCCTAAAAATATGAAAAAAGAGTAGAGGATCGGCCGGACATACGGCCCTGCTCGACGCTCCTCTAAAAAATGGAAAAAGAGGAGCGGATCGGCCGGATATACGGCCCTGCTCGACGCTCCCGTAAAAAATGAAATAAGAGGCGAGGATCGGCCGGAGATACGGCCCTGCTCGACGCTCCCCTAAAAAATGAAAAAAGAGGAGTGGATCGGCCGGAGATACGGCCCTGCTGGACCTTCCCCTAAAAAAATGAAAAAAGAGGAGGGGATCGGCCGGAGATACGGCCCTGCTCGACGCTCCCGTAAAAAATGGAAAAAGAGGAGCGGATCTGCCGGAGATACGGCCCTGCTCGTCCTTCCCCTAAAAAAAGAAAAAAGAGGAGCGGATCGGCCGGAGACACGGCCCTGCTCGACGCTCCTCTAAAAAAATGAAAAAAGAGGAGCGGATCTGCCGGAGACACGGCCCTGCTCGACGCTCCCCTAAAAAATGGAAAAAGAGAAGCGGATCAGCCGGAGATACGGCTCTGCTCGACGCTCACCTAAGAAAATGAAAAAAGAGGAGCGGATCGACCGGAGATACGGCCCTGCTCGATGCTCCCCTAAGAAAATCAAATCAGGAGCGGATCGGCCGGAGATACGGCCCTGCTCGACGCTCCCCTAAGAAAATAAAAAGAGGCTAGGATCGGCCGGAGATACGGCCCTGCTCGACGATCCCCTAAAAAATGAAAAAAGAGGAGCGGATCGGCCGGAGATACGGCCCTGCTGGACGCTCCCCTAAAAAATGGAAAAAGAGGATCGGATCGGCCGGAGATACGGCCCTGCTCGACGCTCCCCTAAAAAATGGAAAAAGAGGAGCGGATCGGCCGGAGATACGGCCCTGCTCGACCCTCCCCTAAAAAAATGAAAAAAGAGGAGCGGATCGGCCGGATATACGGCCCTACTAGGCGCTCCCCTAAAAAAAATGAAAAAAGAGGAGCGGATCGGCCGGAGATACGGCCCTGCTCGGCGCTCCCCTAAAAAAATAAAAAAGAGGAGCGGATCGGCCGGAGATACGGCCCTGCTCGACCTTCCCCTAAAAAATGAAAAAAGAGGAGCGGATCGGCAGGAGATACGGCCCTGCTCGACGCTCCCCTAAAAAATGAAAAAAGAGGAGCGGATCGGCCGGAGATACATCCCTGCTCGACGCTCCCCTAAAAAATCGAAAAAGAGAAGCGGATCGGCCGGAGATACGGCCCTGCTCGACGCTCCCCTAAAAATATGAAAAAAGAGTAGAGGATCGGCCGGACATACGGCCCTGCTCGACGCTCCTCTAAAAAATGGAAAAAGAGGAGCGGATCGGCCGGATATACGGCCCTGCTCGACGCTCCCGTAAAAAATGAAATAAGAGGCGAGGATCGGCCGGAGATACGGCCCTGCTCGACGCTCCCCTAAAAAATGAAAAAAGAGGAGTGGATCGGCCGGAGATACGGCCCTGCTCGGCGCTCCCCTAAAAAAATAAAAAAGAGGAGCGGATCGGCCGGAGATACGGCCCTGCTCGACGCTCCCCTAAAAAATGAAAAAAGAGGAGCGGATCGGCCGGAGATACGGCCCTGCTCGACGATTCCCTAAAAAATCGAAAAAGAGAAGCGGATCGGCCGGAGATACGGCCCTGCTCGACGCTCCCCTAAAAAATGGAAAAAGAGGAGCGGATCGGCCGGAGATACGGCCCTGCTGGACCTTCCCCTAAAAAAATGAAAAAAGAGGAGGGGATCGGCCGGAGATACGGCCCTGCTCGACGCTCCCCTAAAAAAGGAAAAAAGAGGAGCGGATCGGCCGGAGATACGGCCCTGCTCGACGCTCCCCTAAAAAAATGAAAAAAGAGGAGCGGATCGGCCGGAGATACGACCCTGCTCCCCGCTCCCGTAAAAAATGGAAAAAGAGGAGCGGATCGGCCGGAGATACGGCCCTGCTCGACGCTCCCCTAAAAATATGAAAAAAGAGTAGAGGATCGGCCGGACATACGGCCCTGCTCGACGCTCCTCTAAAAAATGGAAAAAGAGGAGCGGATCGGCCGGATATACGGCCCTGCTCGACGCTCCCGTAAAAAATGAAATAAGAGGCGAGGATCGGCCGGAGATACGGCCCTGCTCGACGCTCCCCTAAAAAATGAAAAAAGAGGAGTGGATCGGCCGGAGATACGGCCCTGCTGGACCTTCCCCTAAAAAATGAAAAAAGAGGAGGGGATCGGCCGGAGATACGGCCCTGCTCGACGCTCCCGTAAAAAATGGAAAAAGAGGAGCGGATCGGCCGGAGATACGGCCCTGCTCGTCCTTCCCCTAAAAAAAGAAAAAAGAGGAGCGGATCGGCCGGAGACACGGCCCTGCTCGACGCTCCTCTAAAAAAATGAAAAAAGAGGAGCGGATCTGCCGGAGACACGGCCCTGCTCGACGCTCCCCTAAAAAATGGAAAAAGAGAAGCGGATCAGCCGGAGATACGGCTCTGCTCGACGCTCACCTAAGAAAATGAAAAAAGAGGAGCGGATCGACCGGAGATACGGCCCTGCTCGATGCTCCCCTAAGAAAATCAAATCAGGAGCGGATCGGCCGGAGATACGGCCCTGCTCGACGCTCCCCTAAGAAAATAAAAAGAGGCTAGGATCGGCCGGAGATACGGCCCTGCTCGACGATCCCCTAAAAAATGAAAAAAGAGGAGCGGATCGGCCGGAGATACGGCCCTGCTTGACGCTCCCCTAAAAAATGGAAAAAGAGGATCGGATCGGCTGGAGATACGGCCCTGCTCGACGCTCCCCTAAAAAATGGAAAAAGAGGAGCGTATCGGCCGGAGATACGGCCCTGCTCGACCTTCCCATAAATAATGAAAAAAGAGGAGCGGATCGGCCGGATATACGGCCCTGCTCGACGCTCCCATAAAAAAAAGAAAAAAGAGGGGAGGATCGGCCGGAGATACGGCCCTGCTCGACGCTCCCCTAAAAAATGGAAAAAGAGGAGCGGATCGGCCGGAGATACGGCCCTGCTCGACCCTCCCCTAAAAAAATGAAAAAAGAGGAGCGGATCGGCCGGATATACGGCCCTACTAGGCGCTCCCCTAAAAAAATGAAAAAAGAGGAGCGGATCGGCCGGAGATACGGCCCTGCTCGGCGCTCCCCTAAAAAAATAAAAAAGAGGAGCGGATCGGCCGGAGATACGGCCCTGCTCGACCTTCCCCTAAAAAATGAAAAAAGAGGAGCGGATCGGCCGGAGATACGGCCCTGCTCGACGCTCCCCTAAAAAATGAAAAAAGAGGAGCGGATCGGCCGGAGATACATCCCTGCTCGACGCTCCCCTAAAAAATCGAAAAAGAGAAGCGGATCGGCCGGAGATACGGCCCTGCTCGACGCTCCCCTAAAAATATGAAAAAAGAGTAGAGGATCGGCCGGACATACGGCCCTGCTCGACGCTCCTCTAAAAAATGGAAAAAGAGGAGCGGATCGGCCGGATATACGGCCCTGCTCGACGCTCCCGTAAAAAATGAAATAAGAGGCGAGGATCGGCCGGAGATACGGCCCTGCTCGACGCTCCCCTAAAAAATGAAAAAAGAGGAGTGGATCGGCCGGAGATACGGCCCTGCTCGGCGCTCCCCTAAAAAAATAAAAAAGAGGAGCGGATCGGCCGGAGATACGGCCCTGCTCGACGCTCCCCTAAAAAATGAAAAAAGAGGAGCGGATCGGCCGGAGATACGGCCCTGCTCGACGCTCCCCTAAAAAATCGAAAAAGAGAAGCGGATCGGCCGGAGATACGGCCCTGCTCGACGCTCCCCTAAAAAATGGAAAAAGAGGAGCGGATCGGCCGGAGATACGGCCCTGCTGGACCTTCCCCTAAAAAAATGAAAAAAGAGGAGGGGATCGGCCGGAGATACGGCCCTGCTCGACGCTCCCCTAAAAAAGGAAAAAAGAGGAGCGGATCGGCCGGAGATACGGCCCTGCTCGACGCTCCCCTAAAAAAATGAAAAAAGAGGAGCGGATCGGCCGGAGATACGACCCTGCTCCCCGCTCCCGTAAAAAATGGAAAAAGAGGAGCGGATCGGCCGGAGATACGGCCCTGCTCGACCTTCCCCTAAAAAAAGAAAAAAGAGGAGCGGATCGGCCGGAGACACGGCCCTGCTCGACGCTCCTCTAAAAAAATGAAAAAAGAGGAGCGGATCGGCCGGAGACACGGCCCTGCTCGACGCTCCCCTAAAAAATGGAAAAAGAGAAGCGGATCAGCCGGAGATACGGCCCTGCTCGACGCTCACCTAAGAAAATGAAAAAAGAGGAGCGGATCGGCCGGAGATACGGCCCTGCTCGGCGCTCCCCTAAAAAAATAAAAAAGAGGAGCGGATCGGAGGGAGATACGGCCCTGCTCGACCTTCCCCTAAAAAATGAAAAAAGAGGAGCGGATCGGCCGGAGATACGGCCCTGCTCGACGCTCCCCTAAAAAATGAAAAAAGAGGAGTGGATCGGCCGGAGATACGGCCCTGCTCGACGCTCCTCTAAAAAAATGAAAAAAGAGGAGCGGATCGGCCGGAGACATGGCCCTGCTCGACCCTCCCCTAAAAAAATGAAAAAAGAGGAGCGGATCGGCCGGAGATACGGCTCTACTAGGCGCTCCCCTAAAAAAATGAAAAAAAAGGAGCGGATCGGCCGAAGATACGGCCCTGCTCGGCGCTCCCCTAAAAAAATAAAAAAGAGGAGCGGATCGGAGGGAGATACGGCCCTGCTCGACCTTCCCCTAAAAAATGAAAAAAGAGGAGCGGATCGGCCGGAGATACGGCCCTGCTCGACGCTCCCCTAAAAAATGAAAAAAGAGGAGTGGATCGGCCGGAGATACGGCCCTGCTCGTCGCTCCCCTAAAAAAATAAAAAAGAGGAGCGGATCGGCCGGAGATACGGCCCTGCTCGACGCTCCCCTAAAAAATGAAAAAAGAGGAGCGGATCGGCCGGAGATACGGCCCTGCTCGACGCTCCCCTAAAAAATCGAAAAAGAGAAGCGGATCGGCCGGAGATACGGCCCTGCTCGACGCTCCCCTGAAAAATGGAAAAAGAGGAGCTGATCGGCCGGAGATACGGCCCTGCTGGACCTTCCCCTAAAAAATGAAAAAAGAGGAGCGGATCGGCCGGAGATACGGCCCTGCTCGACGCTCCCCTAAAAAATGAAAAAAGAGGAGCGGATCGGCCGGAGATACGGCCCTGCTCGACGCTCCCCTAAAAAAATGAAAAAAGAGGAGCGGATCGGCCGGAGATACGACCCTGCTCCCCGCTCCCGTAAAAAATGGAAAAAGAGGAGCGGATCGGCCGGAGATACGGCCCTGCTCGTCCTTCCCCTAAAAAAAGAAAAAAGAGGAGCGGATCGGCCGGAGACACGGCCCTGCTCGACGCTCCTCTAAAAAAATGAAAAAAGAGGAGCGGATCTGCCGGAGACACGGCCCTGCTCGACGCTCCCCTAAAAAATGGAAAAAGAGAAGCGGATCAGCCGGAGATACGGCTCTGCTCGACGCTCACCTAAGAAAATGAAAAAAGAGGAGCGGATCGACCGGAGATACGGCCCTGCTCGATGCTCCCCTAAGAAAATCAAATCAGGAGCGGATCGGCCGGAGATACGGCCCTGCTCGACGCTCCCCTAAGAAAATAAAAAGAGGCTAGGATCGGCCGGAGATACGGCCCTGCTTGACGCTCCCCTAAAAAATGGAAAAAGAGGAGCGTATCGGCCGGAGATACGGCCCTGCTCGACCTTCCCATAAATAATGAAAAAAGAGGAGCGGATCGGCCGGATATACGGCCCTGCTCGACGCTCCCATAAAAAAAAGAAAAAAGAGGGGAGGATCGGCCGGAGATACGGCCCTGCTCGACGCTCCCCTAAAAAATGGAAAAAGAGGAGCGGATCGGCCGGAGATACGGCCCTGCTCGACCCTCCCCTAAAAAAATGAAAAAAGAGGAGCGGATCGGCCGGATATACGGCCCTACTAGGCGCTCCCCTAAAAAAATGAAAAAAGAGGAGCGGATCGGCCGGAGATACGGCCCTGCTCGGCGCTCCCCTAAAAAAATAAAAAAGAGGAGCGGATCGGCCGGAGATACGGCCCTGCTCGACCTTCCCCTAAAAAATGAAAAAAGAGGAGCGGATCGGCCGGAGATACGGCCCTGCTCGACGCTCCCCTAAAAAATGAAAAAAGAGGAGCGGATCGGCCGGAGATACATCCCTGCTCGACGCTCCCCTAAAAAATCGAAAAAGAGAAGCGGATCGGCCGGAGATACGGCCCTGCTCGACGCTCCCCTAAAAATATGAAAAAAGAGTAGAGGATCGGCCGGACATACGGCCCTGCTCGACGCTCCTCTAAAAAATGGAAAAAGAGGAGCGGATCGGCCGGATATACGGCCCTGCTCGACGCTCCCGTAAAAAATGAAATAAGAGGCGAGGATCGGCCGCAGATACGGCCCTGCTCGACGCTCCCCTAAAAAATGAAAAAAGAGGAGTGGATCGGCCGGAGATACGGCCCTGCTCGGCGCTCCCCTAAAAAAATAAAAAAGAGGAGCGGATCGGCCGGAGATACGGCCCTGCTCGACGCTCCCCTAAAAAATGAAAAAAGAGGAGCGGATCGGCCGGAGATACGGCCCTGCTCGACGATTCCCTAAAAAATCGAAAAAGAGAAGCGGATCGGCCGGAGATACGGCCCTGCTCGACGCTCCCCTAAAAATTGGAAAAAGAGGAGCGGATCGGCCGGAGATACGGCCCTGCTGGACCTTCCCCTAAAAAAATGAAAAAAGAGGAGGGGATCGGCCGGAGATACGGCCCTGCTCGACGCTCCCCTAAAAAAGGAAAAAAGAGGAGCGGATCGGCCGGAGATACGGCCCTGCTCGACGCTCCCCTAAAAAATGAAAAAAGAGGAGCGGATCGGCCGGAGATACGACCCTGCTCCCCGCTCCCGTAAAAAATGGAAAAAGAGGAGCGGATCGGCCGGAGATACGGCCCTGCTCGACCTTCCCCTAAAAAAAGAAAAAAGAGGAGCGGATCGGCCGGAGACACGGCCCTGCTCGACGCTCCTCTAAAAAAATGAAAAAAGAGGAGCGGATCGGCCGGAGACACGGCCCTGCTCGACGCTCCCCTAAAAAATGGAAAAAGAGAAGCGGATCAGCCGGAGATACGGCCCTGCTCGACGCTCACCTAAGAAAATGAAAAAAGAGGAGCGGATCGACCGGAGATACGGCCCTGCTCGATGCTCCCCTAAGAAAATCAAATCAGGAGCTGATCGGCCGGAGATACGGCCCTGCTCGACGCTCCCCTAAGAAAATAAAAAAGAGGCTAGGATCGGCCGGAGATAGGCCCTGCTCGACGATCCCCTAAAAAATGAAAAAAGAGGAGCGGATCGGCCGGAGATACGGCCCTGCTTGACGCTCCCCTAAAAAATGGAAAAAGAGGATCGGATCGGTTGGAGATACGGCCCTGCTCGATGCTCCCCTAAAAAATGGAAAAAGAGGAGCTTATCAGCCGGAGATACGGCCCTGCTCGACCTTCCCCTAAAAAAATGAAAAAAAAGCGGATCGGCCGGAGATACGGCCCTGCTCGGCGCTCCCCTAAAAAAATGAAAAAAGAGGAGCGGATCGGCCGGAGATATGGCCCTGCTCGGCGCTCCCCTAAAAAAGTGAAAAAAGAGGAGCGGATCGGCCGGAGATACGACCCTGATCGACCTTCCCCTAAAAAAAGAAAAAAGAGGAGCGGATCGGCCGGAGATACGGCCCTGCTCGACGCTCCTCTAAAAAAATGAAAAAAGAGGAGCGGATCGGCCGGAGATACGGCCCTGCTCGACGCTCCCCTATAAAATGGAAAAAGAGAAGCGGATCGGCCGGAAATACGGCCCTGCTCGACGCTCCCCTAAAAAATGGAAAAAGAGGAGCGTATCGGCCGGAGATACGGCCCTGCTCGACCTTTCCATAAATAATGAAAAAAGAGGAGCGGATCGGCCGGATATACGGCCCTGCTCGACGCTCCCATAAAAAAAAGAAAAAAGAGGGTACGATCGGCCGGAGATACGGCCCTGCTCGACGCTCCCCTAAAAAATGGAAAAAGAGGAGCGGATCGGCCGGAGATACGGCCCTGCTCGACGCTCCCCTAAAAATGAAAAAAGAGGAGCGGATCGGCCGGAGATACGGCCCTGCTCGACGCTCCCCTAAAAAATCGAAAAAGAGAAGCGGATCGGCCGGAGATACGGCCCTGCTCGACGCTCCCCTGAAAAATGGAAAAAGAGGAGCTGATCGGCCGGAGATACGGCCCTGCTCGACTTTCCCCTACAAAAATGAAAAAAGAGGAGCGGATCGGCCGGAGATACGGCCCTGCTCGACGCTCCCCAAAAAAATGGAAAAAGAGGAGCGGATCGGCCGGATATACGGCCCTGCTCGACGCTCCCCTAAAAATATGAAAAAAGAGTAGAGGATCGGCCGGACATACGGCCCTGCTCGACGCTTCTCTAAAAAATGGAAAAAGAGGAGCGGATCGGCCGGATATACGGCCCTGCTCGACGCTCCCGTAAAAAATGAAATAAGAGGAGAGGATCGGCCGGAGATACGGCCCTGCTCGACGCTCCCCTAAAAAATGGAAAAAGAGGAGCGGATCGGCCGGAGATACGGCCCTGCTGGACCTTCCCCTAAAAAAATGAAAAAAGAGGAGGGGATCGGCCGGAGATACGGCCCTGCTCGACGCTCCCCTAAAAAAGGAAAAAAGAGGAGCGGATCGGCCGGAGATACGGCCCTGCTCGACGCTCCCCTAAAAAATGAAAAAAGAGGAGCGGATCGGCCGGAGATACGGCCCTGCTCGACGCTCCCCTAAAAAATGGAAAAAGAGGAGCGTATCGGCCGGAGATACGGCCCTGCTCGACCTTCCCCTAAAAAAATGAAAAAAGAGGAGCGGATCGGCCGGATATACGGCCCTGCTCGACGCTCCCCTAAAAAAATGAAAAAAGAGGAGAGGATCGGCCGGAGATACGGCCCTGCTCGACGCTCCTCTAAAAATGGAAAAAGAGGAGCGGATCGGCCGTATATACGGCCCTGCTCGACGCTCCCGTAAAAAATGAAAAAAGAGGAGAGGATCGGCCGGAGATACGGCCCTGCTCGACCTTCCCCTAAAAAAATGAAAAAAGAGGAGCGGATCGGCCGGACATAAGACCCTGCTCGGCGCTCCCCTATAAAAAGAAAAAAGAGGAGCGGATCGGCCGGAGATACGGCCCTGCTCGGCGCTCCCCTAAAAAATGAAAAAAGAGGAGCGGATCATCCGGAGATACGGCCCTGCTCGACCTTCCCCTAAAAAATGAAAAAAGAGGAGCGGATCGGCCGGAGATACGGCCCTGCTCGACGCTCCTCTAAAAAAATGAAAAAAGAGGAGCGGAACGGCCGGAGATACGGCCCTGCTCGACCTTCCCCTAAAAAAATGAAAAAAGAGGAGCGGATCGGCCGGAGATACGGCCCTGCTCGAAGCTCCCGTAAAAATGGAAAAAGAGGAACGGATCGGCCGGAGATACGGCCCTCCTCGACGCTCCCCTAAAAAATGAAAAAAGAGGAGAGGATCGGCCGGAGATACGGCCCTGCTCGACGCTCCCCTAAAAAATGGAAAAAGAGGAGCGGATCGGCTGGATATACGGCCCTGCTCGACGCTCCCCTAAAAAATGAAAAAAAAAGAGGAGAGGATCGGCCGGAGATACGGCCCTGCTCGACGCTCCCCTAAAAATGGAAAAAGAGGAGCGGATCGGCCGGATATACGGCCCTGCTCGACGCTCCCATAAAAAAAAGAAAAAAGAGGGGAGGATCGGCCGGAGATACGGCCCTGCTCGACGCTCCCCTAAAAAATGGAAAAAGAGGAGCGGATCGGCCGGAGATACGGCCCTGCTCGACCCTCCCCTAAAAAAATGAAAAAAGAGGAGCGGATCGGCCGGATATACGGCCCTACTAGGCGCTCCCCTAAAAAAATGAAAAAAGAGGAGCGGATCGGCCGGAGATACGGCCCTGCTCGACGCTCCCCTAAAAAATCGAAAAAGAGAAGCGGATCGGACGGAGATACGGCCCTGCTCGACGCTCCCCTAAAAAATGGAAAAAGAGGAGCGGATCGGCCGGAGATACGGCCCTGCTGGACCTTCCCCTAAAAAAATTAAAAAAGAGGAGGGGATCGGCCGGAGATACGGCCCTGCTCGACGCTCCCCTAAAAAAGGAAAAAAGAGGAGCGGATCGGCCGGAGATACGGCCCTGCTCGACGCTCCCCTAAAAAAATGAAAAAAGAGGAGCGGATCGGCCGGAGATACGACCCTGCTCCCCGCTCCCGTAAAAAATGGAAAAAGAGGAGCGGATCGGCCGGAGATACGGCCCTGCTCGACCTTCCCCTAAAAAAAGAAAAAAGAGGAGCGGATCGGCCGGAGACACGGCCCTGCTCGACGCTCCTCTAAAAAAATGAAAAAAGAGGAGCGGATCGGCCGGAGACACGGCCCTGCTCGACGCTCCCCTAAAAAATGGAAAAAGAGAAGCGGATCAGCCGGAGATACGGCCCTGCTCGACGCTCACCTAAGAAAATGAAAAAAGAGGAGCGGATCGACCGGAGATACGGCCCTGCTCGATGCTCCCCTAAGAAAATCAAATCAGGAGCTGATCGGCCGGAGATACGGCCCTGCTCGACGCTCCCCTAAGAAAATAAAAAAGAGGCTAGGATCGGCCGGAGATAGGCCCTGCTCGACGATCCCCTAAAAAATGAAAAAAGAGGAGCGGATCGGCCGGAGATACGGCCCTGCTTGACGCTCCCCTAAAAAATGGAAAAAGAGGATCCGATCAGTTGGAGATACGGCCCTGCTCGACGCTCCCCTAAAAAATGGAAAAAGAGGAGCTTATCAGCCGGAGATACGGCCCTGCTCGACCTTCCCCTAAAAAAATGAAAAAAAAGCGGATCGGCCGGAGATACGGCCCTGCTCGGCGCTCCCCTAAAAAAATGAAAAAAGAGGAGCGGATCGGCCGGAGATATGGCCCTGCTCGGCGCTCCCCTAAAAAAGTGAAAAAAGAGGAGCGGATCGGCCGGAGATACGACCCTGATCGACCTTCCCCTAAAAAAAGAAAAAAGAGGAGCGGATCGGCCGGAGATACGGCCCTGCTCGACGCTCCTCTAAAAAAATGAAAAAAGAGGAGCGGATCGGCCGGAGATACGGCCCTGCTCGACGCTCCCCTATAAAATGGAAAAAGAGAAGCGGATCGGCCGGAAATACGGCCCTGCTCGACGCTCCCCTAAAAAATGGAAAAAGAGGAGCGTATCGGCCGGAGATACGGCCCTGCTCGACCTTTCCATAAATAATGAAAAAAGAGGAGCGGATCGGCCGGATATACGGCCCTGCTCGACGCTCCCATAAAAAAAAGAAAAAAGAGGGTACGATCGGCCGGAGATACGGCCCTGCTCGACGCTCCCCTAAAAAATGGAAAAAGAGGAGCGGATCGGCCGGAGATACGGCCCTACTAGGCGCTCCCCTAAAAAAATGGAAAAAGAGGAGCGGATCGGCCGGAGATACGGCCCTGCTCGGCGCTCCCCTAAAAAAATAAAAAAGAGGAGCGGATCGGCCGGAGATACGGCCCTGCTCGACCTTCCCCTAAAAAATGAAAAAAGAGGAGCGGATCGGCCGGAGATACGGCCCTGCTCGACGCTCCCCTAAAAATGAAAAAAGAGGAGCGGATCGGCCGGAGATACGGCCCTGCTCGACGCTCCCCTAAAAAATCAAAAAAGAGAAGCGGATCGGCCGGAGATACGGCCCTGCTCGACGCTCCCCTGAAAAATGGAAAAAGAGGAGCTGATCGGCCGGAGATACGGCCCTGCTCGACTTTCCCCTACAAAAATGAAAAAAGAGGAGCGGATCGGCCGGAGATACGGCCCTGCTCGACGCTCCCCCAAAAAATGGAAAAAGAGGAGCGGATCGGCCGGATATACGGCCCTGCTCGACGCTCCCCTAAAAATATGAAAAAAGAGTAGAGGATCGGCCGGACATACGGCCCTGCTCGACGCTTCTCTAAAAAATGGAAAAAGAGGAGCGGATCGGCCGGATATACGGCCCTGCTCGACGCTCCCGTAAAAAATGAAATAAGAGGAGAGGATCGGCCGGAGATACGGCCCTGCTCGACGCTCCCCTAAAAAATGGAAAAAGAGGAGCGGATCGGCCGGAGATACGGCCCTGCTGGACCTTCCCCTAAAAAAATGAAAAAAGAGGAGGGGATCGGCCGGAGATACGGCCCTGCTCGACGCTCCCCTAAAAAAGGAAAAAAGAGGAGCGGATCGGCCGGAGATACGGCCCTGCTCGACGCTCCCCTAAAAAATGAAAAAAGAGGAACGGATCGGCCGGAGATACGGCCCTGCTCGACGCTCCCCTAAAAAATGGAAAAAGAGGAGCGTATCGGCCGGAGATACGGCCCTGCTCGACCTTCCCCTAAAAAAATGAAAAAAGAGGAGCGGATCGGCCGGATATACGGCCCTGCTCGACGCTCCCCTAAAAAAATGAAAAAAGAGGAGAGGATCGGCCGGAGATACGGCCCTGCTCGACGCTCCTCTAAAAATGGAAAAAGAGGAGCGGATCGGCCGTATATACGGCCCTGCTCGACGCTCCCGTAAAAAATGAAAAAAGAGGAGAGGATCGGCCGGAGATACGGCCCTGCTCGACCTTCCCCTAAAAAAATGAAAAAAGAGGAGCGGATCGGCCGGACACAAGACCCTGCTCGGCGCTCCCCTATAAAAAGAAAAAAGAGGAGCGGATCGGCCGGAGATACGGCCCTGCTCGGCGCTCCCCTAAAAAATGAAAAAAGAGGAGCGGATCATCCGGAGATACGGCCCTGCTCGACCTTCCCCTAAAAAATGAAAAAAGAGGAGCGGATCGGCCGGAGATACGGCCCTGCTCGACGCTCCTCTAAAAAATGGAAAAAGAGGAGCGGATCGGCCGGAGATACGGCCCTACTAGGCGCTCCCCTAAAAAAATGAAAAAAGAGGAGCGGATCGGCCGGAGATACGGCCCTGCTCGGCGCTCCCCTAAAAAAAATAAAAAAGAGGAGCGGATCGGCCGGAGATACGGCCCTGCTCGACCTTCCCCTAAAAAATGAAAAAAGAGGAGCGGATCGGCCGGAGATACGGCCCTGCTCGACGCTCCCCTAAAAATGAAAAAAGAGGAGCGGATCGGCCGGAGATACGGCCCTGCTCGACGCTCCCCTAAAAAATCGAAAAAGAGAAGCGGATCGGCCGGAGATACGGCCCTGCTCCACGCTCCCCTGAAAAATGGAAAAAGAGGAGCTGATCGGCCGGAGATACGGCCCTGCTCGACTTTCCCCTACAAAAATGAAAAAAGAGGAGCGGATCGGCCGGAGATACGGCCCTGCTCGACGCTCCCCAAAAAAATGGAAAAAGAGGAGCGGATCGGCCGGATATACGGCCCTGCTCGACGCTCCCCTAAAAATATGAAAAAAGAGTAGAGGATCGGCCGGACATACGGCCCTGCTCGACGCTTCTCTAAAAAATGGAAAAAGAGGAGCGGATCGGCCGGATATACGGCCCTGCTCGACGCTCCCGTAAAAAATGAAATAAGAGGAGCGGATCGGCCGGAGATACGGCCCTGCTCGACGCTCCCCTAAAAAATGGAAAAAGAGGAGCGGATCGGCCGGAGATACGGCCCTGCTGGACCTTCCCCTAAAAAAATGAAAAAAGAGGAGGGGATCGGCCGGAGATACGGCCCTGCTCGACGCTCCCCTAAAAAAGGAAAAAAGAGGAGCGGATCGGCCGGAGATACGGCCCTGCTCGACGCTCCCCTAAAAAATGAAAAAAGAGGAGCGGATCGGCCGGAGATACGGCCCTGCTCGACGCTCCCCTAAAAAATGGAAAAAGAGGAGCGTATCGGCCGGAGATACGGCCCTGCTCGACCTTCCCCTAAAAAATGAAAAAAGAGGAGCGGATCGGCCGGATATACGGCCCTGCTCGACGCTCCCCTAAAAAAATGAAAAAAGAGGAGAGGATCGGCCGGAGATACGGCCCTGCTCGACGCTCCTCTAAAAATGGAAAAAGAGGAGCGGATCGGCCGTATATACGGCCCTGCTCGACGCTCCCGTAAAAAATGAAAAAAGAGGAGAGGATCGGCCGGAGATACGGCCCTGCTCGACCTTCCCCTAAAAAAATGAAAAAAGAGGAGCGGATCGGCCGGACATAAGACCCTGCTCGGCGCTCCCCTATAAAAAGAAAAAAGAGGAGCGGATCGGCCGGAGATACGGCCCTGCTCGGCGCTCCCCTAAAAATGAAAAAAGAGGAGCGGATCATCCGGAGATACGGCCCTGCTCGACCTTCCCCTAAAAAATGAAAAAAGAGGAGCGGATCGGCCGGAGATACGGCCCTGCTCGACGCTCCTCTAAAAAAATGAAAAAAGAGGAGCGGAACGGCCGGAGATACGGCCCTGCTCGACCTTCCCCTAAAAAAATGAAAAAAGAGGAGCGGATCGGCCGGAGATACGGCCCTGCTCGAAGCTCCCGTAAAAAATGGAAAAAGAGGAACGGATCGGCCGGAGATACGGCCCTCCTCGACGCTCCCCTAAAAAATGAAAAAAGAGGAGAGGATCGGCCGGAGATACGGCCCTGCTCGACGCTCCCCTAAAAAATGGAAAAAGAGGAGCGGATCGGCTGGATATACGGCCCTGCTCGACGCTCCCCTAAAAAATGAAAAAAAAAGAGGAGAGGATCGGCCGGAGATACGGCCCTGCTCGACGCTCCCCTAAAAATGGAAAAAGAGGAGCGGATCGGCCGGATATACGGCCCTGCTCGACGCTCCCATAAAAAAAAGAAAAAAGAGGGGAGGATCGGCCGGAGATACGGCCCTGCTCGACGCTCCCCTAAAAAATGGAAAAAGAGGAGCGGATCGGCCGGAGATACGGCCCTGCTCGACCCTCCCCTAAAAAAATGAAAAAAGAGGAGCGGATCGGCCGGATATACGGCCCTACTAGGCGCTCCCCTAAAAAAATGAAAAAAGAGGAGCGGATCGGCCGGAGATACGGCCCTGCTCGGCGCTCCCCTAAAAAAATAAAAAAGAGGAGCGGATCGGCCGGAGATACGGCCCTGCTCGACCTTCCCCTAAAAAATGAAAAAAGAGGAGCGGATCGGCCGGAGATACGGCCCTGCTCGACGCTCCCCTAAAAAATGAAAAAAGAGGAGCGGATCGGCCGGAGATACATCCCTGCTCGACGCTCCTCTAAAAAATCGAAAAAGAGAAGCGGATCGGCCGGAGATACGGCCCTGCTCGACGCTCCCCTGAAAAATGGAAAAAGAGGAGTTGATCGGCAGGAGATACGGCCCTGCTCGACTTTCCCCTACAAAAATGAAAAAAGAGGAGCGGATCGGCCGGAGATACGGCCCTGCTCGACGCTCCCCAAAAAAATGGAAAAAGAGGAGCGGATCGGCCGGATATACGGCCCTGCTCGACGCTCCCCTAAAAATATGAAAAAAGAGTAGAGGATCGGCCGGACATACGGCCCTGCTCGACGCTCCTCTAAAAAATTTAAAAAGAGGAGCGGATCGGCCGGATATACGGCCCTGCTCGACGCTCCCGTAAAAAATGAAATAAGAGGCGAGGATCGGCCGGAGATACGGCCCTGCTCGACGCTCCCCTAAAAAATGAAAAAAGAGGAGTGGATCGGCCGGAGATACGGCCCTGCTCGGCGCTCCCCTAAAAAAATAAAAAAGAGGAGCGGATCGGCCGGAGATACGGCCCTGCTCGACGCTCCCCTTAAAAATGAAAAAAGAGGAGCGGATCGGCCGGAGATACGGCCCTGCTCGACGCTCCCCTAAAAAATCGAAAAAGAGAAGCGGATCGGACGGAAATACGGCCCTGCTCGACGCTCCCCTAAAAAATGGAAAAAGAGGAGCGGATCGGCCGGAGATACGGCCCTGCTGGACCTTCCCCTAAAAAAATGAAAAAAGAGGAGGGGATCGGCCGGAGATACGGCCCTGCTCGACGCTCCCCTAAAAAAGGAAAAAAGAGGAGCGGATCGGCCGGAGATACGGCCCTGCTCGACGCTCCCCTAAAAAAATGAAAAAAGAGGAGCGGATCGGCCGGAGATACGACCCTGCTCCCCGCTCCCGTAAAAAATGGAAAAAGAGGAGCGGATCGGCCGGAGATACGGCCCTGCTCGACCTTCCCCTAAAAAAAGAAAAAAGAGGAGCGGATCGGCCGGAGACACGGCCCTGCTCGACGCTCCTCTAAAAAAATGAAAAAAGAGGAGCGGATCGGCCGGAGACACGGCCCTGCTCGACGCTCCCCTAAAAAATGGAAAAAGAGAAGCGGATCAGCCGGAGATACGGCCCTGCTCGACGCTCACCTAAGAAAATGAAAAAAGAGGAGCGGATCGACCGGAGATACGGCCCTGCTCGATGCTCCCCTAAGAAAATCAAATCAGGAGCTGATCGGCCGGAGATACGGCCCTGCTCGACGCTCCCCTAAGAAAATAAAAAAGAGGCTAGGATCGGCCGGAGATAGGCCCTGCTCGACGATCCCCTAAAAAATGAAAAAAGAGGAGCGGATCGGCCGGAGATACGGCCCTGCTTGACGCTCCCCTAAAAAATGGAAAAAGAGGATCCGATCAGTTGGAGATACGGCCCTGCTCGACGCTCCCCTAAAAAATGGAAAAAGAGGAGCTTATCAGCCGGAGATACGGCCCTGCTCGACCTTCCCCTAAAAAAATGAAAAAAAAGCGGATCGGCCGGAGATACGGCCCTGCTCGGCGCTCCCCTAAAAAAATGAAAAAAGAGGAGCGGATCGGCCGGAGATATGGCCCTGCTCGGCGCTCCCCTAAAAAAGTGAAAAAAGAGGAGCGGATCGGCCGGAGATACGACCCTGATCGACCTTCCCCTAAAAAAAGAAAAAAGAGGAGCGGATCGGCCGGAGATACGGCCCTGCTCGACGCTCCTCTAAAAAAATGAAAAAAGAGGAGCGGATCGGCCGGAGATACGGCCCTGCTCGACGCTCCCCTATAAAATGGAAAAAGAGAAGCGGATCGGCCGGAAATACGGCCCTGCTCGACGCTCCCCTAAAAAATGGAAAAAGAGGAGCGTATCGGCCGGAGATACGGCCCTGCTCGACCTTTCCATAAATAATGAAAAAAGAGGAGCGGATCGGCCGGATATACGGCCCTGCTCGACGCTCCCATAAAAAAAAGAAAAAAGAGGGTACGATCGGCCGGAGATACGGCCCTGCTCGACGCTCCCCTAAAAAATGGAAAAAGAGGAGCGGATCGGCCGGAGATACGGCCCTACTAGGCGCTCCCCTAAAAAAATGGAAAAAGAGGAGCGGATCGGCCGGAGATACGGCCCTGCTCGGCGCTCCCCTAAAAAAATAAAAAAGAGGAGCGGATCGGCCGGAGATACGGCCCTGCTCGACCTTCCCCTAAAAAAATGAAAAAAGAGGAGCGGATCGGCCGGATATACGGCCCTGCTCGACGCTTCTCTAAAAAATGGAAAAAGAGGAGCGGATCGGCCGGATATACGGCCCTGCTCGACGCTCCCGTAAAAAATGAAATAAGAGGAGAGGATCGGCCGGAGATACGGCCCTGCTCGACGCTCCCCTAAAAAATGGAAAAAGAGGAGCGGATCGGCCGGAGATACGGCCCTGCTGGACCTTCCCCTAAAAAAATGAAAAAAGAGGAGGGGATCGGCCGGAGATACGGCCCTGCTCGACGCTCCCCTAAAAAAGGAAAAAAGAGGAGCGGATCGGCCGGAGATACGGCCCTGCTCGACGCTCCCCTAAAAAATGAAAAAAGAGGAACGGATCGGCCGGAGATACGGCCCTGCTCGACGCTCCCCTAAAAAATGGAAAAAGAGGAGCGTATCGGCCGGAGATACGGCCCTGCTCGACCTTCCCCTAAAAAAATGAAAAAAGAGGAGCGGATCGGCCGGATATACGGCCCTGCTCGACGCTCCCCTAAAAAAATGAAAAAAGAGGAGAGGATCGGCCGGAGATACGGCCCTGCTCGACGCTCCTCTAAAAATGGAAAAAGAGGAGCGGATCGGCCGTATATACGGCCCTGCTCGACGCTCCCGTAAAAAATGAAAAAAGAGGAGAGGATCGGCCGGAGATACGGCCCTGCTCGACCTTCCCCTAAAAAAATGAAAAAAGAGGAGCGGATCGGCCGGACACAAGACCCTGCTCGGCGCTCCCCTATAAAAAGAAAAAAGAGGAGCGGATCGGCCGGAGATACGGCCCTGCTCGGCGCTCCCCTAAAAAATGAAAAAAGAGGAGCGGATCATCCGGAGATACGGCCCTGCTCGACCTTCCCCTAAAAAATGAAAAAAGAGGAGCGGATCGGCCGGAGATACGGCCCTGCTCGACGCTCCTCTAAAAAAATGAAAAAAGAGGAGCGGAACGGCCGGAGATACGGCCCTGCTCGACCTTCCCCTAAAAAAATGAAAAAAGAGGAGCGGATCGGCCGGAGATACGGCCCTGCTCGAAGCTCCCGTAAAAAATGGAAAAAGAGGAACGGATCGGCCGGAGATACGGCCCTCCTCGACGCTCCCCTAAAAAATGAAAAAAGAGGAGAGGATCGGCCGGAGATACGGCCCTGCTCGACGCTCCCCTAAAAAATGGAAAAAGAGGAGCGGATCGGCTGGATATACGGCCCTGCTCGACGCTCCCCTAAAAAAATGAAAAAAAAAGAGGAGAGGATCGGCCGGAGATACGGCCCTGCTCGACGCTCCCCTAAAAATGGAAAAAGAGGAGCGGATCGGCCGGAGATACGGCCCGGCTCGACCTCCCTCTAAAAAAGGAAAAAAGAGGAGTGGATCGGCCGGAGATACGGCCCTGCTCGACGCTCCCCTAAAAAATGAAAAAAGAGGAGCGGATCGGCCGGAGATACGGCCCTGCTCGACGCTCCCCTAAGAAAATGAAAAAAGAGGAGCGGATCGACCGGAGATACGGCCCTGCTCGATGCTCCCCTAAGAAAATCAAATCAGGAGCTGATCGGCCGGAGATACGGCCCTGCTCGACGCTCCCCTAAGAAAATAAAAAAGAGGCTAGGATCGGCCGGAGATAGGCCCTGCTCGACGATCCCCTAAAAAATGAAAAAAGAGGAGCGGATCGGCCGGAGATACGGCCCTGCTTGACGCTCCCCTAAAAAATGGAAAAAGAGGATCCGATCAGTTGGAGATACGGCCCTGCTCGACGCTCCCCTAAAAAATGGAAAAAGAGGAGCTTATCAGCCGGAGATACGGCCCTGCTCGACCTTCCCCTAAAAAAATGAAAAAAAAGCGGATCGGCCGGAGATACGGCCCTGCTCGGCGCTCCCCTAAAAAAATGAAAAAAGAGGAGCGGATCGGCCGGAGATATGGCCCTGCTCGGCGCTCCCCTAAAAAAGTGAAAAAAGAGGAGCGGATCGGCCGGAGATACGACCCTGATCGACCTTCCCCTAAAAAAAGAAAAAAGAGGAGCGGATCGGCCGGAGATACGGCCCTGCTCGACGCTCCTCTAAAAAAATGAAAAAAGAGGAGCGGATCGGCCGGAGATACGGCCCTGCTCGACGCTCCCCTATAAAATGGAAAAAGAGAAGCGGATCGGCCGGAAATACGGCCCTGCTCGACGCTCCCCTAAAAAATGGAAAAAGAGGAGCGTATCGGCCGGAGATACGGCCCTGCTCGACCTTTCCATAAATAATGAAAAAAGAGGAGCGGATCGGCCGGATATACGGCCCTGCTCGACGCTCCCATAAAAAAAAGAAAAAAGAGGGTACGATCGGCCGGAGATACGGCCCTGCTCGACGCTCCCCTAAAAAATGGAAAAAGAGGAGCGGATCGGCCGGAGATACGGCCCTACTAGGCGCTCCCCTAAAAAAATGGAAAAAGAGGAGCGTATCGGCCGGAGATACGGCCCTGCTCGGCGCTCCCCTAAAAAAATAAAAAAGAGGAGCGGATCGGCCGGAGATACGGCCCTGCTCGACCTTCCCCTAAAAAATGAAAAAAGAGGAGCGGATCGGCCGGAGATACGGCCCTGCTCGACGCTCCCCTAAAAATGAAAAAAGAGGAGCGGATCGGCCGGAGATACGGCCCTGCTCGACGCTCCCCTAAAAAATCGAAAAAGAGAAGCGGATCGGCCGGAGATACGGCCCTGCTCGACGCTCCCCTGAAAAATGGAAAAAGAGGAGCTGATCGGCCGGAGATACGGCCCTGCTCGACTTTCCCCTACAAAAATGAAAAAAGAGGAGCGGATCGGCCGGAGATTCGGCCCTGCTCGACGCTCCCCCAAAAAATGGAAAAAGAGGAGCGGATCGGCCGGATATACGGCCCTGCTCGACGCTCCCCTAAAAATATGAAAAAAGAGTAGAGGATCGGCCGGACATACGGCCCTGCTCGACGCTTCTCTAAAAAATGGAAAAAGAGGAGCGGATCGGCCGGATATACGGCCCTGCTCGACGCTCCCGTAAAAAATGAAATAAGAGGAGAGGATCGGCCGGAGATACGGCCCTGCTCGACGCTCCCCTAAAAAATGGAAAAAGAGGAGCGGATCGGCCGGAGATACGGCCCTGCTGGACCTTCCCCTAAAAAAATGAAAAAAGAGGAGGGGATCGGCCGGAGATACGGCCCTGCTCGACGCTCCCCTAAAAAAGGAAAAAAGAGGAGCGGATCGGCCGGAGATACGGCCCTGCTCGACGCTCCCCTAAAAAATGAAAAAAGAGGAACGGATCGGCCGGAGATACGGCCCTGCTCGACGCTCCCCTAAAAAATGGAAAAAGAGGAGCGTATCGGCCGGAGATACGGCCCTGCTCGACCTTCCCCTAAAAAATGAAAAAAGAGGAGCGGATCGGCCGGATATACGGCCCTGCTCGACGCTCCCCTAAAAAAATGAAAAAAGAGGAGAGGATCGGCCGGAGATACGGCCCTGCTCGACGCTCCTCTAAAAATGGAAAAAGAGGAGCGGATCGGCCGTATATACGGCCCTGCTCGACGCTCCCGTAAAAAATGAAAAAAGAGGAGAGGATCGGCCGGAGATACGGCCCTGCTCGACCTTCCCCTAAAAAAATGAAAAAAGAGGAGCGGATCGGCCGGACACAAGACCCTGCTCGGCGCTCCCCTATAAAAAGAAAAAAGAGGAGCGGATCGGCCGGAGATACGGCCCTGCTCGGCGCTCCCCTAAAAAATGAAAAAAGAGGAGCGGATCATCCGGAGATACGGCCCTGCTCGACCTTCCCCTAAAAAATGAAAAAAGAGGAGCGGATCGGCCGGAGATACGGCCCTGCTCGACGCTCCTCTAAAAAAATGAAAAAAGAGGAGCGGAACGGCCGGAGATACGGCCCTGCTCGACCTTCCCCTAAAAAAATGAAAAAAGAGGAGCGGATCGGCCGGAGATACGGCCCTGCTCGAAGCTCCCGTAAAAAATGGAAAAAGAGGAACGGATCGGCCGGAGATACGGCCCTCCTCGACGCTCCCCTAAAAAATGAAAAAAGAGGAGAGGATCGGCCGGAGATACGGCCCTGCTCGACGCTCCCCTAAAAAATGGAAAAAGAGGAGCGGATCGGCTGGATATACGGCCCTGCTCGACGCTCCCCTAAAAAAATGAAAAAAAAAGAGGAGAGGATCGGCCGGAGATACGGCCCTGCTCGACGCTCCCCTAAAAATGGAAAAAGAGGAGCGGATCGGCCGGAGATACGGCCCGGCTCGACCTCCCTCTAAAAAAGGAAAAAAGAGGAGTGGATCGGCCGGAGATACGGCCCTGCTCGACGCTCCCCTAAAAAATGAAAAAAGAGGAGCGGATCGGCCGGAGATACGGCCCTGCTCGACGCTCCCCTAAAAAATGGAAAAAGAGGAGCGTATCGGCCGGAGATACGGCCCTGCTCGACCTTCCCCTAAAAAAATGAAAAAAGAGGAGCGGATCGGCCGGATATACGGCCCTGCTCAACGCTCCCCTAAAAAATGAAACAAGAGGAGAGGATCGGTTGGAGATACGGCCCTGCTCGACGCTCCTCTAAAAATGGAAAAAGAGGAGCGGATCGGCCGTATATACGGCCCTGCTCGACGCTCCCGTAAAAAATGAAAAAAGAGGAGAGGATCGGCCGGAGATACGGCCCTGCTCGACGCTCCCCTAAAAAATGGAAAAAGAGGAGCGGATCGGCCGGAGATACGGCCCTGCTCGACCTTCCAATAAAAAAATGAAAAAAGAGGAGCGGATCGGCCGGACATAAGACCCTGCTCGGCGCTCCCCTATAAAAAGAAAAAAGAGGAGCGGATCGGCCGGAGATACGGCCCTGCTCGGCGCTCCCCTAAAAAATGAAAAAAGAGGAGCGGATCGTCCGGAGATACGGCCCTGCTCGACCTTCCCCTAAAAAATGAAAAAAGAGGAGCGGATCGGCCGGAGATACGGCCCTGCTCGACGCTCCTCTAAAAAAATGAAAAAAGAGGAGCGGAACGGCCGGAGATACGGCCCTGCTCGACCTTCCCCTAAAAAAATGAAAAAAGAGGAGCGGATCGGCCGGAGATACGTCCCTGCTCGAAGCTCCCGTAAAAAATGGAAAAAGAGGAACGGATCGGCCGGAGATACGGCCCTCCTCGACGCTCCCCTAAAAAATGAAAAAAGAGGAGAGGATCGGCCGGAGATACGGCCCTGCTCGACGCTCCCCTAAAAAATGGAAAAAGAGGAGCGGATCGGCTGGATATACGGCCCTGCTCGACGCTCCCCTAAAAAAATGAAAAAAAAAGAGGAGAGGATCGGCCGGAGATACGGCCCTGCTCGACGCTCCCCTAAAAATGGAAAAAGAGGAGCGGATCGGCCGGAGATACGGCCCTGCTCGACCTCCCTCTAAAAAATGAAAAAAGAGGAGTGGATCGGCCGGAGATACGGCCCTGCTCGTCGCTCCCCTAAAAAATGAAAAAAGAGGAGCGGATCAGCCGGAGATACGGCCCTGCTCGACGCTCCCCTAAAAAATGAAAAAAGAGGAGAGGATCGGCCGGAGATACGGCCCTGCTCGACGCTCCCGTAAAAAAATGAAAAAAGAGGAGAGTATCGGCCGGAGATACGGCCCTGCTCGACGCTCCCTAAAAAATGGAAAAAGAGGAGCGGATCGACCGGAGATACGGCCCTGCTCGACCTTCCCCTAAAAAAATGAAAAAAGAGGAGCGGATCGGCCGGAAATATGGCCCTGCTCGGCGCTCCCCTAAAAAATGAAAAAAGAGGAGCGGATCGGCCGGAGATACGGCCCTGCTCGACGCTCCCCTAAAAAAATGAAAAATGAGGAGCGGATCGGCCGGAGATACGGCCCTGCTCGACGCTCCCCTAAAAAAATGGAAAAAGAGGAGCGGATCGGCCGGAGATACGGCCCTGCTCGACCTTCCCCTAAAAAATGAAAAAAGAGGAGCGGATCGGCCGGAGATACGGCCCTCCTCGACGCTCCCCTTAAAAATGAAAAAAGAGGAGCGAATCGGCCGGAGATACGGCCCTGCTCGACCTTCCCCTAAAAAATGGAAAAAGAGAAGCGGATCGGCCGGAGATACGGCCCTGCTCGACGCTCCCCTAAAAAATGGAAAAAGAGGAGCGTATCGGCCGGAGATACGGCCCTGCTCGACCTTCCCCTAAAAAAATGAAAAAAGAGGAGCGGATCGGCCGGATATACGGCCCTGCTCGACGCTCCCCTAAAAAAATTAAAAAAGAGGAGAGGATCGGCCGGAGATACCGCCCTGCTCGACGCTCCCCTAAAAAATGGAAAAAGAGGAGCGGATCGGCCGGAGATACCGCCCTGCTCGACGCTCCCCTAAAAAATGAAAAAAGAGAAGCGGATCGGCCGGAGATACGGCCCTGCTCGGCGCTCCCCTAAAAAATGAAAAAAGAGGATCGGATCGGCTGGAGACACGGCCCTGCTCGACGCTCCTCTAAAAAAATGAAAAAAGTGGAGCGGATCGGCCGGAGACACGGCCCTGCTCGACGCTCCCCTAAAAAATGGAAAAAGTGGAGCGGATCGGCCGGAGACACGGCCCTGCTCGATGCTCCCCTAAGAAAATCAAACACAGAAGCGGATCGGCCGGAGATAGGGCCCTGCTCGACGCTCCCCTAAGAAAATAAAAAAGAAGCGCGGATCGGCCGGAGATACGGCCCTGCTCGACGATCCCCTAAAAAATGAAAAAAGAGGAGCGGATCGGCCGGAGATACGGCCCTGCTTGACGCTCCCCTAAAAAATGGAAAAAGAGGATCGGATCGGCTGGAGATACGGCCCTGCTCGATGCTCCCCTAAAAAATGGAAAAAGAGGAGCGGATCAGCCGGAGATACGGCCCTGCTCGACCTTCCCCTAAAAAAATGAAAAAAAAGCGGATCGGCCGGAGATACGGCCCTGCTCGGCGTTCCCCTAAAAAAATGAAAAAAGAGGAGCGGATCGGCCGGAGATATGGCCCTGCTCGGCGCTCCCCTAAAAAAGTGAAAAAAGAGGAGCGGATCGGCCGGAGATACGGCCCTGCTCGACCTTCCCCTAAAAAAAGAAAAAAGAGGAGCGGATCGGCCGGAGATACGGCCCTGCTCGACGCTCCCCTAAAAAATGAAAAAAGAGGAGAGGATCGGCCGGAGATACGGCCCTGCTCGACGCTCCCGTAAAAAAATGAAAAAAGAGGAGAGTATCGGCCGGAGATACGGCCCTGCTCGACGCTCCCTAAAAAATGGAAAAAGAGGAGCGGATCGACCGGAGATACGGCCCTGCTCGACCTTCCCCTAAAAAAATGAAAAAAGAGGAGCGGATCGGCCGGAAATATGGCCCTGCTCGGCGCTCCCCTAAAAAATGAAAAAAGAGGAGCGGATCGGCCGGAGATACGGCCCTGCTCGACGCTCCCCTAAAAAAATGAAAAATGAGGAGCGGATCGGCCGGAGATACGGCCCTGCTCGACGCTCCCCTAAAAAAATGGAAAAAGAGGAGCGGATCGGCCGGAGATACGGCCCTGCTCGACCTTCCCCTAAAAAATGAAAAAAGAGGAGCGGATCGGCCGGAGATACGGCCCTCCTCGACGCTAACCTAAAAAATGAAAAAAGAGGAGCGAATCGGCCGGAGATACGGCCCTGCTCGACCTTCCCCTAAAAAATGGAAAAAGAGAAGCGGATCGGCCGGAGATACGGCCCTGCTCGACGCTCCCCTAAAAAATGGAAAAAGAGGAGCGTATCGGCCGGAGATACGGCCCTGCTCGACCTTCCGATAAAAAAATGAAAAAAGAGGAGCGGATCGGCCGGATATACGGCCCTGCTCGACGCTCCCCTAAAAAAATGAAAAGAGGGGAGAGGATCGGCCGGAGATACGGCCCTGCTCGACGCTCCCCTAAAAAAATTAAAAAAGAGGAGAGGATCGGCCGGAGATACCGCCCTGCTCGACGCTCCCCTAAAAAATGGAAAAAGAGGAGCGGATCGGAGGGAGATACGGCCCTGCTCGACCTTCCCCTAAAAAATGAAAAAAGAGAAGCGGATCGGCCGGAGACACGGCCCTGATCGACGCTCCTCTAAAAAAATGAAAAAAGTGGAGCGGATCGGCCGGAGACACGGCCCTGCTCGACGCTCCCCTAAAAAATGGAAAAAGTGGAGCGGATCGGCCGGAGACACGGCCCTGCTCGATGCTCCCCTAAGAAAATCAAACACAGAAGCGGATCGGCCGGAGATAGGGCCCTGCTCGACGCTCCCCTAAGAAAATAAAAAAGAAGCGCGGATCGGCCGGAGATACGGCCCTGCTCGGCGCTCCCCTAAAAAATGAAAAAAGAGGAGCGGATCGTCCGGAGATACGGCCCTGCTCGACCTTCCCCTAAAAAATGAAAAAAGAGGAGCGGATCGGCCGGAGATACGGCCCTGCTCGACGCTCCTCTAAAAAAATGAAAAAAGAGGAGCGGAACGGCCGGAGATACGGCCCTGCTCGACCTTCCCCTAAAAAAATGAAAAAAGAGGAGCGGATCGGCCGGAGATACGTCCCTGCTCGAAGCTCCCGTAAAAAATGGAAAAAGAGGAACGGATCGGCCGGAGATACGGCCCTCCTCGACGCTCCCCTAAAAAATGAAAAAAGAGGAGAGGATCGGCCGGAGATACGGCCCTGCTCGACGCTCCCCTAAAAAATGGAAAAAGAGGAGCGGATCGGCTGGATATACGGCCCTGCTCGACGCTCCCCTAAAAAAATGAAAAAAAAAGAGGAGAGGATCGGCCGGAGATACGGCCCTGCTCGACGCTCCCCTAAAAATGGAAAAAGAGGAGCGGATCGGCCGGAGATACGGCCCTGCTCGACCTCCCTCTAAAAAATGAAAAAAGAGGAGTGGATCGGCCGGAGATACGGCCCTGCTCGTCGCTCCCCTAAAAAATTAAAAAATAGGAGCGGATCAGCCGGAGATACGGCCCTGCTCGACGCTCCCCTAAAAAATGAAAAAAGAGGAGAGTATCGGCCGGAGATACGGCCCTGCTCGACGCTCCCTAAAAAATGGAAAAAGAGGAGCGGATCGACCGGAGATACGGCCCTGCTCGACCTTCCCCTAAAAAAATGAAAAAAGAGGAGCGGATCGGCCGGAAATATGGCCCTGCTCGGCGCTCCCCTAAAAAATGAAAAAAGAGGAGCGGATCGGCCGGAGATACGGCCCTGCTCGACGCTCCCCTAAAAAAATGAAAAATGAGGAGCGGATCGGCCGGAGATACGGCCCTGCTCGACGCTCCCCTAAAAAAATGGAAAAAGAGGAGCGGATCGGCCGGAGATACGGCCCTGCTCGACCTTCCCCTAAAAAATGAAAAAAGAGGAGCGGATCGGCCGGAGATACGGCCCTCCTCGACGCTCCCCTAAAAAATGAAAAAAGAGGAGCGAATCGGCCGGAGATACGGCCCTGCTCGACCTTCCCCTAAAAAATGGAAAAAGAGAAGCGGATCGGCCGGAGATACGGCCCTGCTCGACGCTCCCCTAAAAAATGGAAAAAGAGGAGCGTATCGGCCGGAGATACGGCCCTGCTCGACCTTCCCCTAAAAAAATGAAAAAAGAGGAGCGGATCGGCCGGATATACGGCCCTGCTCGACGCTCCCCTAAAAAAATTAAAAAAGAGGAGAGGATCGGCCGGAGATACCGCCTTGCTCGACACTCCCCTAAAAAATGGAAAAAGAGGAGCGGATCGGCCGGAGATACCGCCCTGCTCGACGCTCCCCTAAAAAATGAAAAAAGAGAAGCGGATCGGCCGGAGATACGGCCCTGCTCGGCGCTCCCCTAAAAAATGAAAAAAGAGGATCGGATCGGCTGGAGACACGGCCCTGCTCGACGCTCCTCTAAAAAAATGAAAAAAGTGGAGCGGATCGGCCGGAGACACGGCCCTGCTCGACGCTCCCCTAAAAAATGGAAAAAGTGGAGCGGATCGGCCGGAGACACGGCCCTGCTCGATGCTCCCCTAAGAAAATCAAACACAGAAGCGGATCGGCCGGAGATAGGGCCCTGCTCGACGCTCCCCTAAGAAAATAAAAAAGAAGCGCGGATCGGCCGGAGATACGGCCCTGCTCGACGATCCCCTAAA
Source organism: Maratus speculifer (assembly GCA_964019185.1). NCBI lineage: Eukaryota > Metazoa > Arthropoda > Arachnida > Araneae > Salticidae > Maratus > Maratus speculifer. The sequence continues at coordinate 26,193,044 of OZ025297.1, forward strand.
AAATGAAAAAAGAGGAGCGGATCGGCCGGAGATACGGCCCTGCTTGACGCTCCCCTAAAAAATGGAAAAAGAGGATCGGATCGGCTGGAGATACGGCCCTGCTCGATGCTCCCCTAAAAAATGGAAAAAGAGGAGCGGATCAGCCGGAGATACGGCCCTGCTCGACCTTCCCCTAAAAAAATGAAAAAAAAGCGGATCGGCCGGAGATACGGCCCTGCTCGGCGTTCCCCTAAAAAAATGAAAAAAGAGGAGCGGATCGGCCGGAGATATGGCCCTGCTCGGCGCTCCCCTAAAAAAGTGAAAAAAGAGGAGCGGATCGGCCGGAGATACGGCCCTGCTCGACCTTCCCCTAAAAAAAGAAAAAAGAGGAGCGGATCGGCCGGAGATACGGCCCTGCTCGACGCTCCCCTAAAAAATGAAAAAAGAGGAGAGGATCGGCCGGAGATACGGCCCTGCTCGACGCTTCCGTAAAAAAATGAAAAAAGAGGAGAGTATCGGCCGGAGATACGGCCCTGCTCGACGCTCCCTAAAAAATGGAAAAAGAGGAGCGGATCGACCGGAGATACGGCCCTGCTCGACCTTCCCCTAAAAAAATGAAAAAAGAGGAGCGGATCGGCCGGAAATATGGCCCTGCTCGGCGCTCCCCTAAAAAATGAAAAAAGAGGAGCGGATCGGCCGGAGATACGGCCCTGCTCGACGCTCCCCTAAAAAAATGAAAAATGAGGAGCGGATCGGCCGGAGATACGGCCCTGCTCGACGCTCCCCTAAAAAAATGGAAAAAGAGGAGCGGATCGGCCGGAGATACGGCCCTGCTCGACCTTCCCCTAAAAAATGAAAAAAGAGGAGCGGATCGGCCGGAGATACGGCCCTCCTCGACGCTCCCCTAAAAAATGAAAAAAGAGGAGCGAATCGGCCGGAGATACGGCCCTGCTCGACCTTCCCCTAAAAAATGGAAAAAGAGAAGCGGATCGGCCGGAGATACGGCCCTGCTCGACGCTCCCCTAAAAAATGGAAAAAGAGGAGCGTATCGGCCGGAGATACGGCCCTGCTCGACCTTCCGATAAAAAAATGAAAAAAGAGGAGCGGATCGGCCGGATATACGGCCCTGCTCGACGCTCCCCTAAAAAAATGAAAAGAGGGGAGAGGATCGGCCGGAGATACGGCCCTGCTCGACGCTCCCCTAAAAAAATTAAAAAAGAGGAGAGGATCGGCCGGAGATACCGCCCTGCTCGACGCTCCCCTAAAAAATGGAAAAAGAGGAGCGGATCGGAGGGAGATACGGCCCTGCTCGACCTTCCCCTAAAAAATGAAAAAAGAGAAGCGGATCGGCCGGAGACACGGCCCTGCTCGACGCTCCTCTAAAAAAATGAAAAAAGTGGAGCGGATCGGCCGGAGACACGGCCCTGCTCGACGCTCCCCTAAAAAATGGAAAAAGAGGAGCGTATCGGCCGGAGATACGGCCCTGCTCGACCTTCCCCTAAAAAAATGAAAAAAGAGGAGCGGATCGGCCGGATATACGGCCCTGCTCAACGCTCCCCTAAAAAATGAAAAAAGAGGAGAGGATCGGTTGGAGATACGGCCCTGCTCGACGCTCCTCTAAAAATGGAAAAAGAGGAGCGGATCGGCCGTATATACGGCCCTGCTCGACGCTCCCGTAAAAAATGAAAAAAGAGGAGAGGATCGGCCGGAGATACGGCCCTGCTCGACGCTCCCCTAAAAAATGGAAAAAGAGGAGCGGATCGGCCGGAGATACGGCCCTGCTCGACCTTCCCCTAAAAAAATGAAAAAAGAGGAGCGGATCGGCCGGACATAAGACCCTGCTCGGCGCTCCCCTATAAAAAGAAAAAAGAGGAGCGGATCGGCCGGAGATACGGCCCTGCTCGGCGCTCCCCTAAAAAATGAAAAAAGAGGAGCGGATCGTCCGGAGATACGGCCCTGCTCGACCTTCCCCTAAAAAATGAAAAAAGAGGAGCGGATCGGCCGGAGATACGGCCCTGCTCGACGCTCCTCTAAAAAAATGAAAAAAGAGGAGCGGAACGGCCGGAGATACGGCCCTGCTCGACCTTCCCCTAAAAAAATGAAAAAAGAGGAGCGGATCGGCCGGAGATACGTCCCTGCTCGAAGCTCCCGTAAAAAATGGAAAAAGAGGAACGGATCGGCCGGAGATACGGCCCTCCTCGACGCTCCCCTAAAAAATGAAAAAAGAGGAGAGGATCGGCCGGAGATACGGCCCTGCTCGACGCTCCCCTAAAAAATGGAAAAAGAGGAGCGGATCGGCTGGATATACGGCCCTGCTCGACGCTCCCCTAAAAAAATGAAAAAAAAAGAGGAGAGGATCGGCCGGAGATACGGCCCTGCTCGACGCTCCCCTAAAAATGGAAAAAGAGGAGCGGATCGGCCGGAGATACGGCCCTGCTCGACCTCCCTCTAAAAAATGAAAAAAGAGGAGTGGATCGGCCGGAGATACGGCCCTGCTCGTCGCTCCCCAAAAAAATGAAAAAAGAGGAGAGGATCGGCCGGAGATACGGCCCTGCTCGACGCTCCCGTAAAAAAATGAAAAAAGAGGAGAGTATCGGCCGGAGATACGGCCCTGCTCGACGCTCCCTAAAAAATGGAAAAAGAGGAGCGGATCGACCGGAGATACGGCCCTGCTCGACCTTCCCCTAAAAAAATGAAAAAAGAGGAGCGGATCGGCCGGAAATAGGGCCCTGCTCGGCGCTCCCCTAAAAAATGAAAAAAGAGGAGCGGATCGGCCGGAGATACGGCCCTGCTCGACGCTCCCCTAAAAAAATGAAAAATGAGGAGCGGATCGGCCGGAGATACGGCCCTGCTCGACGCTCCCCTAAAAAAATGGAAAAAGAGGAGCGGATCGGCCGGAGATACGGCCCTGCTCGACCTTCCCCTAAAAAATGAAAAAAGAGGAGCGGATCGGCCGGAGATACGGCCCTCCTCGACGCTCCCCTAAAAAATGAAAAAAGAGGAGCGAATCGGCCGGAGATACGGCCCTGCTCGACCTTCCCCTAAAAAATGGAAAAAGAGAAGCGGATCGGCCGGAGATACGGCCCTGCTCGACGCTCCCCTAAAAAATGGAAAAAGAGGAGCGTATCGGCCGGAGATACGGCCCTGCTCGACCTTCCCCTAAAAAAATGAAAAAAGAGGAGCGGATCGGCCGGATATACGGCCCTGCTCGACGCTCCCCTAAAAAAATTAAAAAAGAGGAGAGGATCGGCCGGAGATACCGCCCTGCTCGACGCTCCCCTAAAAAATGGAAAAAGAGGAGCGGATCGGCAGGAGATACCGCCCTGCTCGACGCTCCCCTAAAAAATGAAAAAAGAGAAGCGGATCGGCCGGAGATACGGCCCTGCTCGGCGCTCCCCTAAGAAAATAAAAAAGAAGCGCGGATCGGCCGGAGATACGGCCCTGCTCGACGATCCCCTAAAAAATGAAAAAAGAGGAGCGGATCGGCCGGAGATACGGCCCTGCTTGACGCTCCCCTAAAAAATGGAAAAAGAGGATCGGATCGGCTGGAGATACGGCCCTGCTCGATGCTCCCCTAAAAAATGGAAAAAGAGGAGCGGATCAGCCGGAGATAGGGCCCTGCTCGACCTTCCCCTAAAAAAATGAAAAAAAAGCGGATCGGCCGGAGATACGGCCCTGCTCGGCGTTCCCCTAAAAAAATGAAAAAAGGGTAGCGGATCGGCCGGAGATATGGCCCTGCTCGGCGCTCCCCTAAAAAAGTGAAAAAAGAGGAGCGGATCGGCCGGAGATACGGCCCTGCTCGACCTTCCCCTAAAAAAAGAAAAAAGAGGAGCGGATCGGCCGGAGATACGGCCCTGCTCGACGCTCCCCTAAAAAATGAAAAAAGAGGAGAGGATCGGCCGGAGATACGGCCCTGCTCGACGCTCCCGTAAAAAAATGAAAAAAGAGGAGAGTATCGGCCGGAGATACGGCCCTGCTCGACGCTCCCTAAAAAATGGAAAAAGAGGAGCGGATCGACCGGAGATACGGCCCTGCTCGACCTTCCCCTAAAAAAATGAAAAAAGAGGAGCGGATCGGCCGGAAATATGGCCCTGCTCGGCGCTCCCCTAAAAAATGAAAAAAGAGGAGCGGATCGGCCGGAGATACGGCCCTGCTCGACGCTCCCCTAAAAAAATGAAAAATGAGGAGCGGATCGGCCGGAGATACGGCCCTGCTCGACGCTCCCCTAAAAAAATGGAAAAAGAGGAGCGGATCGGCCGGAGATACGGCCCTGCTCGACCTTCCCCTAAAAAATGAAAAAAGAGGAGCGGATCGGCCGGAGATACGGCCCTCCTCGACGCTCCCCTAAAAAATGAAAAAAGAGGAGCGAATCGGCCGGAGATACGGCCCTGCTCGACCTTCCCCTAAAAAATGGAAAAAGAGAAGCGGATCGGCCGGAGATACGGCCCTGCTCGACGCTCCCCTAAAAAATGGAAAAAGAGGAGCGTATCGGCCGGAGATACGGCCCTGCTCGACCTTCCGATAAAAAAATGAAAAAAGAGGAGCGGATCGGCCGGATATACGGCCCTGCTCGACGCTCCCCTAAAAAAATGAAAAGAGGGGAGAGGATCGGCCGGAGATACGGCCCTGCTCGACGCTCCCCTAAAAAAATTAAAAAAGAGGAGAGGATCGGCCGGAGATACCGCCCTGCTCGACGCTCCCCTAAAAAATGGAAAAAGAGGAGCGGATCGGAGGGAGATACGGCCCTGCTCGACCTTCCCCTAAAAAATGAAAAAAGAGAAGCGGATCGGCCGGAGACACGGCCCTGATCGACGCTCCTCTAAAAAAATGAAAAAAGTGGAGCGGATCGGCCGGAGACACGGCCCTGCTCGACGCTCCCCTAAAAAATGGAAAAAGTGGAGCGGATCGGCCGGAGACACGGCCCTGCTCGATGCTCCCCTAAGAAAATCAAACACAGAAGCGGATCGGCCGGAGATAGGGCCCTGCTCGACGCTCCCCTAAGAAAATAAAAAAGAAGCGCGGATCGGCCGGAGATACGGCCCTGCTCGGCGCTCCCCTAAAAAATGAAAAAAGAGGAGCGGATCGTCCGGAGATACGGCCCTGCTCGACCTTCCCCTAAAAAATGAAAAAAGAGGAGCGGATCGGCCGGAGATACGGCCCTGCTCGACGCTCCTCTAAAAAAATGAAAAAAGAGGAGCGGAACGGCCGGAGATACGGCCCTGCTCGACCTTCCCCTAAAAAAATGAAAAAAGAGGAGCGGATCGGCCGGAGATACGTCCCTGCTCGAAGCTCCCGTAAAAAATGGAAAAAGAGGAACGGATCGGCCGGAGATACGGCCCTCCTCGACGCTCCCCTAAAAAATGAAAAAAGAGGAGAGGATCGGCCGGAGATACGGCCCTGCTCGACGCTCCCCTAAAAAATGGAAAAAGAGGAGCGGATCGGCTGGATATACGGCCCTGCTCGACGCTCCCCTAAAAAAATGAAAAAAAAAGAGGAGAGGATCGGCCGGAGATACGGCCCTGCTCGACGCTCCCCTAAAAATGGAAAAAGAGGAGCGGATCGGCCGGAGATACGGCCCTGCTCGACCTCCCTCTAAAAAATGAAAAAAGAGGAGTGGATCGGCCGGAGATACGGCCCTGCTCGTCGCTCCCCTAAAAAATGAAAAAAGAGGAGCGGATCAGCCGGAGATACGGCCCTGCTCGACGCTCCCCTAAAAAATGAAAAAAGAGGAGAGTATCGGCCGGAGATACGGCCCTGCTCGACGCTCCCTAAAAAATGGAAAAAGAGGAGCGGATCGACCGGAGATACGGCCCTGCTCGACCTTCCCCTAAAAAAATGAAAAAAGAGGAGCGGATCGGCCGGAAATATGGCCCTGCTCGGCGCTCCCCTAAAAAATGAAAAAAGAGGAGCGGATCGGCCGGAGATACGGCCCTGCTCGACGCTCCCCTAAAAAAATGAAAAATGAGGAGCGGATCGGCCGGAGATACGGCCCTGCTCGACGCTCCCCTAAAAAAATGGAAAAAGAGGAGCGGATCGGCCGGAGATACGGCCCTGCTCGACCTTCCCCTAAAAAATGAAAAAAGAGGAGCGGATCGGCCGGAGATACGGCCCTCCTCGACGCTCCCCTAAAAAATGAAAAAAGAGGAGCGAATCGGCCGGAGATACGGCCCTGCTCGACCTTCCCCTAAAAAATGGAAAAAGAGAAGCGGATCGGCCGGAGATACGGCCCTGCTCGACGCTCCCCTAAAAAATGGAAAAAGAGGAGCGTATCGGCCGGAGATACGGCCCTGCTCGACCTTCCCCTAAAAAAATGAAAAAAGAGGAGCGGATCGGCCGGATATACGGCCCTGCTCGACGCTCCCCTAAAAAAATTAAAAAAGAGGAGAGGATCGGCCGGAGATACCGCCTTGCTCGACACTCCCCTAAAAAATGGAAAAAGAGGAGCGGATCGGCCGGAGATACCGCCCTGCTCGACGCTCCCCTAAAAAATGAAAAAAGAGAAGCGGATCGGCCGGAGATACGGCCCTGCTCGGCGCTCCCCTAAAAAATGAAAAAAGAGGATCGGATCGGCTGGAGACACGGCCCTGCTCGACGCTCCTCTAAAAAAATGAAAAAAGTGGAGCGGATCGGCCGGAGACACGGCCCTGCTCGACGCTCCCCTAAAAAATGGAAAAAGTGGAGCGGATCGGCCGGAGACACGGCCCTGCTCGATGCTCCCCTAAGAAAATCAAACACAGAAGCGGATCGGCCGGAGATAGGGCCCTGCTCGACGCTCCCCTAAGAAAATAAAAAAGAAGCGCGGATCGGCCGGAGATACGGCCCTGCTCGACGATCCCCTAAAAAATGAAAAAAGAGGAGCGGATCGGCCGGAGATACGGCCCTGCTTGACGCTCCCCTAAAAAATGGAAAAAGAGGATCGGATCGGCTGGAGATACGGCCCTGCTCGATGCTCCCCTAAAAAATGGAAAAAGAGGAGCGGATCAGCCGGAGATACGGCCCTGCTCGACCTTCCCCTAAAAAAATGAAAAAAAAGCGGATCGGCCGGAGATACGGCCCTGCTCGGCGTTCCCCTAAAAAAATGAAAAAAGAGGAGCGGATCGGCCGGAGATATGGCCCTGCTCGGCGCTCCCCTAAAAAAGTGAAAAAAGAGGAGCGGATCGGCCGGAGATACGGCCCTGCTCGACCTTCCCCTAAAAAAAGAAAAAAGAGGAGCGGATCGGCCGGAGATACGGCCCTGCTCGACGCTCCCCTAAAAAATGAAAAAAGAGGAGAGGATCGGCCGGAGATACGGCCCTGCTCGACGCTCCCGTAAAAAAATGAAAAAAGAGGAGAGTATCGGCCGGAGATACGGCCCTGCTCGACGCTCCCTAAAAAATGGAAAAAGAGGAGCGGATCGACCGGAGATACGGCCCTGCTCGACCTTCCCCTAAAAAAATGAAAAAAGAGGAGCGGATCGGCCGGATATACGGCCCTGCTCGACGCTCCCCTAAAAAAATGAAAAAAAAAGAGGAGAGGATCGGCCGGAGATACGGCCCTGCTCGACGCTCCCCTAAAAATGGAAAAAGAGGAGCGGATCGGCCGGAGATACGGCCCTGCTCGACCTCCCTCTAAAAAATGAAAAAAGAGGAGTGGATCGGCCGGAGATACGGCCCTGCTCGTCGCTCCCCTAAAAAATGAAAAAAGAGGAGCGGATCAGCCGGAGATACGGCCCTGCTCGACGCTCCCCTAAAAAATGAAAAAAGAGGAGAGTATCGGCCGGAGATACGGCCCTGCTCGACGCTCCCTAAAAAATGGAAAAAGAGGAGCGGATCGACCGGAGATACGGCCCTGCTCGACCTTCCCCTAAAAAAATGAAAAAAGAGGAGCGGATCGGCCGGAAATATGGCCCTGCTCGGCGCTCCCCTAAAAAATGAAAAAAGAGGAGCGGATCGGCCGGAGATACGGCCCTGCTCGACGCTCCCCTAAAAAAATGAAAAATGAGGAGCGGATCGGCCGGAGATACGGCCCTGCTCGACGCTCCCCTAAAAAAATGGAAAAAGAGGAGCGGATCGGCCGGAGATACGGCCCTGCTCGACCTTCCCCTAAAAAATGAAAAAAGAGGAGCGGATCGGCCGGAGATACGGCCCTCCTCGACGCTCCCCTAAAAAATGAAAAAAGAGGAGCGAATCGGCCGGAGATACGGCCCTGCTCGACCTTCCCCTAAAAAATGGAAAAAGAGAAGCGGATCGGCCGGAGATACGGCCCTGCTCGACGCTCCCCTAAAAAATGGAAAAAGAGGAGCGTATCGGCCGGAGATACGGCCCTGCTCGACCTTCCCCTAAAAAAATGAAAAAAGAGGAGCGGATCGGCCGGATATACGGCCCTGCTCGACGCTCCCCTAAAAAAATTAAAAAAGAGGAGAGGATCGGCCGGAGATACCGCCTTGCTCGACACTCCCCTAAAAAATGGAAAAAGAGGAGCGGATCGGCCGGAGATACCGCCCTGCTCGACGCTCCCCTAAAAAATGAAAAAAGAGAAGCGGATCGGCCGGAGATACGGCCCTGCTCGGCGCTCCCCTAAAAAATGAAAAAAGAGGATCGGATCGGCTGGAGACACGGCCCTGCTCGACGCTCCTCTAAAAAAATGAAAAAAGTGGAGCGGATCGGCCGGAGACACGGCCCTGCTCGACGCTCCCCTAAAAAATGGAAAAAGTGGAGCGGATCGGCCGGAGACACGGCCCTGCTCGATGCTCCCCTAAGAAAATCAAACACAGAAGCGGATCGGCCGGAGATAGGGCCCTGCTCGACGCTCCCCTAAGAAAATAAAAAAGAAGCGCGGATCGGCCGGAGATACGGCCCTGCTCGACGATCCCCTAAAAAATGAAAAAAGAGGAGCGGATCGGCCGGAGATACGGCCCTGCTTGACGCTCCCCTAAAAAATGGAAAAAGAGGATCGGATCGGCTGGAGATACGGCCCTGCTCGATGCTCCCCTAAAAAATGGAAAAAGAGGAGCGGATCAGCCGGAGATACGGCCCTGCTCGACCTTCCCCTAAAAAAATGAAAAAAAAGCGGATCGGCCGGAGATACGGCCCTGCTCGGCGTTCCCCTAAAAAAATGAAAAAAGAGGAGCGGATCGGCCGGAGATATGGCCCTGCTCGGCGCTCCCCTAAAAAAGTGAAAAAAGAGGAGCGGATCGGCCGGAGATACGGCCCTGCTCGACCTTCCCCTAAAAAAAGAAAAAAGAGGAGCGGATCGGCCGGAGATACGGCCCTGCTCGACGCTCCCCTAAAAAATGAAAAAAGAGGAGAGGATCGGCCGGAGATACGGCCCTGCTCGACGCTCCCGTAAAAAAATGAAAAAAGAGGAGAGTATCGGCCGGAGATACGGCCCTGCTCGACGCTCCCTAAAAAATGGAAAAAGAGGAGCGGATCGACCGGAGATACGGCCCTGCTCGACCTTCCCCTAAAAAAATGAAAAAAGAGGAGCGGATCGGCCGGAAATATGGCCCTGCTCGGCGCTCCCCTAAAAAATGAAAAAAGAGGAGCGGATCGGCCGGAGATACGGCCCTGCTCGACGCTCCCCTAAAAAAATGAAAAATGAGGAGCGGATCGGCCGGAGATACGGCCCTGCTCGACGCTCCCCTAAAAAAATGGAAAAAGAGGAGCGGATCGGCCGGAGATACGGCCCTGCTCGACCTTCCCCTAAAAAATGAAAAAAGAGGAGCGGATCGGCCGGAGATACGGCCCTCCTCGACGCTCCCCTAAAAAATGAAAAAAGAGGAGCGAATCGGCCGGAGATACGGCCCTGCTCGACCTTCCCCTAAAAAATGGAAAAAGAGAAGCGGATCGGCCGGAGATACGGCCCTGCTCGACGCTCCCCTAAAAAATGGAAAAAGAGGAGCGTATCGGCCGGAGATACGGCCCTGCTCGACCTTCCGATAAAAAAATGAAAAAAGAGGAGCGGATCGGCCGGATATACGGCCCTGCTCGACGCTCCCCTAAAAAAATGAAAAGAGGGGAGAGGATCGGCCGGAGATACGGCCCTGCTCGACGCTCCCCTAAAAAAATTAAAAAAGAGGAGAGGATCGGCCGGAGATACCGCCCTGCTCGACGCTCCCCTAAAAAATGGAAAAAGAGGAGCGGATCGGAGGGAGATACGGCCCTGCTCGACCTTCCCCTAAAAAATGAAAAAAGAGAAGCGGATCGGCCGGAGACACGGCCCTGCTCGACGCTCCTCTAAAAAAATGAAAAAAGTGGAGCGGATCGGCCGGAGACACGGCCCTGCTCGACGCTCCCCTAAAAAATGGAAAAAGTGGAGCGGATCGGCCGGAGACACGGCCCTGCTCGATGCTCCCCTAAGAAAATCAAACACAGAAGCGGATCGGCCGGAGATAGGGCCCTGCTCGACGCTCCCCTAAGAAAATAAAAAAGAAGCGCGGATCGGCCGGAGATACGGCCCTGCTCGACGATCCCCTAAAAAATGAAAAAAGAGGAGCGGATCGGCCGGAGATACGGCCCTGCTTGACGCTCCCCTAAAAAATGGAAAAAGAGGATCGGATCGGCTGGAGATACGGCCCTGCTCGATGCTCCCCTAAAAAATGGAAAAAGAGGAGCGGATCAGCCGGAGATACGGCCCTGCTCGACCTTCCCCTAAAAAAATGAAAAAAGAGGGGAGGATCGGCCGGAGATACGGCCCTGCTCGGCGTTCCCCTAAAAAAATGAAAAAAGAGGAGCGGATCGGCCGGAGATATGGCCCTGCTCGGCGCTCCCCTAAAAAAGTGAAAAAAGAGGAGCGGATCGGCCGGAGATACGGCCCTGCTCGACCTTCCCCTAAAAAAAGAAAAAAGAGGAGCGGATCGGCCGGAGATACGGCCTTGCTCGACGCTCCTCTAAAAAAATGAAAAAAGAGGAGCGGATCGGCCGGAGATACGGCCCTGCTCGACGCTCCCCTATAAAATGGAAAAAGAGAAGCGGATCGGCCGGAAATACGGCCCTGCTCGACGCTCCCCTAAAAAATGGAAACAGAGGAGCGTATCGGCCGGAGATACGGCCCTGCTCGACCTTCCCATAAAAAATGAAAAAAGAGGAGCGGATCGGCCGGATATACGGCCCTGCTCGACGCTCCCATAAAAAAATGAAAAAAGAGGGGAGGATCGGCCGGAGATACGGCCCTGCTCGACGCTCCCCTAAAAAATGGAAAAAGAGGAGCGGATCGGCCGGAGATACGGCCCTGCTCGACCCTCCCCTAAAAAAATGAAAAAAGAGGAGCGGATCGGCCGGAGATACGGCTCTACTAGGCGCTCCCCTAAAAAAATGAAAAAAAAGGAGCGGATCGGCCGGAGATACGGCCCTGCTCGGCGCTCCCCTAAAAAAATAAAAAAGAGGAGCGGATCGGAGGGAGATACGGCCCTGCTCGACCTTCCCCTAAAAAATGAAAAAAGAGGAGCGGATCGGCCGGAGATACGGCCCTGCTCGACGCTCCCCTAAAAAATGAAAAAAGAGGAGCAGATCGGCCGGAGATACGGCCCTGCTCGGCGCTCCCCTAAAAAAATAAAAAAGAGGAGCGGATCGGCCGGAGATACGGCCCTGCTCGACCTTCCCCTAAAAAATGAAAAAAGAGGAGCGGATCGGCCGGAGATACGGCCCTGCTCGACGCTCCCCTAAAAAATGAAAAAAGAGGAGCGGATCGGCCGGAGATACGGCCCTGCTCGACGCTCCCCTAAAAAATCGAAAAAGAGAAGCGGATCGGCCGGAGATACGGCCCTGCTCGACGCTCCCCTGAAAAATGGAAAAAGAGGAGCTGATCGGCCGGAGATACGGCCCTGCTCGACCTTCCCCTAAAAAATGAAAAAAGAGGAGCGGATCGGCCGGAGATACGGCCCTGCTCGACGCTCCCCTAAAAAATGAAAAAAGAGGAGCGGATCGGCCGGAGATACGGCCCTGCTCGACGCTCCCCTAAAAAAATGAAAAAAGAGGAGCGGATCGGTCGGAGATACGACCCTGCTCCCCGCTCCCGTAAAAAATGGAAAAAGAGGAGCGGATCGGCCGGAGATACGGCCCTGCTCGTCCTTCCCCTAAAAAAAGAAAAAAGAGGAGCGGATCGGCCGGAGACACGGCCCTGCTCGACGCTCCTCTAAAAAAATGAAAAAAGAGGAGCGGATCTGCCGGACACACGGCCCTGCTCGACGCTCCCCTAAAAAATGGAAAAAGAGAAGCGGATCAGCCGGAGATACGGCTCTGCTCGACGCTCACCTAAGAAAATGAAAAAAGAGGAGCGGATCGACCGGAGAAACGGCCCTGCTCGATGCTCCCCTAAGAAAATCAAATCAGGAGCGGATCGGCCGGAGATACGGCCCTGCTCGACGCTCCCCTAAGAAAATAAAAAGAGGCTAGGATCGGCCGGAGATACGGCCCTGCTCGATGATCCCCTAAAAAATGAAAAAAGAGGAGCGGATCGGCCGGAGATACGGCCCTGCTTGACGCTCCCCTAAAAAATGGAAAAAGAGGATCGGATCGGCTGGAGATACGGCCCTGCTCGACGCTCCCCTAAAAAATGGAAAAAGAGGAGCGTATCGGCCGGAGATACGGCCCTGCTCGACCTTCCCATAAATAATGAAAAAAGAGGAGCGGATCGGCCGGATATACGGCCCTGCTCGACGCTCCCATAAAAAAAAGAAAAAAGAGGGGAGGATCGGCCGGAGATACGGCCCTGCTCGACGCTCCCCTAAAAAATGGAAAAAGAGGAGCGGATCGGCCGGAGATACGGCCCTGTTCGACCCTCCCCTAAAAAAATGAAAAAAGAGGAGCGGATCGGTCGGATATACGGCCCTACTAGGCGCTCCCCTAAAAAAATGAAAAAAGAGGAGCGGATCGGCCGGAGATACGGCCCTGCTCGGCGCTCCCCTAAAAAAATAAAAAAGAGGAGCGGATCGGCCGGAGATACGGCCATGCTCGACCTTCCCCTAAAAAATGAAAAAAGAGGAGCGGATCGGCCGGAGATACGGCCCTGCTCGACACTCCCCTAAAAAATGAAAAAAGAGGAGCGGATCGGCCGGAGATACATCCCTGCTCGACGCTCCCCAAAAAATCGAAAAAGAGAAGCGGATCGGCCGGAGATACGGCCCTGCTCGACGCTCCCCTGAAAAATGGAAAAAGAGGAGCTGATCGGCCGGAGATACGGCCCTGCTCGACTTTCCCCTACAAAAATGAAAAAAGAGGAGCGGATCGGCCGGAGATACGGCCCTGCTCGACGCTCCCGTAAAAAAATGAAAAAAGAGGAGAGTATCGGCCGGAGATACGGCCCTGCTCGACGCTCCCTAAAAAATGGAAAAAGAGGAGCGGATCGACCGGAGATACGGCCCTGCTCGACCTTCCCCTAAAAAAATGAAAAAAGAGGAGCGGATCGGCCGGAAATATGGCCCTGCTCGGCGCTCCCCTAAAAAATGAAAAAAGAGGAGCGGATCGGCCGGAGATACGGCCCTGCTCGACGCTCCCCTAAAAAAATGAAAAATGAGGAGCGGATCGGCCGGAGATACGGCCCTGCTCGACGCTCCCCTAAAAAAATGGAAAAAGAGGAGCGGATCGGCCGGAGATACGGCCCTGCTCGACCTTCCCCTAAAAAATGAAAAAAGAGGAGCGGATCGGCCGGAGATACGGCCCTCCTCGACGCTCCCCTAAAAAATGAAAAAAGAGGAGCGAATCGGCCGGAGATACGGCCCTGCTCGACCTTCCCCTAAAAAATGGAAAAAGAGAAGCGGATCGGCCGGAGATACGGCCCTGCTCGACGCTCCCCTAAAAAATGGAAAAAGAGGAGCGTATCGGCCGGAGATACGGCCCTGCTCGACCTTCCCCTAAAAAAATGAAAAAAGAGGAGCGGATCGGCCGGATATACGGCCCTGCTCGACGCTCCCCTAAAAAAATTAAAAAAGAGGAGAGGATCGGCCGGAGATACCGCCCTGCTCGACGCTCCCCTAAAAAATGGAAAAAGAGGAGCGGATCGGCCGGAGATACCGCCCTGCTCGACGCTCCCCTAAAAAATGAAAAAAGAGAAGCGGATCGGCCGGAGATACGGCCCTGCTCGGCGCTCCCCTAAAAAATGAAAAAAGAGGATCGGATCGGCTGGAGACACGGCCCTGCTCGACGCTCCTCTAAAAAAATGAAAAAAGTGGAGCGGATCGGCCGGAGACACGGCCCTGCTCGACGCTCCCCTAAAAAATGGAAAAAGTGGAGCGGATCGGCCGGAGACACGGCCCTGCTCGATGCTCCCCTAAGAAAATCAAACACAGAAGCGGATCGGCCGGAGATAGGGCCCTGCTCGACGCTCCCCTAAGAAAATAAAAAAGAAGCGCGGATCGGCCGGAGATACGGCCCTGCTCGACGATCCCCTAAAAAATGAAAAAAGAGGAGCGGATCGGCCGGAGATACGGCCCTGCTTGACGCTCCCCTAAAAAATGGAAAAAGAGGATCGGATCGGCTGGAGATACGGCCCTGCTCGATGCTCCCCTAAAAAATGGAAAAAGAGGAGCAGTCAGCCGGAGATACGGCCCTGCTCGACCTTCCCCTAAAAAAATGAAAAAAAAGCGGATCGGCCGGAGATACGGCCCTGCTCGGCGTTCCCCTAAAAAAATGAAAAAAGAGGAGCGGATCGGCCGGAGATATGGCCCTGCTCGGCGCTCCCCTAAAAAAGTGAAAAAAGAGGAGCGGATCGGCCGGAGATACGGCCCTGCTCGACGATCCCCTAAAAAATGAAAAAAGAGGAGCGGATCGGCCGGAGATACGGCCCTGCTCGACGATCCCCTAAAAAATGAAAAAAGAGGAGCGGATCGGCCGGAGATACGGCCCTGCTCGACGCTCCCCTAAAAAATGAAAAAAGAGGAGAGGATCGGCCGGAGATACGGCCCTGCTCGACGCTCCCGTAAAAAAATGAAAAAAGAGGAGAGTATCGGCCGGAGATACGGCCCTGCTCGACGCTCCCTAAAAAATGGAAAAAGAGGAGCGGATCGACCGGAGATACGGCCCTGCTCGACCTTCCCCTAAAAAAATGAAAAAAGAGGAGCGGATCGGCCGGAAATATGGCCCTGCTCGGCGCTCCCCTAAAAAATGAAAAAAGAGGAGCGGATCGGCCGGAGATACGGCCCTGCTCGACGCTCCCCTAAAAAAATGAAAAATGAGGAGCGGATCGGCCGGAGATACGGCCCTGCTCGACGCTCCCCTAAAAAAATGGAAAAAGAGGAGCGGATCGGCCGGAGATACGGCCCTGCTCGACCTTCCCCTAAAAAATGAAAAACGAGGAGCGGATCGGCCGGAGATACGGCCCTCCTCGACGCTCCCCTAAAAAATGAAAAAAGAGGAGCGAATCGGAGGGAGATACGGCCCTGCTCGACCTTCCCCTAAAAAATGAAAAAAGAGAAGCGGATCGGCCGGAGACACGGCCCTGCTCGACGCTCCTCTAAAAAAATGAAAAAAGTGGAGCGGATCGGCCGGAGACACGGCCCTGCTCGACGCTCCCCTAAAAAATGGAAAAAGTGGAGCGGATCGGCCGGAGACACGGCCCTGCTCGATGCTCCCCTAAGAAAATCAAACACAGAAGCGGATCGGCCGGAGATAGGGCCCTGCTCGACGCTCCCCTAAGAAAATAAAAAAGAAGCGCGGATCGGCCGGAGATACGGCCCTGCTCGACGATCCCCTAAAAAATGAAAAAAGAGGAGCGGATCGGCCGGAGATACGGCCCTGCTTGACGCTCCCCTAAAAAATGGAAAAAGAGGATCGGATCGGCTGGAGATACGGCCCTGCTCGATGCTCCCCTAAAAAATGGAAAAAGAGGAGCGGATCAGCCGGAGATACGGCCCTGCTCGACCTTCCCCTAAAAAAATGAAAAAAAGCGGATCGGCCGGAGATACGGCCCTGCTCGGCGTTCCCCTAAAAAAAAGAAAAAAGAGGAGCGGATCGGCCGGAGATATGGCCCTGCTCGGCGCTCCCCTAAAAAAGTGAAAAAAGAGGAGCGGATCGGCCGGAGATACGGCCCTGCTCGACCTTCCCCTAAAAAAAGAAAAAAGAGGAGCGGATCGGCCGGAGATACGGCCTTGCTCGACGCTCCTCTAAAAAAATGAAAAAAGAGGAGCGGATCGGCCGGAGATACGGCCCCGCTCGACGCTCCCCTATAAAATGGAAAAAGAGAAGCGGATCGGCCGGAAATACGGCCCTGCTCGACGCTCCCCTAAAAAATGGAAACAGAGGAGCGTATCGGCCGGAGATACGGCCCTGCTCGACCTTCCCCTAAAAAAATGAAAAAAGAGGAGCGGATCGGCCGGAGATACGGCCCTGCTCGACGCTCCCCTATAAAATGGAAAAAGAGAAGCGGATCGGCCGGAAATACGGCCCTGCTCGACGCTCCAATAAAAAATGGAAAAAGAGGAGCGGATCAGCCGGAGATACGGCCCTGCTCGACCTTCCCCTAAAAAAATGAAAAAAGAGGGGAGGATCGGCCGGAGATACGGCCCTGCTCGGCGTTCCCCTAAAAAAATGAAAAAAGAGGAGCGGATCGGCCGGAGATATGGCCCTGCTCGGCGCTCCCCTAAAAAAGTGAAAAAAGAGGAGCGGATCGGCCGGAGATACGGCCCTGCTCGACCTTCCCCGAAAAAAAGAAAAAAGAGGAGCGGATCGGCCGGAGATACGGCCTTGCTCGACGCTCCTCTAAAAAAATGAAAAAAGAGGAGCGGATCGGCCGGAGATACGGCCCTGCTCGACGCTCCCCTATAAAATGGAAAAAGAGAAGCGGATCGGCCGGAAATACGGCCCTGCTCGACGCTCCCCTAAAAAATGGAAACAGAGGAGCGTATCGGCCGGAGATACGGCCCTGCTCGACCTTCCCATAAAAAATGAAAAAAGAGGAGCGGATCGGCCGGATATACGGCCCTGCTCGACGCTCCCATAAAAAAATGAAAAAAGAGGGGAGGATCGGCCGGAGATACGGCCCTGCTCGACGCTCCCCTAAAAAATGGAAAAAGAGGAGCGGATCGGCCGGAGATACGGCCCTGCTCGACCCTCCCCTAAAAAAATGAAAAAAGAGGAGCGGATCGGCCGGAGATACGGCTCTACTAGGCGCTCCCCTAAAAAAATGAAAAAAAAGGAGCGGATCGGCCGGAGATACGGCCCTGCTCGGCGCTCCCCTAAAAAAATAAAAAAGAGGAGCGGATCGGAGGGAGATACGGCCCTGCTCGACCTTCCCCTAAAAAATGAAAAAAGAGGAGCGGATCGGCCGGAGATACGGCCCTGCTCGACGCTCCCCTAAAAAATGAAAAAAGAGGAGCAGATCGGCCGGAGATACGGCCCTGCTCGGCGCTCCCCTAAAAAAATAAAAAAGAGGAGCGGATCGGCCGGAGATACGGCCCTGCTCGACCTTCCCCTAAAAAATGAAAAAAGAGGAGCGGATCGGCCGGAGATACGGCCCTGCTCGACGCTCCCCTAAAAAATGAAAAAAGAGGAGCGGATCGGCCGGAGATACGGCCCTGCTCGACGCTCCTTTAAAAAATCGAAAAAGAGAAGCGGATCGGCCGGAGATACGGCCCTGCTCGACGCTCCCCTGAAAAATGGAAAAAGAGGAGCTGATCGGCCGGAGATACGGCCCTGCTCGACCTTCCCCTAAAAAATGAAAAAAGAGGAGCGGATCGGCCGGAGATACGGCCCTGCTCGACGCTCCCCTAAAAAATGAAAAAAGAGGAGCGGATCGGTCGGAGATACGACCCTGCTCCCCGCTCCCGTAAAAAATGGAAAAAGAGGAGCGGATCGGCCGGAGATACGGCCCTGCTCGTCCTTCCCCTAAAAAAAGAAAAAAGAGGAGCGGATCGGCCGGAGACACGGCCCTGCTCGACGCTCCTCTAAAAAAATGAAAAAAGAGGAGCGGATCTGCCGGAGACACGGCCCTGCTCGACGCTCCCCTAAAAAATGGAAAAAGAGAAGCGGATCAGCCGGAGATACGGCTCTGCTCGACGCTCACCTAAGAAAATGAAAAAAGAGGAGCGGATCGACCGGAGATACGGCCCTGCTCGATGCTCCCCTAAGAAAATCAAATCAGGAGCGGATCGGCCGGAGATACGGCCCTGCTCGACGCTCCCCTAAGAAAATAAAAAGAGGCTAGGATCGGCCGGAGATACGGCCCTGCTCGATGATCCCCTAAAAAATGAAAAAAGAGGAGCGGATCGGCCGGAGATACGGCCCTGCTTGACGCTCCCCTAAAAAATGGAAAAAGAGGATCGGATCGGCTGGAGATACGGCCCTGCTCGACGCTCCCCTAAAAAATGGAAAAAGAGGAGCGTATCGGCCGGAGATACGGCCCTGCTCGACCTTCCCATAAATAATGAAAAAAGAGGAGCGGATCGGCCGGATATACGGCCCTGCTCGACGCTCCCATAAAAAAAAGAAAAAAGAGGGGAGGATCGGCCGGAGATACGGCCCTGCTCGACGCTCCCCTAAAAAATGGAAAAAGAGGAGCGGATCGGCCGGAGATACGGCCCTGTTCGACCCTCCCCTAAAAAAATGGAAAAAGAGGAGCGGATCGGTCGGATATACGGCCCTACTAGGCGCTCCAGTAAAAAAATGAAAAAAGAGGAGCGGATCGGCCGGAGATACGGTCCTGCTCGGCGCTCCCCTAAAAAAATAAAAAAGAGGAGCGGATCGGCCGGAGATACGGCCCTGCTCGACCTTCCCCTAAAAAATGAAAAAAGAGGAGCGGATCGGCCAGAGATACGGCCCTGCTCGACACTCCCCTAAAAAATGAAAAAAGAGGAGCGGATCGGCCGGAGATACATCCCTGCTCGACGCTCCCCTAAAAAATCGAAAAAGAGAAGCGGATCGGCCGGAGATACGGCCCTGCTCGACGCTCCCCTGAAAAATGGAAAAAGAGGAGCTGATCGGCCGGAGATACGGCCCTGCTCGACTTTCCCCTACAAAAATGAAAAAAGAGGAGCGGATCGGCCGGAGATACGGCCCTGCTCGACGCTCCCGTAAAAAAATGAAAAAAGAGGAGAGTATCGGCCGGAGATACGGCCCTGCTCGACGCTCCCTAAAAAATGGAAAAAGAGGAGCGGATCGACCGGAGATACGGTCCTGCTCGACCTTCCCCTAAAAAAATGAAAAAAGAGGAGCGATCGGCCGGAAATATGGCCCTGCTCGGCGCTCCCCTAAAAAATGAAAAAAGAGGAGCGGATCGGCCGGAGATACGGCCCTGCTCGACGCTCCCCTAAAAAAATGAAAAATGAGGAGCGGATCGGCCGGAGATACGGCCCTGCTCGACGCTCCCCTAAAAAAATGGAAAAAGAGGAGCGGATCGGCCGGAGATACGGCCCTGCTCGACCTTCCCCTAAAAAATGAAAAAAGAGGAGCGGATCGGCCGGAGATACGGCCCTCCTCGACGCTCCCCTAAAAAATGAAAAAAGAGGAGCGAATCGGCCGGAGATACGGCCCTGCTCGACCTTCCCCTAAAAAATGGAAAAAGAGAAGCGGATCGGCCGGAGATACGGCCCTGCTCGACGCTCCCCTAAAAAATGGAAAAAGAGGAGCGTATCGGCCGGAGATACGGCCCTGCTCGACCTTCCCCTAAAAAAATGAAAAAAGAGGAGCGGATCGGCCGGATATACGGCCCTGCTCGACGCTCCCCTAAAAAAATTAAAAAAGAGGAGAGGATCGGCCGGAGATACCGCCCTGCTCGACGCTCCCCTAAAAAATGGAAAAAGAGGAGCGGATCGGCTGGAGATACGGCCCTGCTCGATGCTCCCCTAAAAAATGGAAAAAGAGGAGCAGTCAGCCGGAGATACGGCCCTGCTCGACCTTCCCCTAAAAAAATGAAAAAAAAAGCGGATCGGCCGGAGATACGGCCCTGCTCGGCGTTCCCCTAAAAAAATGAAAAAAGAGGAGCGGATCGGCCGGAGATATGGCCCTGCTCGGCGCTCCCCTAAAAAAGTGAAAAAAGAGGAGCGGATCGGCCGGAGATACGGCCCTGCTCGACCTTCCCCTAAAAAAAGAAAAAAGAGGAGCGGATCGGCCGGAGATACGGCCCTGCTCGACGCTCCCCTAAAAAATGAAAAAAGAGGAGAGGATCGGCCGGAGATACGGCCCTGCTCGACGCTCCCGTAAAAAAATGAAAAAAGAGGAGAGTATCGGCCGGAGATACGGCCCTGCTCGACGCTCCCTAAAAAATGGAAAAAGAGGAGCGGATCGACCGGAGATACGGCCCTGCTCGACCTTCCCCTAAAAAAATGAAAAAAGAGGAGCGGATCGGCCGGAAATATGGCCCTGCTCGGCGCTCCCCTAAAAAATGAAAAAAGAGGAGCGGATCGGCCGGAGATACGGCCCTGCTCGACGCTCCCCTAAAAAAATGAAAAATGAGGAGCGGATCGGCCGGAGATACGGCCCTGCTCGACGCTCCCCTAAAAAAATGGAAAAAGAGGAGCGGATCGGCCGGAGATACGGCCCTGCTCGACCTTCCCCTAAAAAATGAAAAACGAGGAGCGGATCGGCCGGAGATACGGCCCTCCTCGACGCTCCCCTAAAAAATGAAAAAAGAGGAGCGAATCGGAGGGAGATACGGCCCTGCTCGACCTTCCCCTAAAAAATGAAAAAAGAGAAGCGGATCGGCCGGAGACACGGCCCTGCTCGACGCTCCTCTAAAAAAATGAAAAAAGTGGAGCGGATCGGCCGGAGACACGGCCCTGCTCGACGCTCCCCTAAAAAATGGAAAAAGTGGAGCGGATCGGCCGGAGACACGGCCCTGCTCGATGCTCCCCTAAGAAAATCAAACACAGAAGCGGATCGGCCGGAGATAGGGCCCTGCTCGACGCTCCCCTAAGAAAATAAAAAAGAAGCGCGGATCGGCCGGAGATACGGCCCTGCTCGACGATCCCCTAAAAAATGAAAAAAGAGGAGCGGATCGGCCGGAGATACGGCCCTGCTTGACGCTCCCCTAAAAAATGGAAAAAGAGGATCGGATCGGCTGGAGATACGGCCCTGCTCGATGCTCCCCTAAAAAATGGAAAAAGAGGAGCGGATCAGCCGGAGATACGGCCCTGCTCGACCTTCCCCTAAAAAAATGAAAAAAAAGCGGATCGGCCGGAGATACGGCCCTGCTCGGCGTTCCCCTAAAAAAATGAAAAAAGAGGAGCGGATCGGCCGGAGATATGGCCCTGCTCGGCGCTCCCCTAAAAAAGTGAAAAAAGAGGAGCGGATCGGCCGGAGATACGGCCCTGCTCGACCTTCCCCTAAAAAAAGAAAAAAGAGGAGCGGATCGGCCGGAGATACGGCCTTGCTCGACGCTCCTCTAAAAAAATGAAAAAAGAGGAGCGGATCGGCCGGAGATACGGCCCTGCTCGACGCTCCCCTATAAAATGGAAAAATAGAAGCGGATCGGCCGGAAATACGGCCCTGCTCGACGCTCCCCTAAAAAATGGAAACAGAGGAGCGTATCGGCCGGAGATACGGCCCTGCTCGACCTTCCCATAAAAAATGAAAAAAGAGGAGCGGATCGGCCGGATATACGGCCCTGCTCGACGCTCCCATAAAAAAATGAAAAAAGAGGGGAGGATCGGCCGGAGATACGGCCCTGCTCGACGCTCCCCTAAAAAATGGAAAAAGAGGAGCGGATCGGCCGGAGATACGGCCCTGCTCGACCCTCCCCTAAAAAAATGAAAAAAGAGGAGCGGATCGGCCGGAGATACGGCTCTACTAGGTGCTCCCCTAAAAAAATGAAAAAAAAGGATCGGATCGGCCGGAGATACGGCCCTGCTCGGCGCTCCCCTAAAAAAATAAAAAAGAGGAGCGGATCGGAGGGAGATACGGCCCTGCTCGACCTTCCCCTAAAAAATGAAAAAAGAGGAGCGGATCGGCTGGAGATACGGCCCTGCTCGACGCTCCCCTAAAAAATGAAAAAAGAGGAGCAGATCGGCCGGAGATACGGCCCTGCTCGGCGCTCCCCTAAAAAAATAAAAAAGAGGAGCGGATCGGCCGGAGATACGGCCCTGCTCGACCTTCCCCTAAAAAATGAAAAAAGAGGAGCGGATCGGCCGGAGATACGGCCCTGCTCGACGCTCCCCTAAAAAATGAAAAAAGAGGAGCGGATCGGCCGGAGATACGGCCCTGCTCGACGCTCCCCTAAAAAATCGAAAAAGAGAAGCGGATCGGCCGGAGATACGGCCCTGCTCGACGCTCCCCTGAAAAATGGAAAAAGAGGAGCTGATCGGCCGGAGATACGGCCCTGCTCGACCTTCCCCTAAAAAATGAAAAAAGAGGAGCGGATCGGCCGGAGATACGGCCCTGCTCGACGCTCCCCTAAAAAATGAAAAAAGAGGAGCGGATCGGCCGGAGATACGGCCCTGCTCGACGCTCCCCTAAAAAAATGAAAAAAGAGGAGCGGATCGGTCGGAGATACGACCCTGCTCCCCGCTCCCGTAAAAAATGGAAAAAGAGGAGCGGATCGGCCGGAGATACGGCCCTGCTCGTCCTTCCCCTAAAAAAAGAAAAAAGAGGAGCGGATCGGCCGGAGACACGGCCCTGCTCGACGCTCCTCTAAAAAAATGAAAAAAGAGGAGCGGATCTGCCGGAGACACGGCCCTGCTCGACGCTCCCCTAAAAAATGGAAAAAGAGAAGCGGATCAGCCGGAGATACGGCTCTGCTCGACGCTCACCTAAGAAAATGAAAAAAGAGGAGCGGATCGACCGGAGATACGGCCCTGCTCGATGCTCCCCTAAGAAAATCAAATCAGGAGCGGATCGGCCGGAGATACGGCCCTGCTCGACGCTCCCCTAAGAAAATAAAAAGAGGCTAGGATCGGCTGGAGATACGGCCCTGCTCGACGCTCCCCTAAAAAATGGAAAAAGAGGAGCGTATCGGCCGGAGATACGGCCCTGCTCGACCTTCCCATAAATAATGAAAAAAGAGGAGCGGATCGGCCAGATATACGGCCCTGCTCGACGCTCCCATAAAAAAAAGAAAAAAGAGGGGAGGATCGGCCGGAGATACGGCCCTGCTCGACGCTCCCCTAAAAAATGGAAAAAGAGGAGCGGATCGGCCGGAGATACGGCCCTGTTCGACCCTCCCCTAAAAAAATGAAAAAAGAGGAGCGGATCGGTCGGATATACGGCCCTACTAGGCGCTCCCCTAAAAAAATGAAAAAAGAGGAGCGGATCGGCCGGAGATACGGCCCTGCTCGGCGCTCCCCTAAAAAAATAAAAAAGAGGAGCGGATCGGCCGGAGATACGGCCCTGCTCGACCTTCCCCTAAAAAATGAAAAAAGAGGAGCGGATCGGCCGGAGATACGGCCCTGCTCGACACTCCCCTAAAAAATGAAAAAAGAGGAGCGGATCGGCCGGAGATACATCCCTGCTCGACGCTCCCCTAAAAAATCGAAAAAGAGAAGCGGATCGGCCGGAGATACGGCCCTGCTCGACGCTCCCCTGAAAAATGGAAAAAGAGGAGCTGATCGGCCGGAGATACGGCCCTGCTCGACTTTCCCCTACAAAAATGAAAAAAGAGGAGCGGATCGGCCGGAGATACGGCCCTGCTCGACGCTCCCGTAAAAAAATGAAAAAAGAGGAGAGTATCGGCCGGAGATACGGCCCTGCTCGACGCTCCCTAAAAAATGGAAAAAGAGGAGCGGATCGACCGGAGATACGGCCCTGCTCGACCTTCCCCTAAAAAAATGAAAAAAGAGGAGCGGATCGGCCGGAAATATGGCCCTGCTCGGCGCTCCCCTAAAAAATGAAAAAAGAGGAGCGGATCGGCCGGAGATACGGCCCTGCTCGACGCTCCCCTAAAAAAATGAAAAATGAGGAGCGGATCGGCCGGAGATACGGCCCTGCTCGACGCTCCCCTAAAAAAATGGAAAAAGAGGGGCGGATCGGCCGGAGATACGGCCCTGCTCGACCTTCCCCTAAAAAATGAAAAAAGAGGAGCGGATCGGCCGGAGATACGGCCCTCCTCGACGCTCCCCTAAAAAATGAAAAAAGAGGAGCGAATCGGCCGGAGATACGGCCCTGCTCGACCTTCCCTTAAAAAATGGAAAAAGAGAAGCGGATCGGCCGGAGATACGGCCCTGCTCGACGCTCCCCTAAAAAATGGAAAAAGAGGAGCGTATCGGCCGGAGATACGGCCCTGCTCGACCTTCCCCTAAAAAAATGAAAAAAGAGGAGCGGATCGGCCGGATATACGGCCCTGCTCGACGCTCCCCTAAAAAAATTAAAAAAGAGGAGAGGATCGGCCGGAGATACCGCCCTGCTCGACGCTCCCCTAAAAAATGGAAAAAGAGGAGCGGATCGGCCGGAGATACCGCCCTGCTCGACGCTCCCCTAAAAAATGAAAAAAGAGAAGCGGATCGGCCGGAGATACGGCCCTGCTCGGCGCTCCCCTAAAAAATGAAAAAAGAGGATCGGATCGGCTGGAGACACGGCCCTGCTCGACGCTCCTCTAAAAAAATGAAAAAAGTGGAGCGGATCGGCCGGAGACACGGCCCTGCTCGACGCTCCCCTAAAAAATGAAAAAAGAGGAGCAGATCGGCCGGAGATACGGCCCTGCTCGGCGCTCCCCTAAAAAAATAAAAAAGAGGAGCGGATCGGCCGGAGATACGGCCCTGCTCGACCTTCCCCTAAAAAATGAAAAAAGAGGAGCGGATCGGCCGGAGATACGGCCCTGCTCGACGCTCCCCTAAAAAATGAAAAAAGAGGAGCGGATCGGCCGGAGATACGGCCCTGCTCGACGCTCCCCTAAAAAATCGAAAAAGAGAAGCGGATCGGCCGGAGATACGGCCCTGCTCGATGCTCCCCTAAAAAATGGAAAAAGAGGAGCGGATCAGCCGGAGATACGGCCCTGCTCGACCTTCCCCTAAAAAAATGAAAAAAAAGCGGATCGGCCGGAGATACGGCCCTGCTCGGCGTTCCCCTAAAAAAATGAAAAAAGAGGAGCGGATCGGCCGGAGATATGGCCCTGCTCGGCGCTCCCCTAAAAAAGTGAAAAAAGAGGAGCGGATCGGCCGGAGATACGGCCCTGCTCGACCTTCCCCTAAAAAAAGAAAAAAGAGGAGCGGATCGGCCGGAGACACGGCCCTGCTCGATGCTCCCCTAAGAAAATCAAACACAGAAGCGGATCGGCCGGAGATAGGGCCCTGCTCGACGCTCCCCTAAGAAAATAAAAAAGAAGCGCGGATCGGCCGGAGATACGGCCCTGCTCGACGATCCCCTAAAAAATGAAAAAAGAGGAGCGGATCGGCCGGAGATACGGCCCTGCTTGACGCTCCCCTAAAAAATGGAAAAAGAGGATCGGATCGGCTGGAGATACGGCCCTGCTCGATGCTCCCCTAAAAAATGGAAAAAGAGGAGCGGATCAGCCGGAGATACGGCCCTGCTCGACCTTCCCCTAAAAAAATGAAAAAAAAGCGGATCGGCCGGAGATACGGCCCTGCTCGGCGTTCCCCTAAAAAAATGAAAAAAGAGGAGCGGATCGGCCGGAGATATGGCCCTGCTCGGCGCTCCCCTAAAAAAGTGAAAAAAGAGGAGCGGATCGGCCGGAGATACGGCCCTGCTCGACCTTCCCCTAAAAAAAGAAAAAAGAGGAGCGGATCGGCCGGAGATACGGCCTTGCTCGACGCTCCTCTAAAAAAATGAAAAAAGAGGAGCGGATCGGCCGGAGATACGGCCCTGCTCGACGCTCCCCTATAAAATGGAAAAAGAGAAGCGGATCGGCCGGAAATACGGCCCTGCTCGACGCTCCCCTAAAAAATGGAAACAGAGGAGCGTATCGGCCGGAGATACGGCCCTGCTCGACCTTCCCATAAAAAATGAAAAAAGAGGAGCGGATCGGCCGGATATACGGCCCTGCTCGACGCTCCCATAAAAAAATGAAAAAAGAGGGGAGGATCGGCCGGAGATACGGCCCTGCTCGACGCTCCCCTAAAAAATGGAAAAAGAGGAGCGGATCGGCCGGAGATACGGCCCTGCTCGACCCTCCCCTAAAAAAATGAAAAAAGAGGAGCGGATCGGCCGGAGATACGGCTCTACTAGGTGCTCCCCTAAAAAAATGAAAAAAAAGGATCGGATCGGCCGGAGATACGGCCCTGCTCGGCGCTCCCCTAAAAAAATAAAAAAGAGGAGCGGATCGGAGGGAGATACGGCCCTGCTCGACCTTCCCCTAAAAAATGAAAAAAGAGGAGCGGATCGGCTGGAGATACGGCCCTGCTCGACGCTCCCCTAAAAAATGAAAAAAGAGGAGCAGATCGGCCGGAGATACGGCCCTGCTCGGCGCTCCCCTAAAAAAATAAAAAAGAGGAGCGGATCGGCCGGAGATACGGCCCTGCTCGACCTTCCCCTAAAAAATGAAAAAAGAGGAGCGGATCGGCCGGAGATACGGCCCTGCTCGACGCTCCCCTAAAAAATGAAAAAAGAGGAGCGGATCGGCCGGAGATACGGCCCTGCTCGACGCTCCCCTAAAAAATCGAAAAAGAGAAGCGGATCGGCCGGAGATACGGCCCTGCTCGACGCTCCCCTGAAAAATGGAAAAAGAGGAGCTGATCGGCCGGAGATACGGCCCTGCTCGACCTTCCCCTAAAAAATGAAAAAAGAGGAGCGGATCGGCCGGAGATACGGCCCTGCTCGACGCTCCCCTAAAAAATGAAAAAAGAGGAGCGGATCGGCCGGAGATACGGCCCTGCTCGACGCTCCCCTAAAAAAATGAAAAAAGAGGAGCGGATCGGTCGGAGATACGACCCTGCTCCCCGCTCCCGTAAAAAATGGAAAAAGAGGAGCGGATCGGCCGGAGATACGGCCCTGCTCGTCCTTCCCCTAAAAAAAGAAAAAAGAGGAGCGGATCGGCCGGAGACACGGCCCTGCTCGACGCTCCTCTAAAAAAATGAAAAAAGAGGAGCGGATCTGCCGGAGACACGGCCCTGCTCGACGCTCCCCTAAAAAATGGAAAAAGAGAAGCGGATCAGCCGGAGATACGGCTCTGCTCGACGCTCACCTAAGAAAATGAAAAAAGAGGAGCGGATCGACCGGAGATACGGCCCTGCTCGATGCTCCCCTAAGAAAATCAAATCAGGAGCGGATCGGCCGGAGATACGGCCCTGCTCGACGCTCCCCTAAGAAAATAAAAAGAGGCTAGGATCGGCTGGAGATACGGCCCTGCTCGACGCTCCCCTAAAAAATGGAAAAAGAGGAGCGTATCGGCCGGAGATACGGCCCTGCTCGACCTTCCCATAAATAATGAAAAAAGAGGAGCGGATCGGCCAGATATACGGCCCTGCTCGACGCTCCCATAAAAAAAAGAAAAAAGAGGGGAGGATCGGCCGGAGATACGGCCCTGCTCGACGCTCCCCTAAAAAATGGAAAAAGAGGAGCGGATCGGCCGGAGATACGGCCCTGTTCGACCCTCCCCTAAAAAAATGAAAAAAGAGGAGCGGATCGGTCGGATATACGGCCCTACTAGGCGCTCCCCTAAAAAAATGAAAAAAGAGGAGCGGATCGGCCGGAGATACGGCCCTGCTCGGCGCTCCCCTAAAAAAATAAAAAAGAGGAGCGGATCGGCCGGAGATACGGCCCTGCTCGACCTTCCCCTAAAAAATGAAAAAAGAGGAGCGGATCGGCCGGAGATACGGCCCTGCTCGACACTCCCCTAAAAAATGAAAAAAGAGGAGCGGATCGGCCGGAGATACATCCCTGCTCGACGCTCCCCTAAAAAATCGAAAAAGAGAAGCGGATCGGCCGGAGATACGGCCCTGCTCGACGCTCCCCTGAAAAATGGAAAAAGAGGAGCTGATCGGCCGGAGATACGGCCCTGCTCGACTTTCCCCTACAAAAATGAAAAAAGAGGAGCGGATCGGCCGGAGATACGGCCCTGCTCGACGCTCCCGTAAAAAAATGAAAAAAGAGGAGAGTATCGGCCGGAGATACGGCCCTGCTCGACGCTCCCTAAAAAATGGAAAAAGAGGAGCGGATCGACCGGAGATACGGCCCTGCTCGACCTTCCCCTAAAAAAATGAAAAAAAGAGGAGCGGATCGGCCGGAAATATGGCCCTGCTCGGCGCTCCCCTAAAAAATGAAAAAAGAGGAGCGGATCGGCCGGAGATACGGCCCTGCTCGACGCTCCCCTAAAAAAATGAAAAATGAGGAGCGGATCGGCCGGAGATACGGCCCTGCTCGACGCTCCCCTAAAAAAATGGAAAAAGAGGGGCGGATCGGCCGGAGATACGGCCCTGCTCGACCTTCCCCTAAAAAATGAAAAAAGAGGAGCGGATCGGCCGGAGATACGGCCCTCCTCGACGCTCCCCTAAAAAATGAAAAAAGAGGAGCGAATCGGCCGGAGATACGGCCCTGCTCGACCTTCCCTTAAAAAATGGAAAAAGAGAAGCGGATCGGCCGGAGATACGGCCCTGCTCGAGGCTCCCCTAAAAAATGGAAAAAGAGGAGCGTATCGGCCGGAGATACGGCCCTGCTCGACCTTCCCCTAAAAAAATGAAAAAAGAGGAGCGGATCGGCCGGATATACGGCCCTGCTCGACGCTCCCCTAAAAAAATTAAAAAAGAGGAGAGGATCGGCCGGAGATACCGCCCTGCTCGACGCTCCCCTAAAAAATGGAAAAAGAGGAGCGGATCGGCCGGAGATACCGCCCTGCTCGACGCTCCCCTAAAAAATGAAAAAAGAGAAGCGGATCGGCCGGAGATACGGCCCTGCTCGGCGCTCCCCTAAAAAATGAAAAAAGAGGATCGGATCTTCTGGAGACACGGCCCTGCTCGACGCTCCTCTAAAAAAATGAAAAAAGTGGAGCGGATCGGCCGGAGACACGGCCCTGCTCGACGCTCCCCTAAAAAATGAAAAAAGAGGAGCAGATCGGCCGGAGATACGGCCCTGCTCGGCGCTCCCCTAAAAAAATAAAAAAGAGGAGCGGATCGGCCGGAGATACGGCCCTGCTCGACCTTCCCCTAAAAAATGAAAAAAGAGGAGCGGATCGGCCGGAGATACGGCCCTGCTCGACGCTCCCCTAAAAAATGAAAAAAGAGGAGCGGATCGGCCGGAGATACGGCCCTGCTCGACGCTCCCCTAAAAAATCGAAAAAGAGAAGCGGATCGGCCGGAGATACGGCCCTGCTCGATGCTCCCCTAAAAAATGGAAAAAGAGGAGCGGATCAGCCGGAGATACGGCCCTGCTCGACCTTCCCCTAAAAAAATGAAAAAAAAGCGGATCGGCCGGAGATACGGCCCTGCTCGGCGTTCCCCTAAAAAAATGAAAAAAGAGGAGCGGATCGGCCGGAGATATGGCCCTGCTCGGCGCTCCCCTAAAAAAGTGAAAAAAGAGGAGCGGATCGGCCGGAGATACGGCCCTGCTCGACCTTCCCCTAAAAAAAGAAAAAAGAGGAGCGGATCGGCCGGAGATACGGCCCTGCTCGACGCTCCCCTAAAAAATGAAAAAAGAGGAGAGGATCGGCCGGAGATACGGCCCTGCTCGACGCTCCCGTAAAAAAATGAAAAAAGAGGAGAGTATCGGCCGGAGATACGGCCCTGCTCGACGCTCCCTAAAAAATGGAAAAAGAGGAGCGGATCGACCGGAGATACGGCCCTGCTCGACCTTCCCCTAAAAAAATGAAAAAAGAGGAGCGGATCGGCCGGAAATATGGCCCTGCTCGGCGCTCCCCTAAAAAATGAAAAAAGAGGAGCGGATCGGCCGGAGATACGGCCCTGCTCGACGCTCCCCTAAAAAAATGAAAAATGAGGAGCGGATCGGCCGGAGATACGGCCCTGCTCGACGCTCCCCTAAAAAATGGAAAAAGAGGAGCGGATCGGCCGGAGATACGGCCCTGCTCGACCTTCCCCTAAAAAATGAAAAAAGAGGAGCGGATCGGCCGGAGATACGGCCCTCCTCGACGCTCCCCTAAAAAATGAAAAAAGAGGAGCGAATCGGCCGGAGATACGGCCCTGCTCGACCTTCCCCTAAAAAATGGAAAAAGAGAAGCGGATCGGCCGGAGATACGGCCCTGCTCGACGCTCCCCTAAAAAATGGAAAAAGAGGAGCGTATCGGCCGGAGATACGGCCCTGCTCGACCTTCCGATAAAAAAATGAAAAAAGAGGAGCGGATCGGCCGGATATACGGCCCTGCTCGACGCTCCCCTAAAAAAATGAAAAGAGGGGAGAGGATCGGCCGGAGATACGGCCCTGCTCGACGCTCCCCTAAAAAAATTAAAAAAGAGGAGAGGATCGGCCGGAGATACCGCCCTGCTCGACGCTCCCCTAAAAAATGGAAAAAGAGGAGCGGATCGGAGGGAGATACGGCCCTGCTCGACCTTCCCCTAAAAAATGAAAAAAGAGAAGCGGATCGGCCGGAGATACGGCCCTGCTCGGAGCTCCCCTAAAAAATGAAAAAAGAGGATCGGATCGGCTGGAGACACGGCCCTGCTCGACGCTCCTCTAAAAAAATGAAAAAAGTGGAGCGGATCGGCCGGAGACACGGCCCTGCTCGACGCTCCCCTAAAAAATGGAAAAAGTGGAGCGGATCGGCCGGAGACACGGCCCTGCTCGATGCTCCCCTAAGAAAATCAAACACAGAAGCGGATCGGCCGGAGATAGGGCCCTGCTCGACGCTCCCCTAAGAAAATAATAAAGAAGCGCGGATCGGCCGGAGATACGGCCCTGCTCGACGATCCCCTAAAAAATGAAAAAAGAGGAGCGGATCGGCCGGAGATACGGCCCTGCTTGACGCTCCCCTAAAAAATGGAAAAAGAGGATCGGATCGGCTGGAGATACGGCCCTGCTCGATGCTCCCCTAAAAAATGGAAAAAGAGGAGCGGATCAGCCGGAGATACGGCCCTGCTCGACCTTCCCCTAAAAAATGAAAAAAGAGGAGCGGATCGGCCGGAGATACGGCCCTCCTCGACGCTCCCCTAAAAAATGAAAAAAGAGGAGCGAATCGGCCGGAGATACGGCCCTGCTCGACCTTCCCTTAAAAAATGGAAAAAGAGAAGCGGATCGGCCGGAGATACGGCCCTGCTCGACGCTCCCCTAAAAAATGGAAAAAGAGGAGCGTATCGGCCGGAGATACGGCCCTGCTCGACCTTCCCCTAAAAAAATGAAAAAAGAGGAGCGGATCGGCCGGATATACGGCCCTGCTCGACGCTCCCCTAAAAAAATTAAAAAAGAGGAGAGGATCGGCCGGAGATACCGCCCTGCTCGACGCTCCCCTAAAAAATGGAAAAAGAGGAGCGGATCGGCCGGAGATACCGCCCTGCTCGACGCTCCCCTAAAAAATGAAAAAAGAGAAGCGGATCGGCCGGAGATACGGCCCTGCTCGGCGCTCCCCTAAAAAATGAAAAAAGAGGATCGGATCGGCTGGAGACACGGCCCTGCTCGACGCTCCTCTAAAAAAATGAAAAAAGTGGAGCGGATCGGCCGGAGACACGGCCCTGCTCGACGCTCCCCTAAAAAATGAAAAAAGAGGAGCAGATCGGCCGGAGATACGGCCCTGCTCGGCGCTCCCCTAAAAAAATAAAAAAGAGGAGCGGATCGGCCGGAGATACGGCCCTGCTCGACCTTCCCCTAAAAAATGAAAAAAGAGGAGCGGATCGGCCGGAGATACGGCCCTGCTCGACGCTCCCCTAAAAAATGAAAAAAGAGGAGCGGATCGGCCGGAGATACGGCCCTGCTCGACGCTCCCCTAAAAAATCGAAAAAGAGAAGCGGATCGGCCGGAGATACGGCCCTGCTCGATGCTCCCCTAAAAAATGGAAAAAGAGGAGCGGATCAGCCGGAGATACGGCCCTGCTCGACCTTCCCCTAAAAAAATGAAAAAAAAGCGGATCGGCCGGAGATACGGCCCTGCTCGGCGTTCCCCTAAAAAAATGAAAAAAGAGGAGCGGATCGGCCGGAGATATGGCCCTGCTCGGCGCTCCCCTAAAAAAGTGAAAAAAGAGGAGCGGATCGGCCGGAGATACGGCCCTGCTCGACCTTCCCCTAAAAAAAGAAAAAAGAGGAGCGGATCGGCCGGAGATACGGCCCTGCTCGACGCTCCCCTAAAAAATGAAAAAAGAGGAGAGGATCGGCCGGAGATACGGCCCTGCTCGACGCTCCCGTAAAAAAATGAAAAAAGAGGAGAGTATCGGCCGGAGATACGGCCCTGCTCGACGCTCCCTAAAAAATGGAAAAAGAGGAGCGGATCGACCGGAGATACGGCCCTGCTCGACCTTCCCCTAAAAAAATGAAAAAAGAGGAGCGGATCGGCCGGAAATATGGCCCTGCTCGGCGCTCCCCTAAAAAATGAAAAAAGAGGAGCGGATCGGCCGGAGATACGGCCCTGCTCGACGCTCCCCTAAAAAAATGAAAAATGAGGAGCGGATCGGCCGGAGATACGTCCCTGCTCGACGCTCCCCTAAAAAATGGAAAAAGAGGAGCGGATCGGCCGGAGATACGGCCCTGCTCGACCTTCCCCTAAAAAATGAAAAAAGAGGAGCGGATCGGCCGGAGATACGGCCCTCCTCGACGCTCCCCTAAAAAATGAAAAAAGAGGAGCGAATCGGCCGGAGATACGGCCCTGCTCGACCTTCCCCTAAAAAATGGAAAAAGAGAAGCGGATCGGCCGGAGATACGGCCCTGCTCGACGCTCCCCTAAAAAATGGAAAAAGAGGAGCGTATCGGCCGGAGATACGGCCCTGCTCGACCTTCCGATAAAAAAATGAAAAAAGAGGAGCGGATCGGCCGGATATACGGCCCTGCTCGACGCTCCCCTAAAAAAATGAAAAGAGGGGAGAGGATCGGCCGGAGATACGGCCCTGCTCGACGCTCCCCTAAAAAAATTAAAAAAGAGGAGAGGATCGGCCGGAGATACCGCCCTGCTCGACGCTCCCCTAAAAAATGGAAAAAGAGGAGCGGATCGGAGGGAGATACGGCCCTGCTCGACCTTCCCCTAAAAAATGAAAAAGAGAAGCGGATCGGCCGGAGATACGGCCCTGCTCGGAGCTCCCCTAAAAAATGAAAAAAGAGGATCGGATCGGCTGGAGACACGGCCCTGCTCGACGCTCCTCTAAAAAAATGAAAAAAGTGGAGCGGATCGGCCGGAGACACGGCCCTGCTCGACGCTCCCCTAAAAAATGGAAAAAGTGGAGCGGATCGGCCGGAGACACGGCCCTGCTCGATGCTCCCCTAAGAAAATCAAACACAGAAGCGGATCGGCCGGAGATAGGGCCCTGCTCGACGCTCCCCTAAGAAAATAATAAAGAAGCGCGGATCGGCCGGAGATACGGCCCTGCTCGACGATCCCCTAAAAAATGAAAAAAGAGGAGCGGATCGGCCGGAGATACGGCCCTGCTTGACGCTCCCCTAAAAAATGGAAAAAGAGGATCGGATCGGCTGGAGATACGGCCCTGCTCGATGCTCCCCTAAAAAATGGAAAAAGAGGAGCGGATCAGCCGGAGATACGGCCCTGCTCGACCTTCCCCTAAAAAAATGAAAAAAAAGCGGATCGGCCGGAGATACGGCCCTGCTCGGCGTTCCCCTAAAAAAATGAAAACAGAGGAGCGGATCGGCCGGAGATATGGCCCTGCTCGGCGCTCCCCTAAAAAAGTGAAAAAAGAGGAGCGGATCGGCCGGAGATACGGCCCTGCTCGACCTTCCCCTAAAAAAAGAAAAAAGAGGAGCGGATCGGCCGGAGATACGGCCTTGCTCGACGCTCCTCTAAAAAAATGAAAAAAGAGGAGCGGATCGGCCGGAGATACGGCCCTGCTCGACGCTCCCCTATAAAATGGAAAAAGAGAAGCGGATCGGCCGGAAATACGGCCCTGCTCGACGCTCCCCTAAAAAATGAAAAAAGAGGAGCAGATCGGCCGGAGATACGGCCCTGCTCGGCGCTCCCCTAAAAAAATAAAAAAGAGGAGCGGATCGGCCGGAGATACGGCCCTGCTCGACCTTCCCCTAAAAAATGAAAAAAGAGGAGCGGATCGGCCGGAGATACGGCCCTGCTCGACGCTCCCCTAAAAAATGAAAAAAGAGGAGCGGATCGGCCGGAGATACGGCCCTGCTCGACGCTCCCCTAAAAAATCGAAAAAGAGAAGCGGATCGGCCGGAGATACGGCCCTGCTCGACGCTCCCCTGAAAAATGGAAAAAGAGGAGCTGATCGGCCGGAGATACGGCCCTGCTCGACCTTCCCCTAAAAAATGAAAAAAGAGGAGCGGATCGGCCGGAGATACGGCCCTGCTCGACGCTCCCCTAAAAAATGAAAAAAGAGGAGCGGATCGGCCGGAGATACGGCCCTGCTCGACGCTCCCCTAAAAAAATGAAAAAAGAGGAGCGGATCGGTCGGAGATACGACCCTGCTCCCCGCTCCCGTAAAAAATTGAAAAAGAGGAGCGGATCGGCCGGAGATACGGCCCTGCTCGTCCTTCCCCTAAAAAAAGAAAAAAGAGGAGCGGATCGGCCGGAGACACGGCCCTGCTCGACGCTCCTCTAAAAAAATGAAAAAAGAGGAGCGGATCTGCCGGAGACACGGCCCTGCTCGACGCTCCCCTAAAAAATGGAAAAAGAGAAGCGGATCAGCCGGAGATACGGCTCTGCTCGACGCTCACCTAAGAAAATGAAAAAAGAGGAGCGGATCGACCGGAGATACGGCCCTGCTCGATGCTCCCCTAAGAAAATCAAATCAGGAGCGGATCGGCCGGAGATACGGCCCTGCTCGATGATCCCCTAAAAAATGAAAAAAGAGGAGCGGATCGGCCGGAGATACGGCCCTGCTTGACGCTCCCCTAAAAAATGGAAAAAGAGGATCGGATCGGCTGGAGATACGGCCCTGCTCGGCGCTCCCCTAAAAAATGGAAAAAGAGGAGCGTATCGGCCGGAGATACGGCCCTGCTCGACCTTCCCATAAATAATGAAAAAAGAGGAGCGGATCGGCCGGATATACGGCCCTGCTCGACGCTCCCATAAAAAAAAGAAAAAAGAGGGGAGGATCGGCCGGAGATACGGCCCTGCTCGACGCTCCCCTAAAAAATGGAAAAAGAGGAGCGGATCGGCCGGAGATACGGCCCTGTTCGACTCTCCCCTAAAAAAATGAAAAAAGAGGAGCGGATCGGTCGGATATACGGCCCTACTAGGCGCTCCCCTAAAAAAATGAAAAAAGGAGAGCGGATCGGCCGGAGATACGGCCCTGCTCGGCGCTCCCCTAAAAAAATAAAAAAGAGGAGCGGATCGGCCGGAGATACGGCCCTGCTCGACCTTCCCCTAAAAAATGAAAAAAGAGGAGCGGATCGGCCGGAGATACGGCCCTGCTCGACACTCCCCTAAAAAATGAAAAAAGAGGAGCGGATCGGCCGGAGATACATCCCTGCTCGACGCTCCCCTAAAAAATCGAAAAAGAGAAGCGGATCGGCCGGAGATACGGCCCTGCTCGACGCTCCCCTGAAAAATGGAAAAAGAGGAGCTGATCGGCCGGAGATACGGCCCTGCTCGACTTTCCCCTACAAAAATGAAAAAAGAGGAGCGGATCGGCCGGAGATACGGCCCTGCTCGACGCTCCCGTAAAAAAATGAAAAAAGAGGAGAGTATCGGCCGGAGATACGGCCCTGCTCGACGCTCCCTAAAAAATGGAAAAAGAGGAGCGGATCGACCGGAGATACGGCCCTGCTCGACCTTCCCCTAAAAAAATGAAAAAAGAGGAGCGGATCGGCCGGAAATATGGCCCTGCTCGGCGCTCCCCTAAAAAATGAAAAAAGAGGAGCGGATCGGCCGGAGATACGGCCCTGCTCGACGCTCCCCTAAAAAAATGAAAAATGAGGAGCGGATCGGCCGGAGATACGGCCCTGCTCGACGCTCCCCTAAAAAAATGGAAAAAGAGGAGCGGATCGGCCGGAGATACGGCCCTGCTCGACCTTCCCCTAAAAAATGAAAAAAGAGGAGCGGATCGGCCGGAGATACGGCCCTCCTCGACGCTCCCCTAAAAAATGAAAAAAGAGGAGCGAATCGGCCGGAGATACGGCCCTGCTCGACCTTCCCCTAAAAAATGGAAAAAGAGAAGCGGATCGGCCGGAGATACGGCCCTGCTCGACGCTCCCCTAAAAAATGGAAAAAGAGGAGCGTATCGGCCGGAGATACGGCCCTGCTCGACCTTCCCCTAAAAAAATGAAAAAAGAGGAGCGGATCGGCCGGATATACGGCCCTGCTCGACGCTCCCCTAAAAAAATTAAAAAAGAGGAGAGGATCGGCCGGAGATACCGCCCTGCTCGACGCTCCCCTAAAAAATGGAAAAAGAGGAGCGGATCGGCCGGAGATACCGCCCTGCTCGACGCTCCCCTAAAAAATGAAAAAAGAGAAGCGGATCGGCCGGAGATACGGCCCTGCTCGGCGCTCCCCTAAAAAATGAAAAAAGAGGATCGGATCGGCTGGAGACACGGCCCTGCTCGACGCTCCTCTAAAAAAATGAAAAAAGTGGAGCGGATCGGCCGGAGACACGGCCCTGCTCGACGCTCCCCTAAAAAATGGAAAAAGTGGAGCGGATCGGCCGGAGACACGGCCCTGCTCGATGCTCCCCTAAGAAAATCAAACACAGAAGCGGATCGGCCGGAGATAGGGCCCTGCTCGACGCTCCCCTAAGAAAATAAAAAAGAAGCGCGGATCGGCCGGAGATACGGCCCTGCTCGACGATCCCCTAAAAAATGAAAAAAGAGGAGCGGATCGGCCGGAGATACGGCCCTGCTTGACGCTCCCCTAAAAAATGGAAAAAGAGGATCGGATCGGCTGGAGATACGGCCCTGCTCGATGCTCCCCTAAAAAATGGAAAAAGAGGAGCGGATCAGCCGGAGATACGGCCCTGCTCGACCTTCCCCTAAAAAAATGAAAAAAAAGCGGATCGGCCGGAAATACGGCCCTGCTCGGCGTTCCCCTAAAAAAATGAAAAAAGAGGAGCGGATCGGCCGGAGATATGGCCCTGCTCGGCGCTCCCCTAAAAAAGTGAAAAAAGAGGAGCGGATCGGCCGGAGATACGGCCCTGCTCGACCTTCCCCTAAAAAAAGAAAAAAGAGGAGCGGATCGGCCGGAGATACGGCCCTGCTCGACGCTCCCCTAAAAAATGAAAAAAGAGGAGAGGATCGGCCGGAGATACGGCCCTGCTCGACGCTCCCGTAAAAAAATGAAAAAAGAGGAGAGTATCGGCCGGAGATACGGCCCTGCTCGACGCTCCCTAAAAAATGGAAAAAGAGGAGCGGATCGACCGGAGATACGGCCCTGCTCGACCTTCCCCTAAAAAAATGAAAAAAGAGGAGCGGATCGGCCGGAAATATGGCCCTGCTCGGCGCTCCCCTAAAAAATGAAAAAAGAGGAGCGGATCGGCCGGAGATACGGCCCTGCTCGACGCTCCCCTAAAAAAATGAAAAATGAGGAGCGGATCGGCCGGAGATACGGCCCTGCTCGACGCTCCCCTAAAAAAATGGAAAAAGAGGAGCGGATCGGCCGGAGATACGGCCCTGCTCGACCTTCCCCTAAAAAATGAAAAAAGAGGAGCGGATCGGCCGGAGATACGGCCCTCCTCGACGCTCCCCTAAAAAATGAAAAAAGAGGAGCGAATCGGCCGGAGATACGGCCCTGCTCGACCTTCCCCTAAAAAATGGAAAAAGAGAAGCGGATCGGCCGGAGATACGGCCCTGCTCGACCTTCCCCTAAAAAAATGAAAAAAGAGGAGCGGATCGGCCGGATATACGGCCCTGCTCGACGCTCCCCTAAAAAAATTAAAAAAGAGGAGAGGATCGGCCGGAGATACCGCCCTGCTCGACGCTCCCCTAAAAAATGGAAAAAGAGGAGCGGATCGGCCGGAGATACCGCCCTGCTCGACGCTCCCCTAAAAAATGAAAAAAGAGAAGCGGATCGGCCGGAGATACGGCCCTGCTCGGCGCTCCCCTAAAAAATGAAAAAAGAGGATCGGATCGGCTGGAGACACGGCCCTGCTCGACGCTCCTCTAAAAAAATGAAAAAAGTGGAGCGGATCGGCCGGAGACACGGCCCTGCTCGACGCTCCCCTAAAAAATGAAAAAAGAGGAGCAGATCGGCCGGAGATACGGCCCTGCTCGGCGCTCCCCTAAAAAAATAAAAAAGAGGAGCGGATCGGCCGGAGATACGGCCCTGCTCGACCTTCCCCTAAAAAATGAAAAAAGAGGAGCGGATCGGCCGGAGATACGGCCCTGCTCGACGCTCCCCTAAAAAATGAAAAAAGAGGAGCGGATCGGCCGGAGATACGGCCCTGCTCGACGCTCCCCTAAAAAATCGAAAAAGAGAAGCGGATCGGCCGGAGATACGGCCCTGCTCGATGCTCCCCTAAAAAATGGAAAAAGAGGAGCGGATCAGCCGGAGATACGGCCCTGCTCGACCTTCCCCTAAAAAAATGAAAAAAAAGCGGATCGGCCGGAGATACGGCCCTGCTCGGCGTTCCCCTAAAAAAATGAAAAAAGAGGAGCGGATCGGCCGGAGATATGGCCCTGCTCGGCGCTCCCCTAAAAAAGTGAAAAAAGAGGAGCGGATCGGCCGGAGATACGGCCCTGCTCGACCTTCCCCTAAAAAAAGAAAAAAGAGGAGCGGATCGGCCGGAGATACGGCCCTGCTCGACGCTCCCCTAAAAAATGAAAAAAGAGGAGAGGATCGGCCGGAGATACGGCCCTGCTCGACGCTCCCGTAAAAAAATGAAAAAAGAGGAGAGTATCGGCCGGAGATACGGCCCTGCTCGACGCTCCCTAAAAAATGGAAAAAGAGGAGCGGATCGACCGGAGATACGGCCCTGCTCGACCTTCCCCTAAAAAATGGAAAAAGTGGAGCGGATCGGCCGGAGACACGGCCCTGCTCGATGCTCCCCTAAGAAAATCAAACACAGAAGCGGATCGGCCGGAGATAGGGCCCTGCTCGACGCTCCCCTAAGAAAATAAAAAAGAAGCGCGGATCGGCCGGAGATACGGCCCTGCTCGACGATCCCCTAAAAAATGAAAAAAGAGGAGCGGATCGGCCGGAGATACGGCCCTGCTTGACGCTCCCCTAAAAAATGGAAAAAGAGGATCGGATCGGCTGGAGATACGGCCCTGCTCGACGCTCCCCTAAAAAAGTGAAAAAAGAGGAGCGGATCGGCCGGAGATACGGCCCTGCTCGACCTTCCCCTAAAAAAAGAAAAAAGAGGAGCGGATCGGCCGGAGATACGGCCTTGCTCGACGCTCCTCTAAAAAAATGAAAAAAGAGGAGCGGATCGGCCGGAGATA
The DNA here is from genome assembly GCA_964019185.1 of Maratus speculifer. NCBI lineage: Eukaryota > Metazoa > Arthropoda > Arachnida > Araneae > Salticidae > Maratus > Maratus speculifer. The sequence goes on from OZ025297.1 coordinate 26,232,234, forward strand.
CGGCCCTGCTCGACGCTCCCCTATAAAATGGAAAAAGAGAAGCGGATCGGCCGGAAATACGGCCCTGCTCGACGCTCCCCTAAAAAATGGAAACAGAGGAGCGTATCGGCCGGAGATACGGCCCTGCTCGACCTTCCCATATGGCCCTGCTCGACGCTCCCGTAAAAAATGGAAAAAGAGGAGCGGATCGGCCGGAGATACGGCCCTGCTCGTCCTTCCCCTAAAAAAAGAAAAAAGAGGAGCGGATCGGCCGGAGACACGGCCCTGCTCGACGCTCCTCTAAAAAAATGAAAAAAGAGGAGCGGATCTGCCGGAGACACGGCCCTGCTCGACGCTCCCCTAAAAAATGGAAAAAGAGAAGCGGATCAGCCGGAGATACGGACCTGCTCGACGCTCACCTAAGAAAATGAAAAAAGAGGAGCGGATCGACCGGAGATACGGCCCTGCTCGATGCTCCCCTAAGAAAATCAAATCAGGAGCGGATCGGCCGGAGATACGGCCCTGCTCGACGCTCCCCTAAGAAAATAAAAAGAGGCTAGGATCGGCCGGAGATACGGCCCTGCTCGATGATCCCCTAAAAAATGAAAAAAGAGGAGCGGATCGGCCGGAGATACGGCCCTGCTTGACGCTCCCCTAAAAAATGGAAAAAGAGGATCGGATCGGCTGGAGATACGGCCCTGCTCGACGCTCCCCTAAAAAATCGAAAAAGAGGATCGGATCGGCTGGAGACACGGCCCTGCTCGACGCTCCTCTAAAAAAATGAAAAAAGTGGAGCGGATCGGCCGGAGACACGGCCCTGCTCGACGCTCCTCTAAAAAAATGAAAAAAGTGGAGCGGATCGGCCGGAGACACGGCCCTGCTCGACGCTCCCCTAAAAAATGGAAAAAGTGGAGCGGATCGGCCGGAGATACGGCCCTGCTCGACGCTCCCCTAAAAAATGGAAAAAGAGGAGCGTATCGGCCGGAGATACGGCCCTGCTCGACCTTCCGATAAAAAAATGAAAAAAGAGGAGCGGATCGGCCGGATATACGGCCCTGCTCGACGCTCCCCTAAAAAAATGAAAAGAGGGGAGAGGATCGGCCGGAGATACGGCCCTGCTCGACGCTCCCCTAAAAAAATTAAAAAAGAGGAGAGGATCGGCCGGAGATACCGCCCTGCTCGACGCTCCCCTAAAAAATGGAAAAAGAGGAGCGTATCGGCCGGAGATACGGCCCTGCTCGACCTTCCGATAAAAAAATGAAAAAAGAGGAGCGGATCGGCCGGAGATACGGCCCTGCTCGACGCTCCCCTAAAAAAATTAAAAAAGAGGAGAGGATCGGCCGGAGATACCGCCCTGCTCGACGCTCCCCTAAAAAATGGAAAAAGAGGAGCGGATCGGAGGGAGATACGGCCCTGCTCGACCTTCCCCTAAAAAATGAAAAAAGAGAAGCGGATCGGCCGGAGATACGGCCCTGCTCGGCGCTCCCCTAAAAAATGAAAAAAGAGGATCGGATCGGCTGGAGACACGGCCCTGCTCGACGCTCCTCTAAAAAAATGAAAAAAGTGGAGCGGATCGGCCGGAGATACGGCCCTGCTCGACGCTCCCCTAAAAAATGGAAAAAGAGGAGCGTATCGGCCGGAGATACGGCCCTGCTCGACCTTCCGATAAAAAAATGAAAAAAGAGGAGCGGATCGGCCGGATATACGGCCCTGCTCGACGCTCCCCTAAAAAAATGAAAAGAGGGGAGAGGATCGGCCGGAGATACGGCCCTGCTCGACGCTCCCCTAAAAAATTAAAAAAGAGGAGAGGATCGGCCGGAGATACCGCCCTGCTCGACGCTCCCCTAAAAAATGGAAAAAGAGGAGCGGATCGGAGGGAGATACGGCCCTGCTCGACCTTCCCCTAAAAAATGAAAAAAGAGAAGCGGATCGGCCGGAGATACGGCCCTGCTCTTCGCTCCCCTAAAAAATGAAAAAAGAGGATCGGATCGGCTGGAGACACGGCCCTGCTCGACGCTCCTCTAAAAAAATGAAAAAAGTGGAGCGGATCGGCCGGAGACACGGCCCTGCTCGACGCTCCCCTAAAAAATGGAAAAAGTGGAGCGGATCGGCCGGAGACACGGCCCTGCTCGATGCTCCCCTAAGAAAATCAAACACAGAAGCGGATCGGCCGGAGATAGGGCCCTGCTCGACGCTCCCCTAAGAAAATAAAAAAGAAGCGCGGATCGGCCGGAGATACGGCCCTGCTCGACGATCCCCTAAAAAATGAAAAAAGAGGAGCGGATCGGCCGGAGATACGGCCCTGCTTGACGCTCCCCTAAAAAATGGAAAAAGAGGATCGGATCGGCTGGAGATACGGCCCTGCTCGACGCTCCCCTAAAAAAGTGAAAAAAGAGGAGCGGATCGGCCGGAGATACGGCCCTGCTCGACCTTCCCCTAAAAAAAGAAAAAAGAGGAGCGGATCGGCCGGAGATACGGCCTTGCTCGACGCTCCTCTAAAAAAATGAAAAAAGAGGAGCGGATCGGCCGGAGATACGGCCCTGCTCGACGCTCCCCTATAAAATGGAAAAAGAGAAGCGGATCGGCCGGAAATACGGCCCTGCTCGACGCTCCCCTAAAAAATGGAAACAGAGGAGCGTATCGGCCGGAGATACGGCCCTGCTCGACCTTCCCATATGGCCCTGCTCGACGCTCCCGTAAAAAATGGAAAAAGAGGAGCGGATCGGCCGGAGATACGGCCCTGCTCGTCCTTCCCCTAAAAAAAGAAAAAAGAGGAGCGGATCGGCCGGAGACACGGCCCTGCTCGACGCTCCTCTAAAAAAATGAAAAAAGAGGAGCGGATCTGCCGGAGACACGGCCCTGCTCGACGCTCCCCTAAAAAATGGAAAAAGAGAAGCGGATCAGCCGGAGATACGGCCCTGCTCGACGCTCACCTAAGAAAATGAAAAAAGAGGAGCGGATCGACCGGAGATACGGCCCTGCTCGATGCTCCCCTAAGAAAATCAAATCAGGAGCGGATCGGCCGGAGATACGGCCCTGCTCGACGCTCCCCTAAGAAAATAAAAAGAGGCTAGGATCGGCCGGAGATACGGCCCTGCTCGATGATCCCCTAAAAAATGAAAAAAGAGGAGCGGATCGGCCGGAGATACGGCCCTGCTTGACGCTCCCCTAAAAAATGGAAAAAGAGGATCGGATCGGCTGGAGATACGGCCCTGCTCGACGCTCCCCTAAAAAATGGAAAAAGAGGAGCGTATCGGCCGGAGATACGGCCCTGCTCGACCTTCCCATAAATAATGAAAAAAGAGGAGCGGATCGGCCGGATATACGGCCCTGCTCGACGCTCCCATAAAAAAAAGAAAAAAGAGGGGAGGATCGGCCGGAGATACGGCCCTGCTCGACGCTCCCCTAAAAAATGGAAAAAGAGGAGCGGATCGGCCGGAGATAAGGCCCTGTTCGACCCTCCCCTAAAAAAATGAAAAAAGAGGAGCGGATCGGTCGGATATACGGCCCTACTAGGCGCTCCCCTAAAAAAATGAAAAAAGAGGAGCGGATCGGCCGGAGATACGGCCCTGCTCGGCGCTCCCCTAAAAAAATAAAAAAGAGGAGCGGATCGGCCGGAGATACCGCCCTGCTCGACGCTCCCCTAAAAAATGGAAAAAGAGGAGCGGATCGGCCGGAGATACCGCCCTGCTCGACGCTCCCCTAAAAAATGAAAAAAGAGAAGCGGATCGGCCGGAGATACGGCCCTGCTCGGCGCTCCCCTAAAAAATGAAAAAAGAGGATCGGATCGGCTGGAGACACGGCCCTGCTCGACGCTCCTCTAAAAAAATGAAAAAAGTGGAGCGGATCGGCCGGAGACACGGCCCTGCTCGACGCTCCCCTAAAAAATGGAAAAAGTGGAGCGGATCGGCCGGAGACACGGCCCTGCTCGATGCTCCCCTAAGAAAATCAAACACAGAAGCGGATCGGCCGGAGATAGGGCCCTGCTCGACGCTCCCCTAAGAAAATAAAAAAGAAGCGCGGATCGGCCGGAGATACGGCCCTGCTCGACGATCCCCTAAAAAATGAAAAAAGAGGAGCGGATCGGCCGGAGATACGGCCCTGCTTGACGCTCCCCTAAAAAATGGAAAAAGAGGATCGGATCGGCTGGAGATACGGCCCTGCTCGATGCTCCCCTAAAAAATGGAAAAAGAGGAGCGGATCAGCCGGAGATACGGCCCTGCTCGACCTTCCCCTAAAAAAATGAAAAAAAAGCGGATCGGCCGGAGATACGGCCCTGCTCGGCGTTCCCCTAAAAAAATGAAAAAAGAGGAGCGGATCGGCCGGAGATATGGCCCTGCTCGGCGCTCCCCTAAAAAAGTGAAAAAAGAGGAGCGGATCGGCCGGAGATACGGCCCTGCTCGACCTTCCCCTAAAAAAAGAAAAAAGAGGAGCGGATCGGCCGGAGATACGGCCCTGCTCGACGCTCCCCTAAAAAATGAAAAAAGAGGAGAGGATCGGCCGGAGATACGGCCCTGCTCGACGCTCCCGTAAAAAAATGAAAAAAGAGGAGAGTATCGGCCGGAGATACGGCCCTGCTCGACGCTCCCTAAAAAATGGAAAAAGAGGAGCGGATCGACCGGAGATACGGCCCTGCTCGACCTTCCCCTAAAAAAATGAAAAAAGAGGAGCGGATCGGCCGGAAATATGGCCCTGCTCGGCGCTCCCCTAAAAAATGAAAAAAGAGGAGCGGATCGGCCGGAGATACGGCCCTGCTCGACGCTCCCCTAAAAAAATGAAAAATGAGGAGCGGATCGGCCGGAGATACGGCCCTGCTCGACGCTCCCCTAAAAAAATGGAAAAAGAGGAGCGGATCGGCCGGAGATACGGCCCTGCTCGACCTTCCCCTAAAAAATGAAAAAAGAGGAGCGGATCGGCCGGAGATACGGCCCTCCTCGACGCTCCCCTAAAAAATGAAAAAAGAGGAGCGAATCGGCCGGAGATACGGCCCTGCTCGACCTTCCCCTAAAAAATGGAAAAAGAGAAGCGGATCGGCCGGAGATACGGCCCTGCTCGACGCTCCCCTAAAAAATGGAAAAAGAGGAGCGTATCGGCCGGAGATACGGCCCTGCTCGACCTTCCGATAAAAAAATGAAAAAAGAGGAGCGGATCGGCCGGATATACGGCCCTGCTCGACGCTCCCCTAAAAAAATGAAAAGAGGGGAGAGGATCGGCCGGAGATACGGCCCTGCTCGACGCTCCCCTAAAAAAATTAAAAAAGAGGAGAGGATCGGCCGGAGATACCGCCCTGCTCGACGCTCCCCTAAAAAATGGAAAAAGAGGAGCGGATCGGAGGGAGATACGGCCCTGCTCGACCTTCCCCTAAAAAATGAAAAAAGAGAAGCGGATCGGCCGGAGATACGGCCCTGCTCGGCGCTCCCCTAAAAAATGAAAAAAGAGGATCGGATCGGCTGGAGACACGGCCCTGCTCGACGCTCCTCTAAAAAAATGAAAAAAGTGGAGCGGATCGGCCGGAGACACGGCCCTGCTCGACGCTCCCCTAAAAAATGGAAAAAGTGGAGCGGATCGGCCGGAGACACGGCCCTGCTCGATGCTCCCCTAAGAAAATCAAACACAGAAGCGGATCGGCCGGAGATAGGGCCCTGCTCGACGCTCCCCTAAGAAAATAATAAAGAAGCGCGGATCGGCCGGAGATACGGCCCTGCTCGACGATCCCCTAAAAAATGAAAAAAGAGGAGCGGATCGGCCGGAGATACGGCCCTGCTTGACGCTCCCCTAAAAAATGGAAAAAGAGGATCGGATCGGCTGGAGATACGGCCCTGCTCGATGCTCCCCTAAAAAATGGAAAAAGAGGAGCGGATCAGCCGGAGATACGGCCCTGCTCGACCTTCCCCTAAAAAAATGAAAAAAAAGCGGATCGGCCGGAGATACGGCCCTGCTCGGCGTTCCCCTAAAAAAATGAAAAAAGAGGAGCGGATCGGCCGGAGATATGGCCCTGCTCGGCGCTCCCCTAAAAAAGTGAAAAAAGAGGAGCGGATCGGCCGGAGATACGGCCCTGCTCGACCTTCCCCTAAAAAAAGAAAAAAGAGGAGCGGATCGGCCGGAGATACGGCCCTGCTTGACGCTCCCCTAAAAAATGGAAAAAGAGGATCGGATCGGCTGGAGATACGGCCCTGCTCGATGCTCCCCTAAAAAATGGAAAAAGAGGAGCGGATCAGCCGGAGATACGGCCCTGCTCGACCTTCCCCTAAAAAATGAAAAAAAAGCGGATCGGCCGGAGATACGGCCCTGCTCGGCGTTCCCCTAAAAAAATGAAAAAAGAGGAGCGGATCGGCCGGAGATATGGCCCTGCTCGACGCTCCTCTAAAAAAATGAAAAAAGAGGAGCGGATCGGCCGGAGATACGGCCCTGCTCGACGCTCCCCTATAAAATGGAAAAAGAGAAGCGGATCGGCCGGAAATACGGCCCTGCTCGACGCTCCCCTAAAAAATGAAAAAAGAGGAGCAGATCGGCCGGAGATACGGCCCTGCTCGGCGCTCCCCTAAAAAAATAAAAAAGAGGAGCGGATCGGCCGGAGATACGGCCCTGCTCGACCTTCCCCTAAAAAATGAAAAAAGAGGAGCGGATCGGCCGGAGATACGGCCCTGCTCGACGCTCCCCTAAAAAATGAAAAAAGAGGAGCGGATCGGCCGGAGATACGGCCCTGCTCGACGCTCCCCTAAAAAATCGAAAAAGAGAAGCGGATCGGCCGGAGATACGGCCCTGCTCGACGCTCCCCTGAAAAATGGAAAAAGAGGAGCTGATCGGCCGGAGATACGGCCCTGCTCGACCTTCCCCTAAAAAATGAAAAAAGAGGAGCGGATCGGCCGGAGATACGGCCCTGCTCGACGCTCCCCTAAAAAATGAAAAAAGAGGAGCGGATCGGCCGGAGATACGGCCCTGCTCGACGCTCCCCTAAAAAAATGAAAAAAGAGGAGCGGATCGGTCGGAGATACGACCCTGCTCCCCGCTCCCGTAAAAAATGGAAAAAGAGGAGCGGATCGGCCGGAGATACGGCCCTGCTCGTCCTTCCCCTAAAAAAAGAAAAAAGAGGAGCGGATCGGCCGGAGACACGGCCCTGCTCGACGCTCCTCTAAAAAAATGAAAAAAGAGGAGCGGATCTGCCGGAGACACGGCCCTGCTCGACGCTCCCCTAAAAAATGGAAAAAGAGAAGCGGATCAGCCGGAGATACGGCTCTGCTCGACGCTCACCTAAGAAAATGAAAAAAGAGGAGCGGATCGATCGGAGATACGGCCCTGCTCGATGCTCCCCTAAGAAAATCAAATCAGGAGCGGATCGGCCGGAGATACGGCCCTGCTCGACGCTCCCCTAAGAAAATAAAAAGAGGCTAGGATCGGCCGGAGATACGGCCCTGCTCGATGATCCCCTAAAAAATGAAAAAAGAGGAGCGGATCGGCCGGAGATACGGCCCTGCTTGACGCTCCCCTAAAAAATGGAAAAAGAGGATCGGATCGGCTGGAGATACGGCCCTGCTCGACGCTCCCCTAAAAAATGGAAAAAGAGGAGCGTATCGGCCGGAGATACGGCCCTGCTCGACCTTCCCATAAATAATGAAAAAAGAGGAGCGGATCGGCCGGATATACGGCCCTGCTCGACGCTCCCATAAAAAAAAGAAAAAAGAGGGGAGGATCGGCCGGAGATACGGCCCTGCTCGACGCTCCCCTAAAAAATGGAAAAAGAGGAGCGGATCGGCCGGAGATACGGCCCTGTTCGACCCTCCCCTAAAAAAATGAAAAAAGAGGAGCGGATCGGTCGGATATACGGCCCTACTAGGCGCTCCCCTAAAAAAATGAAAAAAGAGGAGCGGATCGGCCGGAGATACGGCCCTGCTCGGCGCTCCCCTAAAAAAATAAAAAAGAGGAGCGGATCGGCCGGAGATACGGCCCTGCTCGACCTTCCCCTAAAAAATGAAAAAAGAGGAGCGGATCGGCCGGAGATACGGCCCTGCTCGACACTCCCCTAAAAAATGAAAAAAGAGGAGCGGATCGGCCGGAGATACATCCCTGCTCGACGCTCCCCTAAAAAATCGAAAAAGAGAAGCGGATCGGCCGGAGATACGGCCCTGCTCGACGCTCCCCTGAAAAATGGAAAAAGAGGAGCTGATCGGCCGGAGATACGGCCCTGCTCGACTTTCCCCTACAAAAATGAAAAAAGAGGAGCGGATCGGCCGGAGATACGGCCCTGCTCGACGCTCCCGTAAAAAAATGAAAAAAGAGGAGAGTATCGGCCGGAGATACGGCCCTGCTCGACGCTCCCTAAAAAATGGAAAAAGAGGAGCGGATCGACCGGAGATACGGCCCTGCTCGACCTTCCCCTAAAAAAATGAAAAAAGAGGAGCGGATCGGCCGGAAATATGGCCCTGCTCGGCGCTCCCCTAAAAAATGAAAAAAGAGGAGCGGATCGGCCGGAGATACGGCCCTGCTCGACGCTCCCCTAAAAAAATGAAAAATGAGGAGCGGATCGGCCGGAGATACGGCCCTGCTCGACGCTCCCCTAAAAAAATGGAAAAAGAGGAGCGGATCGGCCGGAGATACGGCCCTGCTCGACCTTCCCCTAAAAAATGAAAAAAGAGGAGCGGATCGGCCGGAGATACGGCCCTCCTCAACGCTCCCCTAAAAAATGAAAAAAGAGGAGCGAATCGGCCGGAGATACGGCCCTGCTCGACCTTCCCCTAAAAAATGGAAAAAGAGAAGCGGATCGGCCGGAGATACGGCCCTGCTCGACGCTCCCCTAAAAAATGGAAAAAGAGGAGCGTATCGGCCGGAGATACGGCCCTGCTCGACCTTCCCCTAAAAAAATGAAAAAAGAGGAGCGGATCGGCCGGATATACGGCCCTGCTCGACGCTCCCCTAAAAAAATTAAAAAAGAGGAGAGGATCGGCCGGAGATACCGCCCTGCTCGACGCTCCCCTAAAAAATGGAAAAAGAGGAGCGGATCGGCCGGAGATACCGCCCTGCTCGACGCTCCCCTAAAAAATGAAAAAAGAGAAGCGGATCGGCCGGAGATACGGCCCTGCTCGGCGCTCCCCTAAAAAATGAAAAAAGAGGATCGGATCGGCTGGAGACACGGCCCTGCTCGACGCTCCTCTAAAAAAATGAAAAAAGTGGAGCGGATCGGCCGGAGACACGGCCCTGCTCGACGCTCCCCTAAAAAATGGAAAAAGTGGAGCGGATCGGCCGGAGACACGGCCCTGCTCGATGCTCCCCTAAGAAAATCAAACACAGAAGCGGATCGGCCGGAGATAGGGCCCTGCTCGACGCTCCCCTAAGAAAATAAAAAAGAGGAGCGGATCGGCCGGACATAAGACCCTGCTCGGCGCTCCCCTATAAAAAGAAAAAAGAGGAGCGGATCGGCCGGAGATACGGCCCTGCTCGGCGCTCCCCTAAAAAATGAAAAAAGAGGAGCGGATCGTCCGGAGATACGGCCCTGCTCGACCTTCCCCTAAAAAATGAAAAAAGAGGAGCGGATCGGCCGGAGATACGGCCCTGCTCGACGCTCCTCTAAAAAAATGAAAAAAGAGGAGCGGAACGGCCGGAGATACGGCCCTGCTCGACCTTCCCCTAAAAAAATGAAAAAAGAGGAGCGGATCGGCCGGAGATATGGCCCTGCTCGGCACTCCCCTAAAAAAGTGAAAAAAGAGGAGCGGATCGGCCGGAGATACGGCCCTGCTCGACCTTCCCCTAAAAAAAGAAAAAAGAGGAGCGGATCGGCCGGAGATACGGCCCTGCTCGACGCTCCTCTAAAAAAATGAAAAAAGAGGAGCGGATCGGCCGGAGATACGGCCCTGCTCGACGCTCCCCTATAAAATGGAAAAAGAGAAGCGGATCGGCCGGAAATACGGCCCTGCTCGACGCTCCCCTAAAAAATGGAAACAGAGGAGCGTATCGGCCGGAGATACGGCCCTGCTCGACCTTCCCCTAAAAAATGGAAAAAGAGAAGCGGATCGGCCGGAGATACGGCCCTGCTCGACGCTCCCCTAAAAAATGGCAAAAGAGGAGCGTATCGGCCGGAGATACGGCGCTGCTCGACCTTCCCCTAAAAAAATGAAAAAAGAGGGGCGGATCGGCCGGATATACGGCCCTGCTCGACGCTCCCCTAAAAAAATGAAAAAAGAGGAGAGGATCGGCCGGAGATACGGCCCTGCTCGACGCTCCCCTAAAAAATGGAAAAACAGGAGCGGATCGGCCGGATATACGGCCCTGCTCGACGCTCCCCTAAAAAAATTAAAAAAGTGGAGAGGATCGGCCGGAGATACGGCCCTGCTCGACGCTCCCCTAAAAAATGGAAAAAGAGGAGCGGATCGGCCGGAGATACGGCCCTGCTCGACCTTCCCCTAAAAATTGAAAAAAGAGAAGCGGATCGGCCGGAGAAACGGCCCTGCTCGGCGCTCCCCTAAAAAATGGAAAAAGAGAAGCGGATCAGCCGGAGATACGGCCCTGCTCGACGCTCCCCTAAGAAAATTAAAAAAGAGGAGCGGATCGACCGGAGATACGGCCCTGCTCGATGCTCCCCTAAGAAAATCAAACACAGAAGCGGATCGGCCGGAGATAGGGCCCTGCTCGACGCTCCCCTAAGAAAATAAAAAAGAGGCGCGGATCGGCCGGAGATACGGCCCCGCTCGACGATCCCCTAAAAAATGAAAAAAGAGGAGCGGATCGGCCGGAGATACGGCCCTGCTTGACGCTCTCCTAAAAAATGGAAAAAGAGGATCGGATCGGCTGGAGATACGGCCCTGCTCGATGCTCCCCTAAAAAATGGAAAAAGAGGAGCGGATCAGCCGGAGATACGGCCCTGCTCGACCTTCCCCTAAAAAAATGAAAAAAAAGCGGATCGGCCGGAGATACGGCCCTGCTCGGCGTTCCCCTAAAAAAATGAAAAAAGAGGAGCGGATCGGCCGGAGATATGGCCCTGCTCGGCACTCCCCTAAAAAAGTGAAAAAAGAGGAGCGGATCGGCCGGAGATACGGCCCTGCTCGACGCTCCCCTAAAAAATGGAAAAAGAGGAGCGGATCGGCCGGAGATACGGCCCTGCTCGACCCTCCCCTATAAAATGGAAAAAGAGAAGCGGATCGGCCGGAAATACGGCCCTGCTCGACGCTCCCCTAAAAAATGGAAACAGAGGAGCGTATCGGCCGGAGATACGGCCCTGCTCGACCTTCCCATAAAAAATGAAAAAAGAGGAGCGGATCGGCCGGATATACGGCCCTGCTCGTCGCTCCCATAAAAAAATGAAAAAAGAGGGGAGGATCGGCCGGAGATACGGCCCTGCTCGACGCTCCCCTAAAAAATGGAAAAAGAGGAGCGGATCGGCCGGAGATACGGCCCTGCTCGACCCTCCCCTAAAAAAATGAAAAAAGAGGAGCGGATCGGCCGGAGATACGGCTCTACTAGGCGCTCCCCTAAAAAAATGAAAAAAAAGGAGCGGATCGGCCGGAGATACGGCCCTGCTTGGCGCTCCCCTAAAAAAATAAAAAAGAAGAGCGGATCGGAGGGAGATACGGCCCTGCTCGACCTTCCCCTAAAAAATGAAAAAAGAGGAGCGGATCGGCCGGAGATACGGCCCTGCTCGACGCTCCCCTAAAAAATGAAAAAAGAGGAGCGGATCGGCCGGAGATACGGCCCTGCTCGGCGCTCCCCTAAAAAAATAAAAAAGAGGAGCGGATCGGCCGGAGATACGGCCCTGCTCGACCTTCCCCTAAAAAATGAAAAAAGAGGAGTGGATCGGCCGGAGATACGGCCCTGCTCGACGCTCCCCTAAAAAATGAAAAAAGAGGAGCGGATCGGCCGGAGATACGGCCCTGCTCGGCGCTCCCCAAAAAAAATGAAAAAAGAGGAGCGGTTCGGCCGGAGCTTCGGTTCTGCTCGGCGGTCCCCTAAAAAAGTGAAAAAAGAGGAGCGGATCGGCCGGAGATACGGCCCTGCTCGACCTTCCCCTAAAAAAAGAAAAAAGAGGAGCGGATCGGCCGGAGATACGGCCCTGCTCGACGCTCCTCTAAAAAAATAAAAAAAGAGGAGCGGATCGGCCGTAGATACGGCCCTGCTCGACGCTCCCCTATGAAAATGAAAAAAGAGGAGCGGATCGACCGGAGATACGGCCCTTCTCGACGATCCCCTAAAAAATGAAAAAAGAGGAGCGGATCGGCCGGAGATACGGCCCTGCTCGACCTTCCCCTAAAAAAATGGAAAAAGAGGAGCGAATCGGCCGGAGATACGGCCCTGCTCGACCTTCCCCTAAAAAATGGAAAAAGAGAAGCGGATCGGCCGGAGATACGGCCCTGCTCGACGCTCCCCTAAAAAATGGAAAAAGAGGAGCGTATCGGCCGGAGATACGGCCCTGCTCGACCTTCCCCTAAAAAAATGAAAAAAGAGGAGCGGATCGGCCGGATATACGGCCCTGCTCGACGCTCCCCTAAAAAAATGAAAAGAGAGGAGAGGATCGGCCGGAGATACGGCCCTGCTCGACGCTCCCCTAAAAAATGGAAAAACAGGAGCGGATCGGCCGGATATACGGCCCTGCTCGACGCTCCCCTAAAAAAATTAAAAAAGAGGAGAGGATCGGCCGGAGATACGGCCCTGCTCGACGCTCCCCTAAAAAATGGAAAAAGAGGAGCGGATCGGAGGGAGATACGGCCCTGCTCGACCTTCCCCTAAAAAATGAAAAAAGAGAAGCGGATCGGCCGGAGATACGGCCCTGCTCGGCGCTCCCCTAAAAAATGAAAAAAGAGGATCGGATCGGCAGGAGACACGGCCCTGCTCGACGCTCCTCTAAAAAAATGAAAAAAGTGGAGCGGATCGGCCGGAGACACGGCCCTGCTCGACGCTCCCCTAAAAAATGGAAAAAGAGGAGCGGATCGGCCGGAGATACGGCCCTGCTCGACCTTCCCCTAAAAAATGAAAAAAGAGAAGCGGATCGGCCGGAGATACGGCCCTGCTCGGCGCTCCCCTAAAAAATGAAAAAAGAGGAGCGGATCGGCCGGAGATACGGCCCTGCTCGACGCTCCCCTATAAAATGGAAAAAGAGAAGCGGATCGGCCGGAAATACGGCCCTGCTCGACGCTCCCCTAAAAAATGGAAACAGAGGAGCGTATCGGCCGGAGATACGGCCCTGCTCGACCTTCCCATAAAAAATGAAAAAAGAGGAGCGGATCGGCCGGATATACGGCCTATAAAGAAGAGTTTCTTGAGGGATTTTGGTAGTTGCATATATATGTTAGAAGGTTTAGAAGAGGTATGATCGGAGTTCAAAACTGGTTAAACACATTTAAGCATATTAGAGAATCTAAATACAAATTAAAAAAACAAACAAAAGGGGTGGGACGTAAAATATGAAACACTAGCACATAAATGTAATAACTGATAAAAACTGCATAAAATGTCATAAAAATAATAACTAGAAATGACAACAGTTACCGTGCTTTCGCAATTTAAAAAAATTTGCAAAAACACAATAACAGGATTAAAAATAGTGATATTGAATTAAATATGATTTAAAACACCAAACTGCAATATTGACTATGGTGTACTGACTGTGGAAGCAGAACATAAAATAAACAAAATACTTGGGGTAACTTACAGATTTAGTTTTAAAAATAAATAACTGATTACTAATTTAATAAGACAAGAACTTAGGGAACTGGGGCACGATCTGCTCCCACATTCAACGTATAGATTATTTCGAAATTGCTTTTCGTTGTTTTGCACTTTTTTTTTATCACTGAAGACTAGTAGTAAACTTATATTGTAACCAGGTAATTGGTTATTCACTTGTCTAAGATGGAGACACCTCATTTAGAGAATTTTTGTAATTCTCTTATTTATTTATTTATTGATTTTGTGCGCTGTTAACTGATATAGACGATGAATTATTTCTGATGGATTTTCTCAGAATTGAAGACAATCACTATTTTTTTTTGCACGATGAACGATTTTACGATGCATCACACCACAGGAATACTGTTATTCACTAAATTTTCTATGAGGGTATATGAACTTTCTGTAGATTACATTCACTGAAAACACACAAAACACTCTGGTATAGAAGCACCAACATGAGGACATGCAGCCCTCGATGATATCTGGCTGCGATGAACACGTCAATCACACAGACGATGGAGATGACAAAAGGGGCACCCAGCGCTCAGGTGACAATCAGCCGCAGATTTCTTTTGAAGATGGAATCTCGAGGGGAGACCCTCCGAAGCAGTTGAGATGGAGCACACAGGGGAGGAAAAGCGGGTGTCCAGGAAAGGAACTTCAGGACGGGAACACCACTTGTCGACGCCGACCGCAGATGAAGTCGGGGAAATCAATTCCACATCTGTGGACTTTTAGCAGGCAAGACTACTAGCAGTTGCATTTTTTTTTTTTACCGGGGATGCAGAGAAGAAAGAAGAACCAAAATCAACACATCCGCCGTAAAGTCGCAGTTGATTGTGCCCCCCTCCATATTTTTTTTTTTTTTATGTGGGGAAAAACGAAACCGTCAGGCACCAGTTATTTATATAAAGAAGAGTTTCTTGAGGGATTTTGGTAGTTGCATATATATGTTAGAAGGTTTAGAAGAGGTATGATCGGTACAGAATCAGTCCAGGTTCGGATGCTCGAAAAAAACCCCACGATGATTGCAAAGTTACACTTTATTTTAACATCTATTACGAAGGGGGGCGCACTTACAACTCTCGGAGAAAATCTCCGAACGAAGAATAGCAGGTTAACAAGACGAGCGCAGAGAGTCAAGTGCCTCGTACATAGCAACAAATTGCCACTTTTGGCATGATAGAAAATCGCCAACATACAAAAGTTCGCCCATGCACAATGGATAGTATACGCCAAATACAGTTAAAATGCAGCCGGCAAGATAAGAATTCAATATGGTTTCCCAGCTGGGATGGGAAAGGAAAAGGTTGCCAAACAATAAAATGTTACACGTGTTGTTTTGTCTAATAAAGAAGCACACCGAAGGGACATGAGATTTTACTGCGCAGATGTTAAATTCTTTATAGGGTTTTGTCGAGAAAGGAAAAGAAGCGTAAGCATAAATTTTAACTGCGAAACAGAGATGATGTCCATATAAGGTAATGCAGAATTGCTTCGATCGGAAATAGCAGACATCTGGAAATGTTTTAAACGGTTGAATAATATGTAAGTGTATTTCTCACAGACAAAGTTAAGCAGCTGCCGATTTTTCAGTTAGAGAATTAATAAGCAAAGAAAATGGAAAAGGAATGAAGGACAACTTAAAACTAATTTTGAATTGAACAGAGACGGGGGGTAAAGGAATAATTTAAGAAAATAACCAATATATAACGAAATAATCGTTATACGGCCCTGCTCGACGCTCCCATAAAAAAATGAAAAAAGAGGGGAGGATCGGCCGGAGATACGGCCCTGCTCGACGCTCCCCTAAAAAATGGAAAAAGAGGAGCGGATCGGCCGGAGATACGGCCCTGCTCGACCCTCCCCTAAAAAAATGAAAAAAGAGGAGCGGATCGGCCGGAGATACGGCTCTACTAGGCGCTCCCCTAAAAAAATGAAAAAAAAGGAGCGGATCGGCCGGAGATACGGCCCTGCTCGGCGCTCCCCTAAAAAAATAAAAAAGAAGAGCGGATCGGAGGGAGATACGGCCCTGCTCGACCTTCCCCTAAAAAATGAAAAAAGAGGAGCGGATCGGCCGGAGATACGGCCCTGCTCGACGCTCCCCTAAAAAATGAAAAAAGAGGAACGGATCGGCCGGAGATACGGCCCTGCTCGGCGCACCCCTAAAAAAATAAAAAAGAGGAGCGGATCGGCCGGAGATACGGCCCTGCTCGACCTTCCCCTAAAAAATGAAAAAAGAGGAGCGGATCGGCCGGAGATACGGCCCTGCTCGACGCTCCCCTAAAAAATGAAAAAAGAGGAGCGGATCGGCCGGAGATACGGCCCTGCTCGGCGCTCCCCAAAAAAAATGAAAAAAGAGGAGCGGTTCGGCCGGAGCTTCGGTTCTGCTCGGCGGTCCCCTAAAAAAGTGAAAAAAGAGGAGCGGATCGGCCGGAGATACGGCCCTGCTCGACCTTCCCCTAAAAAAAGAAAAAAGAGGAGCGGATCGGCCGGAGATACGGCCCTGCTCGACGCTCCTCTAAAAAAATGAAAAAAGAGGAGCGGATCGGCCGTAGATACGGCCCTGCTCGACGCTCCCCTATGAAAATGAAAAAAGAGGAGCGGATCGACCGGAGATACGGCCCTGCTCGACGCTCCCCTAAGAAAATGAAAAAGAGGAGCGGATCGGCCGGAGATACGGCCCTTCTCGACGATCCCCTAAAAAATGAAAAAAGAGGAGCGGATCGGCCGGAGATACGGCCCTGCTCGACCTTCCCCTAAAAAATGGAAAAAGAGGAGCGAATCGGACGGAGATACGGCCCTGCTCGACCTTCCCCTAAAAAATGGAAAAAGAGAAGCGGATCGGCCGGAGATACGGCCCTTCTCGACGATCCCCTAAAAAATGAAAAAAGAGGAGCGGATCGGCCGGAGATACGGCCCTGCTCGACCTTCCCCTAAAAAAATGAAAAAAGAGGAGCGGATCGGCCGGATATACGGCCCTGCTCGACGCTCCCCTAAAAAAATGAAAAGAGAGGAGAGGATCGGCCGGAGATACGGCCCTGCTCGACGCTCCCCTAAAAAATGGAAAAACAGGAGCGGATCGGCCGGATATACGGCCCTGCTCGACGCTCCCCTAAAAAAATTAAAAAAGAGGAGAGGATCGGCCGGAGATACGGCCCTGCTCGACGCTCCCCTAAAAAATGGAAAAAGAGGAGCGGATCGGAGGGAGATACGGCCCTGCTCGACCTTCCCCTAAAAAATGAAAAAAGAGAAGCGGATCGGCCGGAGATACGGCCCTGCTCGGCGCTCCCCTAAAAAATGAAAAAAGAGGATCGGATCGGCAGGAGACACGGCCCTGCTCGACGCTCCTCAAAAAAAATGAAAAAAGTGGAGCGGATCGGCCGGAGACACGGCCCTGCTCGACGCTCCCCTAAAAAATGGAAAAAGAGGAGCGGATCGGCCGGAGATACGGCCCTGCTCGACCTTCCCCTAAAAAATGAAAAAAGAGAAGCGGATCGGCCGGAGATACGGCCCTGCTCGGCGCTCCCCTAAAAAATGAAAAAAGAGGAGCGGATCGGCCGGAGATACGGCCCTGCTCGACGCTCCCCTATAAAATGGAAAAAGAGAAGCGGATCGGCCGGAAATACGGCCCTGCTCGACGCTCCCCTAAAAAATGGAAACAGAGGAGCGTATCGGCCGGAGATACGGCCCTGCTCGACCTTCCCATAAAAAATGAAAAAAGAGGAGCGGATCGGCCGGATATACGGCCCTGCTCGACGCTCCCATAAAAAATGAAAAAAGAGGGGAGGATCGGCCGGAGATACGGCCCTGCTCGACGCTCCCCTAAAAAATGGAAAAAGAGGAGCGGATCGGCCGGAGATACGGCCCTGCTCGACCCTCCCCTAAAAAAATGAAAAAAGAGGAGCGGATCGGCCGGAGATACGGCTCTACTAGGCGCTCCCCTAAAAAATGAAAAAAAAGGAGCGGATCGGCCGGAGATACGGCCCTGCTCGGCGCTCCCCTAAAAAAATAAAAAAGAAGAGCGGATCGGAGGGAGATACGGCCCTGCTCGACCTTCCCCTAAAAAATGAAAAAAGAGGAGCGGATCGGCCGGAGATACGGCCCTGCTCGACGCTCCCCTAAAAAATGAAAAAAGAGGAGCGGATCGGCCGGAGATACGGCCCTGCTCGGCGCACCCCTAAAAAAATAAAAAAGAGGAGCGGATCGGCCGGAGATACGGCCCTGCTCGACCTTCCCCTAAAAAATGAAGAAAGAGGAGCGGATCGGCCGGAGATACGGCCCTGCTCGACGCTCCCCTAAAAAATGAAAAAAGAGGAGCGGATCGGCCGGAGATACGGCCCTGCTCGGCGCTCCCCAAAAAAAATGAAAAAAGAGGAGCGGTTCGGCCGGAGTTTCGGTTCTGCTCGGCGGTCCCCTAAAAAAGTGAAAAAAGAGGAGCGGATCGGCCGGAGATACGGCCCTGCTCGACCTTCCCCTAAAAAAAGAAAAAAGAGGAGCGGATCGGCCGGAGATACGGCCCTGCTCGACGCTCCTCTAAGAAAATGAAAAAGAGGAGCGGATCGGCCGGAGATACGGCCCTTCTCGACGATCCCCTAAAAAATGAAAAAAGAGGAGCGGATCGGCCGGAGATACGGCCCTGCTCGACCTTCCCCTAAAAAATGGAAAAAGAGGAGCGAATCGGACGGAGATACGGCCCTGCTCGACCTTCCCCTAAAAAATGGAAAAAGAGAAGCGGATCGGCCGGAGATACGGCCCTTCTCGACGATCCCCTAAAAAATGAAAAAAGAGGAGCGGATCGGCCGGAGATACGGCCCTGCTCGACCTTCCCCTAAAAAAATGAAAAAAGAGGAGCGGATCGGCCGGATATACGGCCCTGCTCGACGCTCCCCTAAAAAAATGAAAAGAGAGGAGAGGATCGGCCGGAGATACGGCCCTGCTCGACGCTCCCCTAAAAAATGGAAAAACAGGAGCGGATCGGCCGGATATACGGCCCTGCTCGACGCTCCCCTAAAAAAATTAAAAAAGAGGAGAGGATCGGCCGGAGATACGGCTCTGCTCGACGCTCCCCTAAAAAATGGAAAAAGAGGAGCGGATCGGAGGGAGATACGGCCCTGCTCGACCTTCCCCTAAAAAATGAAAAAAGAGAAGCGGATCGGCCGGAGATACGGCCCTGCTCGGCGCTCCCCTAAAAAATGAAAAAAGAGGATCGGATCGGCAGGAGACACGGCCCTGCTCGACGCTCCTCAAAAAAAATGAAAAAAGTGGAGCGGATCGGCCGGAGACACGGCCCTGCTCGACGCTCCCCTAAAAAATGGAAAAAGAGGAGCGGATCGGCCGGAGATACGGCCCTGCTCGACCTTCCCCTAAAAAATGAAAAAAGAGAAGCGGATCGGCCGGAGATACGGCCCTGCTCGACGCTCCCCTATAAAATGGAAAAAGAGAAGCGGATCGGCCGGAAATACGGCCCTGCTCGACGCTCCCCTAAAAAATGGAAACAGAGGAGCGTATCGGCCGGAGATACGGCCCTGCTCGACCTTCCCATAAAAAATGAAAAAAGAGGAGCGGATCGGCCGGATATACGGCCCTGCTCGACGCTCCCATAAAAAAATGAAAAAAGAGGGGAGGATCGGCCGGAGATACGGCCCTGCTCGACGCTCCCCTAAAAAATGGAAAAAGAGGAGCGGATCGGCCGGAGATACGGCCCTGCTCGACCCTCCCCTAAAAAAATGAAAAAAGAGGAGCGGATCGGCCGGAGATACGGCTCTACTAGGCGCTCCCCTAAAAAATGAAAAAAAAGGAGCGGATCGGCCGGAGATACGGCCCTGCTCGGCGCTCCCCTAAAAAAATAAAAAAGAAGAGCGGATCGGAGGGAGATACGGCCCTGCTCGACCTTCCCCTAAAAAATGAAAAAAGAGGAGCGGATCGGCCGGAGATACGGCCCTGCTCGACGCTCCCCTAAAAAATGAAAAAAGAGGAGCGGATCGGCCGGAGATACGGCCCTGCTCGGCGCACCCCTAAAAAAATAAAAAAGAGGAGCGGATCGGCCGGAGATACGGCCCTGCTCGACCTTCCCCTAAAAAATGAAAAAAGAGGAGCGGATCGGCCGGAGATACGGCCCTGCTCGACGCTCCCCTAAAAAATGAAAAAAGAGGAGCGGATCGGCCGGAGATACGGCCCTGCTCGGCGCTCCCCAAAAAAAATGAAAAAAGAGGAGCGGTTCGGCCGGAGCTTCGGTTCTGCTCGGCGGTCCCCTAAAAAAGTGAAAAAAGAGGAGCGGATCGGCCGGAGATACGGCCCTGCTCGACCTTCCCCTAAAAAAAGAAAAAAGAGGAGCGGATCGGCCGGAGATACGGCCCTGCTCGACGCTCCTCTAAAAAAATGAAATAAGAGGAGCGGATCGGCCGTAGATACGGCCCTGCTCGACGCTCCCCTATGAAAATGAAAAAAGAGGAGCGGATCGACCGGAGATACGGCCCTGCTCGACGCTCCCCTAAGAAAATGAAAAAGAGGAGCGGATCGGCCGGAGATACGGCCCTTCTCGACGATCCCCTAAAAAATGAAAAAAGAGGAGCGGATCGGCCGGAGATACGGCCCTGCTCGACCTTCCCCTAAAAAATGGAAAAAGAGGAGCGAATCGGCCGGAGATACGGCCCTGCTCGACCTTCCCCTAAAAAATGGAAAAAGAGAAGCGGATCGGCCGGAGATACGGCCCTGCTCGACGCTCCCCTAAAAAATGGAAAAAGAGGAGCGGATCGGCCGGAGATACGGCCCTGCTCGACCTTCCCCTAAAAAAATGAAAAAAGAGGAGCGGATCGGCCGGATATACGGCCCTGCTCGACGCTCCCCTAAAAAATGAAAAGAGAGGAGAGGATCGGCCGGAGATACGGCCCTGCTCGACGCTCCCCTAAAAAAATTAAAAAAGAGGAGAGGATCGGCCGGAGATACGGCCCTGCTCGACGCTCCCCTAAAAAATGGAAAAAGAGGAGCGGATCGGAGGGAGATACGGCCCTGCTCGACCTTCCCCTAAAAAATGAAAAAAGAGAAGCGGATCGGCCGGAGATACGGCCCTGCTCGGCGCTCCCCTAAAAAATGAAAAAAGAGGATCGGATCGGCTGGAGACACGGCCCTGCTCGACGCTCCTCTAAAAAAATGAAAAAAGTGGAGCGGATCGGCCGGAGACACGGCCCTGCTCGACACTCCCCTAAAAAATGGAAAAAGAGGAGCGGATCGGCCGGAGATACGGCCCTGCTCGACCTTCCCCTAAAAAATGGAAAAAGAGGAGCGTATCGGCCGGAGATACGGCCCTGCTCGACCTTCCCCTAAAAAAATGAAAAAAGAGGAGCGGATCGGCCGGATATACGGCCCTGCTCGACGCTGCCCTAAAAAAATGAAAAGAGAGGAGAGGATCGGCCGGAGATACGGCCCTGCTCGACGCTCCCCTAAAAAAATTAAAAAAGAGGAGAGGATCGGCCGGAGATACGGCCCTGCTCGACGCTCCCCTAAAAAATGGAAAAAGAGGAGCGGATCGGAGGGAGATACGGCCCTGCTCGACCTTCCCCTAAAAAATGAAAAAAGAGGAGCGGATCGGCCGGAGAGACGGCCCTGCTCGACGCTCTTCTAAAAAAATGAAAAAAGAGGAGCGGAACGGCCGGAGATACGGCCCTGCTCGACGCTCCCCTAAAAAATGGAAAAAGAGGAGCGGATCGGCCGGAGATACGGCCCTGCTCGACCTTCCCCTAAAAAATGAAAAAAGAGAAGCGGATCGGCCGGAGATACGGCCCTGCTCGACCTTCCCCTAAAAAATGAAAAAAGAGAAGCGGATCGGCCGGAGATACGGCCCTGCTCGGCGCTCCCCTAAAAAATGAAAAAAGAGGATCGGATCGGCTGGAGACACGGCCCTGCTCGACGCTCCCCTAAAAAATGGAAAAAGAGGAGCGGATCGGCCGGAGATACGGCCCTGCTCGACCTTCCCCTAAAAAATGAAAAAAGAGAAGCGGATCGGCCGGAGATACGGCCCTGCTCGGCGCTCCCCTAAAAAATGAAAAAAGAGGATCGGATCGGCTGGAGATACGGCCCTGCTCGACCTTCCCCTAAAAAATGAAAAAAGAGGAGCGGATCGGCCGGAGATACGGCCCTGCTCGACGCTCTTCTAAAAAAATGAAAAAAGAGGAGCGGAACGGCCGGAGATACGGCCCTGCTCGACCTTCCCCTAAAAAAATGAAAAAAGAGGAGCGGATCGGCCGGAGATACGGCCCTGCTCGAACTTCCCCTAAAAAATGAAAAAAGAGAAGCGGATCGGCCGGAGATACGGCCCTGCTCGGCGCTCCCCTAAAAATGAAAAAAGAGGATCGGATCGGCTGGAGACACGGCCCTGCTCGACGCTCCTCTAAAAAAATGAAAAAAGTGGAGCGGATCGGCCGGAGACACGGCCCTGCTCGACGCTCCCCTAAAAAATGGAAAAAGAGGAGCGGATCGGCCGGAGATACGGCCCTGCTCGACCTTCCCCTAAAAAATGAAAAAAGAGAAGCGGATCGGCCGGAGATACGGCCCTGCTCGGCGCTCCCCTAAAAAATGAAAAAAGAGGAGCGGATCGGCCGGAGATACGGCCCTGCTCGACGCTCCCCTATAAAATGGAAAAAGAGAAGCGGATCGGCCGGAAATACGGCCCTGCTCGACGCTCCCCTAAAAAATGGAAACAGAGGAGCGTATCGGCCGGAGATACGGCCCTGCTCGACCTTCCCATAAAAAATGAAAAAAGAGGAGCGGATCGGCCGGATATACGGCCCTGCTCGACGCTCCCATAAAAAAATGAAAAAAGAGGGGAGGATCGGCCGGAGATACGGCCCTGCTCGACGCTCCCCTAAAAAAGGGAAAAAGAGGAGCGGATCGGCCGGAGATACGGCCCTGCTCGACCCTCCCCTAAAAAAATGAAAAAAGAGGAGCGGATCGGCCGGAGATACGGCTCTACTAGGCGCTCCCCTAAAAAAATGAAAAAAAAGGAGCGGATCGGCCGGAGATACGGCCCTGCTCGGCGCTCCCCTAAAAAAATAAAAAAGAAGAGCGGATCGGAGGGAGATAGGCCCTGCTCGACCTTCCCCTAAAAAATGAAAAAAGAGGAGCGGATCGGCCGGAGATACGGCCCTGCTCGACGCTCCCCTAAAAAATGAAAAAAGAGGAGCGGATCGGCCGGAGATACGGCCCTGCTCGGCGCTCCCCTAAAAAAATAAAAAAGAGGAGCGGATCGGCCGGAGATACGGCCCTGCTCGACCTTCCCCTAAAAAATGAAAAAAGAGGAGCGGATCGGCCGGAGATACGGCCCTGCTCGACGCTCCCCTAAAAAATGAAAAAAGAGGAGCGGATCGGCCGGAGATACGGCCCTGCTCGGCGCTCCCCAAAAAAAATGAAAAAAGAGGAGCGGTTCGGCCGGAGCTTCGGTTTTACTCGGCGGTCCCCTAAAAAAGTGAAAAAAGAGGAGCGGATCGGCCGGAGATACGGCCCTGCTCGACCTTCCCCTAAAAAAAGAAAAAAGAGGAGCGGATCGGCCGGAGATACGGCCCTGCTCGACGCTCCTCTAAAAAAATGAAAAAAGAGGAGCGGATCGGCCGTAGATACGGCCCTGCTCGACGCTCCCCTATGAAAATGAAAAAAGAGGAGCGGATCGACCGGAGATACGGCCCTGCCCGACGCTCCCCTAAGAAAATGAAAAAGAGGAGCGGATCGGCCGGAGATACGGCCCTTCTCGACGATCCCCTAAAAAATGAAAAAAGAGGAGCGGATCGGCCGGAGATACGGCCCTGCTCGACCTTCCCCTAAAAAATGGAAAAAGAGGAGCGAATCGGCCGGAGATACGGCCCTGCTCGACCTTCCCCTAAAAAATGGAAAAAGAGAAGCGGATCGGCCGGAGATACGGCCCTGCTCGACGCTCCCCTAAAAAATGGAAAAAGAGGAGCGTATCGGCCGGAGATACGGCCCTGCTCGACCTTCCCCTAAAAAAATGAAAAAAGAGGAGCGGATCGGCCGGATATACGGCCCTGCTCGACGCTCCCCTAAAAAAATGAAAAGAGAGGAGAGGATCGGCCGGAGATACGGCCCTGCTCGACGCTCCCCTAAAAAATGAAAAAAGAGGAGCGGATCAGCCGGAGATACGGCCCTGCTCGACCTTCCCCTAAAAAATGAAAAAAGAGAAGCGGATCGGCCGGAGATACGGCCCTGCTCGGCGCTCCCCTAAAAAATGAAAAAAGAGGATCGGATCGGCTGGAGATACGGCCCTGCTCGACCTTCCCCTAAAAAATGAAAAAAGAGGAGCGGATCGGCCGGAGATACGGCCCTGCTCGACGCTCCTCTAAAAAAATGAAAAAAGAGGAGCGGAACGGCCGGAGATACGGCCCTGCTCGACCTTCCCCTAAAAAAATGAAAAAAGAGGAGCGGATCGGCCGGAGATACGGCCCTGCTCGAAGCTCCCGTAAAAAATGGAAAAAGAGGAACGGATCGGCCGGAGATACGGCCCTCCTCGACGCTCCCCTAAAAAATGATAAAAGAGGAGAGGATCGGCCGGAGATACGGCCCTGCTCGACGCTCCCCTAAAAAATGGTAAAAGAGGAGCGGATCGGCTGGATATACGGCCCTGCTCGACGCTCCCCTAAAAAAATGAAAAAAAAAGAGGAGAGGATCGGCCGGAGATACGGCCCTGCTCGACGCTCCCCTAAAAATGGAAAAAGAGGAGCGGATCGGCCGGAGATACGGCCCTGCTCGACCTCCCTCTAAAAAATGAAAAAAGAGGAGTGGATCGGCCGGAGATACGGCCCTGCTCGTCGCTCCCCTAAAAAATGAAAAAAGAGGAGCGGATCAGCCGGAGATACGGCCCTGCTCGACGCTCCCCTAAAAAATGAAAAAAGAGGAGAGGATCGGCCGGAGATACGGCCCTGCTCGACGCTCCCGTAAAAAAATGAAAAAAGAGGAGAGTATCGGCCGGAGATACGGCCCTGCTCGACGCTCCCTAAAAAATGGAAAAAGAGGAGCGGATCGACCGGAGATACGGCCCTGCTCGACCTTCCCCTAAAAAAATGAAAAAAGAGGAGCGGATCGGCCGGAAATATGGCCCTGCTCGGCGCTCCCCTAAAAAATGAAAAAAGAGGAGCGGATCGGCCGGAGATACGGCCCTGCTCGACGCTCCCCTAAAAAAATGAAAAATGAGGAGCGGATCGGCCGGAGATACGGCCCTGCTCGACGCTCCCCTAAAAAAATGGAAAAAGAGGAGCGGATCGACCGGAGATACGGCCCTGCTCGACCTTCCCCTAAAAAAATGAAAAAAGAGGAGCGGATCGGCCGGAAATATGGCCCTGCTCGGCGCTCCCCTAAAAAATGAAAAAAGAGGAGCGGATCGGCCGGAGATACGGCCCTGCTCGACGCTCCCCTAAAAAAATGAAAAATGAGGAGCGGATCGGCCGGAGATACGGCCCTGCTCGGCGCTCCCCTAAAAAATGAAAAAAGAGGATCGGATCGGCTGGAGACACGGCCCTGCTCGACGCTCCCCTAAAAAATGGAAAAAGAGGAGCGGATCGGCCGGAGATACGGCCCTGCTCGACCTTCCCCTAAAAAATGAAAAAAGAGAAGCGGATCGGCCGGAGATACGGCCCTGCTCGGCGCTCCCCTAAAAAATGAAAAAAGAGGATCGGATCGGCTGGAGATACGGCCCTGCTCGACCTTCCCCTAAAAAATGAAAAAAGAGGAGCGGATCGGCCGGAGATACGGCCCTGCTCGACGCTCTTCTAAAAAAATGAAAAAAGAGGAGCGGAACGGCCGGAGATACGGCCCTGCTCGACCTTCCCCTAAAAAAATGAAAAAAGAGGAGCGGATCGGCCGGAGATACGGCCCTGCTCGAACTTCCCCTAAAAAATGAAAAAAGAGAAGCGGATCGGCCGGAGATACGGCCCTGCTCGGCGCTCCCCTAAAAATGAAAAAAGAGGATCGGATCGGCTGGAGACACGGCCCTGCTCGACGCTCCTCTAAAAAAATGAAAAAAGTGGAGCGGATCGGCCGGAGACACGGCCCTGCTCGACGCTCCCCTAAAAAATGGAAAAAGAGGAGCGGATCGGCCGGAGATACGGCCCTGCTCGACCTTCCCCTAAAAAATGAAAAAAGAGAAGCGGATCGGCCGGAGATACGGCCCTGCTCGGCGCTCCCCTAAAAAATGAAAAAAGAGGAGCGGATCGGCCGGAGATACGGCCCTGCTCGACGCTCCCCTATAAAATGGAAAAAGAGAAGCGGATCGGCCGGAAATACGGCCCTGCTCGACGCTCCCCTAAAAAATGGAAACAGAGGAGCGTATCGGCCGGAGATACGGCCCTGCTCGACCTTCCCATAAAAAATGAAAAAAGAGGAGCGGATCGGCCGGATATACGGCCCTGCTCGACGCTCCCATAAAAAAATGAAAAAAGAGGGGAGGATCGGCCGGAGATACGGCCCTGCTCGACGCTCCCCTAAAAAATGGAAAAAGAGGAGCGGATCGGCCGGAGATACGGCCCTGCTCGACCCTCCCCTAAAAAAATGAAAAAAGAGGAGCGGATCGGCCGGAGATACGGCTCTACTAGGCGCTCCCCTAAAAAAATGAAAAAAAAGGAGCGGATCGGCCGGAGATACGGCCCTGCTCGGCGCTCCCCTAAAAAAATAAAAAAGAAGAGCGGATCGGAGGGAGATAGGCCCTGCTCGACCTTCCCCTAAAAAATGAGAAAAGAGGAGCGGATCGGCCGGAGATACGGCCCTGCTCGACGCTCCCCTAAAAAATGAAAAAAGAGGAGCGGATCGGCCGGAGATACGGCCCTGCTCGGCGCTCCCCTAAAAAAATAAAAAAGAGGAGCGGATCGGCCGGAGATACGGCCCTGCTCGACCTTCCCCTAAAAAATGAAAAAAGAGGAGCGGATCGGCCGGAGATACGGCCCTGCTCGACGCTCCCCTAAAAAATGAAAAAAGAGGAGCGGATCGGCCGGAGATACGGCCCTGCTCGGCGCTCCCCAAAAAAAATGAAAAAAGAGGAGCGGTTCGGCCGGAGCTTCGGTTTTACTCGGCGGTCCCCTAAAAAAGTGAAAAAAGAGGAGCGGATCGGCCGGAGATACGGCCCTGCTCGACCTTCCCCTAAAAAAAGAAAAAAGAGGAGCGGATCGGCCGGAGATACGGCCCTGCTCGACGCTCCTCTAAAAAAATGAAAAAAGAGGAGCGGATCGGCCGTAGATACGGCCCTGCTCGACGCTCCCCTATGAAAATGAAAAAAGAGGAGCGGATCGACCGGAGATACGGCCCTGCCCGACGCTCCCCTAAGAAAATGAAAAAGAGGAGCGGATCGGCCGGAGATACGGCCCTTCTCGACGATCCCCTAAAAAATGAAAAAAGAGGAGCGGATCGGCCGGAGATACGGCCCTGCTCGACCTTCCCCTAAAAAATGGAAAAAGAGGAGCGAATCGGCCGGAGATACGGCCCTGCTCGACCTTCCCCTAAAAAATGGAAAAAGAGAAGCGGATCGGCCGGAGATACGGCCCTGCTCGACGCTCCCCTAAAAAATGGAAAAAGAGGAGCGTATCGGCCGGAGATACGGCCCTGCTCGACCTTCCCCTAAAAAAATGAAAAAAGAGGAGCGGATCGGCCGGATATACGGCCCTGCTCGACGCTCCCCTAAAAAAATGAAAAGAGAGGAGAGGATCGGCCGGAGATACGGCCCTGCTCGACGCTCCCCTAAAAAATGAAAAAAGAGGAGCGGATCAGCCGGAGATACGGCCCTGCTCGACCTTCCCCTAAAAAATGAAAAAAGAGAAGCGGATCGGCCGGAGATACGGCCCTGCTCGGCGCTCCCCTAAAAAATGAAAAAAGAGGATCGGATCGGCTGGAGATACGGCCCTGCTCGACCTTCCCCTAAAAAATGAAAAAAGAGGAGCGGATCGGCCGGAGATACGGCCCTGCTCGACGCTCCTCTAAAAAAATGAAAAAAGAGGAGCGGAACGGCCGGAGATACGGCCCTGCTCGACCTTCCCCTAAAAAAATGAAAAAAGAGGAGCGGATCGGCCGGAGATACGGCCCTGCTCGAAGCTCCCGTAAAAAATGGAAAAAGAGGAACGGATCGGCCGGAGATACGGCCCTCCTCGACGCTCCCCTAAAAAATGATAAAAGAGGAGAGGATCGGCCGGAGATACGGCCCTGCTCGACGCTCCCCTAAAAAATGGTAAAAGAGGAGCGGATCGGCTGGATATACGGCCCTGCTCGACGCTCCCCTAAAAAAATGAAAAAAAAGAGGAGAGGATCGGCCGGAGATACGGCCCTGCTCGACGCTCCCCTAAAAATGGAAAAAGAGGAGCGGATCGGCCGGAGATACGGCCCTGCTCGACCTCCCTCTAAAAAATGAAAAAAGAGGAGTGGATCGGCCGGAGATACGGCCCTGCTCGTCGCTCCCCTAAAAAATGAAAAAAGAGGAGCGGATCAGCCGGAGATACGGCCCTGCTCGACGCTCCCCTAAAAAATGAAAAAAGAGGAGAGGATCGGCCGGAGATACGGCCCTGCTCGACGCTCCCGTAAAAAAATGAAAAAAGAGGAGAGTATCGGCCGGAGATACGGCCCTGCTCGACGCTCCCTAAAAAATGGAAAAAGAGGAGCGGATCGACCGGAGATACGGCCCTGCTCGACCTTCCCCTAAAAAAATGAAAAAAGAGGAGCGGATCGGCCGGAAATATGGCCCTGCTCGGCGCTCCCCTAAAAAATGAAAAAAGAGGAGCGGATCGGCCGGAGATACGGCCCTGCTCGACGCTCCCCTAAAAAAATGAAAAATGAGGAGCGGATCGGCCGGAGATACGGCCCTGCTCGACGCTCCCCTAAAAAAATGGAAAAAGAGGAGCGGATCGGCCGGAGATACGGCCCTGCTCGACCTTCCCCTAAAAAATGAAAAAAGAGGAGCGGATCGGCCGGAGATACGGCCCTGCTCGACGCTCCCCTAAAAAAATGTAAAAAGAGGACCGGATCGGCCGGAGATACGGCCCTGCTCGACGCTCCCGTAAATGTGGAAAAAGAGGAGCGGATCGGCCGGAGATACGGCCCTGCTCGACGCTAATGTAAAAAGTGGAAAAAGAGGAGCGGATCAGCCGGAGATACGGCCCTGCTCGAAGCTCCCGTAAAAAAATGAAAAAAGAGGAGCGGATCGGCCGGAGATACGGCCCTGCTCGACCTTCCCCTAAAAAATGGAAAAAGAGAAGCGGATGGGCCGGAGATACGGCCCTGCTCGACGCTCCCCTAAAAAATGGCAAAAGAGGAGCGTATCGGCCGGAGATACGGCCCTGCTCGACCTTCCCCTAAAAAAATGAAAAAAGAGGGGCGGATCGGCCGGATATACGGCCCTGTTCGACGCTCCCCTAAAAAAATGAAAAAAGAGGAGAGGATCGGCCGGAGATACGGCCCTGCTCGACGCTCCCCTAAAAAATGGAAAAACAGGAGCGGATCGGCCGTATATACGGCCCTGCTCGACGCTCCCCTAAAAAAATTAAAAAAGAGGAGAGGATCGGCCGGAGATACGGCCCTGCTCGACGCTCCCCTAAAAAATGGAAAAAGAGGAGCGGATCGGCCGGAGATACGGCCCTGCTCGACCTTCCCCTAAAAAATGAAAAAAGAGAAGCGGATCGGCCGGAGATACGGCCCTGCTCGGCGCTCCCCTAAAAAATGAAAAAAGAGGATGAGATCGGCTGGAGACACGGCCCTGCTCGACGCTCCTCTAAAAAAATGAAAAAAGAGGAGCGGATCGGCCGGAGACACGGCCCTGCTCGTCGCTCCCCTAAAAAATGGAAAAAGAGAAGCGGATCAGCCGGAGATACGGCCCTGCTCGACGCTCCCCTAAGAAAATGAAAAAAGAGGAGCGGATCGACCGGAGATACGGCCCTGCTCGATGCTCCCCTAAGAAAATCAAACACAGAAGCGGATCGGCCGGAGATAGGGCCCTGCTCGACGCTCCCCTAAGAAAATAAAAAAAAGGCGCGGATCGGCCGGAGATACGGCCCTGCTCGACGATCCCCTAAAAAATGAAAAAAGAGGAGCGGATCGGCCGGAGATACGGCCCTGCTTGACGCTCCCCTAAAAAATGGAAAAAGACGATCGGATCGGCTGGAGATACGGCCCTGCTCGATGCTCCCCTAAAAAATGGAAAAAGAGGAGCGGATCAGCCGGAGATACGGCCCTGCTCGACCTTCCCCTAAAAAAATGAAAAAAAAGCGGATCGGCCGGAGATACGGCCCTGCTCGGCGTTCCCCTAAAAAAATGAAAAAAGAGGAGCGGATCGGCCGGAGATATGGCCCTGCTCGGCGCTCCCCTAAAAAAGTGAAAAAAGAGGAGCGGATCGGCCGGAGATACGGCCCTGCTCGACCTTCCCCTAAAAAAAGAAAAAAGAGGAGCGGATCGGCCGGAGATACGGCCCTGCTCGACGCTCCTCTAAAAAAATGAAAAAAGAGGAGCGGATCGGCCGGAGATACGGCCCTGCTCGACGCTCCCCTATAAAATGGAAAAAGAGAAGCGGATCGGCCGGAAATACGGCCCTGCTCGACGCTCCCCTAAAAATGGAAACAGAGGAGCGTATCGGCCGGAGATACGGCCCTGCTCGACCTTCCCATAAAAAATGAAAAAAGAGGAGCGGATCGGCCGGATATACGGCCCTGCTCGACGCTCCCATAAAAAAATGAAAAAAGAGGGGAGGATCGGCCGGAGATACGGCCCTGCTCGACGCTCCCCTAAAAAATGGAAAAAGAGGAGCGGATCGGCCGGAGATACGGCCCTGCTCGACCCTCCCCTAAAAAAATGAAAAAAGAGGAGCGGATCGGCCGGAGATACGGCTCTACTAGGCGCTCCCCTAAAAAAATGAAAAAAGAGGAGCGGATCGGCCGGAGATACGGCCCTGCTCGGCGCTCCCCTAAAAAAATAAAAAAGAGAAGCGGATCGGCCGGAGATACGGCCCTGCTCGACCTTCCCCTAAAAAATGAAAAAAGAGGAGCGGATCGGCCGGAGATACGGCCCTGCTCGACGCTCCCCTAAAAAATGAAAAAAGAGGAGCGGATCGGCCGGAGATACGGCCCTGCTCGGCGCTCCCCAAAAAAAATGAAAAAAGAGGAGCGGTTCGGCCGGAGCTTCGGTTCTGCTTGGCGGTCCCCTAAAAAAGTGAAAAAAGAGGAGCGGATCGGCCGGAGATACGGCCCTGCTCGACCTTCCCCTAAAAAAAGAAAAAAGAGGAGCGGATCGGCCGGAGATACGGCCCTGCTCGACGCTCCTCTAAAAAAATGAAAAAAGAGGAGCGGATCGGCCGTAGATACGGCCCTGCTCGACGCTCCCCTATGAAAATGAAAAAAGAGGAGCGGATCGACCGGAGATACGGCCCTGCTCGACGCTCCCCTAAGAAAATGAAAAAGAGGAGCGGATCGGCCGGAGATACGGCCCTTCTCGACGATCCCCTAAAAAATGAAAAAAGAGGAGCGGATCGGCCGGAGATACGGCCCTGCTCGACCTTCCCCTAAAAAAATGGAAAAAGAGGAGCGAATCGGCCGGAGATACGGCCCTGCTCGACCTTCCCCTAAAAAATGGAAAAAGAGAAGCGGATCGGCCGGAGATACGGCCCTGCTCGACGCTCCCCTAAAAAATGAAAAAAGAGGAGCGGATCGGCCGGATATACGGCCCTGCTCGACGCTCCCCTAAAAAAATGAAAAGAGAGGAGAGGATCGGCCGGAGATACGGCCCTTCTCGACGCTCCCCTAAAATATGGAAAAACAGGAGCGGATCGGCCGGATATACGGCCCTGCTCGACGCTCCCCTAAGAAAATGAAAAAAGAGGAGCGGATCGACCGGAGATACGGCCCTGCTCGATGCTCCCCTAAGAAAATCAAACACAGAAGCGGATCGGCCGGAGATAGGGCCCTGCTCGACGCTCCCCTAAGAAAATAAAAAAGAGGCGCGGATCGGCCGGAGATACGGCCCTGCTCGACGATCCCCTAAAAAATGAAAAAAGAGGAGCGGATCGGCCGGAGATACGGCCCTGCTTGACGCTCCCCTAAAAAATGGAAAAAGACGATCGGATCGGCTGGAGATACGGCCCTGCTCGATGCTCCCCTAAAAAATGGAAAAAGAGGAGCGGATCAGCCGGAGATACGGCCCTGCTCGACCTTCCCCTAAAAAAATGAAAAAAAAGCGGATCGGCCGGAGATACGGCCCTGCTCGGCGTTCCCCTAAAAAAATGAAAAAAGAGGAGCGGATCGGCCGGAGATATGGCCCTGCTCGGCGCTCCCCTAAAAAAGTGAAAAAAGAGGAGCGGATCGGCCGGAGATACGGCCCTGCTCGACCTTCCCCTAAAAAAAGAAAAAAGAGGAGCGGATCGGCCGGAGATACGGCCCTGCTCGACGCTCCTCTAAAAAAATGAAAAAAGAGGAGCGGATCGGCCGGAGATACGGCCCTGCTCGACGCTCCCCTATAAAATGGAAAAAGAGAAGCGGATCGGCCGGAAATACGGCCCTGCTCGACGCTCCCCTAAAAATGGAAACAGAGGAGCGTATCGGCCGGAGATACGGCCCTGCTCGACCTTCCCATAAAAAATGAAAAAAGAGGAGCGGATCGGCCGGATATACGGCCCTGCTCGACGCTCCCATAAAAAAATGAAAAAAGAGGGGAGGATCGGCCGGAGATACGGCCCTGCTCGACGCTCCCCTAAAAAATGGAAAAAGAGGAGCGGATCGGCCGGAGATACGGCCCTGCTCGACCCTCCCCTAAAAAAATGAAAAAAGAGGAGCGGATCGGCCGGAGATACGGCTCTACTAGGCGCTCCCCTAAAAAAATGAAAAAAGAGGAGCGGATCGGCCGGAGATACGGCCCTGCTCGGCGCTCCCCTAAAAAAATAAAAAAGAGAAGCGGATCGGCCGGAGATACGGCCCTGCTCGACCTTCCCCTAAAAAATGAAAAAAGAGGAGCGGATCGGCCGGAGATACGGCCCTGCTCGACGCTCCCCTAAAAAATGAAAAAAGAGGAGCGGATCGGCCGGAGATACGGCCCTGCTCGGCGCTCCCCAAAAAAAATGAAAAAAGAGGAGCGGTTCGGCCGGAGCTTCGGTTCTGCTTGGCGGTCCCCTAAAAAAGTGAAAAAAGAGGAGCGGATCGGCCGGAGATACGGCCCTGCTCGACCTTCCCCTAAAAAAAGAAAAAAGAGGAGCGGATCGGCCGGAGATACGGCCCTGCTCGACGCTCCTCTAAAAAAATGAAAAAAGAGGAGCGGATCGGCCGTAGATACGGCCCTGCTCGACGCTCCCCTATGAAAATGAAAAAAGAGGAGCGGATCGACCGGAGATACGGCCCTGCTCGACGCTCCCCTAAGAAAATGAAAAAGAGGAGCGGATCGGCCGGAGATACGGCCCTTCTCGACGATCCCCTAAAAAATGAAAAAAGAGGAGCGGATCGGCCGGAGATACGGCCCTGCTCGACCTTCCCCTAAAAAAATGGAAAAAGAGGAGCGAATCGGCCGGAGATACGGCCCTGCTCGACCTTCCCCTAAAAAATGGAAAAAGAGAAGCGGATCGGCCGGAGATACGGCCCTGCTCGACGCTCCCCTAAAAAATGAAAAAAGAGGAGCGGATCGGCCGGATATACGGCCCTGCTCGACGCTCCCCTAAAAAAATGAAAAGAGAGGAGAGGATCGGCCGGAGATACGGCCCTGCTCGACGCTCCCCTAAAATATGGAAAAACAGGAGCGGATCGGCCGGATATACGGCCCTGCTCGACGCTCCCCTAAAAAAATTAAAAAAGAGGAGAGGATCGGCCGGAGATACGGCCCTGCTCGACGCTCCCCTAAAAAATGGAAAAAGAGGAGCGGATCGGAGGGAGATACGGCCCTGCTCGACCTTCCCCTAAAAAATGAAAAAAGAGAAGCGGATCGGCCGGAGATACGGCCCTGCTCGACGCTCCCCTAAAAAATGAAAAAAGAGGAGCGGATCGGCCGGATATACGGCCCTGCTCGACGCTCCCCTAAAAAAATGAAAAGAGAGGAGCGGATCGGCCGGAGATACGGCCCTGCTCGACGCTCCCCTAAAAAAATGGAAAAAGAGGAGCGGATCGGCCGGAGATACGGCCCTGCTCGACCTTCCCCTAAAAAATGAAAAAAGAGGAGCGGATCGGCCGGAGATACGGCCCTGCTCGACGCTCCCCTAAAAAAATGTAAAAAGAGGACCGGATCGGCCGGAGATACGGCCCTGCTCGACGCTCCCGTAAATGTGGAAAAAGAGGAGCGGATCGGCCGGAGATACGGCCCTGCTCGACGCTAATGTAAAAAGTGGAAAAAGAGGAGCGGATCAGCCGGAGATACGGCCCTGCTCGAAGCTCCCGTAAAAAAATGAAAAAAGAGGAGCGGATCGGCCGGAGATACGGCCCTGCTCGACCTTCCCCTAAAAAATGGAAAAAGAGAAGCGGATGGGCCGGAGATACGGCCCTGCTCGACGCTCCCCTAAAAAATGGCAAAAGAGGAGCGTATCGGCCGGAGATACGGCCCTGCTCGACCTTCCCCTAAAAAAATGAAAAAAGAGGGGCGGATCGGCCGGATATACGGCCCTGCTCGACGCTCCCCTAAAAAAATGAAAAAAGAGGAGAGGATCGGCCGGAGATACGGCCCTGCTCGACGCTCCCCTAAAAAATGGAAAAACAGGAGCGGATCGGCCGTATATACGGCCCTGCTCGACGCTCCCCTAAAAAAATTAAAAAAGAGGAGAGGATCGGCCGGAGATACGGCCCTGCTCGACGCTCCCCTAAAAAATGGAAAAAGAGGAGCGGATCGGCCGGAGATACGGCCCTGCTCGACCTTCCCCTAAAAAATGAAAAAAGAGAAGCGGATCGGCCGGAGATACGGCCCTGCTCGGCGCTCCCTTAAAAAATGAAAAAAGAGGATGAGATCGGCTGGAGACACGGCCCTGCTCGACGCTCCTCTAAAAAAATGAAAAAAGAGGAGCGGATCGGCCGGAGACACGGCCCTGCTCGTCGCTCCCCTAAAAAATGGAAAAAGAGAAGCGGATCAGCCGGAGATACGGCCCTGCTCGACGCTCCCCTAAGAAAATGAAAAAAGAGGAGCGGATCGACCGGAGATACGGCCCTGCTCGATGCTCCCCTAAGAAAATCAAACACAGAAGCGGATCGGCCGGAGATAGGGCCCTGCTCGACGCTCCCCTAAGAAAATAAAAAAGAGGCGCGGATCGGCCGGAGATACGGCCCTGCTCGACGATCCCCTAAAAAATGAAAAAAGAGGAGCGGATCGGCCGGAGATACGGCCCTGCTTGACGCTCCCCTAAAAAATGGAAAAAGACGATCGGATCGGCTGGAGATACGGCCCTGCTCGATGCTCCCCTAAAAAATGGAAAAAGAGGAGCGGATCAGCCGGAGATACGGCCCTGCTCGACCTTCCCCTAAAAAAATGAAAAAAAGCGGATCGGCCGGAGATACGGCCCTGCTCGGCGTTCCCCTAAAAAAATGAAAAAAGAGGAGCGGATCGGCCGGAGATATGGCCCTGCTCGGCGCTCCCCTAAAAAAGTGAAAAAAGAGGAGCGGATCGGCCGGAGATACGGCCCTGCTCGACCTTCCCCTAAAAAAAGAAAAAAGAGGAGCGGATCGGCCGGAGATACGGCCCTGCTCGACGCTCCTCTAAAAAAATGAAAAAAGAGGAGCGGATCGGCCGGAGATACGGCCCTGCTCGACGCTCCCCTATAAAATGGAAAAAGAGAAGCGGATCGGCCGGAAATACGGCCCTGCTCGACGCTCCCCTAAAAATGGAAACAGAGGAGCGTATCGGCCGGAGATACGGCCCTGCTCGACCTTCCCATAAAAAATGAAAAAAGAGGAGCGGATCGGCCGGATATACGGCCCTGCTCGACGCTCCCATAAAAAAATGAAAAAAGAGGGGAGGATCGGCCGGAGATACGGCCCTGCTCGACGCTCCCCTAAAAAATGGAAAAAGAGGAGCGGATCGGCCGGAGATACGGCCCTGCTCGACCCTCCCCTAAAAAAATGAAAAAAGAGGAGCGGATCGGCCGGAGATACGGCTCTACTAGGCGCTCCCCTAAAAAAATGAAAAAAGAGGAGCGGATCGGCCGGAGATACGGCCCTGCTCGGCGCTCCCCTAAAAAAATAAAAAAGAGAAGCGGATCGGCCGGAGATACGGCCCTGCTCGACCTTCCCCTAAAAAATGAAAAAAGAGGAGCGGATCGGCCGGAGATACGGCCCTGCTCGACGCTCCCCTAAAAAATGAAAAAAGAGGAGCGGATCGGCCGGAGATACGGCCCTGCTCGGCGCTCCCCAAAAAAAATGAAAAAAGAGGAGCGGTTCGGCCGGAGCTTCGGTTCTGCTTGGCGGTCCCCTAAAAAAGTGAAAAAAGAGGAGCGGATCGGCCGGAGATACGGCCCTGCTCGGCGCTCCCCTAAAAAAATAAAAAAGAGGAGCGGATCGGCCGGAGATACGGCCCTGCTCGACCTTCCCCTAAAAAATGAAAAAAGAGGAGCGGATCGGCCGGAGATACGGCCCTGCTCGACGCTCCCCTAAAAAATGAAAAAAGAGGAGCGGATCGGCCGGAGATACGGCCCTGCTCGGCGCTCCCCAAAAAAAATGAAAAAAGAGGAGCGGTTCGGCCGGAGCTTCGGTTTTACTCGGCGGTCCCCTAAAAAAGTGAAAAAAGAGGAGCGGATCGGCCGGAGATACGGCCCTGCTCGACCTTCCCCTAAAAAAAGAAAAAAGAGGAGCGGATCGGCCGGAGATACGGCCCTGCTCGACGCTCCTCTAAAAAAATGAAAAAAGAGGAGCGGATCGGCCGTAGATACGGCCCTGCTCGACGCTCCCCTATGAAAATGAAAAAAGAGGAGCGGATCGACCGGAGATACGGCCCTGCCCGACGCTCCCCTAAGAAAATGAAAAAGAGGAGCGGATCGGCCGGAGATACGGCCCTTCTCGACGATCCCCTAAAAAATGAAAAAAGAGGAGCGGATCGGCCGGAGATACGGCCCTGCTCGACCTTCCCCTAAAAAATGGAAAAAGAGGAGCGAATCGGCCGGAGATACGGCCCTGCTCGACCTTCCCCTAAAAAATGGAAAAAGAGAAGCGGATCGGCCGGAGATACGGCCCTGCTCGACGCTCCCCTAAAAAATGGAAAAAGAGGAGCGTATCGGCCGGAGATACGGCCCTGCTCGACCTTCCCCTAAAAAAATGAAAAAAGAGGAGCGGATCGGCCGGATATACGGCCCTGCTCGACGCTCCCCTAAAAAAATGAAAAGAGAGGAGAGGATCGGCCGGAGATACGGCCCTGCTCGACGCTCCCCTAAAAAATGAAAAAAGAGGAGCGGATCAGCCGGAGATACGGCCCTGCTCGACCTTCCCCTAAAAAATGAAAAAAGAGAAGCGGATCGGCCGGAGATACGGCCCTGCTCGGCGCTCCCCTAAAAAATGAAAAAAGAGGATCGGATCGGCTGGAGATACGGCCCTGCTCGACCTTCCCCTAAAAAATGAAAAAAGAGGAGCGGATCGGCCGGAGATACGGCCCTGCTCGACGCTCCTCTAAAAAAATGAAAAAAGAGGAGCGGAACGGCCGGAGATACGGCCCTGCTCGACCTTCCCCTAAAAAAATGAAAAAAGAGGAGCGGATCGGCCGGAGATACGGCCCTGCTCGAAGCTCCCGTAAAAAATGGAAAAAGAGGAACGGATCGGCCGGAGATACGGCCCTCCTCGACGCTCCCCTAAAAAATGATAAAAGAGGAGAGGATCGGCCGGAGATACGGCCCTGCTCGACGCTCCCCTAAAAAATGGTAAAAGAGGAGCGGATCGGCTGGATATACGGCCCTGCTCGACGCTCCCCTAAAAAAATGAAAAAAAAAGAGGAGAGGATCGGCCGGAGATACGGCCCTGCTCGACGCTCCCCTAAAAATGGAAAAAGAGGAGCGGATCGGCCGGAGATACGGCCCTGCTCGACCTCCCTCTAAAAAATGAAAAAAGAGGAGTGGATCGGCCGGAGATACGGCCCTGCTCGTCGCTCCCCTAAAAAATGAAAAAAGAGGAGCGGATCAGCCGGAGATACGGCCCTGCTCGACGCTCCCCTAAAAAATGAAAAAAGAGGAGAGGATCGGCCGGAGATACGGCCCTGCTCGACGCTCCCGTAAAAAAATGAAAAAAGAGGAGAGTATCGGCCGGAGATACGGCCCTGCTCGACGCTCCCTAAAAAATGGAAAAAGAGGAGCGGATCGACCGGAGATACGGCCCTGCTCGACCTTCCCCTAAAAAAATGAAAAAAGAGGAGCGGATCGGCCGGAAATATGGCCCTGCTCGGCGCTCCCCTAAAAAATGAAAAAAGAGGAGCGGATCGGCCGGAGATACGGCCCTGCTCGACGCTCCCCTAAAAAAATGAAAAATGAGGAGCGGATCGGCCGGAGATACGGCCCTGCTCGACGCTCCCCTAAAAAAATGGAAAAAGAGGAGCGGATCGACCGGAGATACGGCCCTGCTCGACCTTCCCCTAAAAAAATGAAAAAAGAGGAGCGGATCGGCCGGAAATATGGCCCTGCTCGGCGCTCCCCTAAAAAATGAAAAAAGAGGAGCGGATCGGCCGGAGATACGGCCCTGCTCGACGCTCCCCTAAAAAAATGAAAAATGAGGAGCGGATCGGCCGGAGATACGGCCCTGCTCGGCGCTCCCCTAAAAAATGAAAAAAGAGGATCGGATCGGCTGGAGACACGGCCCTGCTCGACGCTCCCCTAAAAAATGGAAAAAGAGGAGCGGATCGGCCGGAGATACGGCCCTGCTCGACCTTCCCCTAAAAAATGAAAAAAGAGAAGCGGATCGGCCGGAGATACGGCCCTGCTCGGCGCTCCCCTAAAAAATGAAAAAAGAGGATCGGATCGGCTGGAGATACGGCCCTGCTCGACCTTCCCCTAAAAAATGAAAAAAGAGGAGCGGATCGGCCGGAGATACGGCCCTGCTCGACGCTCTTCTAAAAAAATGAAAAAAGAGGAGCGGAACGGCCGGAGATACGGCCCTGCTCGACCTTCCCCTAAAAAAATGAAAAAAGAGGAGCGGATCGGCCGGAGATACGGCCCTGCTCGAACTTCCCCTAAAAAATGAAAAAAGAGAAGCGGATCGGCCGGAGATACGGCCCTGCTCGGCGCTCCCCTAAAAATGAAAAAAGAGGATCGGATCGGCTGGAGACACGGCCCTGCTCGACGCTCCTCTAAAAAAATGAAAAAAGTGGAGCGGATCGGCCGGAGACACGGCCCTGCTCGACGCTCCCCTAAAAAATGGAAAAAGAGGAGCGGATCGGCCGGAGATACGGCCCTGCTCGACCTTCCCCTAAAAAATGAAAAAAGAGAAGCGGATCGGCCGGAGATACGGCCCTGCTCGGCGCTCCC
This sequence comes from Maratus speculifer, assembly GCA_964019185.1. Lineage (NCBI taxonomy): Eukaryota > Metazoa > Arthropoda > Arachnida > Araneae > Salticidae > Maratus > Maratus speculifer. Next base: position 26,271,280 of record OZ025297.1, read on the forward strand.
CTAAAAAATGAAAAAAGAGGAGCGGATCGGCCGGAGATACGGCCCTGCTCGACGCTCCCCTATAAAATGGAAAAAGAGAAGCGGATCGGCCGGAAATACGGCCCTGCTCGACGCTCCCCTAAAAAATGGAAACAGAGGAGCGTATCGGCCGGAGATACGGCCCTGCTCGACCTTCCCATAAAAAATGAAAAAAGAGGAGCGGATCGGCCGGATATACGGCCCTGCTCGACGCTCCCATAAAAAAATGAAAAAAGAGGGGAGGATCGGCCGGAGATACGGCCCTGCTCGACGCTCCCCTAAAAAATGGAAAAAGAGGAGCGGATCGGCCGGAGATACGGCCCTGCTCGACCCTCCCCTAAAAAAATGAAAAAAGAGGAGCGGATCGGCCGGAGATACGGCTCTACTAGGCGCTCCCCTAAAAAAATGAAAAAAAAGGAGCGGATCGGCCGGAGATACGGCCCTGCTCGGCGCTCCCCTAAAAAAATAAAAAAGAAGAGCGGATCGGAGGGAGATAGGCCCTGCTCGACCTTCCCCTAAAAAATGAGAAAAGAGGAGCGGATCGGCCGGAGATACGGCCCTGCTCGACGCTCCCCTAAAAAATGAAAAAAGAGGAGCGGATCGGCCGGAGATACGGCCCTGCTCGGCGCTCCCCTAAAAAAATAAAAAAGAGGAGCGGATCGGCCGGAGATACGGCCCTGCTCGACCTTCCCCTAAAAAATGAAAAAAGAGGAGCGGATCGGCCGGAGATACGGCCCTGCTCGACGCTCCCCTAAAAAATGAAAAAAGAGGAGCGGATCGGCCGGAGATACGGCCCTGCTCGGCGCTCCCCAAAAAAAATGAAAAAAGAGGAGCGGTTCGGCCGGAGCTTCGGTTTTACTCGGCGGTCCCCTAAAAAAGTGAAAAAAGAGGAGCGGATCGGCCGGAGATACGGCCCTGCTCGACCTTCCCCTAAAAAAAGAAAAAAGAGGAGCGGATCGGCCGGAGATACGGCCCTGCTCGACGCTCCTCTAAAAAAATGAAAAAAGAGGAGCGGATCGGCCGTAGATACGGCCCTGCTCGACGCTCCCCTATGAAAATGAAAAAAGAGGAGCGGATCGACCGGAGATACGGCCCTGCCCGACGCTCCCCTAAGAAAATGAAAAAGAGGAGCGGATCGGCCGGAGATACGGCCCTTCTCGACGATCCCCTAAAAAATGAAAAAAGAGGAGCGGATCGGCCGGAGATACGGCCCTGCTCGACCTTCCCCTAAAAAATGGAAAAAGAGGAGCGAATCGGCCGGAGATACGGCCCTGCTCGACCTTCCCCTAAAAAATGGAAAAAGAGAAGCGGATCGGCCGGAGATACGGCCCTGCTCGACGCTCCCCTAAAAAATGGAAAAAGAGGAGCGTATCGGCCGGAGATACGGCCCTGCTCGACCTTCCCCTAAAAAAATGAAAAAAGAGGAGCGGATCGGCCGGATATACGGCCCTGCTCGACGCTCCCCTAAAAAAATGAAAAGAGAGGAGAGGATCGGCCGGAGATACGGCCCTGCTCGACGCTCCCCTAAAAAATGAAAAAAGAGGAGCGGATCAGCCGGAGATACGGCCCTGCTCGACCTTCCCCTAAAAAATGAAAAAAGAGAAGCGGATCGGCCGGAGATACGGCCCTGCTCGGCGCTCCCCTAAAAAATGAAAAAAGAGGATCGGATCGGCTGGAGATACGGCCCTGCTCGACCTTCCCCTAAAAAATGAAAAAAGAGGAGCGGATCGGCCGGAGATACGGCCCTGCTCGACGCTCCTCTAAAAAAATGAAAAAAGAGGAGCGGAACGGCCGGAGATACGGCCCTGCTCGACCTTCCCCTAAAAAAATGAAAAAAGAGGAGCGGATCGGCCGGAGATACGGCCCTGCTCGAAGCTCCCGTAAAAAATGGAAAAAGAGGAACGGATCGGCCGGAGATACGGCCCTCCTCGACGCTCCCCTAAAAAATGATAAAAGAGGAGAGGATCGGCCGGAGATACGGCCCTGCTCGACGCTCCCCTAAAAAATGGTAAAAGAGGAGCGGATCGGCTGGATATACGGCCCTGCTCGACGCTCCCCTAAAAAAATGAAAAAAAAGAGGAGAGGATCGGCCGGAGATACGGCCCTGCTCGACGCTCCCCTAAAAATGGAAAAAGAGGAGCGGATCGGCCGGAGATACGGCCCTGCTCGACCTCCCTCTAAAAAATGAAAAAAGAGGAGTGGATCGGCCGGAGATACGGCCCTGCTCGTCGCTCCCCTAAAAAATGAAAAAAGAGGAGCGGATCAGCCGGAGATACGGCCCTGCTCGACGCTCCCCTAAAAAATGAAAAAAGAGGAGAGGATCGGCCGGAGATACGGCCCTGCTCGACGCTCCCGTAAAAAAATGAAAAAAGAGGAGAGTATCGGCCGGAGATACGGCCCTGCTCGACGCTCCCTAAAAAATGGAAAAAGAGGAGCGGATCGACCGGAGATACGGCCCTGCTCGACCTTCCCCTAAAAAAATGAAAAAAGAGGAGCGGATCGGCCGGAAATATGGCCCTGCTCGGCGCTCCCCTAAAAAATGAAAAAAGAGGAGCGGATCGGCCGGAGATACGGCCCTGCTCGACGCTCCCCTAAAAAAATGAAAAATGAGGAGCGGATCGGCCGGAGATACGGCCCTGCTCGACGCTCCCCTAAAAAAATGGAAAAAGAGGAGCGGATCGGCCGGAGATACGGCCCTGCTCGACCTTCCCCTAAAAAATGAAAAAAGAGGAGCGGATCGGCCGGAGATACGGCCCTGCTCGACGCTCCCCTAAAAAAATGTAAAAAGAGGACCGGATCGGCCGGAGATACGGCCCTGCTCGACGCTCCCGTAAATGTGGAAAAAGAGGAGCGGATCGGCCGGAGATACGGCCCTGCTCGACGCTAATGTAAAAAGTGGAAAAAGAGGAGCGGATCAGCCGGAGATACGGCCCTGCTCGAAGCTCCCGTAAAAAAATGAAAAAAGAGGAGCGGATCGGCCGGAGATACGGCCCTGCTCGACCTTCCCCTAAAAAATGGAAAAAGAGAAGCGGATGGGCCGGAGATACGGCCCTGCTCGACGCTCCCCTAAAAAATGGCAAAAGAGGAGCGTATCGGCCGGAGATACGGCCCTGCTCGACCTTCCCCTAAAAAAATGAAAAAAGAGGGGCGGATCGGCCGGATATACGGCCCTGTTCGACGCTCCCCTAAAAAAATGAAAAAAGAGGAGAGGATCGGCCGGAGATACGGCCCTGCTCGACGCTCCCCTAAAAAATGGAAAAACAGGAGCGGATCGGCCGTATATACGGCCCTGCTCGACGCTCCCCTAAAAAAATTAAAAAAGAGGAGAGGATCGGCCGGAGATACGGCCCTGCTCGACGCTCCCCTAAAAAATGGAAAAAGAGGAGCGGATCGGCCGGAGATACGGCCCTGCTCGACCTTCCCCTAAAAAATGAAAAAAGAGAAGCGGATCGGCCGGAGATACGGCCCTGCTCGGCGCTCCCCTAAAAAATGAAAAAAGAGGATGAGATCGGCTGGAGACACGGCCCTGCTCGACGCTCCTCTAAAAAAATGAAAAAAGAGGAGCGGATCGGCCGGAGACACGGCCCTGCTCGTCGCTCCCCTAAAAAATGGAAAAAGAGAAGCGGATCAGCCGGAGATACGGCCCTGCTCGACGCTCCCCTAAGAAAATGAAAAAAGAGGAGCGGATCGACCGGAGATACGGCCCTGCTCGATGCTCCCCTAAGAAAATCAAACACAGAAGCGGATCGGCCGGAGATAGGGCCCTGCTCGACGCTCCCCTAAGAAAATAAAAAAGAGGCGCGGATCGGCCGGAGATACGGCCCTGCTCGACGATCCCCTAAAAAATGAAAAAAGAGGAGCGGATCGGCCGGAGATACGGCCCTGCTTGACGCTCCCCTAAAAAATGGAAAAAGACGATCGGATCGGCTGGAGATACGGCCCTGCTCGATGCTCCCCTAAAAAATGGAAAAAGAGGAGCGGATCAGCCGGAGATACGGCCCTGCTCGACCTTCCCCTAAAAAAATGAAAAAAAAGCGGATCGGCCGGAGATACGGCCCTGCTCGGCGTTCCCCTAAAAAAATGAAAAAAGAGGAGCGGATCGGCCGGAGATATGGCCCTGCTCGGCGCTCCCCTAAAAAAGTGAAAAAAGAGGAGCGGATCGGCCGGAGATACGGCCCTGCTCGACCTTCCCCTAAAAAAAGAAAAAAGAGGAGCGGATCGGCCGGAGATACGGCCCTGCTCGACGCTCCTCTAAAAAAATGAAAAAAGAGGAGCGGATCGGCCGGAGATACGGCCCTGCTCGACGCTCCCCTATAAAATGGAAAAAGAGAAGCGGATCGGCCGGAAATACGGCCCTGCTCGACGCTCCCCTAAAAATGGAAACAGAGGAGCGTATCGGCCGGAGATACGGCCCTGCTCGACCTTCCCATAAAAAATGAAAAAAGAGGAGCGGATCGGCCGGATATACGGCCCTGCTCGACGCTCCCATAAAAAAATGAAAAAAGAGGGGAGGATCGGCCGGAGATACGGCCCTGCTCGACGCTCCCCTAAAAAATGGAAAAAGAGGAGCGGATCGGCCGGAGATACGGCCCTGCTCGACCCTCCCCTAAAAAAATGAAAAAAGAGGAGCGGATCGGCCGGAGATACGGCTCTACTAGGCGCTCCCCTAAAAAAATGAAAAAAGAGGAGCGGATCGGCCGGAGATACGGCCCTGCTCGGCGCTCCCCTAAAAAAATAAAAAAGAGAAGCGGATCGGCCGGAGATACGGCCCTGCTCGACCTTCCCCTAAAAAATGAAAAAAGAGGAGCGGATCGGCCGGAGATACGGCCCTGCTCGACGCTCCCCTAAAAAATGAAAAAAGAGGAGCGGATCGGCCGGAGATACGGCCCTGCTCGGCGCTCCCCAAAAAAAATGAAAAAAGAGGAGCGGTTCGGCCGGAGCTTCGGTTCTGCTTGGCGGTCCCCTAAAAAAGTGAAAAAAGAGGAGCGGATCGGCCGGAGATACGGCCCTGCTCGACCTTCCCCTAAAAAAAGAAAAAAGAGGAGCGGATCGGCCGGAGATACGGCCCTGCTCGACGCTCCTCTAAAAAAATGAAAAAAGAGGAGCGGATCGGCCGTAGATACGGCCCTGCTCGACGCTCCCCTATGAAAATGAAAAAAGAGGAGCGGATCGACCGGAGATACGGCCCTGCTCGACGCTCCCCTAAGAAAATGAAAAAGAGGAGCGGATCGGCCGGAGATACGGCCCTTCTCGACGATCCCCTAAAAAATGAAAAAAGAGGAGCGGATCGGCCGGAGATACGGCCCTGCTCGACCTTCCCCTAAAAAAATGGAAAAAGAGGAGCGAATCGGCCGGAGATACGGCCCTGCTCGACCTTCCCCTAAAAAATGGAAAAAGAGAAGCGGATCGGCCGGAGATACGGCCCTGCTCGACGCTCCCCTAAAAAATGAAAAAAGAAGAGCGGATCGGCCGGATATACGGCCCTGCTCGACGCTCCCCTAAAAAAATGAAAAGAGAGGAGAGGATCGGCCGGAGATACGGCCCTTCTCGACGCTCCCCTAAAATATGGAAAAACAGGAGCGGATCGGCCGGATATACGGCCCTGCTCGACGCTCCCCTAAGAAAATGAAAAAAGAGGAGCGGATCGACCGGAGATACGGCCCTGCTCGATGCTCCCCTAAGAAAATCAAACACAGAAGCGGATCGGCCGGAGATAGGGCCCTGCTCGACGCTCCCCTAAGAAAATAAAAAAGAGGCGCGGATCGGCCGGAGATACGGCCCTGCTCGACGATCCCCTAAAAAATGAAAAAAGAGGAGCGGATCGGCCGGAGATACGGCCCTGCTTGACGCTCCCCTAAAAAATGGAAAAAGACGATCGGATCGGCTGGAGATACGGCCCTGCTCGATGCTCCCCTAAAAAATGGAAAAAGAGGAGCGGATCAGCCGGAGATACGGCCCTGCTCGACCTTCCCCTAAAAAAATGAAAAAAAAGCGGATCGGCCGGAGATACGGCCCTGCTCGGCGTTCCCCTAAAAAAATGAAAAAAGAGGAGCGGATCGGCCGGAGATATGGCCCTGCTCGGCGCTCCCCTAAAAAAGTGAAAAAAGAGGAGCGGATCGGCCGGAGATACGGCCCTGCTCGACCTTCCCCTAAAAAAAGAAAAAAGAGGAGCGGATCGGCCGGAGATACGGCCCTGCTCGACGCTCCTCTAAAAAAATGAAAAAAGAGGAGCGGATCGGCCGGAGATACGGCCCTGCTCGACGCTCCCCTATAAAATGGAAAAAGAGAAGCGGATCGGCCGGAAATACGGCCCTGCTCGACGCTCCCCTAAAAATGGAAACAGAGGAGCGTATCGGCCGGAGATACGGCCCTGCTCGACCTTCCCATAAAAAATGAAAAAAGAGGAGCGGATCGGCCGGATATACGGCCCTGCTCGACGCTCCCATAAAAAAATGAAAAAAGAGGGGAGGATCGGCCGGAGATACGGCCCTGCTCGACGCTCCCCTAAAAAATGGAAAAAGAGGAGCGGATCGGCCGGAGATACGGCCCTGCTCGACCCTCCCCTAAAAAAATGAAAAAAGAGGAGCGGATCGGCCGGAGATACGGCTCTACTAGGCGCTCCCCTAAAAAAATGAAAAAAGAGGAGCGGATCGGCCGGAGATACGGCCCTGCTCGGCGCTCCCCTAAAAAAATAAAAAAGAGAAGCGGATCGGCCGGAGATACGGCCCTGCTCGACCTTCCCCTAAAAAATGAAAAAAGAGGAGCGGATCGGCCGGAGATACGGCCCTGCTCGACGCTCCCCTAAAAAATGAAAAAAGAGGAGCGGATCGGCCGGAGATACGGCCCTGCTCGGCGCTCCCCAAAAAAAATGAAAAAAGAGGAGCGGTTCGGCCGGAGCTTCGGTTCTGCTTGGCGGTCCCCTAAAAAAGTGAAAAAAGAGGAGCGGATCGGCCGGAGATACGGCCCTGCTCGACCTTCCCCTAAAAAAAGAAAAAAGAGGAGCGGATCGGCCGGAGATACGGCCCTGCTCGACGCTCCTCTAAAAAAATGAAAAAAGAGGAGCGGATCGGCCGTAGATACGGCCCTGCTCGACGCTCCCCTATGAAAATGAAAAAAGAGGAGCGGATCGACCGGAGATACGGCCCTGCTCGACGCTCCCCTAAGAAAATGAAAAAGAGGAGCGGATCGGCCGGAGATACGGCCCTTCTCGACGATCCCCTAAAAAATGAAAAAAGAGGAGCGGATCGGCCGGAGATACGGCCCTGCTCGACCTTCCCCTAAAAAAATGGAAAAAGAGGAGCGAATCGGCCGGAGATACGGCCCTGCTCGACCTTCCCCTAAAAAATGGAAAAAGAGAAGCGGATCGGCCGGAGATACGGCCCTGCTCGACGCTCCCCTAAAAAATGAAAAAAGAGGAGCGGATCGGCCGGATATACGGCCCTGCTCGACGCTCCCCTAAAAAAATGAAAAGAGAGGAGAGGATCGGCCGGAGATACGGCCCTGCTCGACGCTCCCCTAAAATATGGAAAAACAGGAGCGGATCGGCCGGATATACGGCCCTGCTCGACGCTCCCCTAAAAAAATTAAAAAAGAGGAGAGGATCGGCCGGAGATACGGCCCTGCTCGACGCTCCCCTAAAAAATGGAAAAAGAGGAGCGGATCGGAGGGAGATACGGCCCTGCTCGACCTTCCCCTAAAAAATGAAAAAAGAGAAGCGGATCGGCCGGAGATACGGCCCTGCTCGACGCTCCCCTAAAAAATGAAAAAAGAGGAGCGGATCGGCCGGATATACGGCCCTGCTCGACGCTCCCCTAAAAAAATGAAAAGAGAGGAGCGGATCGGCCGGAGATACGGCCCTGCTCGACGCTCCCCTAAAAAAATGGAAAAAGAGGAGCGGATCGGCCGGAGATACGGCCCTGCTCGACCTTCCCCTAAAAAATGAAAAAAGAGGAGCGGATCGGCCGGAGATACGGCCCTGCTCGACGCTCCCCTAAAAAAATGTAAAAAGAGGACCGGATCGGCCGGAGATACGGCCCTGCTCGACGCTCCCGTAAATGTGGAAAAAGAGGAGCGGATCGGCCGGAGATACGGCCCTGCTCGACGCTAATGTAAAAAGTGGAAAAAGAGGAGCGGATCAGCCGGAGATACGGCCCTGCTCGAAGCTCCCGTAAAAAAATGAAAAAAGAGGAGCGGATCGGCCGGAGATACGGCCCTGCTCGACCTTCCCCTAAAAAATGGAAAAAGAGAAGCGGATGGGCCGGAGATACGGCCCTGCTCGACGCTCCCCTAAAAAATGGCAAAAGAGGAGCGTATCGGCCGGAGATACGGCCCTGCTCGACCTTCCCCTAAAAAAATGAAAAAAGAGGGGCGGATCGGCCGGATATACGGCCCTGCTCGACGCTCCCCTAAAAAAATGAAAAAAGAGGAGAGGATCGGCCGGAGATACGGCCCTGCTCGACGCTCCCCTAAAAAATGGAAAAACAGGAGCGGATCGGCCGTATATACGGCCCTGCTCGACGCTCCCCTAAAAAAATTAAAAAAGAGGAGAGGATCGGCCGGAGATACGGCCCTGCTCGACGCTCCCCTAAAAAATGGAAAAAGAGGAGCGGATCGGCCGGAGATACGGCCCTGCTCGACCTTCCCCTAAAAAATGAAAAAAGAGAAGCGGATCGGCCGGAGATACGGCCCTGCTCGGCGCTCCCTTAAAAAATGAAAAAAGAGGATGAGATCGGCTGGAGACACGGCCCTGCTCGACGCTCCTCTAAAAAAATGAAAAAAGAGGAGCGGATCGGCCGGAGACACGGCCCTGCTCGTCGCTCCCCTAAAAAATGGAAAAAGAGAAGCGGATCAGCCGGAGATACGGCCCTGCTCGACGCTCCCCTAAGAAAATGAAAAAAGAGGAGCGGATCGACCGGAGATACGGCCCTGCTCGATGCTCCCCTAAGAAAATCAAACACAGAAGCGGATCGGCCGGAGATAGGGCCCTGCTCGACGCTCCCCTAAGAAAATAAAAAAGAGGCGCGGATCGGCCGGAGATACGGCCCTGCTCGACGATCCCCTAAAAAATGAAAAAAGAGGAGCGGATCGGCCGGAGATACGGCCCTGCTTGACGCTCCCCTAAAAAATGGAAAAAGACGATCGGATCGGCTGGAGATACGGCCCTGCTCGATGCTCCCCTAAAAAATGGAAAAAGAGGAGCGGATCAGCCGGAGATACGGCCCTGCTCGACCTTCCCCTAAAAAAATGAAAAAAAGCGGATCGGCCGGAGATACGGCCCTGCTCGGCGTTCCCCTAAAAAAATGAAAAAAGAGGAGCGGATCGGCCGGAGATATGGCCCTGCTCGGCGCTCCCCTAAAAAAGTGAAAAAAGAGGAGCGGATCGGCCGGAGATACGGCCCTGCTCGACCTTCCCCTAAAAAAAGAAAAAAGAGGAGCGGATCGGCCGGAGATACGGCCCTGCTCGACGCTCCTCTAAAAAAATGAAAAAAGAGGAGCGGATCGGCCGGAGATACGGCCCTGCTCGACGCTCCCCTATAAAATGGAAAAAGAGAAGCGGATCGGCCGGAAATACGGCCCTGCTCGACGCTCCCCTAAAAATGGAAACAGAGGAGCGTATCGGCCGGAGATACGGCCCTGCTCGACCTTCCCATAAAAAATGAAAAAAGAGGAGCGGATCGGCCGGATATACGGCCCTGCTCGACGCTCCCATAAAAAAATGAAAAAAGAGGGGAGGATCGGCCGGAGATACGGCCCTGCTCGACGCTCCCCTAAAAAATGGAAAAAGAGGAGCGGATCGGCCGGAGATACGGCCCTGCTCGACCCTCCCCTAAAAAAATGAAAAAAGAGGAGCGGATCGGCCGGAGATACGGCTCTACTAGGCGCTCCCCTAAAAAAATGAAAAAAGAGGAGCGGATCGGCCGGAGATACGGCCCTGCTCGGCGCTCCCCTAAAAAAATAAAAAAGAGAAGCGGATCGGCCGGAGATACGGCCCTGCTCGACCTTCCCCTAAAAAATGAAAAAAGAGGAGCGGATCGGCCGGAGATACGGCCCTGCTCGACGCTCCCCTAAAAAATGAAAAAAGAGGAGCGGATCGGCCGGAGATACGGCCCTGCTCGGCGCTCCCCAAAAAAAATGAAAAAAGAGGAGCGGTTCGGCCGGAGCTTCGGTTCTGCTTGGCGGTCCCCTAAAAAAGTGAAAAAAGAGGAGCGGATCGGCCGGAGATACGGCCCTGCTCGACCTTCCCCTAAAAAAAGAAAAAAGAGGAGCGGATCGGCCGGAGATACGGCCCTGCTCGACGCTCCTCTAAAAAAATGAAAAAAGAGGAGCGGATCGGCCGTAGATACGGCCCTGCTCGACGCTCCCCTATGAAAATGAAAAAAGAGGAGCGGATCGGCCGGAGATACGGCCCTTCTCGACGATCCCCTAAAAAATGAAAAAAGAGGAGCGGATCGGCCGGAGATACGGCCCTGCTCGACCTTCCCCTAAAAAAATGGAAAAAGAGGAGCGAATCGGCCGGAGATACGGCCCTGCTCGACCTTCCCCTAAAAAATGGAAAAAGAGAAGCGGATCGGCCGGAGATACGGCCCTGCTCGACGCTCCCCTAAAAAATGAAAAAAGAGGAGCGGATCGGCCGGATATACGGCCCTGCTCGACGCTCCCCTAAAAAAATGAAAAGAGAGGAGAGGATCGGCCGGAGATACGGCCCTGCTCGACGCTCCCCTAAAATATGGAAAAACAGGAGCGGATCGGCCGGATATACGGCCCTGCTCGACGCTCCCCTAAAAAAATTAAAAAAGAGGAGAGGATCGGCCGGAGATACGGCCCTGCTCGACGCTCCCCTAAAAAATGGAAAAAGAGGAGCGGATCGGAGGGAGATACGGCCCTGCTCGACCTTCCCCTAAAAAATGAAAAAAGAGAAGCGGATCGGCCGGAGATACGGCCCTGCTCGGCGCTCCCCTAAAAAATGAAAAAAGAGGATCGGATCGGCTGGAGACACGGCCCTGCTCGACGCTCCTCTAAAAAAATGAAAAAAGTGGAGCGGATCGGCCGGAGACACGGCCCTGCTCGACGCTCCCCTAAAAAATAGAAAAAGAGGAGCGGATCGGCCGGAGATACGGCCCTGCTCGACCTTCCCCTAAAAAATGAAAAAAGAGAAGCGGATCGGCCGGAGATACGGCCCTGCTCGTCGCTCCCCTAAAAAATGAAAAAAGAGGATCGGATCGGCTGGAGACACGGCCGTGCTCGACGCTCCTCTAAAAAAATGAAAAAAGTGGAGCGGATCGGCCGGAGACACGGCCCTGCTCGACGCTCCCCTAAAAAATGGAAAAAGTGGAGCGGATCGGCCGGAGACACGGCCCTGCTCGATGCTCCCCAAAGAAAATCAAACACAGAAGCGGATCGGCCGGAGATAGGGCCCTGCTCGACGCTCCCCTAAGAAAATAAAAAAGAAGCGCGGATCGGCCGGAGATACGACCCTGCTCGACGATCCCCTAAAAAATGAAAAAAGAGGAGCGGATCGGCCGGAGATACGGCCCTGCTCGACCTTCCCCTAAAAAAAGAAAAAAGAGGAGCGGATCGGCCGGAGATACGGCCCTGCTCGACGCTCCTCTAAAAAATGAAAAAAGAGGAGCGGATCGGCCGGAGATACGGCCCTGCTCGACGCTCCCCTATAAAATGGAATAAGAGAAGCGGATCGGCCGGAAATACGGCCCTGCTCGACGCTCCCCTAAAAAATGGAAAAAGAGGAGCGTATCGGCCGGAGATACGGCCCTGCTCGACCTTCCCATAAATAATGAAAAAAGAGGAGGGGATCGGCCGGATATACGGCCCTGCTCGACGCTCCCATAAAAAAAAGAAAAAAGAGGGGAGGATCGGCCGGAGATACGGCCCTGCTCGACGCTCCCCTAAAAAATGGAAAAAGAGGAGCGGATCGGCCGGAGATACGGCCCTGCTCGACCCTCCCCTAAAAAAATGAAAAAAGAGGAGCGGATCGGCCGGAGATACGGCTCTACTAGGCGCTCCCCTAAAAAAATGAAAAAAAAGGAGCGGATCGGCCGGAGATACGGCCCTGCTCGGCGCTCCCCTAAAAAAATAAAATAGAAGAGCGGATCGGAGGGAGATACGGCCCTGCTCGACCTTCCCCTAAAAAATGAAAAAAGAGGAGCGGATCGGCCGGAGATACGGCCCTGCTCGACGCTCCCCTAAAAAATGAAAAAAGAGGAGCGGATCGGCCGGAGATACGGCCCTGCTCGGCGCTCCCCTAAAAAAATAAAAAAGAGGAGCGGATCGGCCGGAGATACGGCCCTGCTCGACCTTCCCCTAAAAAATGAAAAAAGTGGAGCGGATCGGCCGGAGATACGGCCCTGCTCGACGCTCCCCTAAAAATATGAAAAAAGAGTAGAGGATCGGCCGGACATACGGCCCTGCTCGACGCTTCTCTAAAAAATGGAAAAAGAGGAGCGGATCGGCCGGATATACGGCCCTGCTCGACGCTCCCGTAAAAAATGAAATAAGAGGAGAGGATCGGCCGGAGATACGGCCCTGCTCGACGCTCCCCTAAAAAATGGAAAAAGAGGAGCGGATCGGCCGGAGATACGGCCCTGCTGAACCTTCCCCTAAAAAAATGAAAAAAGAGGAGGGGATCGGCCGGAGATACGGCCCTGCTCGACGCTCCCCTAAAAAAGGAAAAAAGAGGAGCGGATCGGCCGGAGATACGGCCCTGCTCGACGCTCCCCTAAAAAATGGAAAAAGAGGAGCGGATCGGCCGGAGATACGGCCCTGCTCGACCCTCCCCTAAAAAAATGAAAAAAGAGGAGCGGATCGGCCGGAGATACGGCTCTACTAGGCGCTCCCCTAAAAAAATGAAAAAAAAGGAGCGGATCGGCCGGAGATACGGCCCTGCTCGGCGCTCCCCTAAAAAAATAAAAAAGAAGAGCGGATCGGAGGGAGATACGGCCCTGCTCGACCTTCCCCTAAAAAATGAAAAAAGAGGAGCGGATCGGCCGGAGATACGGCCCTGCTCGACGCTCCCCTAAAAAATGAAAAAAGAGGAGCGGATCGGCCGGAGATACGGCCCTGCTCGGCGCTCCCCTAAAAAAATAAAAAAGAGGAGCGGATCGGCCGGAGATACGGCCCTGCTCGACCTTCCCCTAAAAAATGAAAAAAGTGGAGCGGATCGGCCGGAGATACGGCCCTGCTCGACGCTCCCCTAAAAATATGAAAAAAGAGTAGAGGATCGGCCGGACATACGGCCCTGCTCGACGCTTCTCTAAAAAATGGAAAAAGAGGAGCGGATCGGCCGGATATACGGCCCTGCTCGACGCTCCCGTAAAAAATGAAATAAGAGGAGAGGATCGGCCGGAGATACGGCCCTGCTCGACGCTCCCCTAAAAAATGGAAAAAGAGGAGCGGATCGGCCGGAGATACGGCCCTGCTGAACCTTCCCCTAAAAAAATGAAAAAAGAGGAGGGGATCGGCCGGAGATACGGCCCTGCTCGACGCTCCCCTAAAAAAGGAAAAAAGAGGAGCGGATCGGCCGGAGATACGGCCCTGCTCGACCTTCCCCTAAAAAAATGAAAAAAGAGGAGCGGATCGGCCGGATATACGGCCCTGCTCGACGCTCCCCTAAAAAAATGAAAAAAGAGGAGAGGATCGGCCGGAGATACGGCCCTGCTCGACGCTCCTCTAAAAATGGAAAAAGAGGAGCCGATCGGCCGTATATACGGCCCTGCTCGACGCTCCCGTAAAAAATGAAAAAGAGGAGAGGATCGGCCGGAGATACGGCCCTGCTCGACGCTCCCCTAAAAAATGGAAAAAGAGGAGCGGATCGGCCGGAGATACGGCCCTGCTCGACCTTCCCCTAAAAAAATGAAAAAAGAGGAGCGGATCGGCCGGGCATAAGACCCTGCTCGGCGCTTCCCTATAAAAAGAAAAAAGAGGAGCGGATCGGCCGGAGATACGGCCCTGCTCGGCGCTCCCCTAAAAAATGAAAAAAGAGGAGCGGATCGTCCGGAGATACGGCCCTGCTCGACCTTCCCCTAAAAAATGAAAAAAGAGGAGCGGATCGGCCGGAGATACGGCCCTGCTCGACGCTCCTCTAAAAAAATGAAAAAAGAGGAGCGGAACGGCCGGAGATACGGCCCTGCTCGACCTTCCCCTAAAAAAATGAAAAAAGAGGAGCGGATCGGCCGGAGATATGGCCCTGCTCGGCACTCCCCTAAAAAAGTGAAAAAAGAGGAGCGGATCGGCCGGAGATACGGCCCTGCTCGACCTTCCCCTAAAAAAAGAAAAAAGAGGAGCGGATCGGCCGGAGATACGGCCCTGCTCGACGCTCCGCTAAAAAAATGAAAAAAGAGGAGCGGATCGGCCGGAGATACGGCCCTGCTCGACGCTCCCCTATAAAATGGAAAAAGAGAAGCGGATCGGCCGGAAATACGGCCCTGCTCGACGCTCCCCTAAAAAATGGAAACAGAGGAGCGTATCGGCCGGAGATACGGCCCTGCTCGACCTTCCCATAAAAAATGAAAAAAGAGGAGCGGATCTGCCGGATATACGGCACTGCTCGACGCTCCCATAAAAAAATGAAAAAAGAGGGGAGGATCGGCCGGAGATACGGCCCTGCTCGACGCTCCCCTAAAAAATGGAAAAAGAGGAGCGGATCGGCCGGAGATACGGCCCTGCTCGACCCTCCCCTAAAAAAATGAAAAAAGAGGAGCGGATCGGCCGGAGATACGGCCCTGCTCGACCTTCCCCTAAAAAAATGAAAAAAGAGGAGCGGATCGGCCGGACATAAGACCCTGCTCGGCGCTCCCCTATAAAAAGAAAAAAGAGGAGCGGATCGGCCGGAGATACGGCCCTGCTCGGCGCTCCCCTAAAAAATGAAAAAAGAGGAGCGGATCGTCCGGAGATACGGCCCTGCTCGACCTTCAACTAAAAAATGAAAAAAGAGGAGCGGATCGGCCGGAGATACGGCCCTGCTCGACGCTCCTCTAAAAAAATGAAAAAAGAGGAGCGGAACGGCCGGAGATACGGCCCTGCTCGACCTTCCCCTAAAAAAATGAAAAAAGAGGAGCGGATCGGCCGGAGATATGGCCCTGCTCGGCACTCCCCTAAAAAAGTGAAAAAAGAGGAGCGGATCGGCCGGAGATACGGCTCTGCTCGACCTTCCCCTAAAAAAAGAAAAAAGAGGAGCGGATCGGCCGGAGATACGGCCCTGCTCGACGCTCCTCTAAAAAAATGAAAAAAGAGGAGCGGATCGGCCGGAGATACGGCCCTGCTCGACGCTCCCCTATAAAATGGAAAAAGAGAAGCGTATCGGCCGGAGATACGGCCCTGCTCGACCTTCCCCTAAAAAAATGAAAAAAGAGGAGCGGATCGGCCGGATATACGGCCCTGCTCGACGCTCCCCTAAAAAATGAAAAAAGAGGAGAGGATCGGCCGGAGATACGGCCCTGCTCGACGCTCCTCTAAAAATGGAAAAAGAGGAGCGGATCGGCCGTATATACGGCCCTGCTCGACGCTCCCGTAAAAAATGAAAAAAGAGGAGAGGATCGGCCGGAGATACGGCCCTGCTCGACGCTCCCCTAAAAAATGGAAAAAGAGGAGCGGATCGGCCGGAGATACGGCCCTGCTCGACCTTCCCCTAAAAAAATGAAAAAAGAGGAGCGGATCGGCCGGACATAAGACCCTGCTCGGCGCTCCCCTATAAAAAGAAAAAAGAGGAGCGGATCGGCCGGAGATACGGCCCTGCTCGGCGCTCCCCTAAAAAATGAAAAAAGAGGAGCGGATCGTCCGGAGATACGGCCCTGCTCGACCTTCCCCTAAAAAATGAAAAAAGAGTAGAGGATCGGCCGGACATACGGCCCTGCTTGACGCTTCTCTAAAAAATGGAAAAAGAGGAGCGGATCGGCCGGATATACGGCCCTGCTCGACGCTCCCGTAAAAAATGAAATAAGAGGAGAGGATCGGCCGGAGATACGGCCCTGCTCGACGCTCCCCTAAAAAATGGAAAAAGAGGAGCGGATCGGCCGGAGATACGGCCCTGCTGGACCTTCCCCTAAAAAAATGAAAAAGAGGAGGGGATCGGCCGGAGATACGGCCCTGCTCGACGCTCCCCTAAAAAAGGAAAAAAGAGGAGCGGATCGGCCGGAGATACGGCCCTGCTCGACGCTCCCCTAAAAAATGAAAAAAGAGGAGCGGATCGGCCGGAGATACGGCCCTGCTCGACGCTCCCCTAAAAAATGGAAAAAGAGGAGCGTATCGGCCGGAGATACGGCCCTGCTCGACCTTCCCCTAAAAAAATGAAAAAAGAGGAGCGGATCGGCCGGATATACGGCCCTGCTCGACGCTCCCCTAAAAAAATGAAAAAAGAGGAGAGGATCGGCCGGAGATACGGCCCTGCTCGACGCTCCTCTAAAAATGAAAAAAGAGGAGCGGATCGGCCGTATATACGGCCCTGCTCGACGCTCCCGTAAAAAATGAAAAAAGAGGAGAGGATCGGCCGGAGATACGGCCCTGCTCGACGCTCCCCTAAAAAATGGAAAAAGAGGAGCGGATCGGCCGGAGATACGGCCCTGCTCGACCTTCCCCTAAAAAAATGAAAAAAGAGGAGCGGATCGGCCGGACATAAAACCCTGCTCGGCGCTCCCCTATAAAAAGAAAAAAGAGGAGCGGATCGGCCGGAGATACGGCCCTGCTCGGCGCTCCCCTAAAAAATGAAAAAAGAGGAGCGGATCGTCCGGAGATACGGCCCTGCTCGACCTTCCCCTAAAAAATGAAAAAAGAGGAGCGGATCGGCCGGAGATACGGCCCTGCTCGACGCTCCTCTAAAAAAATGAAAAAAGAGGAGCGGAACGGCCGGAGATACGGCCCTGCTCGACCTTCCCCTAAAAAAATGAAAAAAGAGGAGCGGATCGGCCGGAGATACGGCCCTGCTCGAAGCTCCCGTAAAAAATGGAAAAAGAGGAACGGATCGGCCGGAGATACGGCCCTCCTCGACGCTCCCCTAAAAAATGAAAAAAGAGGAGAGGATCGGCCGGAGATACGGCCCTGCTCGACGCTCCCCTAAAAAATGGAAAAAGAGGAGCGGATCGGCTGGATATACGGCCCTGCTCGACGCTCCCCTAAAAAAATGAAAAAAAAAGAGGAGAGGATCGGCCGGAGATACGGCCCTGCTCGACGCTCCCCTAAAAATGGAAAAAGAGGAGCGGATCGGCCAGAGATACGGCCCTGCTCGACCTCCCTCTAAAAAATGAAAAAAGAGGAGTGGATCGGCCGGAGATACGGCCCTGCTCGTCGCTCCCCTAAAAAATGAAAAAAGAGGAGCGGATCAGCCGGAGATACGGCCCTGCTCGACGCTCCCCTAAAAAATGAAAAAAGAGGAGAGGATCGGACGGAGATACGGCCCTGCTCGACGCTCCCGTAAAAAAATGAAAAAAGAGGAGAGTATCGGCCGGAGATACGGCCCTGCTCGACGCTCCCTAAAAAATGGAAAAAGAGGAGCGGATCGACCGGAGATACGGCCCTGCTCGACCTTCCCCTAAAAAAATGAAAAAAGAGGAGCGGATCGGCCGGAAATAAGGCCCTGCTCGGCGCTCCCCTAAAAAATGAAAAAAAAGGAGCGGATCGGCCGGAGATACGGCCCTGCTCGACGCTCCCCTAAAAAAATGAAAAATGAGGAGCGGATCGGCCGGAGATACGGCCCTGCTCGACGCTCCCCTAAAAAAATGGAAAAAGAGGAGCGGATCGGCCGGAGATACGGCCCTGCTCGACCTTCCCCTAAAAAATGAAAAAAGAGGAGCGGATCGGCCGGAGATACGGCCCTGCTCGACGCTCCCCTAAAAAAATGTAAAAAGAGGACCGGATCGGCCGGAGATACGGCCCTGCTCGACGCTCCCGTAAAAAGTGGAAAAAGAGGAGCGGATCGGCCGGAGATACGGCCCTGCTCGACGCTAATGTAAAAAGTGGAAAAAGAGGAGCGGATCAGCCGGAGATACGGCCCTGCTCGACCTTCCCCTAAAAAAATGAAAAAAGAGGAGCGGATCAGCTTGAGATACGGCCCTGCTCGAAGCTCCCGTAAAAAAAAAAAAAGAGGAGCGGATCGGCCGGAGATACGGCCCTGCTCGACCTTCCCCTAAAAAATGGAAAAAGAGAAGCGGATCGGCCGGAGATACGGCCCTGCTCGACGCTCCCCTAAAAAATGGCAAAAGAGGAGCGTATCGGCCGGAGATACGGCGCTGCTCGACCTTCCCCTAAAAAAATGAAAAAAGAGGGGCGGATCGGCCGGATATACGGCCCTGCTCGACGCTCCCCTAAAAAAATGAAAAAAGAGGAGAGGATCGGCCGGAGATACGGCCCTGCTCGACGCTCCCCTAAAAAATGGAAAAACAGGAGCGGATCGGCCGGATATACGGCCCTGCTCGACGCTCCCCTAAAAAAATTAAAAAAGAGGAGAGGATCGGCCGGAGATACGGCCCTGCTCGACGCTCCCCTAAAAAATGGAAAAAGAGGAGCGGATCGGCCGGAGATACGGCCCTGCTCGACCTTCCCCTAAAAAATGAAAAAAGAGAAGCGGATCGGCCGGAGAAACGGCCCTGCTCGGCGCTCCCCTAAAAAATGGAAAAAGAGAAGCGGATCAGCCGGAGATACGGCCCTGCTCGACGCTCCCCTAAGAAAATTAAAAAAGAGGAGCGGATCGACCGGAGATACGGCCCTGCTCGATGCTCCCCTAAGAAAATCAAACACAGAAGCGGATCGGCCGGAGATAGGGCCCTGCTCGACGCTCCCCTAAGAAAATAAAAAAGAGGCGCGGATCGGCCGGAGATACGGCCCCGCTCGACGATCCCCTAAAAAATGAAAAAAGAGGAGCGGATCGGCCGGAGATACGGCCCTGCTTGACGCTCTCCTAAAAAATGGAAAAAGAGGATCGGATCGGCTGGAGATACGGCCCTGCTCGATGCTCCCCTAAAAAATGGAAAAAGAGGAGCGGATCAGCCGGAGATACGGCCCTGCTCGACCTTCCCCTAAAAAAATGAAAAAAAAGCGGATCGGCCGGAGATACGGCCCTGCTCGGCGTTCCCCTAAAAAAATGAAAAAAGAGGAGCGGATCGGCCGGAGATATGGCCCTGCTCGGCACTCCCCTAAAAAAGTGAAAAAGAGGAGCGGATCGGCCGGAGATACGGCCCTGCTCGACGCTCCCCTAAAAAATGGAAAAAGAGGAGCGGATCGGCCGGAGATACGGCCCTGCTCGACCCTCCCCTATAAAATGGAAAAAGAGAAGCGGATCGGCCGGAAATACGGCCCTGCTCGACGCTCCCCTAAAAAATGGAAACAGAGGAGCGTATCGGCCGGAGATACGGCCCTGCTCGACCTTCCCATAAAAAATGAAAAAAGAGGAGCGGATCGGCCGGATATACGGCCCTGCTCGTCGCTCCCATAAAAAAATGAAAAAAGAGGGGAGGATCGGCCGGAGATACGGCCCTGCTCGACGCTCCCCTAAAAAATGGAAAAAGAGGAGCGGATCGGCCGGAGATACGGCCCTGCTCGACCCTCCCCTAAAAAAATGAAAAAAGAGGAGCGGATCGGCCGGAGATACGGCTCTACTAGGCGCTCCCCTAAAAAAATGAAAAAAAAGGAGCGGATCGGCCGGAGATACGGCCCTGCTCGGCGCTCCCCTAAAAAAATAAAAAAGAAGAGCGGATCGGAGGGAGATACGGCCCTGCTCGACCTTCCCCTAAAAAATGAAAAAAGAGGAGCGGATCGGCCGGAGATACGGCCCTGCTCGGCGCTCCCCAAAAAAATGAAAAAAGAGGAGCGGTTCGGCCGGAGCTTCGGTTCTGCTCGGCGGTCCCCTAAAAAAGTGAAAAAAGAGGAGCGGATCGGCCGGAGATACGGCCCTGCTCGACCTTCCCCTAAAAAAAGAAAAAAGAGGAGCGGATCGGCCGGAGATACGGCCCTGCTCGACGCTCCTCTAAAAAAATAAAAAAAGAGGAGCGGATCGGCCGTAGATACGGCCCTGCTCGACGCTCCCCTATGAAAATGAAAAAAGAGGAGCGGATCGACCGGAGATACGGCCCTTCTCGACGATCCCCTAAAAAATGAAAAAAGAGGAGCGGATCGGCCGGAGATACGGCCCTGCTCGACCTTCCCCTAAAAAAATGGAAAAAGAGGAGCGAATCGGCCGGAGATACGGCCCTGCTCGACCTTCCCCTAAAAAATGGAAAAAGAGAAGCGGATCGGCCGGAGATACGGCCCTGCTCGACGCTCCCCTAAAAAATGGAAAAAGAGGAGCGTATCGGCCGGAGATACGGCCCTGCTCGACCTTCCCCTAAAAAATGAAAAAAGAGGAGCGGATCGGCCGGATATACGGCCCTGCTCGACGCTCCCCTAAAAAAATGAAAAGAGAGGAGAGGATCGGCCGGAGATACGGCCCTGCTCGACGCTCCCCTAAAAAATGGAAAAACAGGAGCGGATCGGCCGGATATACGGCCCTGCTCGACGCTCCCCTAAAAAAATTAAAAAAGAGGAGAGGATCGGCCGGAGATACGGCCCTGCTCGACGCTCCCCTAAAAAATGGAAAAAGAGGAGCGGATCGGAGGGAGATACGGCCCTGCTCGACCTTCCCCTAAAAAATGAAAAAAGAGAAGCGGATCGGCCGGAGATACGGCCCTGCTCGGCGCTCCCCTAAAAAATGAAAAAAGAGGATCGGATCGGCAGGAGACACGGCCCTGCTCGACGCTCCTCTAAAAAAATGAAAAAAGTGGAGCGGATCGGCCGGAGACACGGCCCTGCTCGACGCTCCCCTAAAAAATGGAAAAAGAGGAGCGGATCGGCCGGAGATACGGCCCTGCTCGACCTTCCCCTAAAAAATGAAAAAAGAGAAGCGGATCGGCCGGAGATACGGCCCTGCTCGGCGCTCCCCTAAAAAATGAAAAAAGAGGAGCGGATCGGCCGGAGATACGGCCCTGCTCGACGCTCCCCTATAAAATGGAAAAAGAGAAGCGGATCGGCCGGAAATACGGCCCTGCTCGACGCTCCCCTAAAAAATGGAAACAGAGGAGCGTATCGGCCGGAGATACGGCCCTGCTCGACCTTCCCATAAAAAATGAAAAAAGAGGAGCGGATCGGCCGGATATACGGCCTATAAAGAAGAGTTTCTTGAGGGATTTTGGTAGTTGCATATATATGTTAGAAGGTTTAGAAGAGGTATGATCGGAGTTCAAAACTGGTTAAACACATTTAAGCATATTAGAGAATCTAAATACAAATTAAAAAAACAAACAAAAGGGGTGGGACGTAAAATATGAAACACTAGCACATAAATGTAATAACTGATAAAAACTGCATAAAATGTCATAAAAATAATAACTAGAAATGACAACAGTTACCGTGCTTTCGCAATTTAAAAAAATTTGCAAAAACACAATAACAGGATTAAAAATAGTGATATTGAATTAAATATGATTTAAAACACCAAACTGCAATATTGACTATGGTGTACTGACTGTGGAAGCAGAACATAAAATAAACAAAATACTTGGGGTAACTTACAGATTTAGTTTTAAAAATAAATAACTGATTACTAATTTAATAAGACAAGAACTTAGGGAACTGGGGCACGATCTGCTCCCACATTCAACGTATAGATTATTTCGAAATTGCTTTTCGTTGTTTTGCACTTTTTTTTTATCACTGAAGACTAGTAGTAAACTTATATTGTAACCAGGTAATTGGTTATTCACTTGTCTAAGATGGAGACACCTCATTTAGAGAATTTTTGTAATTCTCTTATTTATTTATTTATTGATTTTGTGCGCTGTTAACTGATATAGACGATGAATTATTTCTGATGGATTTTCTCAGAATTGAAGACAATCACTATTTTTTTTTGCACGATGAACGATTTTACGATGCATCACACCACAGGAATACTGTTATTCACTAAATTTTCTATGAGGGTATATGAACTTTCTGTAGATTACATTCACTGAAAACACACAAAACACTCTGGTATAGAAGCACCAACATGAGGACATGCAGCCCTCGATGATATCTGGCTGCGATGAACACGTCAATCACACAGACGATGGAGATGACAAAAGGGGCACCCAGCGCTCAGGTGACAATCAGCCGCAGATTTCTTTTGAAGATGGAATCTCGAGGGGAGACCCTCCGAAGCAGTTGAGATGGAGCACACAGGGGAGGAAAAGGGGGTGTCCAGGAAAGGAACTTCAGGACGGGAACACCACTTGTCGACGCCGACCGCAGATGAAGTCGGGGAAATCAATTCCACATCTGTTGACTTTTAGCAGGCAAGACTACTAGCAGTTGCATTTTTTTTTACCGGGGATGCAGAGAAGAAAGAAGAACCAAAATCAACACATCCGCCGTAAAGTCGCAGTTGATTGTGCCCCCCTCCATATTTTTTTTTTTTTTATGTGGGGAAAAACGAAACCGTCAGGCACCAGTTATTTATATAAAGAAGAGTTTCTTGAGGGATTTTGGTAGTTGCATATATATGTTAGAAGGTTTAGAAGAGGTATGATCGGTACAGAATCAGTCCAGGTTCGGATGCTCGAAAAAAACCCCACGATGATTGCAAAGTTACACTTTATTTTAACATCTATTACGAAGGGGGGCGCACTTACAACTCTCGGAGAAAATCTCCGAACGAAGAATAGCAGGTTAACAAGACGAGCGCAGAGAGTCAAGTGCCTCGTACATAGCAACAAATTGCCACTTTTGGCATGATAGAAAATCGCCAACATACAAAAGTTCGCCCATGCACAATGGATAGTATACGCCAAATACAGTTAAAATGCAGCCGGCAAGATAAGAATTCAATATGGTTTCCCAGCTGGGATGGGAAAGGAAAAGGTTGCCAAACAATAAAATGTTACACGTGTTGTTTTGTCTAATAAAGAAGCACACCGAAGGGACATGAGATTTTACTGCGCAGATGTTAAATTCTTTATAGGGTTTTGTCGAGAAAGGAAAAGAAGCGTAAGCATAAATTTTAACTGCGAAACAGAGATGATGTCCATATAAGGTAATGCAGAATTGCTTCGATCGGAAATAGCAGACATCTGGAAATGTTTTAAACGGTTGAATAATATGTAAGTGTATTTCTCACAGACAAAGTTAAGCAGCTGCCGATTTTTCAGTTAGAGAATTAATAAGCAAAGAAAATGGAAAAGGAATGAAGGACAACTTAAAACTAATTTTGAATTGAACAGAGACGGGGGGTAAAGGAATAATTTAAGAAAATAACCAATATATAACGAAATAATCGTTATACGGCCCTGCTCGACGCTCCCATAAAAAAATGAAAAAAGAGGGGAGGATCGGCCGGAGATACGGCCCTGCTCGACGCTCCCCTAAAAAATGGAAAAAGAGGAGCGGATCGGCCGGAGATACGGCCCTGCTCGACCCTCCCCTAAAAAAATGAAAAAAGAGGAGCGGATCGGCCGGAGATACGGCTCTACTAGGCGCTCCCCTAAAAAAATGAAAAAAAAGGAGCGGATCGGCCGGAGATACGGCCCTGCTCGGCGCTCCCCTAAAAAAATAAAAAAGAAGAGCGGATCGGAGGGAGATACGGCCCTGCTCGACCTTCCCCTAAAA
Source organism: Maratus speculifer (assembly GCA_964019185.1). Taxonomy (NCBI): domain Eukaryota; kingdom Metazoa; phylum Arthropoda; class Arachnida; order Araneae; family Salticidae; genus Maratus; species Maratus speculifer. Next base: position 26,294,913 of record OZ025297.1, read on the forward strand.
AATGAAAAAAGAGGAGCGGATCGGCCGGAGATACGGCCCTGCTCGACGCTCCCCTAAAAAATGAAAAAAGAGGAACGGATCGGCCGGAGATACGGCCCTGCTCGGCGCACCCCTAAAAAAATAAAAAAGAGGAGCGGATCGGCCGGAGATACGGCCCTGCTCGACCTTCCCCTAAAAAATGAAAAAAGAGGAGCGGATCGGCCGGAGATACGGCCCTGCTCGACGCTCCCCTAAAAAATGAAAAAAGAGGAGCGGATCGGCCGGAGATACGGCCCTGCTCGGCGCTCCCCAAAAAAAATGAAAAAAGAGGAGCGGTTCGGCCGGAGCTTCGGTTCTGCTCGGCGGTCCCCTAAAAAAGTGAAAAAAGAGGAGCGGATCGGCCGGAGATACGGCCCTGCTCGACCTTCCCCTAAAAAAAGAAAAAAGAGGAGCGGATCAGCCGGAGATACGGCCCTGCTCGACGCTCCTCTAAAAAAATGAAAAAAGAGGAGCGGATCGGCCGTAGATACGGCCCTGCTCGACGCTCCCCTATGAAAATGAAAAAAGAGGAGCGGATCGACCGGAGATACGGCCCTGCTCGACGCTCCCCTAAGAAAATGAAAAAGAGGAGCGGATCGGCCGGAGATACGGCCCTTCTCGACGATCCCCTAAAAAATGAAAAAAGAGGAGCGGATCGGCCGGAGATACGGCCCTGCTCGACCTTCCCCTAAAAAATGGAAAAAGAGGAGCGAATCGGACGGAGATACGGCCCTGCTCGACCTTCCCCTAAAAAATGGAAAAAGAGAAGCGGATCGGCCGGAGATACGGCCCTTCTCGACGATCCCCTAAAAAATGAAAAAAGAGGAGCGGATCGGCCGGAGATACGGCCCTGCTCGACCTTCCCCTAAAAAAATGAAAAAAGAGGAGCGGATCGGCCGGATATACGGCCCTGCTCGACGCTCCCCTAAAAAAATGAAAAGAGAGGAGAGGATCGGCCGGAGATACGGCCCTGCTCGACGCTCCCCTAAAAAATGGAAAAACAGGAGCGGATCGGCCGGATATACGGCCCTGCTCGACGCTCCCCTAAAAAAATTAAAAAAGAGGAGAGGATCGGCCGGAGATACGGCCCTGCTCGACGCTCCCCTAAAAAATGGAAAAAGAGGAGCGGATCGGAGGGAGATACGGCCCTGCTCGACCTTCCCCTAAAAAATGAAAAAAGAGAATCGGATCGGCCGGAGATACGGCCCTGCTCGGCGCTCCCCTAAAAAATGAAAAAAGAGGATCGGATCGGCAGGAGACACGGCCCTGCTCGACGCTCCTCAAAAAAAATGAAAAAAGTGGAGCGGATCGGCCGGAGACACGGCCCTGCTCGACGCTCCCCTAAAAAATGGAAAAAGAGGAGCGGATCGGCCGGAGATACGGCCCTGCTCGACCTTCCCCTAAAAAATGAAAAAAGAGAAGCGGATCGGCCGGAGATACGGCCCTGCTCGGCGCTCCCCTAAAAAATGAAAAAAGAGGAGCGGATCGGCCGGAGATACGGCCCTGCTCGACGCTCCCCTATAAAATGGAAAAAGAGAAGCGGATCGGCCGGAAATACGGCCCTGCTCGACGCTCCCCTAAAAAATGGAAACAGAGGAGCGTATCGGCCGGAGATACGGCCCTGCTCGACCTTCCCATAAAAAATGAAAAAAGAGGAGCGGATCGGCCGGAGATACGGCCCTGCTCGGCGCTCCCCTAAAAAAATAAAAAAGAAGAGCGGATCGGAGGGAGATACGGCCCTGCTCGACCTTCCCCTAAAAAATGAAAAAAGAGGAGCGGATCGGCCGGAGATACGGCCCTGCTCGACGCTCCCCTAAAAAATGAAAAAAGAGGAGCGGATCGGCCGGAGATACGGCCCTGCTCGGCGCACCCCTAAAAAAATAAAAAAGAGGAGCGGATCGGCCGGAGATACGGCCCTGCTCGACCTTCCCCTAAAAAATGAAAAAAGAGGAGCGGATCGGCCGGAGATACGGCCCTGCTCGACGCTCCCCTAAAAAATGAAAAAAGAGGAGCGGATCGGCCGGAGATACGGCCCTGCTCGGCGCTCCCCAAAAAAAATGAAAAAAGAGGAGCGGTTCGGCCGGAGCTTCGGTTCTGCTCGGCGGTCCCCTAAAAAAGTGAAAAAAGAGGAGCGGATCGGCCGGAGATACGGCCCTGCTCGACCTTCCCCTAAAAAAAGAAAAAAGAGGAGCGGATCGGCCGGAGATACGGCCCTGCTCGACGCTCCTCTAAAAAAATGAAATAAGAGGAGCGGATCGGCCGTAGATACGGCCCTGCTCGACGCTCCCCTATGAAAATGAAAAAAGAGGAGCGGATCGACCGGAGATACGGCCCTGCTCGACGCTCCCCTAAGAAAATGAAAAAGAGGAGCGGATCGGCCGGAGATACGGCCCTTCTCGACGATCCCCTAAAAAATGAAAAAAGAGGAGCGGATCGGCCGGAGATACGGCCCTGCTCGACCTTCCCCTAAAAAATGGAAAAAGAGGAGCGAATCGGCCGGAGATACGGCCCTGCTCGACCTTCCCCTAAAAAATGGAAAAAGAGAAGCGGATCGGCCGGAGATACAGCCCTGCTCGACGCTCCCCTAAAAAATGGAAAAAGAGGAGCGGATCGGCCGGAGATACGGCCCTGCTCGACCTTCCCCTAAAAAAATGAAAAAAGAGGAGCGGATCGGCCGGATATACGGCCCTGCTCGACGCTCCCCTAAAAAAATGAAAAGAGAGGAGAGGATCGGCCGGAGATACGGCCCTGCTCGACGCTCCCCTAAAAAAATTAAAAAAGAGGAGAGGATCGGCCGGAGATACGGCCCTGCTCGACGCTCCCCTAAAAAATGGAAAAAGAGGAGCGGATCGGAGGGAGATACGGCCCTGCTCGACCTTCCCCTAAAAAATGAAAAAAGAGAAGCGGATCGGCCGGAGATACGGCCCTGCTCGGCGCTCCCCTAAAAAATGAAAAAAGAGGATCGGATCGGCTGGAGACACGGCCCTGCTCGACGCTCCTCTAAAAAAATGAAAAAAGTGGAGCGGATCGGCCGGAGACACGGCCCTGCTCGACGCTCCCCTAAAAAATGGAAAAAGAGGAGCGGATCGGCCGGAGATACGGCCCTGCTCGACCTTCCCCTAAAAAATGGAAAAAGAGGAGCGTATCGGCCGGAGATACGGCCCTGCTCGACCTTCCCCTAAAAAAATGAAAAAAGAGGAGCGGATCGGCCGGATATACGGCCCTGCTCGACGCTGCCCTAAAAAAATGAAAAGAGAGGAGAGGATCGGCCGGAGATACGGCCCTGCTCGACGCTCCCCTAAAAAAATTAAAAAAGAGGAGAGGATCGGCCGGAGATACGGCCCTGCTCGACGCTCCCCTAAAAAATGGAAAAAGAGGAGCGGATCGGAGGGAGATACGGCCCTGCTCGACCTTCCCCTAAAAAATGAAAAAAGAGGAGCGGATCGGCCGGAGATACGGCCCTGCTCGACGCTCTTCTAAAAAAATGAAAAAAGAGGAGCGGAACGGCCGGAGATACGGCCCTGCTCGACGCTCCCCTAAAAAATGGAAAAAGAGGAGCGGATCGGCCGGAGATACGGCCCTGCTCGACCTTCCCCTAAAAAATGAAAAAAGAGAAGCGGATCGGCCGGAGATACGGCCCTGCTCGACCTTCCCCTAAAAAATGAAAAAAGAGAAGCGGATCGGCCGGAGATACGGCCCTGCTCGGCGCTCCCCTAAAAAATGAAAAAAGAGGATCAGATCGGCTGGAGACACGGCCCTGCTCGACGCTCCCCTAAAAAATGGAAAAAGAGGAGCGGATCGGCCGGAGATACGGCCCTGCTCGACCTTCCCCTAAAAAATGAAAAAAGAGAAGCGGATCGGCCGGAGATACGGCCCTGCTCGGCGCTCCCCTAAAAAATGAAAAAAGAGGATCGGATCGGCTGGAGATACGGCCCTGCTCGACCTTCCCCTAAAAAATGAAAAAAGAGGAGCGGATCGGCCGGAGATACGGCCCTGCTCGACGCTCTTCTAAAAAAATGAAAAAAGAGGAGCGGAACGGCCGGAGATACGGCCCTGCTCGACCTTCCCCTAAAAAAATGAAAAAAGAGGAGCGGATCGGCCGGAGATACGGCCCTGCTCGACCTTCCCCTAAAAAATGAAAAAAGAGAAGCGGATCGGCCGGAGATACGGCCCTGCTCGGCGCTCCCCTAAAAAATGAAAAAAGAGGAGCGGATCGGCCGGAGATACGGCCCTGCTCGACGCTCCCCTATAAAATGGAAAAAGAGAAGCGGATCGGCCGGAAATACGGCCCTGCTCGACGCTCCCCTAAAAAATGGAAACAGAGGAGCGTATCGGCCGGAGATACGGCCCTGCTCGACCTTCCCATAAAAAATGAAAAAAGAGGAGCGGATCGGCCGGATATACGGCCCTGCTCGACGCTCCCATAAAAAAATGAAAAAAGAGGGGAGGATCGGCCGGAGATACGGCCCTGCTCGACGCTCCCCTAAAAAATGGAAAAAGAGGAGCGGATCGGCCGGAGATACGGCCCTGCTCGACCCTCCCCTAAAAAAATGAAAAAAGAGGAGCGGATCGGCCGGAGATACGGCTCTACTAGGCGCTCCCCTAAAAAAATGAAAAAAAAGGAGCGGATCGGCCGGAGATACGGCCCTGCTCGGCGCTCCCCTAAAAAAATAAAAAAGAAGAGCGGATCGGAGGGAGATAGGCCCTGCTCGACCTTCCCCTAAAAAATGAAAAAAGAGGAGCGGATCGGCCGGAGATACGGCCCTGCTCGACGCTCCCCTAAAAAATGAAAAAAGAGGAGCGGATCGGCCGGAGATACGGCCCTGCTCGGCGCTCCCCTAAAAAAATAAAAAAGAGGAGCGGATCGGCCGGAGATACGGCCCTGCTCGACCTTCCCCTAAAAAATGAAAAAAGAGGAGCGGATCGGCCGGAGATACGGCCCTGCTCGACGCTCCCCTAAAAAATGAAAAAAGAGGAGCGGATCGGCCGGAGATACGGCCCTGCTCGGCGCTCCCCAAAAAAATGAAAAAAGAGGAGCGGTTCGGCCGGAGCTTCGGTTTTACTCGGCGGTCCCCTAAAAAAGTGAAAAAAGAGGAGCGGATCGGCCGGAGATACGGCCCTGCTCGACCTTCCCCTAAAAAAAGAAAAAAGAGGAGCGGATCGGCCGGAGATACGGCCCTGCTCGACGCTCCTCTAAAAAAATGAAAAAAGAGGAGCGGATCGGCCGTAGATACGGCCCTGCTCGACGCTCCCCTATGAAAATGAAAAAAGAGGAGCGGATCGACCGGAGATACGGCCCTGCCCGACGCTCCCCTAAGAAAATGAAAAAGAGGAGCGGATCGGCCGGAGATACGGCCCTTCTCGACGATCCCCTAAAAAATGAAAAAAGAGGAGCGGATCGGCCGGAGATACGGCCCTGCTCGACCTTCCCCTAAAAAATGGAAAAAGAGGAGCGAATCGGCCGGAGATACGGCCCTGCTCGACCTTCCCCTAAAAAATGAAAAAAGAGAAGCGGATCGGCCGGAGATACGGCCCTGCTCGACGCTCCCCTAAAAAATGGAAAAAGAGGAGCGTATCGGCCGGAGATACGGCCCTGCTCGACCTTCCCCTAAAAAAATGAAAAAAGAGGAGCGGATCGGCCGGATATACGGCCCTGCTCGACGCTCCCCTAAAAAAATGAAAAGAGAGGAGAGGATCGGCCGGAGATACGGCCCTGCTCGACGCTCCCCTAAAAAATGAAAAAAGAGGAGCGGATCCGCCGGAGATACGGCCCTGCTCGACCTTCCCCTAAAAAATGAAAAAAGAGAAGCGGATCGGCCGGAGATACGGCCCTGCTCGGCGCTCCCCTAAAAAATGAAAAAAGAGGATCGGATCGGCTGGAGATACGGCCCTGCTCGACCTTCCCCTAAAAAATGAAAAAAGAGGAGCGGATCGGCCGGAGATACGGCCCTGCTCGACGCTCCTCTAAAAAAATGAAAAAAGAGGAGCGGAACGGCCGGAGATACGGCCCTGCTCGACCTTCCCCTAAAAAAATGAAAAAAGAGGAGCGGATCGGCCGGAGATACGGCCCTGCTCGAAGCTCCCGTAAAAAATGGAAAAAGAGGAACGGATCGGCCGGAGATACGGCCCTCCTCGATGCTCCCCTAAAAAATGAAAAAAGAGGAGAGGATCGGCCGGAGATACGGCCCTGCTCGACGCTCCCCTAAAAAATGGTAAAAGAGGAGCGGATCGGCTGGATATACGGCCCTGCTCGACGCTCCCCTAAAAAAATGAAAAAAAAAGAGGAGAGGATGGGCCGGAGATACGGCCCTGCTCGACGCTCCCCTAAAAATGGAAAAAGAGGAGCGGATCGGCCGGAGATACGGCCCTGCTCGACCTCCCTCTAAAAAATGAAAAAAGAGGAGTGGATCGGCCGGAGATACGGCCCTGCTCGTCGCTCCCCTAAAAAATGAAAAAAGAGGAGCGGATCAGCCGGAGATACGGCCCTGCTCGACGCTCCCCTAAAAAATGAAAAAAGAGGAGAGGATCGGCCGGAGATACGGCCCTGCTCGACGCTCCCGTAAAAAAATGAAAAAAGAGGAGAGTATCGGCCGGAGATACGGCCCTGCTCGACGCTCCCTAAAAAATGGAAAAAGAGGAGCGGATCGACCGGAGATACGGCCCTGCTCGACCTTCCCCTAAAAAAATGAAAAAAGAGGAGCGGATCGGCCGGAAATATGGCCCTGCTCGGCGCTCCCCTAAAAAATGAAAAAAGAGGAGCGGATCGGCCGGAGATACGGCCCTGCTCGACGCTCCCCTAAAAAAATGAAAAATGAGGAGCGGATCGGCCGGAGATACGGCCCTGCTCGACGCTCCCCTAAAAAAAATGGAAAAAGAGGAGCGGATCGGCCGGAGATACGGCCCTGCTCGACCTTCCCCTAAAAAATGAAAAAAGAGGAGCGGATCGGCCGGAGATACGGCCCTGCTCGACGCTCCCCTAAAAAAATGTAAAAAGAGGACCGGATCGGCCGGAGATACGGCCCTGCTCGACGCTCCCGTAAATGTGGAAAAAGAGGAGCGGATCGGCCGGAGATACGGCCCTGCTCGACGCTAATGTAAAAAGTGGAAAAAGAGGAGCGGATCAGCCGGAGATACGGCCCTGCTCGAAGCTCCCGTAAAAAAATGAAAAAAGAGGAGCGGATCGGCCGGAGATACGGCCCTGCTCGACCTTCCCCTAAAAAATGGAAAAAGAGAAGCGGATGGGCCGGAGATACGGCCCTGCTCGACGCTCCCCTAAAAAATGGCAAAAGAGGAGCGTATCGGCCGGAGATACGGCCCTGCTCGACCTTCCCCTAAAAAAATGAAAAAAGAGGGGCGGATCGGCCGGATATACGGCCCTGCTCGACGCTCCCCTAAAAAATGGAAAAACAGGAGCGGATCGGCCGGATATACGGCCCTGCTCGACGCTCCCCTAAAAAAATTAAAAAAGAGGAGAGGATCGGCCGGAGATACGGCCCTGCTCGACGCTCCCCTAAAAAATGGAAAAAGAGGAGCGGATCGGCCGGAGATACGGCCCTGCTCGACCTTCCCCTAAAAAATGAAAAAAGAGAAGCGGATCGGCCGGAGATACGGCCCTGCTCGGCGCTCCCCTAAAAAATGAAAAAAGAGGATGAGATCGGCTGGAGACACGGCCCTGCTCGACGCTCCTCTAAAAAAATGAAAAAAGAGGAGCGGATCGGCCGGAGACACGGCCCTGCTCGTCGCTCCCCTAAAAAATGGAAAAAGAGAAGCGGATCAGCCGGAGATACGGCCCTGCTCGACGCTCCCCTAAGAAAATGAAAAAAGAGGAGCGGATCGACCGGAGATACGGCCCTGCTCGATGCTCCCCTAAGAAAATCAAACACAGAAGCGGATCGGCCGGAGATAGGGCCCTGCTCGACGCTCCCCTAAGAAAATAAAAAAGAGGCGCGGATCGGCCGGAGATACGGCCCTGCTCGACGATCCCCTAAAAAATGAAAAAAGAGGAGCGGATCGGCCGGAGATACGGCCCTGCTTGACGCTCCCCTAAAAAATGGAACAAGACGATCGGATCGGCTGGAGATACGGCCCTGCTCGATGCTCCCCTAAAAAATGGAAAAAGAGGAGCGGATCAGCCGGAGATACGGCCCTGCTCGACCTTCCCCTAAAAAAATGAAAAAAAAGCGGATCGGCCGGAGATACGGCCCTGCTCGGCGTTCCCCTAAAAAAATGAAAAAAGAGGAGCGGATCGGCCGGAGATATGGCCCTGCTCGGCGCTCCCCTAAAAAAGTGAAAAAAGAGGAGCGGATCGGCCGGAGATACGGCCCTGCTCGACCTTCCCCTAAAAAAAGAAAAAAGAGGAGCGGATCGGCCGGAGATACGGCCCTGCTCGACGCTCCTCTAAAAAAATGAAAAAAGAGGAGCGGATCGGCCGGAGATACGGCCCTGCTCGACGCTCCCCTATAAAATGGAAAAAGAGAAGCGGATCGGCCGGAAATACGGCCCTGCTCGACGCTCCCCTAAAAATGGAAACAGAGGAGCGTATCGGCCGGAGATACGGCCCTGCTCGACCTTCCCATAAAAAATGAAAAAAGAGGAGCGGATCGGCCGGATATACGGCCCTGCTCGACGCTCCCATAAAAAAATGAAAAAAGAGGGGAGGATCGGCCGGAGATACGGCCCTGCTCGACGCTCCCCTAAAAAATGGAAAAAGAGGAGCGGATCGGCCGGAGATACGGCCCTGCTCGACCCTCCCCTAAAAAAATGAAAAAAGAGGAGCGGATCGGCCGGAGATACGGCTCTACTAGGCGCTCCCCTAAAAAAATGAAAAAAGAGGAGCGGATCGGCCGGAGATACGGCCCTGCTCGGCGCTCCCCTAAAAAAATAAAAAAGAGAAGCGGATCGGCCGGAGATACGGCCCTGCTCGACCTTCCCCTAAAAAATGAAAAAAGAGGAGCGGATCGGCCGGAGATACGGCCCTGCTCGACGCTCCCCTAAAAAATGAAAAAAGAGGAGCGGATCGGCCGGAGATATGGCCCTGCTCGGCGCTCCCCAAAAAAATGAAAAAAGAGGAGCGGTTCGGCCGGAGCTTCGGTTCTGCTTGGCGGTCCCCTAAAAAAGTGAAAAAAGAGGAGCGGATCGGCCGGAGATACCGCCCTGCTCGACCTTCCCCTAAAAAAAGAAAAAAGAGGAGCGGATCGGCCGGAGATACGGCCCTGCTCGACGCTCCTCTAAAAAAATGAAAAAAGAGGAGCGGATCGGCCGTAGATACGGCCCTGCTCGACGCTCCCCTATGAAAATGAAAAAAGAGGAGCGGATCGACCGGAGATACGGCCCTGCTCGACGCTCCCCTAAGAAAATGAAAAAGAGGAGCGGATCGGCCGGAGATACGGCCCTTCTCGACGATCCCCTAAAAAATGAAAAAAGAGGAGCGGATCGGCCGGAGATACGGCCCTGCTCGACCTTCCCCTAAAAAAATGGAAAAAGAGGAGCGAATCGGCCGGAGATACGGCCCTGCTCGACCTTCCCCTAAAAAATGGAAAAAGAGAAGCGGATCGGCCGGAGATACGGCCCTGCTCGACGCTCCCCTAAAAAATGAAAAAAGAGGAGCGGATCGGCCGGATATACGGCCCTGCTCGACGCTCCCCTAAAAAAATGAAAAGAGAGGAGAGGATCGGCCGGAGATACGGCCCTGCTCGACGCTCCCCTAAAATATGGAAAAACAGGAGCGGATCGGCCGGATATACGGCCCTGCTCGACGCTCCCCTAAAAAAATTAAAAAAGAGGAGAGGATCGGCCGGAGATACGGCCCTGCTCGACGCTCCCCTAAAAAATGGAAAAAGAGGAGCGGATCGGAGGGAGATACGGCCCTGCTCGACCTTCCCCTAAAAAATGAAAAAAGAGAAGCGGATCGGCCGGAGATACGGCCCTGCTCGGCGCTCCCCTAAAAAATGAAAAAAGAGGATCGGATCGGCTGGAGACACGGCCCTGCTCGACGCTCCTCTAAAAAAATGAAAAAAGTGGAGCGGATCGGCCGGAGACACGGCCCTGCTCGACGCTCCCCTAAAAAATAGAAAAAGAGGAGCGGATCGGCCGGAGATACGGCCCTGCTCGACCTTCCCCTAAAAAATGAAAAAAGAGAAGCGGATCGGCCGGAGATACGGCCCTGCTCGTCGCTCCCCTAAAAAATGAAAAAAGAGGATCGGATCGGCTGGAGACACGGCCGTGCTCGACGCTCCTCTAAAAAAATGAAAAAAGTGGAGCGGATCGGCCGGAGACACGGCCCTGCTCGACGCTCCCCTAAAAAATGGAAAAAGTGGAGCGGATCGGCCGGAGACACGGCCCTGCTCGATGCTCCCCTAAGAAAATCAAACACAGAAGCGGATCGGCCGGAGATAGGGCCCTGCTCGACGCTCCCCTAAGAAAATAAAAAAGAAGCGCGGATCGGCCGGAGATACGGCCCTGCTCGACGATCCCCTAAAAAATGAAAAAAGAGGAGCGGATCGGCCGGAGATACGGCCCTGCTCGACCTTCCCCTAAAAAAAGAAAAAAGAGGAGCGGATCGGCCGGAGATACGGCCCTGCTCGACGCTCCTCTAAAAAAATGAAAAAAGAGGAGCGGATCGGCCGGAGATACGGCCCTGCTCGACGCTCCCCTATAAAATGGAATAAGAGAAGCGGATCGGCCGGAAATACGGCCCTGCTCGACGCTCCCCTAAAAAATGGAAAAAGAGGAGCGTATCGGCCGGAGATACGGCCCTGCTCGACCTTCCCATAAATAATGAAAAAAGAGGAGCGGATCGGCCGGATATACGGCCCTGCTCGACGCTCCCATAAAAAAAAGAAAAAAGAGGGGAGGATCGGCCGGAGATACGGCCCTGCTCGACGCTCCCCTAAAAAATGGAAAAAGAGGAGCGGATCGGCCGGAGATACGGCCCTGCTCGACCCTCCCCTAAAAAAATGAAAAAAGAGGAGCGGATCGGCCGGATATACGGCCCTACTAGGCGCTCCCCTAAAAAAATGAAAAAAGAGGAGCGGATCGGCCGGAGATACGGCCCTGCTCGACGCTCCTCTAAAAAAATGAAAAAAGAGGAGCGAATCGGCCGGAGACACGGCCCTGCTCGACGCTCCCCTAAAAAATGGAAAAAGAGAAGCGGATCAGCCCGAGATACGGCCCTGCTCGACGCTCACCTAAGAAAATGAAAAAAGAGGAGCGGATCGACCGGAGATACGGCCCTGCTCGATGCTCCCCTAAGAAAATCAAATCAGGAGCTGATCGGCCGGAGATACGGCCCTGCTCGACGCTCCCCTAAGAAAATAAAAAAGAGGCTAGGATCGGCCGGAGATACGGCCCTGCTCGACGATCCCCTAAAAAATGAAAAAAGAGGAGCGGATCGGCCGGAGATACGGCCCTGCTTGACGCTCCCCTAAAAAATGGAAAAAGAGGATCGGATCGGTTGGAGATACGGCCCTGCTCGATGCTCCCCTAAAAAATGGAAAAAGAGGAGCTTATCAGCCGGAGATACGGCCCTGCTCGACCTTCCCCTAAAAAAATGAAAAAAAAGCGGATCGGCCGGAGATACGGCCCTGCTCGACGCTCCCCTAAGAAAATGAAAAAGAGGAGCGGATCGGCCGGAGATACGGCCCTTCTCGACGATCCCCTAAAAAATGAAAAAAGAGGAGCGGATCGGCCGGAGATACGGCCCTGCTCGACCTTCCCCTAAAAAAATGGAAAAAGAGGAGCGAATCGGCCGGAGATACGGCCCTGCTCGACCTTCCCCTAAAAAATGGAAAAAGAGAAGCGGATCGGCCGGAGATACGGCCCTGCTCGACGCTCCCCTAAAAAATGAAAAAAGAGGAGCGGATCGGCCGGATATACGGCCCTGCTCGACGCTCCCCTAAAAAAATAAAAAGAGAGGAGAGGATCGGCCGGAGATACGGCCCTGCTCGACGCTCCCCTAAAATATGGAAAAACAGGAGCGGATCGGCCGGATATACGGCCCTGCTCGACGCTCCCCTAAAAAAATTAAAAAAGAGGAGAGGATCGGCCGGAGATACGGCCCTGCTCGACGCTCCCCTAAAAAATGGAAAAAGAGGAGCGGATCGGAGGGAGATACGGCCCTGCTCGACCTTCCCCTAAAAAATGAAAAAAGAGAAGCGGATCGGCCGGAGATACGGCCCTGCTCGGCGCTCCCCTAAAAAATGAAAAAAGAGGATCGGATCGGCTGGAGACACGGCCCTGCTCGACGCTCCTCTAAAAAAATGAAAAAAGTGGAGCGGATCGGCCGGAGACACGGCCCTGCTCGACGCTCCCCTAAAAAATGGAAAAAGAGGAGCGGATCGGCCGGAGATACGGCCCTGCTCGACCTTCCCCTAAAAAATGAAAAAAGAGAAGCGGATCGGCCGGAGATACGGCCCTGCTCGGCGCTCCCCTAAAAAATGAAAAAAGAGGATCGGATCGGCTGGAGACACGGCCCTGCTCGACGCTCCTCTAAAAAAATGAAAAAAGTGGAGCGGATCGGCCGGAGACACGGCCCTGCTCGACGCTCCCCTAAAAAATGGAAAAAGTGGAGCGGATCGGCCGGAGACACGGCCCTGCTCGATGCTCCCCTAAGAAAATCAAACACAGAAGCGGATCGGCCGGAGATAGGGCCCTGCTCGACGCTCCCCTAAGAAAATAAAAAAGAAGCGCGGATCGGCCGGAGATACGGCCCTGCTCGACGATCCCCTAAAAAATGAAAAAAGAGGAGCGGATCGGCCGGAGATACGGCCCTGCTCGACCTTCCCCTAAAAAAAGAAAAAAGAGGAGCGGATCGGCCGGAGATACGGCCCTGCTCGACGCTCCTCTAAAAAAATGAAAAAAGAGGAGCGGATCGGCCGGAGATACGGCCCTGCTCGACGCTCCCCTATAAAATGGAATAAGAGAAGCGGATCGGCCGGAAATACGGCCCTGCTCGACGCTCCCCTAAAAAATGGAAAAAGAGGAGCGTATCGGCCGGAGATACGGCCCTGCTCGACCTTCCCATAAATAATGAAAAAAGAGGAGCGGATCGGCCGGATATACGGCCCTGCTCGACGCTCCCATAAAAAAAAGAAAAAAGAGGGGAGGATCGGCCGGAGATACGGCCCTGCTCGACGCTCCCCTAAAAAATGGAAAAAGAGGAGCGGATCGGCCGGAGATACGGCCCTGCTCGACCCTCCCCTAAAAAAATGAAAAAAGAGGAGCGGATCGGCCGGATATACGGCCCTACTAGGCGCTCCCCTAAAAAAATGAAAAAAGAGGAGCGGATCGGCCGGAGATACGGCCCTGCTCGACGCTCCTCTAAAAAAATGAAAAAAGAGGAGCGAATCGGCCGGAGACACGGCCCTGCTCGACGCTCCCCTAAAAAATGGAAAAAGAGAAGCGGATCAGCCCGAGATACGGCCCTGCTCGACGCTCACCTAAGAAAATGAAAAAAGAGGAGCGGATCGACCGGAGATACGGCCCTGCTCGATGCTCCCCTAAGAAAATCAAATCAGGAGCTGATCGGCCGGAGATACGGCCCTGCTCGACGCTCCCCTAAGAAAATAAAAAAGAGGCTAGGATCGGCCGGAGATACGGCCATTCTCGACGATCCCCTAAAAAATGAAAAAAGAGGAGCGGATCGGCCGGAGATACGGCCCTGCTTGACGCTCCCCTAAAAAATGGAAAAAGAGGATCGGATCGGTTGGAGATACGGCCCTGCTCGATGCTCCCCTAAAAAATGGAAAAAGAGGAGCTTATCAGCCGGAGATACGGCCCTGCTCGACCTTCCCCTAAAAAAATGAAAAAAAAGCGGATCGGCCGGAGATACGGCCCTGCTCGGCGCTCCCCTAAAAAAATGAAAAAAGAGGAGCGGATCGGCCGGAGATATGGCCCTGCTCGGCGCTCCCCTAAAAAAGTGAAAAAAGAGGAGCGGATCGGCCGGAGATACGACCCTGCTCGACCTTCCCCTAAAAAAAGAAAAAAGAGGAGCGGATCGGCCGGAGATACGGCCCTGCTCGACGCTCCTCTAAAAAAATGAAAAAAGAGGAGCGGATCGGCCGGAGATACGGCCCTGCTTGACGCTCCCCTAAAAAATGGAAAAAGAGGATCGGATCGGCTGGAGATACGGCCCTGCTCGATGCTCCCCTAATAAATGGAAAAAGAGGAGCGGATCAGCCGGAGATACGGCCCTGCTCGACCTTCCCCTAAAAAAATGAAAAAAAAGCGGATCGGCCGGAGATACGGCCCTGCTCGGCGTTCCCCTAAAAAAATGAAAAAAGAGGAGCGGATCGGCCGGAGATATGGCCCTGCTCGGCGCTCCCCTAAAAAAGTGAAAAAAGAGGAGCGGATCGGCCGGAGATACGGCCCTGCTCGACCTTCCCCTAAAAAAAGAAAAAAGAGGAGCGGATCGGCCGGAGATACGGCCCTGCTCGACGCTCCTCTAAAAAAATGAAAAAAGAGGAGCGGATCGGCCGGAGATACGGCCCTGCTCGACGCTCCCCTATAAAATGGAAAAAGAGAAGCGGATCGGCCGGAAATACGGCCCTGCTCGACGCTCCCCTAAAAAATGGAAACAGAGGAGCGTATCGGCCGGAGATACGGCCCTGCTCGACCTTCCCATAAAAAATGAAAAAAGAGGAGCGGATCGGCCGGATATACGGCCCTGCTCGACGCTCCCATAAAAAAATGAAAAAAGAGGGGAGGATCGGCCGGAGATACGGCCCTGCTCGACCCTCCCGTAAAAAAATGAAAAAAGAGGAGCGGATCGGCCGGAGATACGGCACTACTAGGCGCTCCCCTAAAAAAATGAAAAAAAAGGAGCGGATCGGCCGGTGATACGGCCCTGCTCGGCGCTCCCCTAAAAAAATAAAAAAGAGGAGCGGATCGGAGGGAGATACGGCCCTGCTCGACCTTCCAATAAAAAATGAAAAAAGAGGAGCGGATCGGCCGGAGATACGGCCCTGCTCGACGCTCCCCTAAAAAATGAAAAAAGAGGAGCGGATCGGCCTGAGATACGGCCCTGCTCGGCGCTCCCCTAAAAAAATAAAAAAGAGGAGCGGATCGGCCGGAGATACGGCCCTGCTCGACCTTCCCCTAAAAAATGAAAAAAGAGGAGCGGATCGGCCGGAGATACGGCCCTGCTCGACGCTCCCCTAAAAAATGAAAAAAGAGGAGCGGATCGGCCGGAGATACGGCCCTGCTCGACCTTCCCCTAAAAAATGAAAAAAGAGGAGCGGATCGGCCGGAAATACGGCCCTGCTCGACGCTCCCCTAAAAAATGAAAAAAGAGGAGCGGATCGGCCGGAGATACGGCCCTGCTCGACGCTCCCCTAAAAAATCGAAAAAGAGAAGCGGATCGGCCGGAGATACGGCCCTGCTCGGCGCTCCCCTAAAAAATGAAAAAAGAGGATCGGATCGACTGTAGACACGGCCCTGCTCGACGCTCCTCTAAAAAAATGAAAAAAGTGGAGCGGATCGGCCGGAGACACGGCCCTGCTCGACGCTCCCCTAAAAAATGGAAAAAGAGGAGCGGATCGGCCGGAGATACGGCCCTGCTCGACCTTCCCCTAAAAAATGAAAAAAGAGAAGCGGATCGGCCGGAGATACGGCCCTGCTCGGCGCTCCCCTAAAAAATGAAAAAAGAGGATCGGATCGGCTGGAGACACGGCCCTGCTCGACGCTCCTCTAAAAAAATGAAAAAAGTGGAGCGGATCGGCCGGAGACACGGCCCTGCTCGACGCTCCCCTAAAAAATGGAAAAAGTGGAGCGGATCGGCCGGAGACACGGCCCTGCTCGATGCTCCCCTAAGAAAATCAAACACAGAAGCGGATCGGCCGGAGATAGGGCCCTGCTCGACGCTGCCCTAAGAAAATAAAAAAGAAGCGCGGATCGGCCGGAGATACGGCCCTGCTCGACGATCCCCTAAAAAATGAAAAAAGAGGAGCGGATCGGCCGGAGATACGGCCCTGCTCGACCTTCCCCTAAAAAAAGAAAAAAGAGGAGCGGATCGGCCGGAGATACGACCCTGCTCGACCTTCCCCTAAAAAAAGAAAAAAGAGGAGCGGATCGGCCGGAGATACGGCCCTGCTCGACGCTCCTCTAAAAAAATGAAAAAAGAGGAGCGGATCGGCCGGAGATACGGCCCTGCTTGACGCTCCCCTAAAAAATGGAAAAAGAGGATCGGATCGGCTGGAGATACGGCCCTGCTCGATGCTCCCCTAAAAAATGGAAAAAGAGGAGCGGATCAGCCGGAGATACGGCCCTGCTCGACCTTCCTCTAAAAAAATGAAAAAAAAGCGGATCGGCCGGAGATACGGCCCTGCTCGGCGTTCCCCTAAAAAAATGAAAAAAGAGGAGCGGATCGGCCGGAGATATGGCCCTGCTCGGCGCTCAACTAAAAAAGTGAAAAAAGAGGAGCGGATCGGCCGGAGATACGGCCCTGCTCGACCTTCCCCTAAAAAAAGAAAAAAGAGGAGCGGATCGGCCGGAGATACGGCCCTGCTCGACGCTCCTCTAAAAAAATGAAAAAAGAGGAGCGGATCGGCCGGAGATACGCCCTGCTCGACGCTCCCCTATAAAATGGAAAAAGAGAAGCGGATCGGCCGGAAATACGGCCCTGCTCGACGCTCCCCTAAAAAATGGAAACAGAGGAGCGTATCGGCCGGAGATACGGCCCTGCTCGACCTTCCCATAAAAAATGAAAAAAGAGGAGCGGATCGGCCGGATATACGGCCCTGCTCGACGCTCCCATAAAAAAATGAAAAAAGAGGGGAGGATCGGCCGGAGATACGGCCCTGCTCGACGCTCCCCTAAAAATGGAAAAAGAGGAGCGGATCGGCCGGAGATACGGCCCTGCTCGACCCTCCCCTAAAAAAATGAAAAAAGAGGAGCGGATCGGCCGGAGATACGGCACTACTAGGCGCTCCCCTAAAAAAATGAAAAAAAGGAGCGGATCGGCCGGTGATACGGCCCTGCTCGGCGCTCCCCTAAAAAAATAAAAAAGAGGAGCGGATCGGAGGGAGATACGGCCCTGCTCGACCTTCCAATAAAAAATGAAAAAAGAGGAGCGGATCGGCCGGAGATACATCCCTGCTCGACGCTCCCCTAAAAAATGAAAAAAGAGGAGCGGATCGGCCGGAGATACGGCCCTGCTCGGCGCTCCCCTAAAAAAATAAAAAAGAGGAGCGGATCGGCCGGAGATACGGCCCTGCTCGACCTTCCCCTAAAAAATGAAAAAAGAGGAGCGGATCGGCCGGAGATACGGCCCTGCTCGACGCTCCCCTAAAAAATGAAAAAAGAGGAGCGGATCGGCCGGAGATACGGCCCTGCTCGACCTTCCCCTAAAAAATGAAAAAAGAGGAGCGGATCGGCCGGAGATACGGCCCTGCTCGACGCTCCCCTAAAAAATGAAAAAAGAGGAGCGGATCGGCCGGAGATACGGCCCTGCTCGACGCTCCCCTAAAAAATCGAAAAAGAGAAGCGGATCGGCCGGAGATACGGCCCTGCTCGGCGCTCCCCTAAAAAATGAAAAAAGAGGATCGGATCGGCTGGAGACACGGCCCTGCTCGACGCTCCTCTAAAAAAATGAAAAAAGTGGAGCGGATCGGCCGGAGACACGGCCCTGCTCGACGCTCCCCTAAAAAATGGAAAAAGAGGAGCGGATCGGCCGGAGATACGGCCCTGCTCGACCTTCCCCTAAAAAATGAAAAAAGAGAAGCGGATCGGCCGGAGATACGGCCCTGCTCGGCGCTCCCCTAAAAAATGAAAAAAGAGGATCGGATCGGCTGGAGACACGGCCCTGCTCGACGCTCCTCTAAAAAAATGAAAAAAGTGGAGCGGATCGGCCGGAGACACGGCCCTGCTCGACGCTCCCCTAAAAAATGAAAAAAGTGGAGCGGATCGGCCGGAGACACGGCCCTGCTCGATGCTCCCCTAAGAAAATCAAACACAGAAGCGGATCGGCCGGAGATAGGGCCCTGCTCGACGCTCCCCTAAGAAAATAAAAAAGAAGCGCGGATCGGCCGGAGATACGGCCCTGCTCGACGATCCCCTAAAAAATGAAAAAAGAGGAGCGGATCGGCCGGAGATACGGCCCTGCTCGACCTTCCCCTAAAAAAAGAAAAAAGGGGAGCGGATCGGCCGGAGATACGGCCCTGCTCGACGCTCCTCTAAAAAAATGAAAAAAGAGGAGCGGATCGGCAGGAGATACGGCCCTGCTCGACGCTCCCCTATAAAATGGAATAAGAGAAGCGGATCGGCCGGAAATACGGCCCTGCTCGACGCTCCCCTAAAAAATGGAAAAAGAGGAGCGTATCGGCCGGAGATACGGCCCTGCTCGACCTTCCCATAAATAATGAAAAAAGAGGAGCGGATCGGCCGGATATACGGCCCTGCTTTACGCTCCCATAAAAAAAAGAAAAAAGAGGGGAGGATCGGCCGGAGATACGGCCCTGCTCGACGCTCCCCTAAAAAATGGAAAAAGAGGAGCGGATCGGCCGGAGATACGGCCCTGCTCGACCCTCCCCTAAAAAAATGAAAAAAGAGGAGCGAATCGGCCGGATATACGGCCCTACTAGGCGCTCCCCTAAAAAAATGAAAAAAGAGGAGCGGATCGGCCGGAGATACGGCCCTGCTCGACGCTCCTCTAAAAAAATGAAAAAAGAGGAGCGAATCGGCCGGAGACACGGCCCTGCTCGACGCTCCCCTAAAAAATGGAAAAAGAGAAGCGGATCAGCCCGAGATACGGCCCTGCTCGACGCTCACCTAAGAAAATGAAAAAAGAGGAGCGGATCGACCGGAGATACGGCCCTGCTCGATGCTCCCCTAAGAAAATCAAATCAGGAGCTGATCGGCCGGAGATACGGCCCTGCTCGACGCTCCCCTAAGAAAATAAAAAAGAGGCTAGGATCGGCCGGAGATACGGCCCTGCTCGACGATCCCCTAAAAAATGAAAAAAGAGGAGCGGATCGGCCGGAGATACGGCCCTGCTTGACGCTCCCCTAAAAAATGGAAAAAGAGGATCGGATCGGTTGGAGATACGGCCCTGCTCGATGCTCCCCTAAAAAATGGAAAAAGAGGAGCTTATCAGCCGGAGATACGGCCCTGCTCGACCTTCCCCTAAAAAAATGAAAAAAAAGCGGATCGGCCGGAGATACGGCCCTGCTCGGCGCTCCCCTAAAAAAATGAAAAAAGAGGAGCGGATCGGCCGGAGATATGGCCCTGCTCGGCGCTCCCCTAAAAAAGTGAAAAAAGAGGAGCGGATCGGCCGGAGATACGACCCTGCTCGACCTTCCCCTAAAAAAAGAAAAAAGAGGAGCGGATCGGCCGGAGATACGGCCCTGCTCGACGCTCCTCTAAAAAAATGAAAAAAGAGGAGCGGATCGGCCGGAGATACGGCCCTGCTTGACGCTCCCCTAAAAAATGGAAAAAGAGGATCGGATCGGCTGGAGATACGGCCCTGCTCGATGCTCCCCTAAAAAATGGAAAAAGAGGAGCGGATCAGCCGGAGATACGGCCCTGCTCGACCTTCCCCTAAAAAAATGAAAAAAAAGCGGATCGGCCGGAGATACGGCCCTGCTCGGCGTTCCCCTAAAAAAATGAAAAAAGAGGAGCGGATCGGCCGGAGATATGGCCCTGCTCGGCGCTCCCCTAAAAAAGTGAAAAAAGAGGAGCGGATCGGCCGGAGATACGGCCCTGCTCGACCTTCCCCTAAAAAAAGAAAAAAGAGGAGCGGATCGGCCGGAGATACGGCCATGCTCGACGCTCCTCTAAAAAAATGAAAAAAGAGGAGCGGATCGGCCGGAGATACGGCCCTGCTCGACGCTTCCCTATAAAATGGAAAAAGAGAAGCGGATCGGCCGGAAATACGGCCCTGCTCGACGCTCCCCTAAAAAATGGAAACAGAGGAGCGTATCGGCCGGAGATACGGCCCTGCTCGACCTTCCCATAAAAAATGAAAAAAGAGGAGCGGATCGGCCGGATATACGGCCCTGCTCGACGCTCCCATAAAAAAATGAAAAAAGAGGGGAGGATCGGCCGGAGATACGGCCCTGCTCGACGCTCCCCTAAAAATGGAAAAAGAGGAGCGGATCGGCCGGAGATACGGCCCTGCTCGACCCTCCCCTAAAAAAATGAAAAAAGAGGAGCGGATCGGCCGGAGATACGGCACTACTAGGCGCTCCCCTAAAAAAATGAAAAAAAAGGAGCGGATCGGCCGGTGATACGGCCCTGCTCGGCGCTCCCCTAAAAAAATAAAAAAGAGGAGCGGATCGGAGGGAGATACGGCCCTGCTCGACCTTCCAATAAAAAATGAAAAAAGAGGAGCGGATCGGCCGGAGATACGGCCCTGCTCGACGCTCCCCTAAAAAATGAAAAAAGAGGAGCGGATCGGCCGGAGATACGGCCCTGCTCGGCGCTCCCCTAAAAAAATAAAAAAGAGGAGCGGATCGGCCGGAGATACGGCCCTGCTCGACCTTCCCCTAAAAAATGAAAAAAGAGGAGCGGATCGGCCGGAGATACGGCCCTGCTCGACGCTCCCCTAAAAAATGAAAAAAGAGGAGCGGATCGGCCGGAGATACGGCCCTGCTCGACCTTCCCCTAAAAAATGAAAAAAGAGGAGCGGATCGGCCGGAGATACGGCCCTGCTCGACGCTCCCCTAAAAAATGAAAAAAGAGGAGCGGATCGGCCGGAGATACGGCCCTGCTCGACGCTCCCCTAAAAAATCGAAAAAGAGAAGCGGATCGGCCGGAGATACGGCCCTGCTCGACCTTCCCCTAAAAAATGAAAAAAGAGGAGCGGATCGGCCGGAGATACGGCAATGCTCGACGCTCCCCTAAAAAAATGAAAAAAGAGGAGCGGATCGGCCGGAGATACGACCCTGCTCCCCGCTCCCGTAAAAAATGGAAAAAGAGGAGCGGATCGGCCGGAGATACGGCCCTGCTCGTCCTTTTCCTAAAAAAAGAAAAAAGAGGAGCGGATCTGCCGGAGACACGGCCCTGCTCGACGCTCCCCTAAAAAAATGAAAAGAGAGGAGAGGATCGGCCGGAGATACGGCCCTGCTCGACGCTCCCCTAAAATATGGAAAAACAGGAGCGGATCGGCCGGATATACGGCCCTGCTCGACGCTCCCCTAAAAAAATTAAAAAAGAGGAGAGGATCGGCCGGAGATACGGCCCTGCTCGACGCTCCCCTAAAAAATGGAAAAAGAGGAGCGGATCGGAGGGAGATACGGCCCTGCTCGACCTTCCCCTAAAAAATGAAAAAAGAGAAGCGGATCGGCCGGAGATAGGGCCCTGCTCGGCGCTCCCCTAAAAAATGAAAAAAGAGGATCGGATCGGCTGGAGACACGGCCCTGCTCGACGCTCCTCTAAAAAAATGAAAAAAGTGGAGCGGATCGGCCGGAGACACGACCCTGCTCCCCGCTCCCCTAAAAAATGGAAAAAGAGAAGCGGATCGGCCGGAGATACGGCCCTGCTCGACGCTCCCCTAAAAAATGAAAAAAGAGGAGCGGATCGGCCGGATATACGGCCCTGCTCGACGCTCCCCTAAAAAAATGAAAAGAGAGGAGAGGATCGGCCGGAGATACGGCCCTGCTCGACGCTCCCCTAAAATATGGAAAAACAGGAGCGGATCGGCCGGATATACGGCCCTGCTCGACGCTCCCCTAAAAAAATTAAAAAAGAGGAGAGGATCGGCCGGAGATACGGCCCTGCTCGACGCTCCCCTAAAAAATGGAAAAAGAGGAGCGGATCGGAGGGAGATACGGCCCTGCTCGACCTTCCCCTAAAAACTGAAAAAAGAGAAGCGGATCGGCCGGAGATACGGCCCTGCTCGGCGCTCCCCTAAAAAATGAAAAAAGAGGATCGGATCGGCTGGAGACACGGCCCTGCTCGACGCTCCTCTAAAAAAATGAAAAAAGTGGAGCGGATCGGCCGGAGACACGGCCCTGCTCGACGCTCCCCTAAAAAATGGAAAAAGAGGAGCGGATCGGCCGGAGATACGGCCCTGCTCGACCTTCCCCTAAAAAATGAAAAAAGAGAAGCGGATCGGCCGGAGATACGGCCCTGCTCGGCGCTCCCCTAAAAAATGAAAAAAGAGGATCGGATCGGCTGGAGACACGGCCCTGCTCGACGCTCCTCTAAAAAAATGAAAAAAGTGGAGCGGATCGGCCGGAGACACGGCCCTGCTCGACGCTCCCCTAAAAAATGGAAAAAGTGGAGCGGATCGGCCGGAGACACGGCCCTGCTCGATGCTCCCCTAAGAAAATCAAACACAGAAGCGGATCGGCCGGAGATAGGGCCCTGCTCGACGCTCCCCTAAGAAAATAAAAAAGAAGCGCGGATCGGCCGGAGATACGGCCCTGCTCGACGATCCCCTAAAAAATGAAAAAAGAGGAGCGGATCGGCCGGAGATACGGCCCTGCTCGACCTTCCCCTAAAAAAAGAAAAAAGAGGAGCGGATCGGCCGGAGATACGGCCCTGCTCGACGCTCCTCTAAAAAAATGAAAAAAGAGGAGCGGATCGGCCGGAGATACGGCCCTGCTCGACGCTCCCCTATAAAATGGAATAAGAGAAGCGGATCGGCCGGAAATACGGCCCTGCTCGACGCTCCCCTAAAAAATGGAAAAAGAGGAGCGTATCGGCCGGAGATACGGCCCTGCTCGACCTTCCCATAAATAATGAAAAAAGAGGAGCGGATCGGCCGGATATACGGCCCTGCTCGACGCTCCCATAAAAAAAAGAAAAAAGAGGGGAGGATCGGCCGGAGATACGGCCCTGCTCGACGCTCCCCTAAAAAATGGAAAAAGAGGAGCGGATCGGCCGGAGATACGGCCCTGCTCGACCCTCCCCTAAAAAATGAAAAAAGAGGAGCGGATCGGCCGGATATACGGCCCTACTAGGCGCTCCCCTAAAAAAATGAAAAAAGAGGAGCGGATCGGCCGGAAATACGGCCCTGCTCGACGCTCCTCTAAAAAAATGAAAAAAGAGGAGCGAATCGGCCGGAGACACGGCCCTGCTCGACGCTCCCCTAAAAAATGGAAAAAGAGAAGCGGATCAGCCCGAGATACGGCCCTGCTCGACGCTCACCTAAGAAAATGAAAAAAGAGGAGCGGATCGACCGGAGATACGGCCCTGCTCGACGCTCCCCTAAGAAAATAAAAAAGAGGCTAGGATCGGCCGGAGATACGGCCCTGCTCGACGCTCCCCTAAGAAAATAAAAAAGAGGCTAGGATCGGCCGGAGATACGGCCCTGCTCGACGATCCCCTAAAAAATGAAAAAAGAGGAGCGGATCGGCCGGAGATACGGCCCTGCTTGACGCTCCCTTAAAAAATGGAAAAAGAGGATCGGATCGGTTGGAGATACGGCCCTGCTCGATGCTCCCCTAAAAAATGGAAAAAGAGGAGCTTATCAGCCGGAGATACGGCCCTGCTCGACCTTCCCCTAAAAAAATGAAAAAAAAGCGGATCGGCCGGAGATACGGCCCTGCTCGGCGCTCCCCTAAAAAAATGAAAAAAGAGGAGCGGATCGGCCGGAGATATGGCCCTGCTCGGCGCTCCCCTAAAAAAGTGAAAAAAGAGGAGCGGATCGGCCGGAGATACGACCCTGCTCGACCTTCCCCTAAAAAAAGAAAAAAGAGGAGCGGATCGGCCGGAGATACGGCCCTGCTCGACGCTCCTCTAAAAAAATGAAAAAAGAGGAGCGGATCGGCCGGAGATACGGCCCTGCTTGACACTCCCCTAAAAAATGGAAAAAGAGGATCGGATCGGCTGGAGATACGGCCCTGCTCGATGCTCCCCTAAAAAATGGAAAAAGAGGAGCGGATCAGCCGGAGATACGGCCCTGCTCGACCTTCCCCTAAAAAAATGAAAAAAGAGGAGCGGATCGGCCGGAGATATGGCCCTGCACGGCGCTCCCCTAAAAAAGTGAAAAAAGAGGAGCGGATCGGCCGGAGATACGGCCCTGCTCGACCTTCCCCTAAAAAAAGAAAAAAGAGGAGCGGATCGGCCGGAGATACGGCCCTGCTCGACGCTCCTCTAAAAAAATGAAAAAAGAGGAGCGGATCGGCCGGAGATACGGCCCTGCTCGACGCTCCCCTATAAAATGAAAAAAGAGGAGCGGATCGGCCGGAGATACGGCCCTGCTTGACACTCCCCTAAAAAATGGAAAAAGAGGATCGGATCGGCTGGAGATACGGCCCTGCTCGATGCTCCCCTAAAAAATGGAAAAAGAGGAGCGGATCAGCCGGAGATACGGCCCTGCTCGACCTTCCCCTAAAAAAATGAAAAAAGAGGAGCGGATCGGCCGGAGATATGGCCCTGCTCGGCGCTCCCCTAAAAAAGTGAAAAAAGAGGAGCGGATCGGCCGGAGATACGGCCCTGCTCGACCTTCCCCTAAAAAAAGAAAAAAGAGGAGCGGATCGGCCGGAGATACGGCCCTGCTCGACGCTCCTCTAAAAAAATGAAAAAAGAGGAGCGGATCGACCGGAGATACGGCCCTGCTCGACGCTCCCCTAAGAAAATAAAAAAGAGGCTAGGATCGGCCGGAGATACGGCCCTGCTCGACGCTCCCCTAAGAAAATAAAAAAGAGGCTAGGATCGGCCGGAGATACGGCCCTGCTCGACGATCCCCTAAAAAATGAAAAAAGAGGAGCGGATCGGCCGGAGATACGGCCCTGCTTGACGCTCCCCTAAAAAATGGAAAAAGAGGATCGGATCGGTTGGAGATACGGCCCTGCTCGATGCTCCCCTAAAAAATGGAAAAAGAGGAGCTTATCAGCCGGAGATACGGCCCTGCTCGACCTTCCCCTAAAAAAATGAAAAAAAAGCGGATCGGCCGGAGATACGGCCCTGCTCGGCGCTCCCCTAAAAAAATGAAAAAAGAGGAGCGGATCGGCCGGAGATATGGCCCTGCTCGGCGCTCCCCTAAAAAAGTGAAAAAAGAGGAGCGGATCGGCCGGAGATACGACCCTGCTCGACCTTCCCCTAAAAAAAGAAAAAAGAGGAGCGGATCGGCCGGAGATACGGCCCTGCTCGACGCTCCTCTAAAAAAATGAAAAAAGAGGAGCGGATCGGCCGGAGATACGGCCCTGCTTGACACTCCCCTAAAAAATGGAAAAAGAGGATCGGATCGGCTGGAGATACGGCCCTGCTCGATGCTCCCCTAAAAAATGGAAAAAGAGGAGCGGATCAGCCGGAGATACGGCCCTGCTCGACCTTCCCCTAAAAAAATGAAAAAAGAGGAGCGGATCGGCCGGAGATATGGCCCTGCTCGGCGCTCCCCTAAAAAAGTGAAAAAAGAGGAGCGGATCGGCCGGAGATACGGCCCTGCTCGACCTTCCCCTAAAAAAAGAAAAAAGAGGAGCGGATCGGCCGGAGATACGGCCCTGCTCGACGCTCCTCTAAAAAAATGAAAAAAGAGGAGCGGATCGGCCGGAGATACGGCCCTGCTCGACGCTCCCCTATAAAATGGAAAAAGAGAAGCGGATCGGCCGGAAATACGGCCCTGCTCGACGCTCCCCTAAAAAATGGAAACAGAGGAGCGTATCGGCCGAGGATACGGCCCTGCTCGACCTTCCCATAAAAAAATGAAAAAAGAGGGGAGGATCGGCCGGAGATACGGCCCTGCTCGACGCTCCCCTAAAAATGGAAAAAGAGGAGCGGATCGGCCGGAGATACGGCCCTGCTCGACCCTCCCCTAAAAAAATGAAAAAAGAGGAGCGGATCGGCCGGAGATACGGCACTACTAGGCGCTCCCCTAAAAAAATGAAAAAAAAGGAGCGGATCGGCCGGTGATACGGCCCTGCTCGGCGCTCCCCTAAAAAAATAAAAAAGAGGAGCGGATCGGAGGGAGATACGGCCCTGCTCGACCTTCCCCTAAAAAATGAAAAAAGAGGAGCGGATCGGCCGGAGATACGGCCCTGCTCGACGCTCCCCTAAAAAATGAAAAAAGAGGAGCGGATCGGCCGGAGATACGGCCCTGCTCGGCGCTCCCCTAAAAAAATAAAAAAGAGGAGCGGATCGGCCGGAGATACGGCCCTGCTCGACCTTCCCCTAAAAAATGAAAAAAGAGGAGCGGATCGGCCGGAGATACGGCCCTGCTCGACGCTCCCCTAAAAAATGAAAAAAGAGGAGCGGATCGGCCGGAGATACGGCCCTGCTCGACGCTCCCCTAAAAAATCGAAAAAGAGAAGCGGATCGGCCGGAGATACGGCCCTGCTCGACGCTCCCCTGAAAAATGGAAAAAGAGGAGCTGATCGGCCGGAGATACGGCCCTGCTCGACCTTCCCCTAAAAAATGAAAAAAGAGGAGCGGATCGGCCGGAGATACGGCAATGCTCGACGCTCCCCTAAAAAAATGAAAAAAGAGGAGCGGATCGGCCGGAGATACGACCCTGCTCCCCGCTCCCGTAAAAAATGCAAAAAGAGGAGCGGATCGGCCGGAGATACGGCCCTGCTCGTCCTTTTCCTAAAAAAAGAAAAAAGAGGAGCGGATCTGCCGGAGACACGGCCCTGCTCGACGCTCCTCTAAAAAAATGAAAAAAGAGGAGCGGATCTGCCGGAGACACGGCCCTGCTCGACGCTCCCCTAAAAAATGGAAAAAGAGAAGCGGATCAGCCGGAGATACGGCTCTGCTCGACGCTCACCTAAGAAAATGAAAAAAGATGAGCGGATCGACCGGAGATACGGCCCTGCTCGATGCTCCCCTAAGAAAATCAAATCAGGAGCGGATCGGCCGGAGATACGGCCCTGCTCGACGCTCCCCTAAGAAAATAAAAAGAGGCTAGGATCGGCCGGAGATACGGCCCTGCTCGACGATCCCCTAAAAAATGAAAAAAGAGGAGCGGATCGGCCGGAGATACGGCCCTGCTTGACGCTCCCCTAAAAAATGGAAAAAGAGGATCGGATCGGCTGGAGATACGGCCCTGCTCGATGCTCCCCTAAAAAATGGAAAAAGAGGAGCTTATCAGCCGGAGATACGGCCCTGCTCGACCTTCCCCTAAAAAAATGAAAAAAAAGCGGATCGGCCGGAGATACGGCCCTGCTCGGCGCTCCCCTAAAAAAATGAAAAAAGAGGAGCGGATCGGCCGGAGATACGGCCCTGCTCGACCTTCCCCTAAAAAAAGAAAAAAGAGGAGCGGATCGGCCGGAGATACGGCCCTGCTCGACGCTCCTCTAAAAAAATGAAAAAAGAGGAGCGGATCGGCCGGAGATACGGCCCTGCTCGACGCTCCCCTAAAAATGGAAAAAGAGGAGCGGATCGGCCGGAGATACGGCCCTGCTCGACCCTCCCCTAAAAAAATGAAAAAAGAGGAGCGGATCGGCCGGAGATACGGCACTACTAGGCGCTCCCCTAAAAAAATGAAAAAAAAGGAGCGGATCGGCCGGTGATACGGCCCTGCTCGGCGCTCCCCTAAAAAAATAAAAAAGAGGAGCGGATCGGAGGGAGATACGGCCCTGCTCGACCTTCCCCTAAAAAATGAAAAAAGAGGAGCGGATCGGCCGGAGATACGGCCCTGCTCGACGCTCCCCTAAAAAATGAAAAAAGAGGAGCGGATCGGCCGGAGATACGGCCCTGCTCGGCGCTCCCCTAAAAAAATAAAAAAGAGGAGCGGATCGGCCGGAGATACGGCCCTGCTCGACCTTCCCCTAAAAAATGAAAAAAGAGGAGCGGATCGGCCGGAGATACGGCCCTGCTCGACGCTCCCCTAAAAAATGAAAAAAGAGGAGCGGATCGGCCGGAGATACGGCCCTGCTCGACGCTCCCCTAAAAAATCGAAAAAGAGAAGCGGATCGGCCGGAGATACGGCCCTGCTCGACGCTCCCCTGAAAAATAGAAAAAGAGGAGCTGATCGGCCGGAGATACGGCCCTGCTCGACCTTCCCCTAAAAAATGAAAAAAGAGGAGCGGATCGGCCGGAGATACGGCAATGCTCGACGCTCCCCTAAAAAAATGAAAAAAGAGGAGCGGATCGGCCGGAGATACGACCCTGCTCCCCGCTCCCGTAAAAAATGGAAAAAGAGGAGCGGATCGGCCGGAGATACTTCCCTGCTCGTCCTTCTCCTAAAAAAAGAAAAAAGAGGAGCGGATCTGCCGGAGACACGGCCCTGCTCGACGCTCCTCTAAAAAAATGAAAAAAGAGGAGCGGATCTGCCGGACACACGGCCCTGCTCGACGCTCCCCTAAAAAATGGAAAAAGAGAAGCGGATCAGCCGGAGATACGGCTCTGCTCGACGCTCACCTAAGAAAATGAAAAAAGATGAGCGGATCGACCGGAGATACGGCCCTGCTCGATGCTCCCCTAAGAAAATCAAATCAGGAGCGGATCGGCCGGAGATACGGCCCTGCTCGACGCTCCCCTAAGAAAATAAAAAGAGGCTAGGATCGGCCGGAGATACGGCCCTGCTCGACGATCCCCTAAAAAATGAAAAAAGAGGAGTGGATCGGCCGGAGATACGGCCCTGCTTGACGCTCCCCTAAAAAATGGAAAAAGAGGATCGGATCGGCTGGAGATACGGCCCTGCTCAATGCTCCCCTAAAAAATGGAAAAAGAGGAGCTTATCAGCCGGAGATACGGCCCTGCTCGGCGCTCCCCTAAAAAAATGAAAAAAGAGGAGCGGATCGGCCGGAGATACGGCCCTGCTCGACCTTCCCCTAAAAAAAGAAAAAAGAGGAGCGGATCGGCCGGAGATACGGCCCTGCTCGACGCTCCTCTAAAAAAATGAAAAAAGAGGAGCGGATCGGCCGGAGATACGGCCCTGCTCGACGCTCCCCTATAAAATGGAATAAGAGAATTGGATCGGCCGGAAATACGGCCCTGCTCGACGCTCCCCTAAAAAATGGAAAAAGAGGAGCGTATCGGCCGGAGATACGGCCCTGCTCGACCTTCCCATAAATAATGAAAAAAGAGGAGCGGATCGGCCGGATATACGGCCCTGCTCGACGCTCCCATAAAAAAAAGAAAAAAGAGGGGAGGATCGGCCGGAGATACGGCCCTGCTCGACGCTCCCCTAAAAAATGGAAAAAGAGGAGCGGATCGGCCGGAGATACGGCCCTGCTCGACCCTCCCCTAAAAAAATGAAAAAAGAGGAGCGGATCGGCCGGATATACGGCCCTACTAGGCGCTCCCCTAAAAAAATGAAAAAAGAGGAGCGGATCGGCCGGAGATACGGCCCTGCTCGGCGCTCCCCTAAAAAAATAAAAAAGAGGAGCGGATCGGCCGGAGATACGGCCCTGCTCGACCTTCCCCTAAAAAATGAAAAAAGAGGAGCGGATCGGCCGGAGATACGGCCCTGCTCGTCGCTCCCCTAAAAAATGAAAAAAGAGGAGCGGATCGGCCGGAGATACATCCCTGCTCGACGCTCCCCTAAAAAATCGAAAAAGAGAAGCGGATCGGCCGGAGATACGGCCCTGCTCGACGCTCCCCTGAAAAATGGAAAAAGAGGAGCTGATCGGCCGGAGATACGGCCCTGCTCGACTTTCCCCTACAAAAATGAAAAAAGACGAGCGGATCGGCCGGAGATACGGCCCTGCTCGACGCTCCCCAAAAAAATGGAAAAAGAGGAGCGGATCGGCCGGATATACGGCCCTGCTCGACGCTCCTGTAAAAAATGAAATAAGAGGAGAGGATCGGCCGGAGATACGGCCCTGCTCGACGCTCCCCTAAAAAATGGAAAAAGAGGAGCGTATCGGCCGGAGATACGGCCCTGCTCGACCTTCCCATAAATAATGAAAAAAGAGGAGCGGATCGGCCGGATATACGGCCCTGCTCGACGCTCCCATAAAAAAAAGAAAAAAGAGGGGAGGATCGGCCGGAGATACGGCCCTGCTCGACGCTCCCCTAAAAAATGGAAAAAGAGGAGCGGATCGGCCGGAGATACGGCCCTGCTCGACCCTCCCCTAAAAAAATGAAAAAAGAGGAGCGGATCGGCCGGATATACGGCCCTACTAGGCGCTCCCCTAAAAAAATGAAAAAAGAGGAGCGGATCGGCCGGAGATACGGCCCTGCTCGGCGCTCCCCTAAAAAAATAAAAAAGAGGAGCGGATCGGCCGGAGATACGGCCCTGCTCGACCTTCCCCTAAAAAATGAAAAAAGAGGAGCGGATCGGCCGGAGATACGGCAATGCTCGACGCTCCCCTAAAAAAATGAAAAAAGAGGAGCGGATCGGCCGGAGATACGACCCTGCTCCCCGCTCCCGTAAAAAATGGAAAAAGAGGAGCGGATCGGCCGGAGATACGGCCCTGCTCGACGCTCCTCTAAAAAAATGAAAAAAGAGGAGCGGATCGGCCGGAGATACGGCCCTGCTCGACGCTCCCCTATAAAATGGAATAAGAGAATTGGATCGGCCGGAAATACGGCCCTGCTCGACGCTCCCCTAAAAAATGGAAAAAGAGGAGCGTATCGGCCGGAGATACGGCCCTGCTCGACCTTCCCATAAATAATGAAAAAAGAGGAGCGGATCGGCCGGATATACGGCCCTGCTCGACGCTCCCATAAAAAAAAGAAAAAAGAGGGGAGGATCGGCCGGAGATACGGCCCTGCTCGACGCTCCCCTAAAAAATGGAAAAAGAGGAGCGGATCGGCCGGAGATACGGCCCTGCTCGACCCTCCCCTAAAAAAATGAAAAAAGAGGAGCGGATCGGCCGGATATACGGCCCTACTAGGCGCTCCCCTAAAAAAATGAAAAAAGAGGAGCGGATCGGCCGGAGATACGGCCCTGCTCGGCGCTCCCCTAAAAAAATAAAAAAGAGGAGCGGATCGGCCGGAGATACGGCCCTGCTCGACCTTCCCCTAAAAAATGAAAAAAGAGGAGCGGATCGGCCGGAGATACGGCCCTGCTCGTCGCTCCCCTAAAAAATGAAAAAAGAGGAGCGGATCGGCCGGAGATACATCCCTGCTCGACGCTCCCCTAAAAAATCGAAAAAGAGAAGCGGATCGGCCGGAGATACGGCCCTGCTCGACGCTCCCCTGAAAAATGGAAAAAGAGGAGCTGATCGGCCGGAGATACGGCCCTGCTCGACTTTCCCCTACAAAAATGAAAAAAGACGAGCGGATCGGCCGGAGATACGGCCCTGCTCGACGCTCCCCAAAAAAATGGAAAAAGAGGAGCGGATCGGCCGGATATACGGCCCTGCTCGACGCTCCTGTAAAAAATGAAATAAGAGGAGAGGATCGGCCGGAGATACGGCCCTGCTCGACGCTCCCCTAAAAAATGGAAAAAGAGGAGCGGATCGGCCGGAGATACGGCCCTGCTGGACCTTCCCCTAAAAAAATGAAAAAAGAGGAGGGGATCGGCCGGAGATACGGCCCTGCTCGACGCTCCCCTAAAAAAGGAAAAAAGAGGAGCGGATCGGCCGGAGATACGGCCCTCTTCGACGCTCCCCTAAAAAAATGAAAAAAGAGGAGCGGATCGGCCGGAGATACGACCCTGCTCCCCGCTCCCGTAAAAAATGGAAAAAGAGGAGCGGATCGGCCGGAGAAACGGCCCTGCTCGGCCTTCCCCTAAAAAAAGAAAAAAGAGGAGCGGATCGGCCGGAGACACGGCCCTGCTCGACGCTCCTCTAAAAAAATTAAAAAAGAGGAGCGGATCGGCCGGAGACACGGCCCTGCTCGACGCTCCCCTAAAAAATGGAAAAAGAGAAGCGGATCAGCCGGAGATACGGCCCTGCTCGACGCTCACCTAAGAAAATGAAAAAAGAGGAGCGGATCGACCGGAGATACGGCCCTGCTCGATGCTCCCCTAAGAAAATCAAATCAGGAGCTGATCGGCCGGAGATACGGCCCTGCTCGACGCTCCCCTAAGAAAATAAAAAAGAGGCTAGGATCGGCCGGAGATACGGCCCTGCTCGACGATCCCCTAAAAAATGAAAAAAGAGGAGCGGATCCGCCGGAGATACGGCCCTGCTTGACGCTCCCCTAAAAAATGGAAAAAGAGGATCGGATCGGTTGGAGATACGGCCCTGCTCGCTGCTCCCCTAAAAAATGGAAAAAGAGGAGCTTATCAGCCGGAGATACGGCCCTGCTCGACCTTTCCATAAATAATGAAAAAAGAGGAGCGGATCGGCCGGATATACGGCCCTGCTCGACGCTCCCATAAAAAAAAGAAAAAAGAGGGGACGATCGGCCGGAGATACGGCCCTGCTCGACGCTCCCCTAAAAAATGGAAAAAGAGGAGCGGATCGGCCGGAGATACGGCCCTGCTCAACCCTCCCCTAAAAAAGTGAAAAAAAGGGGAGCGGATCGGCCGGAGATACGACCCTGCTCGACCTTCCCCTAAAAAAAGAAAAAAGAGGAGCGGATCGGCCGGAGATACGGCCCTGCTCGACGCTCCCCTAAAAAAATGAAAAAAGAGGAGCGGATCGGCCGAAGATATGGCCCTGCTCGGCGCTCCCCTAAAAAAGTGAAAAAAAGGGGAGCGGATCGGCCGGAGATACGACCCTGCTCGACCTTCCCCTAAAAAAAGAAAAAAGAGGAGCGGATCGGCCGGAGATACGGCCCTGCTCGACGCTCCTCTAAAAAAATGAAAAAAGAGGAGCGGATCGGCCGGAGATACTGCCCTGCTCGACCTTTCCATAAATAATGAAAAAAGAGGAGCGGATCGGCCGGATATACGGCCCTGCTCGACGCTCCCATAAAAAAAAGAAAAAAGAGGGGACGATCGGCCGGAGATACGGCCCTGCTCGACGCTCCCCTAAAAAATGGAAAAAGAGGAGCGGATCGGCCGGAGATACGGCCCTGCTCAACCCTCCCCTAAAAAAATGAAAAAAGAGGAGCGGATCGGCCGGAGATACGGCCCTACTAGGCGCTCCCCTAAAAAAATGAAAAAAGAGGAGCGGATCGGCCGGAGATACGGCCCTGCTCGGCGCTCCCCTAAAAAAATAAAAAAGAGGAGCGGATCGGCCGGAGATACGGCCCTGCTCGACCTTCCCCTAAAAAATGAAAAAAGAGGAGCGGATCGGCCGAAGATACGGCCCTGCTCGACGCTCCCCTAAAAATGAAAAAAGAGGAGCGGATCGGCCGGAGATACGGCCCTGCTCGACTCTCCCCTAAAAAATCGAAAAAGAGAAGCGGATCGGCCGGAGATACGGCCCTGCTCGACGCTCCCCTGAAAAATGGAAAAAGAGGAGCTGATCGGCCGGAGATACGGCCCTGCTCGACTTTCCCCTACAAAAATGAAAATAGAGGAGCGGATCGGCCGGAGATACGGCCCTGCTCGACGCTCCCCAAAAAAATGGAAAAAGAGGAGCGGATCGGCCGGATATACGGCCCTGCTCGACGCTCCCCTAAAAATATGAAAAAAGAGTAGAGGATCGGCCGGACATACGGCCCTGCTCGACGCTCCCCTAAAAATATGAAAAAAGAGTAGAGGATCGGCCGGACATACGGCCCTGCTCGACGCTTCTCTAAAAAATGGAAAAAGAGGAGCGGATCGGCCGGATATACGGCCCTGCTCGACGCTCCCGTAAAAAATGGAAAAAGAGGAGCGGATCGGTTGGAGATACGGCCCTGCTGGACCTTCCACTAAAAAAATGAAAAAAGAGGAGGGGATCGGCCGGAGATACGGCCCTGCTCGACGCTCCCCTAAAAAAGGAAAAAAGAGGAGCGGATCGGCCGGAGATACGGCCCTGCTCGACGCTCCCCTAAAAAATGAAAAAAGAGGAGCGGATCGGCCGGAGATACGGCCCTGCTCGACGCTCCCCTAAAAAATGGAAAAAGAGGAGCGTATCGGCCGGAGATACGGCCCTGCTCGACCTTCCCCTAAAAAAATGAAAAAAGAGGAGCGGATCGGCCGGATATACGGCCCTGCTCGACGCTCCCCTAAAAAAATGAAAAAAAAAGAGGAGAGGATCGGCCGGAGATACGGCCCTGCTCGACGCTCCCCTAAAAATGGAAAAAGAGGAGCGGATCGGCCGGAGATACGGCCCTGCTCGACCTCCCTCTAAAAAATGAAAAAAGAGGAGTGGATCGGCCGGAGATACGGCCCTGCTCGTCGCTCCCCTAAAAAATGAAAAAAGAGGAGCGGATCTGCCGGACACACGGCCCTGCTCGACGCTCCCCTAAAAAATGGAAAAAGAGAAGCGGATCAGCCGGAGATACGGCTCTGCTCGACGCTCACCTAAGAAAATGAAAAAAGATGAGCGGATCGACCGGAGATACGGCCCTGCTCGATGCTCCCCTAAGAAAATCAAATCAGGAGCGGATCGGCCGGAGATACGGCCCTGCTCGACGCTCCCCTAAGAAAATAAAAAGAGGCTAGGATCGGCCGGAGATACGGCCCTGCTCGACGATCCCCTAAAAAATGAAAAAAGAGGAGCGGATCGGCCGGAGATACGGCCCTGCTTGACGCTCCCCTAAAAAATGGAAAAAGAGGATCGGATCGGCTGGAGATACGGCCCTGCTCGATGCTCCCCTAAAAAATGGAAAAAGAGGAGCTTATCAGCCGGAGATACGGCCCTGCTCGACCTTCCCCTAAAAAAATGAAAAAAAAGCGGATCGGCCGGAGATACGGCCCTGCTCGGCGCTCCCCTAAAAAAATGAAAAAAGAGGAGCGGATCGGCCGGAGATACGGCCCTGCTCGACCTTCCCCTAAAAAAATGAAAAAAGAGGAGCGGATCGGCCGGAGATACGGCCCTGCTCGACGCTCCCCTAAAAATGGAAAAAGAGGAGCGGATCGGCCGGAGATACGGCCCTGCTCGACCCTCCCCTAAAAAAATGAAAAAAGAGGAGCGGATCGGCCGGAGATACGGCACTACTAGGCGCTCCCCTAAAAAAATGAAAAAAAAGGAGCGGATCGGCCGGTGATACGGCCCTGCTCGGCGCTCCCCTAAAAAAATAAAAAAGAGGAGCGGATCGGAGGGAGATACGGCCCTGCTCGACCTTCCCCTAAAAAATGAAAAAAGAGGAGCGGATCGGCCGGAGATACGGCCCTGCTCGACGCTCCCCTAAAAAATGAAAAAAGAGGAGCGGATCGGCCGGAGATACGGCCCTGCTCGGCGCTCCCCTAAAAAAATAAAAAAGAGGAGCGGATCGGCCGGAGATACGGCCCTGCTCGACCTTCCCCTAAAAAATGAAAAAAGAGGAGCGGATCGGCCGGAGATACGGCCCTGCTCGACGCTCCCCTAAAAAATGAAAAAAGAGGAGCGGATCGGCCGGAGATACGGCCCTGCTCGACGCTCCCCTAAAAAATCGAAAAAGAGAAGCGGATCGGCCGGAGATACGGCCCTGCTCGACGCTCCCCTGAAAAATAGAAAAAGAGGAGCTGATCGGCCGGAGATACGGCCCTGCTCGACCTTCCCCTAAAAAATGAAAAAAGAGGAGCGGATCGGCCGGAGATACGGCAATGCTCGACGCTCCCCTAAAAAAATGAAAAAAGAGGAGCGGATCGGCCGGAGATACGACCCTGCTCCCCGCTCCCGTAAAAAATGGAAAAAGAGGAGCGGATCGGCCGGAGATACTTCCCTGCTCGTCCTTCTCCTAAAAAAAGAAAAAAGAGGAGCGGATCTGCCGGAGACACGGCCCTGCTCGACGCTCCTCTAAAAAATGAAAAAAGAGGAGCGGATCTGCCGGACACACGGCCCTGCTCGACGCTCCCCTAAAAAATGGAAAAAGAGAAGCGGATCAGCCGGAGATACGGCTCTGCTCGACGCTCACCGAAGAAAATGAAAAAAGATGAGCGGATCGACCGGAGATACGGCCCTGCTCGATGCTCCCCTAAGAAAATCAAATCAGGAGCGGATCGGCCGGAGATACGGCCCTGCTCGACGCTCCCCTAAGAAAATAAAAAGAGGCTAGGATCGGCCGGAGATACGGCCCTGCTCGACGATCCCCTAAAAAATGAAAAAAGAGGAGCGGATCGGCCGGAGATACGGCCCTGCTTGACGCTCCCCTAAAAAATGGAAAAAGAGGATCGGATCGGCTGGAGATACGGCCCTGCTCAATGCTCCCCTAAAAAATGGAAAAAGAGGAGCTTATCAGCCGGAGATACGGCCCTGCTCGGCGCTCCCCTAAAAAAATGAAAAAAGAGGAGCGGATCGGCCGGAGATACGGCCCTGCTCGACCTTCCCCTAAAAAAAGAAAAAAGAGGAGCGGATCGGCCGGAGATACGGCCCTGCTCGACGCTCCTCTAAAAAAATGAAAAAAGAGGAGCGGATCGGCCGGAGATACGGCCCTGCTCGACGCTCCCCTATAAAATGGAATAAGAGAATTGGATCGGCCGGAAATACGGCCCTGCTCGACGCTCCCCTAAAAAATGGAAAAAGAGGAGCGTATCGGCCGGAGATACGGCCCTGCTCGACCTTCCCATAAATAATGAAAAAAGAGGAGCGGATCGGCCGGATATACGGCCCTGCTCGACGCTCCCATAAAAAAAAGAAAAAAGAGGGGAGGATCGGCCGGAGATACGGCCCTGCTCGTCGCTCCCCTAAAAAATGGAAAAAGAGGAGCGGATCGGCCGGAGATACGGCCCTGCTCGACCCTCCCCTAAAAAAATGAAAAAAGAGGAGCGGATCGGCCGGATATACGGCCCTACTAGGCGCTCCCCTAAAAAAATGAAAAAAGAGGAGCGGATCGGCCGGAGATACGGCCCTGCTCGGCGCTCCCCTAAAAAAATAAAAAAGAGGAGCGGATCGGCCGGAGATACGGCCCTGCTCGACCTTCCCCTAAAAAATGAAAAAAGAGGAGCGGATCGGCCGGAGATACGGCCCTGCTCGTCGCTCCCCTAAAAAATGAAAAAAGAGGAGCGGATCGGCCGGAGATACATCCCTGCTCGACGCTCCCCTAAAAAATCGAAAAAGAGAAGCGGATCGGCCGGAGATACGGCCCTGCTCGACGCTCCCCTGAAAAATGGAAAAAGAGGAGCTGATCGGCCGGAGATACGGCCCTGCTCGACTTTCCCCTACAAAAATGAAAAAAGAGGAGCGGATCGGCCGGAGATACGGCCCTGCTCGACGCTCCCCAAAAAAATGGAAAAAGAGGAGTGGATCGGCCGGATATACGGCCCTGCTCGACGCTCCCCTAAAAATATGAAAAAAGAGTAGAGGATCGGCCGGACATACTGCCCTGCTCGACGCTCCTCTAAAAAATGGAAAAAGAGGAGCGGATCGGCCGGATATACGGCCCTGCTCGACGCTCCTGTAAAAAATGAAATAAGAGGAGAGGATCGGCCGGAGATACGGCCCTGCTCGACGCTCCCCTAAAAAATGGAAAAAGAGGAGCGGATCGGCCGGAGATACGGCCCTGCTGGACCTTCCCCTAAAAAAATGAAAAAAGAGGAGGGGATCGGCCGGAGATACGGCCCTGCTCGACGCTCCCCTAAAAAAGGAAAAAAGAGGAGCGGATCGGCCGGAGATACGGCCCTCTTCGACGCTCCCCTAAAAAAATGAAAAAAGAGGAGCGGATCGGCCGGAGATACGACCCTGCTCCCCGCTCCCGTAAAAAATGGAAAAAGAGGAGCGGATCGGCCGGAGATACGGCCCTGCTCGGCCTTCCCCTAAAAAAAGAAAAAAGAGGAGCGGATCGGCCGGAGACACGGCCCTGCTCGACGCTCCTCTAAAAAAATGAAAAAAGAGGAGCGGATCGGCCGGAGACACTGCCCTGCTCGACGCTCCCCTAAAAAATGGAAAAAGAGAAGCGGATCAGCCGGAGATACGGCCCTGCTCGACGCTCACCTAAGAAAATGAAAAAAGAGGAGCGGATCGACCGGAGATACGGCCCTGCTCGATGCTCCCCTAAGAAAATCAAATCAGGAGCTGATCGGCCGGAGATACGGCCCTGCTCGACGCTCCCCTAAGAAAATAAAAAAGAGGCTAGGATCGGCCGGAGATACGGCCCTGCTCGACGATCCCCTAAAAAATGAAAAAAGAGGAGCGGATCCGCCGGAGATACGGCCCTGCTTGACGCTCCCCTAAAAAATGGAAAAAGAGGATCGGATCGGTTGGAGATACGGCCCTGCTCGCTGCTCCCCTAAAAAATGGAAAAAGAGGAGCTTATCAGCCGGAGATACGGCCCTGCTCGACCTTCCCCTAAAAAAATGAAAAAAAAGCGGATCGGCCGGAGATACGGCCCTGCTCGGCGCTCCCCTAAAAAAATGAAAAAAGAGGAGCGGATCGGCCGAAGATATGGCCCTGCTCGGCGCTCCCCTAAAAAAGTGAAAAAAAGGGGAGCGGATCGGCCGGAGATACGACCCTGCTCGACCTTCCCCTAAAAAAAGAAAAAAGAGGAGCGGATCGGCCGGAGATACGGCCCTGCTCGACGCTCCTCTAAAAAAATGAAAAAAGAGGAGCGGATCGGCCGGAGATACGGCCCTGCTCGACGCTCCCCTATAAAATGGAAAAAGAGAAGCGGATCGGCCGGAAATACGACCCTGCTCGACGCTCCCCTAAAAAATGGAAAAAGAGGAGCGTATCGGCCGGAGATACTGCCCTGCTCGACCTTTCCATAAATAATGAAAAAAGAGGAGCGGATCGGCCGGATATACGGCCCTGCTCGACGCTCCCATAAAAAAAAGAAAAAAGAGGGGACGATCGGCCGGAGATACGGCCCTGCTCGACGCTCCCCTAAAAAATGGAAAAAGAGGAGCGGATCGGCCGGAGATACGGCCCTGCTCAACCCTCCCCTAAAAAAATGAAAAAAGAGGAGCGGATCGGCCGGAGATACGGCCCTACTAGGCGCTCCCCTAAAAAAATGAAAAAAGAGGAGCGGATCGGCCGGAGATACGGCCCTGCTCGGCGCTCCCCTAAAAAAATAAAAAAGAGGAGCGGATCGGCCGGAGATAAGGCCCTGCTCGACCTTCCCCTAAAAAATGAAAAAAGAGGAGCGGATCGGCCGGAGATACGGCCCTGCTCGACGCTCCCCTAAAAATGAAAAAAGAGGAGCGGATCGGCCGGAGATACGGCCCTGCTCGACGCTCCCCTAAAAAATCGAAAAAGAGAAGCGGATCGGCCGGAGATACGGCCCTGCTCGACGCTCCCCTGAAAAATGGAAAAAGAGGAGGGGATCGGCCGGAGATACGGCCCTGCTCGACGCTCCCCTAAAAAAGGAAAAAAGAGGAGCGGATCGGCCGGAGATACGGCCCTGCTCGACGCTCCCCTAAAAAATGAAAAAAGAGGAGCGGATCGGCCGGAGATACGGCCCTGCTCGACGCTCCCCTAAAAAATGGAAAAAGAGGAGCGTATCGGCCGGAGATACGGCCC
Source organism: Maratus speculifer (assembly GCA_964019185.1). NCBI lineage: Eukaryota > Metazoa > Arthropoda > Arachnida > Araneae > Salticidae > Maratus > Maratus speculifer. Next base: position 26,334,116 of record OZ025297.1, read on the forward strand.
TGCTCGACCTTCCCCTAAAAAAATGAAAAAAGAGGAGCGGATCGGCCGGATATACGGCCCTGCTCGACGCTCCCCTAAAAAAATGAAAAAAAAAGAGGAGAGGATCGGCCGGAGATACGGCCCTGCTCGACGCTCCCCTAAAAATGGAAAAAGAGGAGCGGATCGGCCGGAGATACGGCCCTGCTCGACCTCCCTCTAAAAAATGAAAAAAGAGGAGTGGATCGGCCGGAGATACGGCCCTGCTCGTCGCTCCCCTAAAAAATGAAAAAAGAGGAGCGGATCAGCCGGAGATACGGCCCTGCTCGACGCTCCCCTAAAAAATGAAAAAAGAGGAGAGGATCGGCCGGAGATACGGCCCTGCTCGACGCTCCCGTAAAAAAATGAAAAAAGAGGAGAGTATCGGCTGGAGATACGGCCCTGCTCGACGCTCCCTAAAAAATGGAAAAAGAGGAGCGGATCGACCGGAGATACGGCCCTGCTCGACCTTCCCCTAAAAAAATGAAAAAAGAGGAGCGGATCGGCCGGAAATATGGCCCTGCTCGGCGCTCCCCTAAAAAATGAAAAAACAGGAGCGGATCGGCCGGAGATACGGCCCTGCTCGACGCTCCCCTAAAAAAATGAAAAATGAGGAGCGGATCGGCCGGAGATACGGCCCTGCTCGACGCTCCCCTAAAAAAATGGAAAAAGAGGAGCGGATCGGCCGGAGATACGGCCCTGCTCGACCTTCCCCTAAAAAATGAAAAAAGAGGAGCGGATCGGCCGGAGATACGGCCCTGCTCGACGCTCCCCTAAAAAAATGAAAAATGAGGAGCGGATCGGCCGGAGATACGGCCCTGCTCGACGCTCCCCTAAAAAAATCTAAAAAGAGGAGCGGATCGGCCGGAGATACGGCCCTGCTCGACCTTCCCCTAAAAAATGAAAAAAGAGGAGCGGATCGGCCGGAGATACGGCCCTGCTCGACGCTCCCCTAAAAAAATGTAAAAAGAGGACCGGATCGGCCGGAGATACGGCCCTGCTCGACGCTCCCGTAAAAAGTGGAAAAAGAGGAGCGGATCGGCCGGAGATACGGCCCTGCTCGACGCTAATGTAAAAAGTGGAAAAAGAGTAGCGGATCAGCCGGCGATACGGCCCTGCTCGACCTTCCCCTAAAAAAATGAAAAAAGAGGAGCGGATCAGCCGGAGATACGGCCCTGCTCGAAGCTCCCGTAAAAAAATGAAAAAAGAGGAGCGGATCGGCCGGAGATACGGCCCTGCTCGACCTTCCCCTAAAAAAATGGAAAAAGAGGAGCGGATCTTCCAGACATATAGCACTGTTCGACGCCTCTGAAAAAATTTCCAGAAGATGAAGAAAAAAAATGAAAAAATAATTTTTCTCACAATCGCCTTGAAAAAAGAGGCGAAAATAACCGGCATTGCTAAAAAAAATAAATAAAAATAAATAAATAAATAAAATAAAATAAAATAATTTAGACCCCGTTTCTTAGAATGAGATTTCTGACCTATCCGATCTGTCACTCAAAGTTTTGTTTGAAGAACTCGTTTCTTAAAATTAGATTTCTGATTAGATAACCATCTGTCGCTCAAAGTTTGATTTGAAGAACTCAATGTTTGATTTTTGAAAAATGAAGAAAAATTTAGAACTGCTTCTATTTCTCTAAGATTAAATATAAATAAAAATGTTTTGTGCTTATTGCAAATAAATCTGTACATTCGGAATCCGTAAAAACGCTGGACGCGAAATAATTTAACACAAACTGTTTCTTGTTGTTCTCTTAAGCTTTATAGGCATTTGTACTGATCTTTGTTCTTTTAACATGAACACGCTTAATGCGAAATATCGTTTATCACGAATTGTCCGAGAGGTAGCAGTCCATTCTTAAAGTGCTATTACACGCACATTCGAGGCGTCAAAAAAACGCCGCGTCAAACTCCTCCCACTAGAGTCGGAAGCATGGAGCTAAGAAGGTATACCTTCGTAGCTCCATGGTTGGAAGCGAGGTTTGCCAGAAACGAGAGCGGAACCCGTTCCACACTCATGTATTCATCGCTCTAAATAGGAAGCCAAGCGATTGGCCGTGCCAAGACAATTGCGTATGCACGGTTTAAAGAAATGAGATTTTCTTTTAACCAGATTTACGGCAAAATTGTTATCGTGCACTGTGTAAAACGACATTTCGTCGAGTTTTATAATAATAATATAAGCTTAAGATAATAAGGGTAAAGATATGATTTTGAAGTCTGCTGGTTGGGCTTAAAGTAGAAAATACTAATATATACACGAAATTAGAAGAGGCAATTTAGACACCTTTTAAAACGGAAATTTTTTTTGCGCTTTTCGTGGTAAATTTTCACATTCGTAAAAAAAAAAAAAAAAAAAAAAAAAAAAAATAGCAGCTTAATTAGTGCAGTATAAAAAAAATTCTTTAAAAAAAAAGTTTAATCGGAATTCTTACAGGAATTTTCGAATTTTTCGATTGATATTTATTTTTTAAGCAGAAATTTTTAGACTTTGTAAAAAGAATCCAGTTTCAAGGTTTTATCTCAGTATAATATAAATTTTTTCCTTTGCAATTTTTCAATTTTTAGCTATACTGGGAGATTTGGATTACAAAATTTGTACTATATATAAACACCAATTTCTATATACAATATAAATAGCTCTATAAATTAAATTTAATAAATAGGATTTTTAAACAAAACTAACTGCTTTGTTTCCACAAAGCAGTTGGGGATATAATTTTGTAGTATTTTCCTAAATCAATAAACAAAAATCCATTTAAAGAAGCATACATAGCATTAATATAATATAATAAATCTGAATAAGAAAGAAACTTTTTGCCTTCCCCCCCCCCCCCCTGTAATTTGAAAATGAAAATACTTTGTTAGAGGGACTAGAATATCTAATTGAAATTGCTTTATTTCTCTTTAGTTACTTTCATAACTTAGATATTTTCACTTGTTACCAAAGTCCAACATGAATGACCTCTTGAAATTGAGATCACAAATATCCATATATATAACAGATGTACATTTTTCAATTTTGGGTGAAAAAAGTCCGGGCCAGGATTCGAACCAGGGATGTATTGGCTGAAGCCGCCAATGCTTTTCCAACTGAGCCATCCCAGACACGAACACTGGAGGACTATTTTGCCCAATTAACCTCAACGATCACTGACTCTTGTGTGATACTCTGGATTAGCTCAACTGAATAAATCGAAGGTTTTTCATCCAAAATTGGAAAATTTACATCTGTTATAATTAACTTACCGATAGAATTATTGAGCTTAAATTTAATCTAATGCTTATATATGTATATATAACACTGACATCCGCCTAACCGAAAAGTATCCTAATATATTATTGCTACTAGTAAAAAAGAAAAAAGTAAAAAAAGAATAATTGTTATTACATTGAGAGCCTTTGTTAGTAAAAGAATTTGTTGATATTGCACAAAAAAGAAACCAGAAAGCTGAGTTGGTCACTCCTTCAATTCCAATTTATTCGAACATAATTATTCCTACAACAATACAACTAATGGAAATTTTCACAAAATAACTTGTGCCACCTAGTATGTTGTAACAAGATTGATATAATCTCTGATAAAATTAACTCAACACTTTAAAGAAAATATTCTAAATAATTTGTGTGATTTAAATAACATATAAAATGCATGTCAGATTCTCAAGTAGTGCAATGGTGCAACTATTTCTTTTTAAAAATGATGAAAATTATTCTACAAGAAAATTAATTCAATACTTATCATTAGAAAAAAAATTACAACAGTAAAATTTATATGTTTTACTTATGATCATTTTAACTTTAAATTTAATTAAACTAAGCTTCTTATAAAAACAGTTTATCAGAAGTTATTTACAACAGTACGGAATATTTTATTTCACTCACCACTAGTAAATGGATTTTCCATCAAGCTAAGTGATTTTTTAGAAGTTATTTATTTTATTTTTCTTTTTAAATTTGTTAATACTTTTTACGACTCTATAGTATTATTGCTACATCAATCCTATACAAGCCCCCCCCCCCCTAGTTTCAGGGAGGTACATTATTCCGCCTTACCTTGATTTAAAAATAAGTATTGTATTGCATTGTATGTAATTGTATTAAAAAAAAAAAAAAAAAAACTGTTTGCATAGTAACAACCAATCCATTATCATGTTTTGAAGAGAGTCCTGATTTTTAATTATTAAAAGTAAATGTAAGAATCTAAAGAGTATTCTTCAAACTTCGAAATGCTCAGTTAAGAATTTAAAAGGCATACTTTGAATTTCAGCTACATCCTGTTCTTTAAATCTGGGGGAAATTGTGCTGTACCAAACTGTCTTCTGTTTTATATAACTCTTATTTTTATTGGGAAAAAATACAAAAATGCATTGTGGCACTGATATTGAATTATATTTAATCATGTAAGTTTTGTCACAATTTTCAATTGCATGCTGAATTTTGCTGGTTAAGATTTTCTAGGAATACCCCAAGAGCTACATACTCTTGAATATTTAAATATGCACAGTGGTGATCTGCGGTTCTAAACACTTTTACTACCACACTTCACCTAGGTAGTTTAAAAAAAAATAAAGATGTATAAATCACTTTCCACTGTAGCTTGCAAATCCTACTGCATAAAAAGTGAATCACTATTTACATGAGGTCAAATTAAAAAAGCAATTGTAAAATATATTCATGTTTAATATATGGGGGGGAGGGGAAGGGAATAAAATTAATAACAAGCATCAAATCTATCCCCCCCCCTTGCCCTGTGAGATGTACAATTAATGTTTGGAACCACTGCTTTAAAGAATAGTTATGGAATAATCCAGATTCTTTTAAATTCATTCAACATTCTGAATGTCAGAATATTAAATGTACCATAGAATGACATGACATAGTGATGCAAAATGCAATTATTGCAGAAGAAAGGTATGCACTGAACCTACAATTTATTCTTTAACACAATCAACTTATTGATGAATAAATGATAAAAGTAATATTTTTTCCAAATGAGTGAAAATGTATTTGGTTTGTCATTTGAGTCAAGTCTTGGAGCTTCGATTGCAAAAGCTCTTTCAATTGAGCTATTTGGATAATATCCGAAACAACAAAACAACTACTACTTATATCACTTATTCACTAATCAGTTGATCATATTAAAAAATAAAGAGTGATTATGCATCAATAGTTTATTGGAGTTTCTCTTTTTTTGTATTCAATTTTGTGCAGTATTTTCAAATAACGGACCAGATATAACTAATGGCTGTCCTGACCAATATTGGTATAGGTTCGATTGTTACCCAAGTAGCACAATAGGAAAAGCATTTGCAGTTAAAATCAAAGGTACTTGAATAGAGTAGTAGACTGGACAAATCTTCAGTCAGTTTGAAAAATTGCTTCTCATAAATCTACAGTTTCTTGCAACATACATTTATATGGATGTCTATATAGTTAAAATGTCAAATTTATCTAAAAATTCCCTTTGTTCATAATTATAAATAAAGAATACTGCCCAGTTAAACTGATGGCATTGAGCTCACAGGCTACAAATACTAATTGTACATTAAAGCCTTATATTTTCAAGGGTTAATTCCGTTAAAAAATTAAGAAAGGGAAACAGCTCTCTTCTTTCCTCTTTTTTATACTTAATCATTGAACCTCCTATACTATCAAAGACATGCTTTATCATATAAAAAATCTATATCCAAAATTCAGAGCAAATTAGATAATTCTTAATAAAAACCCATTTAGCATTTATATAATTTAAAAGGAGTTATCCCCCTCTTTTATACTTAACCATTAAACTTCCAAAACTATTCAGAGATTTGAACGAAATCTGAAAATTCTGCTTGAAAAACCCATTTATATAAATTAAGGGGGGGGGCATTAGAACCCCTGTTCCCCCTATTTATACTTATACAATGAACACCTAATAACAGTCACTGAATCGCCTCATCTGAATGATCCTAATCTAAATTTTGAACGAAAACTTAATTCTGCATGAAAATCCCATTTATATCAACTAACGGGGGGGGGGGATTAGAGCCCCTGTTCCCCCTATTTATACTTATTCAATGAACACCTAATAACAGTCACGGAATCGCCTTATCAGAATGATCCTAATCTAAATTTTGAACGAAAACTTAATTCTGCATGAAAATCCCATTTATATCAACTAACGGGGGGGGGGATTAGAACCCCTGTTCCCCCTATTTATACTTATTCAATGAACACCTAATAACAGTCACGGAATCGTCTCATCAGAATGATCCTAATCTAAATTTTGAACGAAAACTTAATTCTGCATGAAAATCCCATTTATATCAACTAACGGGGGGGGGGCATTAGAGCCCCTGTTCCCCCTATTTATACTTATTCAATGAAAACCTAATAACAGCCACGGAATCGTCTCATCAGAATGATCCTAATCTAAATTTTGAACGAAAACTTAATTCTACATGAAAATCCCATTTATATCAACTAACGGGGGGGGGATTAGAGCCCCTGTTCCCCCTATTTATACTTATTCAATGAACACCTAATAACAGTCACGGAATCGCCTTATCAGAATGATCCTAATCTAAATTTTAAACGAAAACTTAATTCTGCATGAAAATCCCATTTATATCAACTAACGGGGGGGGGGGGGCATTAGAACCCCTGTTCCCCCTATTTATACTTATTCAATGAACACCTAATAACGGTCACGGAATCGCCTCATCAGAATGATCCTAATCTAAATTTTGAACGAAAACTTAATTCTGCATGAAAATCCCATTTCTATAAATTAAGGGGGGCGGGGCATTAGAACCCCTGTCCCCCTATTTATACTTATTCAATGAACACCTAATAACAGTCACGGAATCGCCTCATCAGAATGATCCTAATCTAAATTTTGAACGAAAACTTAATTCTGCATGAAAATCCCATTTATATCAACTAACGGGGGGGCATGAGCCCCCCGTTCCCCCTCTTATACATATCGAATGAACTCCAAAAACTAATCAGGGAAGCGGCTTGTCAGGATATACCTACATACAAAATTTCAAGTGGATCCGATATTTTTATCATGAGTTATCGCGTTACGCACATACGCACATACATACAGAACGGACGGGCACATAAGCTCTCAGGCTATGATAGCCTGTGAGCTAAAAAGAAAAAAAAGTAATTATGTTTTTAACTTGAGAATTTATCTCAAATGCCCTTTCTATTAGAATTATGTAAATTAAAATAAGTATCCTAAATAATAATAAACACAATATATCTGTTTTAGCTAAATTTCACATATAATGATTAATTTCAAAGAAAGAAACTTATGCTTTTTTAGCTCACAGGCTATCATAGCCTGAGACCTTACGTGCCCGTCCGTTCTGTATGTATGTTCGTATGTACGTAACGCGATAACTCATGATAAAAATATCGGATCCACTTGAAATTTTGTATGTAGGTATATCCTGACAAGGCGCTTCCCTGATTAGTTTTTGGAGTTCATTCGATATGTATAAGAGGGGGAACGGGGGGTTCATGCCCCCCCGTTAGTTGATATAAATGGGATTTTCATGCAGAATTAAGTTTTCAAAATTTAGATTAGGATCATTCTGATGAGGCGATTCCGTGACTGTTATTAGGTGTTCATTGAATAAGTATAAATAGGGGGAACAGGGGTTCTAATGCCCCCCACCCGTTAGTTGATATAAATGGGATTTTCATGCAGAATTAAGCTTTCGTTCAAAATTTAGATTAAGATCATTCTGATGAGGCGATTCCGTGACTGTTATTAGGTGTTCATTGAATAAGTATAAATAGGGGGAAAGGGGTTCTAATGCCCCCCCCCCCGTTAGTTGATATAAATGGGATTTTCATGCAGAATTAAGTTTTCGTTCAAAATTTAGATTAGGATCATTCTGATGAGGCGATTCCGTGACTGTTATTAGGTGTTCATTGAATAAGTATAAATAGGGGGAAGAGGGGTTCTAATGCCCCCCCCTTAATTTATATAAATGGTTTTTTCAAGCAGAATTTTCAGATTTCGTTCAAATCTCTGAATAGTTTTGGAAGTTTAATGGTTAAGTATAAAAGAGGGGAATAACTCCTTTTAAATTATATAAATGCTAAATGGGTTTTTATTAAGAATTATCTAATTTGCTCTGACTTTTGGATATAGATTTTTTATATGATAAAGCATGTCTTTGATAGTATAGGAGGTTCAATGATTAAGTATAAAAAAAGAGGAAAGGGGAGTGCTGTTTCCCCTTCTTAATTTTTTTTTCGAACGGAATTAACCCTTGAAAATATAAGGCTTTAATGTACAATTAGTATTTGTAGCCTGTGAGCTCAATGCCATCAGTTTAACTGGGCAGTATTCTTTATTTTAAAGTATACAGGGTGTTTCGCTACCAGACCGACAAACTTTGAGGGGTGATAGTAGACATGAAGACAAACATTATTAAATAGGAAACCATGGGGCGCAAACGTCTTCCGTAGGAGGCAGTGGCCATTATAGTTTATGGTCCAAAACTTCAAACGATTATAAAAAACGGAAAAAAGGGTGGATTCGTTTGCGGTTTTCACTAAAATCCTTCTTTATATCACGTTTTATTTGTAAAAAAATTTTAAAGGTTACGTTCAAAAATTGTCGATAGAGGGCGCTTTAGACTTTAGAGTAACAAACAACTACTTTTTACCTTTATTTTGTGTACGGGGTTGAAATTATTCTAAAGTTTAGACTTTAACTTAAATTTTAATCCCAAAATCGGAAGCATTGGGATCGGTTAACAGGCGAAAAATTCACTGTGAAGAGAGGGGCGGATTTTAAACATTCATAAACATTATACAAACTGATCGATTTTGTTGCGGTTTGCATGTAGTTTATTCCCTTGGTAATTATTTTATTCCAAATGACTTACAGCTCTTGTGTATCCATTTTTTTGGTAGAGGGCGCTTCCGACACATCTCCGACATTTCAATGGCATTACTCCTGTGTGTTTTACTACCAGACTATCATACTTCCGGGAAGTGTTAGGGATGGAAAAGCGACTCTGAATCACATAGGAATGAAACGTTGAAAATGTCTTTTTGCGAGTTATGGTTAAAGGAAGCAGAGAAAAAACTACAGAAACAAGAAGAGAAACACAAACACGTTAATATTACATAAAACAGTTTGTTTAAAGGTTTTACTAGAAAAGATGTTGGAAATTACGACCAGAAGTAGTCGGGCATGCTTGACAGCAGCTTCGCATGCAATTCCTTACGCTTTGAAAGATTCCTGGCATCTCGGATAGCTTTCTGGCAGCTACAAAAATTCGAGCTGACAGGTCTTCCATGACGGTACAGGAGTCTCATACATTCAACTTTTCATTTGATCCCAGCAGTAGAAGTCCATACAGATTCAGATTGAGCCAGATAATGTTGGGGGGGGGGGGCTATTAATTGGTTTGAGCTCAACTAGCCCCACCCAGCAATGTTTATTTAAAAAAATACAGAACAATTATACAGTAATAAAATAAAGGTAGGTAACAAAAAGTAATTGATATAATGAAGTAGGTGCGACGATCTGGCAGGCCAACGAACCGGGCCACCACTACCTATCCACCACTGTGCACATGTTACGTTGAGGTGTCTGCGAACATCATTCGTAAAACGTGGAGGATTCCCATCATGCGATAGAATGGCGCAACGAAAGAGGAACATGTGCTTTTACCAGAAGTTCCGAAAGAATGCTTTGTAGAAATATCAAGTGGCTTTTTTCTCTGCTTCTTTAACAACAGCTCGCTAAAAAGGCATTTTCAATGTTACATTCCTATGTGATTCCGAGTCGCTTTGCATCCCTACCACTTCCTGGAAGCAAGTTGGTCTGGTAATAAAACACACAGGAGTAATGCCATTGAAATGTCGGAGATGTGTCGGAAGCGCCCTCTATCAAAAAATGGATACACAAGAGCTGTAAGTCATTTGGAATAAAATAATTACCAAGGGAATGAACTACATGCAAACCGCAATAAAATCGATCAGTTTGTATAATGTTTATGAATGCTTAAAATCCGCCCCTCTGTTCACAGTTAAATTTTCGCCAGTTACCCGATCCCAATGTTTCCGATTTTGGGATTAAAATTTAAGTTAAAGTCTAAACTTTAGAATAATTTCAATCCCGTGCACAAAATAAGGGTAAAAAGTAGTTGTTTGTTAATCTAAAGTCTAAAGCGCCCTCTATCGACAATTTTTGAACGTAACCTTTAAAAATGTTTTACAAACAAAACGTGATATAAAGAATGATTTTAGCGAAAACCGCAAACAAATCCATCCTTTTTTCCGTTTTTTATAATCGTTTAAAGTTTTGGACCTTAAACTTTAATGGCCCCTGGCTCCTACGGAAGACGTTTGCGCCCCATGGTTTCCTATTTAATAATATTTGTCTTCATGTCTCCTATCACCCCTCAAAGTTTGTCGGTCTGGTAGCGAAACACCCTGTATATTCACCTTTTATAGCCATTTATTTTTATGCAGATAATTGATGATCATGTATTCAAGTATATTTACCATTTGTAGTCATTACAGATATACATGGCTATTTTCAAAGAAAGAAGCTTATGCTTTTTTAAGAAAATATATTCATCTTTTGTAGTCATTTGCTTTATTTTTAAGTGGGCAATTGATGATAATGCATTCAAACATTTTACATATTCATGTGTTAAAAATTGTACATGATGTGGCAGCAAATTATACACTTTCAGACTTTATGCATTTGCATCATATTCATCAAGACAAAGACTTGCCCACTTAATTGGGTAATACACTATATTGCCATTGATTATCGGACACTTGCGATTTTAGACATTTTACTAAATATCTAGAAAAATACATGAGGAATCATCTCGAAACTCTAAGTGTATAAATATAATTGTATACGCCATACATCGCCGTGAAGAGTTTTTACCGAAACTCCATAGGGGACCGTCAACAAATTAAAAAATAATGAATATCTTTTGAATAACCCTGTCAAAACTAATGTAGCAAAAGTGCTCAAACTCTAGATTATTATTGAATGCCTTATTGTAATACACTGTGTTCATTTTTATGCAAATAGCATGCATACTCGCAGAGTAATTAAGGTTTTTATAAAAATGGTCCCAAATTTTTCCAAGTTTTTTCCTTATAATTTTCAGAGTTCTTAATATAAAATAATATTTTTTTCAGAAAATAGGACAAACAACATTGCAGACAGTACCCTGTAATCAGAATTAAAAAATAATAAAAATTGTATGAAAAATGAGTAGGTTTACTAAATAATTTTTTACTGCACATGCGTCAAAGATATCAATATTTCATTTGCATATTATGTTAGCTAAATGTATAGAGCAACTTTTGTAAAAGTCTCAAAATCATAGCTTGAAAATTCTGAAAGTAATCGTCTATAGAAAAAGAACAAAATCCGTTGTTTCCAAAATGAAGCAAAAAAATGAGGGATTTTATCCAAATGTAGTAGTACATCCCGTATTGTGTATTCTATATTGACACTAATCAATGAATATATGGATACAACCCCTCTTGTTTTTGCTTCATTTTGAGAATAACGGATTTTCAACTAATTCAATTGACGATTATTTTCAGAATTTTCAAGTTATGATTTTGTGACTTTCACAAAAGTTGCTCTATACATTTAACTAACATAATATGCAAATGAAATTTTTATATCGTTGACGCATGCGCAGTAAAAAATTATTTAGTAAACCTACTCATTTTGTACAAAATTTTCATTATTTTTTAATTCTGGTTACAAGGTACTGTGTGCAATGTTGTTTGTCATATTTTCTGAAAAAAATATTATTTTATATTAAGAACTCTGAAAATTATAAGGAAAAAACTTGGAAAAATTTGGGACCATTTTTATAAAAACCTTAATTACTCTGCGAGTATGCATGCTATTTGCATAAAAATGAACAAGGCGTATAACAATAAGGAATTCAATCATAATCTAGAATTTGAGCGCTTTTGCTGCATTAGTTTTGACAGGGTTATTCAAAAGATATTCATTCTTTTTTAATTTGTTGACGGTCCCCTATGGAGTTTCGGTAAAAAAGTTTCACGGCGATGTATGGCGTATACTATTATATTTATACACTAAGAGTTTCGAGATGATTCCTCATGTATTTTTCTAGATATTTAGTAAAATGTCTAAAATCGCAAGTGTCCAATAATCAATGGCAATATAGTGTATATAATCGAATATAATTTCTCAGAACCGAATATATCACCATTGGTTCTATGTTATTTCCCCCCGCTTTAACCGAATATTTTTCGTGAACCTCCCCGCATACTCGAATAACATCTGGTGACCAATGTTTGAAAACAGGCCCAAAAAACACATTTAATCTTGAAGTTTTCCTCACCTTTTGTCGGTTCATTTATACTGAAAACAATTTTTCAATTATTCCTGCAATGATTTCGACCGGCAGGTGTATAATGGACAGGTCAAATGATCTCCCTTCCTTTTCCTGCAAATGGATGAAATAAGTTGTCAATATGGATTATTTTTACATTTTGTAAGTTTAGACGCTCTTTTGTTAGGAAAATGGCGTTGCTATAAATTCTAAATGTAAAGCTTTAAACCTTTCTGATGAACTGCATTTTTGTTAAATACGAAAACAAAAGTCAGGTAAATAAAGATTTGAAATATCGCAGACGAAAGTTTCCAATATGAAACGCGATGCAGAAAAAATCCAAAGTGAACAGAGATAAAATGAAAATTAGGATTGAAAGAGGTAACATAACCCCAATTTTGATAACATTGGTCAATGTACGTTGGAATGGGTTTAGTGAAAAGAGCAAAACTTTCGTTCATAAATGACGTTATGTTTATTCAAAAAGCATATACTAACACACAAAAAAGTTTATGCTTTTTTTTTTTGCAATTCCAATAAACACGTAAATTCTACGTAAACAAATAACTTTAAACAACGTTTTTTAGTCTGTGTTTATAACGTAAATTACAAGTAGCCAACTTTTAACCAAATTCCAACGAAGTACATGAAGTGTCTAATGTAAATCATACAGATGTATGTATTGATATTAAATTATTACGTGTTTATATTAATTTTACTATGCTGTCAATTATGGAGTACGCAGTTGTTTTACGTTTTTATTATGTATTACATATTACATTTCTATGTTTTCCCGTTTAATAAAATACCTCGCCTAATCGAATATTATTTCTGGAGCCACCAATATTCATTTAAGCGGGGATAATCGTATAAATAAAAATATAAAAATAAAAAAAAATCCATAGTATTTCTAGAAGTACTTGCAAGTGCATGCAGATGTTTCACAAATTTCCTTTTGGGTAACCATTTTTCTCCAGTTACAAGCATGTCGCACAAAATTGGTCACCAATTTATGAAACGGCATTACATTCTCTGGACCATACACCAACATTTAATTTTAAAACGGATGTTATTGAAACATTTTTTAAAAATCTTTTGAAAGTTATAAAAAATGAAAATTACACTTCTGGGGGTAAAGTTTCCAGCAAAAAACATCATATTTCTATAAATTATATAATGGAGGAAATTTATTGAATAACTGTGGAGGAAAGTGATTGCTCAGTTCGAAAAACATGGTTTCAAAAACAATATGTTTTCAGTTTTACAATACATTTGTGTTTAAGAAGCAAAAAAGATTATTTAGAATTGAAATATCATGAAACTACTCTATGGTAAAAATCTACTCTTAAAAAATGAAAAAAAAAAAAAGTTTTGTTTTAAAGCTTTATTTAAAAAAATTTTTTTGTTATGATTGCCTAGTTTGATGACAGCATGGAAATATGATCAAGGAAAGAAAAGAACTCAGTATTTCCTAAAACTTACAATAAGATCCAACAACAAATGAGAGCCGTATATTTTCACACACAAATAAAAATAAATTTAATATATAGGGGCTATGTTAAAAGTTATTCGCAAATTTCATGTATGAGGCATTCATAATCAAAATGGATCAGGTCTATAAAACCTAATCATTTGTAGGTAAAATTTGCTAATAGTAAATTTAATTCAAAACTGTAGAAGACAAACAACATTTGCTGCACGCATTTTAAAACGACTACTCGTTTTATAATGGAATTTATGAAATGATGGTCTACAGAACAGGAATCAGTGTTTAATGAAAAAAATGGACTTAGTATTTTTTGGTTCTGAATAACTTATATTCAACAAATTAGGCTTTTGTGTATACATTACTGCACTCTATTCCCTACATAGTTTTATTTAAAAAAAAGGGGGACGATATCAGAATGATACAACATAAAACAAGCGTTTACAATAAAGTGTATTTCTTATATATTAAATAACACAAACAGAAGTTAATTAAAACAAGATAATAGGATTAAAAATAATTTTATTAGATTTTGGTTAAAATGAATTGTAATATGATTTACAAACAGTAATAACGATTTCTCTAATATATATATTTTTTTACATTGTTGTTTTATATTTATATAATTATATAAAATAATTATTAAAATATATTTAGCAGCTCTATTTTCTTGTCTGCATTTTTGAGTATACAATACAAGTCGTTACTTCTTTCTTGGCCGTCTCCCAGGATTATTATCAATGACTGAGTTTTCTTGGGTCTAAAATGAAAATGATTTATGAGTAGATAGAAATATCAATATTAAATTCAAGTAAATGCTATCACCATTGTTTATAATAAACATGGAATAATGAGTAAGATATTAAGCTTTATGCAGCAGCGATTGTTTGGTAGCTTCAGAGCTTCAACCCAGTGGCGTAGCTATATATTCAGTGCCCTGGAGCAATTAAAGTTTGTGCGCCCTCTTGTCTGTCAAAAAAGATTTGCGTAATTTCGTTTTGAAGTTTAAAATTTATATACTGTTCTTTATTCGACTTAAAACCTTACTTTTAATTAAAAGTCAAATAATTTTAACAACATATTATATATCTATATATATTACCTCACTATAGGATGAAGTTGGCAGTTTGGCCTCCTTTGCTATTCATAAATCCCAAATTCATACCAGAAATTGATTTTAAGTATAATTCTAAAATGTTTGTCATTATAGACAAGAAAGCGGCTGCACTGACCATCACTTTATCGGTTTAATGACTGAAATTTCAGGATTAAATCGAATTCGATTAGCATATTAAAATTCAACCTGTCTGTCAAGGCACATTTTGGTGGAAATCACTTGTAGGCGCGATTTTAGTGATTGATCGGTACGTATATCATTGTGTTTTCCTGCACCCAAAGGTATGGAAACATGGTTGATTGGGAGAAGGAAAAACAATGACACACCTACCAGTCAATCCCAAAAATTGGATTTGTAGGTGTTTTCCACTAAAATATGAAATTGCAGACCAATTGCATTTTAATATGCGAGTAGGATTTCAACTAATCCTGGAAATAAGGAAAGGGCAGCTGACGTCACTGTGGACGAATTACTGTGGATAAGGGAGAAAAACCAGTCCGTTCTTTAACGACTGACACTGTACGGATGAACTCCGGGAATTTGATTGGTCTAAGTTTGCCATTGCATAAGTAAGTATGATATGATTGGGCTACGTCGTCAAGATGATTCCTACAATGATCACTATGACAAAAATTGTAGCGGTAGATTGGTTGACAGAAGTGTTTGTTTGTAAACATGCCCTTTCCTTATTCAGCCATCAACTCAATGAGGGGAAAGTATGTGCAATTGCCTCTCGGTTTATTGTAGAAAATACAAATTATTTTTCGCAATTTCTTGTATGATTTTAGATATTCCTAATACCAAAGAAGGCTATAGAGGCAGTTCTGATTGGGAATAACAATATGCAGATATCTCACAACATGCACAGATACTAAACAATGTCAATCATAAGGCCCTGTACAATGCAGAGCTCGATGTGAAAAATCACTGCAGAAAAAAGAATAAATCTTCGTAAATTTAGAATTACATTTTCCTGAGAGTGAGGGCTATCAAAACTTTCTGTAGTAAGAGGAGCCGAAAATTTAACACCGCCTGTAATACAAAATCATATGGAAAACAATTATTTTAAATAAGCATCTTTCAAACTTTGTTGTTTATTTAAAAACGCCAGGAATCATTCAAAAGGGAGAAAAGGCGCCGCGCGCGCGCGCGTTGGAGAGCTCTATTCCAACATTGTATACGAGCCCCACCACTAAGCCATTATATGATATCGGATTGTGGAGATGAGTGTGTGTGTGTGTGTGGGGGGGGGGCGGAAGAGGGGAGCAGATCCTGTTTACGACCTAAGAACATTCATATTACTATTTAAAAAAAATGTATTTTTTACCTTATTTAATCCTAAAATTCTGCGATTAAATAAGGTTTAATGCGAAAAAAATGGATGTAAATTTGCATATGCGATCAAGTCCTAAGGAACACTGAATTTGATACTTAACTTTTTTTTCTCATTTTGGAGGAAAATTATTATTAGCATTTGAGATGTGACATAGTTTCAAAGTCTCAAAAACAATGCGTATAAAATTTAATTTGCTGCTTCAACCCTTCCCCTTCTAAATTTGTTCTCTTGGACTGGTGTGAAATATGTTTTAATCAGGTTCTTGTTATTGTTTTGTAATCTGTATTGGTGCACAGGGTTGGAAAAAAATCATGATTTTTAAAAAAAAAATAAAAAAAATCGGATTTATTTGATTTAAATCAGATTTTTTTATTTAAATCGGATTTATTTGATTTTTTTAGAATCCTATACTTAATGACTGTGTTTTTATGTTTTTACAATACAAATACATGAAGCAGTTTTTTATAATAAATAACTAAAAAAGAATAAATTATAATTTATAAAAATAATATAAGAAATAACTATATAGTTAAGAAAATATTATATTCTAGTTACTGATTGGTACTAAAAATTAAACATCTAGGCTTAAATCTAAAGCCATTCTATTATTTTTTAATTGAATTCTGCATACTAAATAACAAATAAGAAATAAATTTAAATATGTTGTAATGAATAGAAACTGGCAAAATTTTAAAAACAAATTAAATACAGTAGACTCCCTCAAATCCGCTGCCCTAATATCCACAACTCTCTAAAATCCGCGCATAATTTACAGATGTAAACAATGAAGCTCTCAGGTCAGGTATAGGGACAAAATTTGACTTTTTTATTTTTATATCAATTCTATGTATATTTTAATCTGTAACTTTCATTAATATTGCTAAGTTCATGCTTTTTCATGAAGGAAGAATAAATTTATTTCTGAAAAAAATTCAAGGTATTGCTAATATCAATGGTGATCACAATCTTTTTGCAAAATGCATTTATACATTCATCAAGCTTTTTTTATTGTTGAGTTCTTGGTTAAACCTGATATAAAACTTATGATATTGATGTGAATTAGTAGTGCACCTTTATGGGGCAAGTTCCATTGAATAATTTAGGAAAAAATGCATCTCATCTTTATAATAAATATTTAGTTATACATTATTGATTATTTACTTCATCTTTGTTGCTTTCAATATTTTAATCATTTTTAATTATCTAAATTTTTATTATTATAGTTTATTAACTTACATAATTGTTATGTTTTACTATATTATAAACATTCATTAACTTCAGTTGCATTATTAATTACAATCAAATTACTGTTTAAAAATGTAAACAAACCCATGACCAGAAATCCACAAAATTCTAAAATCCACACAACCTCTGGGCCCAAGCTGTGCGGATTTGAGGAAGTCTACTTTATTCATTTAATGAAAGCTATTTATTAAGGGATAAAAATCACAATTAATTCTATATTTCTTAAGCAAATAGGAAAAAATCAGGGATTTAATTGTTTGAACAAAAACACTAATTTAGAAGCTTTGTCTACTCCTAATTTATTATGAAGGCTTGAATGTACTACTCCAAAAGAAGAAAATTGTCTTTTTACTCCAGTAGGTGAAGCCACGGTCGTTGTTATTTGGTAAATAAATTCAATTTCAATTTCGCTAATTCTCTCTTTACCTCCCATTACATAAAAGGATTTCCGTCAATCATAATCTGTCATAATATCAGAAACTTTTTTCTCAAGCAATGGTAATTTTTGGAATGGGCCGTTTTTTGCTTGAAAATGTGCTACAGTCGTGAGAAGATTTAGACAATCTTCTTTAATGAATGCAAAATCTTCATTATTTTTCCTTACATTAAGTTTCATTTCATTTTGATTTAAAAGAAAGAACCTTAATAAAACTCCAGCAAAAATGACAGCCATTAATAGTTTGTTCATATCTTGCTTTAAATTTTGTAATTCTATCGTTATCCAATACATTTTCTAACTTTTTACCCAAAATTTTCCTTTGATATGTGCATTCATGTGAAATTGCAAAAAATTGATTTAAATCAAACGATTTTTTAAAAAAAATCAGTTGATTTAAATCTAGATTTAAATCTTGATTTAAATCAGTTGATTTAAATCATGCCAACCCTGTTGGTGCATGCTTAATTTCTAAAACAAAGCGAAAACTAGTCAGATGTAACAAATCCAAAACTTTCTTCTATCTTATACATGTTCATAATTCCTGAAAAATACAACGTAACAGCACTACTGCTTAGGTTGTTTACACCAAAACCTAGTAAGTAAACACTTATGTCAACTTTTAATTGAATTTGAAGTTTGATGAAAATCCGTACATTAGTTCTGAGAAAGAGCTTTTGGAATTTCTTTAAAAAAATTCTGCATAACAGCACCATTTGTTGGATGATGTGTACCAAAAACTAACCAGGATTAATTTTTATGAGGTGCTAACTGAATCTGAAGATTTGCTATGCAAATTTGTGCATTATTCTTGAGATAAAACTGTTGCGATAATCATGAATAATGCAACATGGCAGCGCCCCTTGTTGAGCTATTTGCACAAAAAGTAGTAAACACCAAATTATGTCAAGAACTAATTGAATCTAAAGTTTTATGAAAATCCGTGCATTATTTCTTGAGATAGAGCTATTGTGAATAAGGTAGCATCGCGTCGCCACCTGTTGAGCGATATGCACCAAAAACTAATCTGCTCCAGTTTACATCTAGGTCTAACTGAATCTAAAGTTTTGTGAAATTCCGTGCATTAATTCTTGAGATAGAGCGCCCACAAAATTTTTGTCACATGCAGACTCGCAGAGTGACAGACAGACTCACAGGCAGACATTTAAAAAAATCCATCTAATCATGTTCAGGACCTTCTAAAACGTATAAATCCATCGAAAATCGGAAGTCGAATTTTTTTTAGGGGGGGGGAGGAAGTTATTTTGCAAAATAATCAATAATTTTCTTCAACTTATGAAACTATTTTTTTTTTCAAATCGTAAAACAGCTAAATATCTAAAACATTGCTGCTACATCGTAAATATAGATTTCTCAGCAGTGACATATTTTGTTGCCATTATTCCCGTACAGTGATCATCATCATTGTAAATTTTTGAAACATTTTCAATAGAAATGCATTAGGAAATTTATTGTTTGTAAATATTGCCAATTAAGTGACAAATAAGAACTCCAAGAATAAGTTAATTATTTTAGGATTAGAAAATTTTCAACTGTCGTATACGGAAGAGTTACAAAAAGAAATCAGACTTGCTGAAACTGTGTTAAGATATTTGAGGCTGCAATATTGTATGAATTAAAATTAAAACTTTGCAAATAGAAGTCATTTCTTTTAACTGTGAGTAAATTCATGCTTTAATTCGAAACAGTTGGGGTTAAACACAAGATAAAATATCACAGTAATATGCTGATTGTAACGAGATTCATCTATTATAATATACGATTAAAAATGTTTAAAAAATACATGCAAATATATATATTTTTTTAATCTTTGTTTCGCTGTCTGTAATTTTGCGCCCTTAGGATTCGTGCGCCTGGAGCAGTCTGCTCCAACTGCTCCACGGTAGCTATGCCCCTGCTTCAACCTGCTCTTTTCGCTTACTGATGTATTAAATTTAATCTATTTCCCTTTAAAATTTGCTCAGTTTCATTCATTTTTCTTTTCCTTTTTCAACTTGGCTTCCACTCAACTCTTTTATATTTGGGATGTTGGTGTGGACCTGGCTTCCGCCAAAGAGTTTTAACAGTAGCTAGCTGAAGAGCGAAAGGACCGCAGAAGGAATGTGCAGTACACATTTCATTTGCAGTTCTTTAGTTTTTCTTCTATCATTCCAACAACTCATTAATGGAAGCCAGGTTGACAGGTCCACACTATCTGAAATATAAAAGACTCAAGCAGAAGCCAAGTTAAAAAAAAAAAAATAAAAAAAAAAGAATACTGCCCAGTTAAACTGATGGCATTGAGCTCACAGGCTACAAATACTAATTGTACATTAAAGCCTTATATTTTCAAGGGTTAATTCCGTTCGAAAAAAAATTAAGAAGGGGAAACAGCTCTCCCCTTTCCTCTTTTTTTATACTTAATCATTGAAACTCCTATACTATCAAAGACATGCTTTATCATATAAAAAATCTATATCCAAAATTCAGAGCAAATGAGATAATTCTTAATAAAAACCCATTTAGCATTTATATAATTTAAAAGGAGTTATCCCCCTCTTTTATACTTAACCATTAAACTTCCAAAACTATTCAGAGATTTGAACGAAATCTGAAAATTCTGCTTGAAAAACCCATTTATATAAATTAAGGGGGGGGGCATTAGAACCCCTGTTCCCCTTATTTATACTTATTCAATGAACACCTAATAACAGTCACGGAATCGCCTCATCAGAATGATCCTAATCTAAATTTTGAACGAAAACTTAATTCTGCATTAAAATCCCATTTATATCAACTAACGGGGGGGGCATTAGAACCCCTGTTCCCCCTATTTATACTTAATCAATGAACACCTAATAACAGTCACGGAATCGCCTCATCAGAATGATCCTAATCTAAATTTTGAAAACTTAATTCTGCATGAAAATCCCATCTATATCAACTAACGTGGGGGCATGAGCCCCCCCGTACCCCCTCTTATACATATCGAATGAACTCCAAAAACTAATCAGGGAAGCGCCTTGTCGGGATATACCTACATACAAAATTTCAAGTGGATCGGATATTTTTATCATGAGTTATCGCGTTACGAACATACATACAGAACGGACGGGCACGTAAGCTCTCAGGCTATGATAGCCTGTGAGCTAATAAAAATGAATGAAACGGATAAATTTAAAAGGGAAATTGATTAAACGTTAGGCATTGATAAGTGAAACGGACACGCTCACAGCTCTGAAGCAACCAAACAACCGGTGCTGCACTGCGTTTAGTATTAATCTCGATTGGCAGTGGGAGGAAAGGGCAACTGCCACAGAATATGCAAAGTGTCGCACACAGGTTTTGTAAAGACCCTTTCGCATTTCTTCTAAAATGCCATATATAAAACTAGAGATGAAGAAGTTAATCACATAGAAATTTATGATTACATCATATCACTATTGAGAATTACTTAAATAAATAGATAGTTTTGGACCGGAAAAGTATATTTTAAGTTCGATATATTGCCGGTGCTTATAACAAATAGACAAAATAGAATTTAAAATTTACAAGTTCTCTTAAGCTATTAATTAGATGGAAAAATACCTCTAGGGGAATATCTGTTAGCAAAAGGTATACATGCATATTTACTGATAAAAACAGATTTTATGATGGTCAGACATTATAAGCAGTGTAACTTCATTTTAAAATAATTTACACTTAGTAATTACAGTACATTTATGTAAAATATTAAAAAAATTCATTTTTTATTTTAAATAGTTTTAGCAAACAGTCTTATGTTCAAAGAATTAACTACTCTACACAGTGAACCATTGATGATCTGAAAATCTTTTGATTTCTAATAAAAATTTAGATATAGTTAATAAATATTCTTTTTCACAGTTATTAAAGTAACAAATTTCAAATACTTTTTATTAATTTATTTTTTGTATTCCAATACTTTTGAATAACCCTGCATTTGATTTGATGGTTGATACATATACTATATAGTCGGGAAATTTAAAGTGCTGTAACATGTAAAAACTTTAAGTGACAAAAGTCAGCCATGCTTTTACTTACCCATCATACGTAGTATAGGGTAAGTCTTGCAATCGTTTTGAAAATCGAAAATTTTTTTTTGACGGATTTACACGTTTTAGATAGTGGAGATTCCGAAAAACATATTTTTAGAAAAAAAATTTTGCCGTCCGTCTGTCTGTCTGTCTGTCTGTCTGTAAACGCTCTATCTCCCGAACAAATATACATAGAGACTTGAAATTTTGTATGTAGTTAGTATGTAAGAATGGGACGAACCCTATTTAATATCAGCAACCTCGATTATCCGGAACTATTTTTTTCGGACCCTTGAAAAATTCGTTCTGATGAAAGGTATATAAAAATTTTCAAATTTTTTTGTTTTAAGGAATTGACGTAAAAGGTAATAAAATAACACACATTTTGCATATAGAACGAAGTCGATCGGATTATTAGTTGCCGAGATATTTGTAATCCTGTTTTCCACATTCTTCGATTTTTCATGACCCTGTATTTCATTCAAATTTCAATTCAGAGATATATTTTAATTGGAAATGAGACGCTTAATCCGACAGAGTTAATTGTTAGTTAATAGAATTATTATTTTTGGAGTTATAAGGATGCTTCTTTTACGCAGTTCGCTACTACTTGAGTAGTTGGGCGTTTTATATACTTTGTCGAAATTGGTACATCAGCAGTTCTTTAATATAGCATTACTATGTATATTAACAATATTTAAATTTTGTTTATGAATTGCAATGCACTGTATAAATAGTTTTCACATGTTTTATTTTCATATACATATCCATGATGGGTAAGTATTACGGTGGCCCCCAACGACTAGTTTCGTTTTCTAAGGATTTCATTGGCTGTTCAAGAAATGGCTTCTCCATCATCCAGATTTTCAGCCATTCGATTGGCTGTTACTGGCAAATGACTTTGTTTGAGGCATCAAAGACTCTCAGACACAGGAGAAAGCTTATTTTCTGAGCAACTCCACTGGAGCCATAGGATAACATGGGGATGCCATAATTTGAAGCAACTTAGAGCCTTCGTATAATAGCACTTTTAGTTTAGCAAGAAAATGCATAATCAGTTTGAAATTTCTCATTCAGCAGTTTATACTATAGAAGGTAATATACGTGAGTACTTTTGTTCAGCCTTGTGATTTACATAATACCTTTATTACACACTAATATTAAAGTTAGCTAAAAGTTTAGTTCAGGCGACAATGTATCCACTACTTTGTGTGACATGTATATCATTTTACCTATATATTCTACAAACATTTCTTAGTAAACTCAATGTAGTTCTGCATAAAAATGCATAGTTTATTTTAAAAGCACTTTTAAATAAATTATGCTCATATTCAGCAACCTTTACAAACTCCTTTGTGTGGCCCTGTATATCAGCTATAACATTTATACATATCACATGTATATATTTAGTTAAACTTAAAAATTCATATCATGATAATTAAAAATGAATTTAATCCATCCATCTATGAGCCATCATCGAAAATTGCACTTTGGATAGAATATACAATTTGTAAATTTTTGTGTGCCCCGGTAAATGCTATGCACTTCATATTATGCTTCAAAAAACTTATTTTAAACCCTGCGACGTATATCAATTTTATTATACATGAAATAATTAATATAATTAAAATATGTTGCAAACAAATTCCGACCCTTTATCATTATGTAACTGAATTTCTTTGTGTAGCCCTGTAAATGAATGTTATCTATTCTTTTCAATGCATATTCTTCAGAAGGCATTTGGTAAATACATATGATAAATATTTGGTACCATATTTTTGAATGTATAGTCCGCGGCTTATACAAGAAAAAAACCTTCTAAAAAGCCGCTGCGGGTTATACAAAGATTTTTTTTTAGAAAATTGGAAATCGTGGTATTTTTTCTACATTTTTTAAACCTCAAAAAAATTGAAAAAAACATCAAACTTTGTAATTTTTTTTTCGCTATGCCGCGAAATTTAGAGAGTCTCCCATGCTTGTAAAGGCTTTTTTTTTACTGCTTAAATTCAGTTATTTCTGGATTTGGAAGAACTGTTGCAACTATCACCAAGTATTGCACTGATAGATCTATAATAGCTACCGTATATACTCGTGTATAAGTCGTGAAATTTTAGACAAAAAAAAAAAACTTCAAAGTAGGGGGTCGACTTATACACGAGACCTGAAAAAAAATAATAATCTATAAATAAAATATCAGAAAATAATTTGCTAGCGAATCAGTGCTGCAGCACCGCATTGTGTTTGTAGAGTACAAAATCCAAAATCCGGAACCCTCCCAACCCCGAAAATTCTGAATTTAATTTCGTTTAAGATTTTGTTTATTTTTCAAAAAAAAAAAAAAAAAAAATCTACTCTACACTGTTGCAAAAAAAAAGTGCGTGATTTATGTTATTTTGAAACAATTCAGAGCCATCTTTTCTGAAATGACTTCAAGGAATCGTTCCGTTACAGAGTCGTATCATTTCAGAATGAGTTCAAGGAATCGAACTTTTCCAGAGTTGTTTCATTTCAAATAGAGTCCGAGGAATCATTCCTTTTCGGCTTTGGTACTCTACCCTGTTACAAAGAACAAAACATAGTGCATGATTTATGTCATTTCAGAATCATTCAGAGCAGTCGGTTTTTTTCGAAACGATTCCGAGGAATCATTCCTTTACCGAAATCTTCATTTCGGAACGAGTTTAAGGAATCGAACCTTTCCGGAGTCGTTTCATTTCAGATAGAGTTCGAAGAACTGTTCCTTTTCAATGTTGGTGCATTTCGGATCGATTCCGAGGATTCGATCCTTTTGGGAACCAATGATCTAAGATACATGTACATTTTATGTCCGAAATTTTGAATTTATCACCGATTTTTTTTTATCTTTGGAAAAATTTAGAAAAAACATCACGCTTGTTTGAAAAAAAGAAAATGCGTGTAAACGCCGCGGCGTTTCTTCAGAAGATTACGGTACTGTTAATCTTAATTTTTTAGCCGAATTACTGTAGGTATTATGCATCATGAAAAAATTTGGTAAATTTGTGTTAAAAATTACAATTAATGGCTTTTAATTTCAAACCCTGATCGAAATATACGTTTGTAAGTTGTGTATAACCCCGCGGACTATACACCGATGCATCTCCATGGGTTATACACAAACTTTTTTTACTGTACTGTTCGATTTAGGGGCGTGGGCTATACACCCGAAAATACGGTAAATATTTAAAGCATTTGATGAATACATATAAATTTCAATATATTTTAAAGTAAGTAACATCTTTAAAGTTCCTTTGAAATGATTTTTTCCCATAGGGCGTAATATATCGAAAAACATTCGACTGTCCCTGTAAATAAACTAATCATGCTCGAAACTTCATTTTGCATAGTTGCATTTTGTCACTAAATTTCAAAAGTTTCATGGCAATCTGAGTATATTTACAAGAGTTAGACCATGGGCAGACAAACCAAAAGCATAACCACTTTTCAACTTTGTTGGAAAGTGATAAAAAAAAATGATGCAATTATGTCATTCCACTGGATGCCAAGAAATAGAAGTTTATTAAACCATCAATCACTTATGACAAGCCCAGCAGCAGAATTTTTTTCTGCAGTCTGCAACACAAGTAAAAACTTAAAAAACAGTCTGCAGACCAATCCCTCGCATTACATTATATGCACTCAAACCCTTAAGTATGTGATAGACATAAAGAAAAGTATACTTTTAAAAAGAAGTTGCCTTTGTTCTCAGAATTTTTAACGCCTCATATATTGTCCGAAAGAGCCCCCACCCCCTTTGACAAAATTTGCGGGGTTTTTGCGATCTTTTGACGAGATGTCATTTTTCGCAACCTTTTGACAAAATTTGCATTTTTACGCATTTTTTGGGCAAGATTTGACGTTTTTGCCGATCTTTTGACGAAAACTGCTGAGTTTCTCGCTATCTTTTAAATAAATTAAATTTACTGTTTTTTCGGGATCTTCTGAAGAAATTTGCCAATTTATCATAACCTTTTGACGAAAGTTGCCGTTTTTTCACGATTTTTTGAAGAATTGTTTTTTTTTTCGTGATTTTTTGATGAAATTTGCCGTTTTTTCATGATTTTTTTATTACACCCACCGTTGTTTCTGAAAGACGTTTGTCTTAATAATGGCGTGAGTTGTCACTATATCCTCAATACAATAGTTTTTCTTCATTTCTTATCATTAATCAGAATTAAATAGGAGAGTAAATGGTACTCACCCGATGAATTCTTCTTCATTGAAGTATCCAACAATTAAATCCACCATAGGAGAAGGGAACCGGGCATATTCACATTTTGATCTATACACTGCACTAATTCATCTTGATAAAGACGTATAATATTATTATATGGTAAGTGTAAAACACACACACAAATTATTGTATACACACTTCTTCATTTTCTACTTTAATTTTCACACGCGAGAAAAACAAACACAGCAAAAAGGATAGTGCTCACATCAAGCTACAAAACAGAGAACAGAATGAAATTTAAATCGATGCATACATAAATCATAATGTAGAAACAATTATTAATAAAAAAAGAGTCATTTTGAAAGTTTTGACAGTTTTTGTAAACCTGTAATTGTTCACTCGTAATCACTGTTTCCAAGGTCACTCTAACGAGCACTTAACTTTATTTATGATGCCATGATAATTGTCATTTGTTGCACAACGGAGGAAATTATTTACGAATTGCGCAATGTTTCTATCAACTCCTCCTTAATTTCTGAAGTTGTGTTGTCACTCAGATGCAAGTTCTTCCTGTGAATTTCAAAAAGAGGTTTTGGCAGGGGTTTTGTGAATAAGTCAGCTATCATTATTTTGGTTGGGCAATATACGAGTTTTATTATGCCATCTTGTTTCAGTTGTTTTATGAGATGATATCTAAGTTCTATGTGCTTTGTTTTACTTGAATGTTTTTCAAGCTCTATCATTTTGATAGCCGACTGATTATCCTCGAAGAGTTCTATAGGATATGTTTGTGAGATATTGAGTTCTTCAAGTAAATTCACCAGCCATTTGACTTGATTAGCTGCATTAGCTGCTGAGATGTACTCAGCTTCGGCAGAAGATAAAGCTATGCAGGATTGTTTTTTAGTTGACCAAAGTATGGGATTTTTACCTAGCAAATATACATTACCACTTGTCGATTTTCTTGATTCTGTGTCTCCACCCCAATCAGCGTCCGCGTAGACTTCTAGCGTTGGTTTTGAATTTCCATCTATAACTAGATTAAAGGTTTTTGTTGTCTTAAGATACCTCATGACCCGCTTTACACAGTTCCAATCTTTCATTCTTGGCTTTTCGTTCCTTCGGCTTAAGATGTTGACAGCTGCACAAATGTCAGGTCTGCTCACTGTGGCAAGATATAAGAGTGCACCTATGGCTTGTCTGTACTGTGTGTTGTTTGGTAAAATATTGTCATCATCTTTAAAGTGAGTGTAATTTGTTTCCATGGGTGTACTACATGGTTTTTCTTCTTGTAAATTGAATTTATTAATTAACTCTTCAATTTTTGAAGTTTGGTTAATTAAGTAGCTTTTGTTTACCTTTCGAATGTTCATGGATAAATAATTGCTTACGTCCCCTAAATTCTTTAATTCATACTCTTTATTTAAGTTCGCGATTATTTCCTCAATGGTTTCGTCTTTCCCTGCAATTAAAAGGTCATCGACGTATGTTATTATATAGGTTGTTTCATTATTCCTTTTCTGTGTAAAAAGACATGTGTCAATTTTACTTTGAATGAAATTCATGTTTTTTAGTGTTTCTGTTATTTTATTATGCCACGCTCTCGCGGCTTGCTTAAGTCCGTAGATTGCCTTATTTAATTTACAAACTTTGGTTTCCTGGTTTGGTTCAACGAATCCTTCCGGCTGCGACATGTATATCTCCTCATCAAGTTCCCCATGTAAGAACGCGGTGTTAATATCTATATGCTTAACATTTAAGTTTTGGTGCAATGCCGCTATTAATAATGCTCTTATCGTAGTATACGATACGACCGGTGCGTAGGTTTCGTCGTAATCCTCTCCGAACTTTTGCGTATATCCTTTAGCTACTAAACGTGCCTTATATTTTTGGATTTTTCCGGTATTGTCACGCTTTAATTTGTAAGTCCATTTACAACCTATTATTCTCTTATTCGGTGGAGGATCTACAATTGACCATGTTTTATTTTTTCTTAAAGAATTCATTTCGCTCTCCATGGCTTCTATCCAATTCTGTTTTACCGGAGAGTTTTCCATTAATTTAACTTCCTTATAATCCTTTGGTTCATTAATTTTGTCGTCTTTGACAATATATATAAGCCTATCAGGAGGTACGCCTTTATTTATTCTATCTGAGCGCCTTAGTTCCACAATTTGTTGTTGAGACGCAGATGGTGTTGTTTTTCCGTTCGAAATTTCTATCTCCACGAGATTTTTACAATTGCGTTTTTCGTCTTCATTTTGTTTTTGTTCAATTTCAGGCTTATCATTTACGTATTTGAATTTATTTTCAAGAAATTTTACCGTTCTCGCGATTTTTATTTCATTTCCTCCTACATATATGCGGTATCCCTTAGATTCATTGTCGTATCCCACAAAAATACCTTCAACAGCTTTATTATCTAATTTTTGTCTTCTGGCTTTATCAATATAAGCGAAGGCTTTGCAGCCAAATACTTTAACGTAACTTAAGTTTGGCTGTCTTTCTGTCCATAATTCATATGGCGTTTTTGCATTAGCTTTTGTAGGCAGTCTATTTTGTAGGTGGTTTGCCGTACAGATTGCTTCCCCCCAGAACTTTAAAGGTAGATTTGATTCATTTAACATTGTCCTAGCCATCTCAACTAACGACCTATTTTTCCGTTCAGCCACCCCATTTTGACTTGCGCAATATGGGACTGTATGTTGATGTTTTATCCCATTTGATTTGAGATAATTCTCAATTTCATCTGATGTAAATTCTCCCCCATTATCCGTTCTGATTTCTTTCGGTTTTTCACCAAATTTGTTGCTTATCAGCGCAATGAACTCTTTGAGTTTTTCATAGACTTCACTTTTTCTTTTCAATAGATAGATTATTGTGAATCGCGAGTAGTCATCGATAAAAGTCAAGAAATATGATTTCCCCCCAATCGTGGGTGTCTGAAAAGATCCACAAACATCCGAGTGAATAAGTTGAAGCCTTTTACTTGCTCTATACTGAGCAACTTTCGGATAGGGTTCATCAGTTAATTTCGCCTTAATACACGGTTCGCAATCTATATTATGTTTACAATTGTTTATCTGGATACCTCTTACTAATTCCTTTTGTGTAATTTCTTTAATCGATGTTAGATTTCTGTGTCCTAACCTTCTATGCCATAGTTCTAGACAATTTTTATTGTTGCACGTTTGTGTAATGTTCGCGTGGTTTTCGTTAGCCAACTGGACTTCATAGAGGTTATTTACCTTTTGTGCTTCTAAGCAGATTTCTCCGTTAAGTTTGAAAGAGCATCGGTCATTTTTAAATACAATCTCACATCCGTTTCGGGTTGCTTTGCTGACTGATAGTAAATTCGTTTCGATTTCAGGTACTAGAAGTACATCTTTAAGTGTTATTTTATGAATTTTATTATCCGATGTCAGCGTATTTAAATTTACATCGCCTGAACCGTAAGCGATAAGTTTTTTTCCGTTTGCGATAGTCACGTTAGTTTTTTCCCTCGATTTTATCTCTGTAAACATTGATTCAGAGGATGCAATGTGACTTGAGCTACCGCTATCCACAATGAATGTTTTATTTTCTATCCCTTGTGTTATAAATGCATAATCTTTGTTTTCGCTGTTTCTCCATGTATTGTTTTTTCCTTCATAGCGATTAAACCTGTTATACGATTCCGATGCTTGTTCATTCTTAAAATTGTTTTCACCCCTTTGAAAAACGAGTGATGTAGAATAGTGTTTTTTGTAATTTTTGTTGTGTTGATTTTGTTGTGTTGTGTATGTTTTGTTTTTATTGTGCCAACATTCTTGTGTGTTATGGCTTCTCATTTTACAAATCGAACAATATTTTGATTCTTTTTTAGCTGGAAACTTTTTCTGAGCTTTAAAAGCTTTCGCTGTATTATCAATACTTTCATAGTTTTCATTTCGACGATTAAACTCGTCAATCAGCTTATTTTTAATATATGACGGAGTTAATTGTGCTTCTTCTTTACTTTCGAGAGCAGTAATTAAATTATCATAAGACTGGGGCAGAGAGCACAGGAGGAGCGCGGAAATGTGGTGATTATCAATTATTTCGCCTATAGCTGCCAAATGATCAACGAGCTCCATTATTTTTGTAATATGATTTATCATATTTCCATTTTCTGCTAATTTTATACTATATAACTTTCTAAGGAGAAACAATTTGCTTGTGAGGTTTGATCTTTCATGGATTTCTTTTAATGCATCCCATGTTTGTCTAGCAGTTTGTAGGTTCTTAACGTGGGTTATCTGCGAATCATCGATAGTTAGGTTTATCAATGCCCGGGCCTTCCTATCATTTTTGGACCATTGATCGGTCAAAGGGGTCGGTGGATTATCGGTTATTACATGGAACAGCTCTTCTTTAGTTAAGAGCATTTCAATTTTAAATTTCCATGTACTGTAATTCGTTGCTGTCAATTTTTCAATTGAATAATTATCTTTTAATGTAGCCATTCTAAGCTTATATTTTTATTTGTTTTTTTTTTATTCGATATTTTTTATTTGTGTGAAATTAGTATATCACTATGTTATCAAATTGATATATCTTTTTAGATCGTTCTCATAATCATTGAAAGACGTTTGTCTTAATAATGGCGTGAGTTGTCACTATATCCTCAATACAATAGTTTTTCTTCATTTCTTATCATTAATCAGAATTAAATAGGAGAGTAAATGGTACTCACCCGATGAATTCTTCTTCATTGAAGTATCCAACAATTAAATCCACCATAGGAGAAGGGAACCGGGCATATTCACATTTTGATCTATACACTGCACTAATTCATCTTGATAAAGACGTATAATATTATTATATGGTAAGTGTAAAACACACACACAAATTATTGTATACACACTTCTTCATTTTCTACTTTAATTTTCACACGCGAGAAAAACAAACACAGCAAAAAGGATAGTGCTCACATCAAGCTACAAAACAGAGAACAGAATGAAATTTAAATCGATGCATACATAAATCATAATGTAGAAACAATTATTAATAAAAAAAGAGTCATTTTGAAAGTTTTGACAGTTTTTGTAAACCTGTAATTGTTCACTCGTAATCACTGTTTCCAAGGTCACTCTAACGAGCACTTAACTTTATTTATGATGCCATGATAATTGTCATTTGTTGCACAACGGAGGAAATTATTTACGAATTGCGCAATGTTTCTATCAGTTTCATGATATTTTTAAGAAAACTACCGTTTTTTCGCGATGTTTTCATGAAAACCTCTGTTTTTTCGCGATCATTTAAAGAACTTTTCCGTTTTTTCAAGATGTTTTGAAGAAATTTTCCATTTTTTTCGAAGAAATCTGCCTTTTGTTTTGGGTTTTGGAATGAAATTAGCCATTTTTTCGAGAATTGTTTGACAAATTTGCCGTAAATTAGTCGTTATTTCGTGATTTTTTAACAAAATTTGCCGTTTTTTCGTGATTCCTTAACAAAATTACGCGTCCTGTGAGACACGTAAGAGCTATTTTTTGCGTCCCATTGCCGATTTTTTGAGTAATTTATGTACTATAGTGCGTCTGCGGCATCACTGATAATAATAATAAAATCTTATGTGCAATCGGTTGCAGTTTTCTCATGGCCTGAAAAAAGGCACTGGTCCTGCAGACCACTAAGTTTTTCAAATTAGTGGTTCGATTGAATTATCGGTGGTCTCGGCCCAGCAGACCACCAAGGATTTCGAACGCTGATAAGAGTTTATATTCTTACAAAAAAATTAAAAGTAAATTTAAATGCTTGGAAATAATGGAACTTATTTAAAAATATTTAAAAATAAACATTATAATTACCAATAATGTGATGCATTTGCATACTAATGTTTAATCCTGTTTCACTAACTTTAATTTTTTTTTTTTTTCTGTTAAAAAAAAGGGGGGAGGGGTGTACTGAAAATAGCTTTATTCGCCTCTGTTGAAATCTTTCAGAAAATTCGCTGTTAATTTCAGAATTCTTTTTTTAAACTCAGAATCACTTCTGGAAAGTCATTGTTCAATAGACGGAGGGAAAAAAAATCTCAAAATTCTTTAATCATTCATTTAAAAAGCTTGTGAAAACTATCAATTGGACATGAAAAAAACACGTACAATTTTCACAGAACATTTTTGATCAGCTAAATTTCGTTGCAGAACATTGTAAAGTATTCTGCTTTTGGGCCAGATTTTAAAAAATCCAAGACAAAGTGTAATATTTACATAAAAATATTGTAAAAAAAATAAATAATATAAAATTTTATTAACAACATAAAAGACAATAACTTAAAAGCAACTATTTATAAAAATTATAGTGTTATTACACCATAAAAATTTGATTGTTTAAGTTTTCATTTAAATTAAAGTATTTTATGCACTATAAACATCACCGAAACTGCATTTTTAACAATGTTTACATGGGGATGTGCATTGGAAAATCATTATTTAAGCATCCCAGTAATGGATACCTCTCTTAAAAATCTTTATTATAAATGAAATTTTATGATTGATTATTAGTACATAAAATTCATTTTTTTATTACTATCAAAACAAAAATATGCAAATGCTGCAAGAAAATAAAGTGTACAAATGAATGTTTAAATGTATCAGGGGTGTAGTTGTAAAAATAACAGAATATATGCTCAAAGCACAGGGTATATCTTAGAATGTGTATATTATAGTTTTCTGGGGAAACAGAGGGTATACGGTGCTCTTTTAAAAAATGTAGAAGGTATACGGCGTTTACCCTCCACTACATCTCTAAATGAAGCATGTTCAGTAAGATTTTCACAAAAAAAAAAAAAAAAAAAAAAAAAAAAAAAACAGCGAAACTTCGAAACATTATTTTCTGCTTCGTAATTCGTTTAATTAAGATTTTCAACAGATACAAAAATGCACGATTATAAAACATACTAGAGGGAGTTCTGAAAATAAATAAATAAATAAAAGTAAAATTGTTATTTTTTTTTTTTTTTTTTTTTTTTATAAACCATAAACATTGAGGGGTGTCCATTGATGACACAACTACCATATTTCACAGTATAAAAGTAATTTAGAAAAAATGTAACATGTGGGATATTTGATATAAATGTTTAAAGAAAGCGATGCATTATAAAATTTAAGACCAAGGCTCTTCATTTATAAGATCTAAAAATGTGCTATCACAAATACATGTCTGATCTTAATTGTCGGAAATAATAGTTTTAACTTGTAAAGAATGTAAACAAATAATTTGGCGAGAAAATTTCAAATTAGCGCCAAAATATCAAACTTGAAATGTGTGAAAAAATAATGATAATATTAACAACGAAATACTTTGAATGAAATACAGAAGTTCACAGTTATTGTACAAAACATTAGATTAACATAGTTTATAAAAAGAAAAGAAAAAATTAAAGATAATATCATACTTACCAACAGTAAAGAGCAGTGCGAACATGGGCCATGTATTGACCATTTGTTCGCTTATTGACGCAAAGGCATCGTCACGAACTTTCCTTTTAAAATAATTGTGATCTTTTTCATCCCATAAAACCCGATTTTCGTCTATAAATAAACTAGTCTGGTCGACCGACCAAATATCTAAAACAGCGGAAGCCATCTTGGATGAAATGTAATCTTGAAATGAGAATCAAAAAGATGACGTCAAATTCCTAAACGCATTTGATTGGCTGTTGCAGGCGAGTCGCCTGGTTTCCACGCGTCAAAATCGCTCGGTAGCAAGCGAGACGCGTGGTTTCGAGGCGACTCTCCTAGTCCCATAGGATAACATGGAGACGCCTGGAATTTGACGCTTGAAACAGATCGCGTGTAATAGCACTTTTAAAGTGAAGTGGTGGATTTATTTTCTCGGGAAAGAGCTGTAATGTATTGGATCGTGAATGAGTTGATTTTTAAACTTTTTACTCATCTTAATTTAAATTGCTTGTTCGAATTACCCCTCTTGATTTAAATTGCTTAAAACAAAAATCGCTTACTGGAGTTGTTTCAACGTTTTACGAAAAGCTGACTTTAAAATCGTGAGATGAGTGAATTTCGGCTCAACTTGAGTTATTTTGTGGGCTAAATTCTAAGAGAGTAAAATGTTTTTGTTTAATGATATAAACAAATAAAGTTAGAATTAGCATAGAACCGAGATACATATATGTCCAATGTACACCACTCTCCCCTACTTATGTTGACAAAAAAAGATATGTCTTATCTTTCATGTCTCATTATATTGTTTGACTTTCTCTGACCATAGATGCCAGGGGAAACTTATTTTCTGACCATTCCCTACTTATGTTGACAAAAAAAGATATGTCTTATCTTTCATGTCTCATTATATTGTTTGACTTTCATACACATCTCTGACCATAGATGCCAGGGGAAACTTATTTTCTGACCATTCCCTACTTATGTTGACAAAAAAAGATATGTCTTATCTTTCATGTCTCATTATATTGTTTGACTTTCTCTGACCATAGATGCCAGGGGAAACTTATTTTCTGACCATTCCCTACTTATGTTGACAAAAAAAGATATGTCTTATCTTTTATGTCTCATTATATTGTTTGACTTTCTCTGACCATAGATGCCAGGGGAAACTTATTTTCTGACCATTCCTCACAAAATTGGAATGCTTGACTATGGAATCGAACTGTGTTTTCCATTTTTTATATCAATAAATTACTTATTGAGTTATAAGCATTTTCGATCACGTTTTTCAGACCTGTTTGAGTGGCTTTTAGCTCACAGGTTATCATAGCCAGAGAGCTTATGTGCCCGCCCGTTCTCTACGTATGTATGTTCGTTCGTGCGTGCGTGCGTATGTGCGTAATGCGATACTCAAGATAAAAATATCCGATCCGCTTGAAATTTTGTATATAGGTATATCCTGACAAGGCGCTTCCCTGATTAGCTTTTGGAGTTCATTCGATATGTATCAGAGGGGGAAGGGGGGGAGCTCATGCCCCTCCCCTTATTGATATAAATGGGTTTTTCATGCAGAATTAAGTTTTCGTTCAAAATTTAGATATAGGATCATTCTGACGAGGTGATTCTATGACTGTTATTAAGTGTTCATTGAATAAGTATTAACAGGTTGAACGGGGGTTCTAATGCACCTCCCCTTAATTTATATAAATGGGTTTTTCAAGCAGAATTGGCAGATTTCGTTCAAATCTCAAATAGTTTTGGAAGTTTAATGGTTAAGTATAAAAGAGGGGGGATAACTCCTCTTAAATTATATAAATGCTAAATAGGTTTTTATTAAGAATTACTCGATTTGCTCTGAATTTTGGATATAGATTTTTTATATGATAGAGCATGTCTTTGATAGTTTAGAGGATTCAATGATTAAGTATAAAAAGGGGAAAAGGTGGGAGCTGTTTCCCCTCTTTAATCTGTTTTTCGAACGGAATTAACCCTTGAAAATATAAGGCTGTAATGTACAATTAGTATGCGTAGCCTGAGAGCTCAATGCCATTAGTTTAACTGGGCAATATTCTTTTTTATTTTGATTTAAGAACACCCTTAAAGAAGAACATATGAAATAAAAAAAATTATATTTTTAAGTCAAACATAACTTTAACGTTGAAAGAGCGCATGATGTAAAACGCAATATATATATATAAATTAATAACGGTTTCTAATTCCAGCCATTTTATTTGTAAAAATTATATTTTTGTTACGTTTATGACTATAATTAGATAAATTTTAATAACTGTTGTTATGGTGCATTCGCGAAAGTTTCATTGGTACCACTTGGTTACCCCGTCGCCCAGAAAACTATCGTCAAATTATAAGAATAAAAGTCAACAATGAATGATCGCGAATGTCACATTCAATAACATTAAACACGATATGCGGGGTTAAAATGACATAAAGTGATTTTATTTCGACTTTTATTCGTATCTTTATTAATATTTTATTAAATTATTTGTTCTTTTGTTATTTAAAATAAAAATTTTGTAAGCATGTATAAATCGTCTCTTAGTTTGGCGATTTGTATGATTTGGCGAAATCGGTCGACGGGATAAACAAGTAGTACCGTTTCGTTGTGCGCTAATGCATTAAAATTCTGAAAATAAATTATAATTGTTGTGTAATTTATTCATCTGCATTAACATGTAAAGTACTGTAAAGCACTAAATTTAAAGAACATATTTTATCTAAAGAACACATTTTATAGGCGATATTCATATATGAATGTGTCTTCATATAACAGTGAATTAAGATATAATCAGTAAAGGCTCACCACTTGACACGAAATCTAGGCGTAAACTGGCCAAGATTGTCGACGAAGGCAAGTCTAAATAAAAGTGCATTCCGTTCTAAAACATGTATATATTTTTTAATTTTTCAACCAACTTAGTCAGTGTACATTTTGTAATTGACGCGTGATAGGTGATTTTTATGAGAACGGCTGCTAATGATATGACTTAGAAAATTTACTAGCGTCTAGACGCCGCCCCAAACTTTGGCTCTTATCACAAATGCACCCAAGAAATTCCCGATGCTGACGATCATTTCCCTTTTTAGCACTTTCCAACAAAGTTGAAAAGTGCTTATGCATTCGGTTTGTCTGGCCGTCTGTCCGTCTGGCCGGATGGCCGTCTGTCCGCGCTCTAACTCCCGTAAATATACTCGGATTGCTGTGAAATTTTTATAAGTTATTGAGGTTTACCCTAGCACGAACCCTATTGAAAATTAAGTATCTACCATGATTAGTTTATCTACAGAGAGAATCAAAAGTTTCCCATTACATTACGGCCTATGGGGAAAAATCGTTAATATACTCGGATTGCCATGAAATTTTAGGACGTTATTGACGTTTACCCTAGCACAAGTCCTATTGAAAATGAAGTTTCTACCATGATTAGTTTATCTACAGGGCGAATCAAAAGTTTCCCATCACATTACGGCCTATGGGGGAAAATCGTTAATATACTCGGATTGCCATGAAATTTTAGGACGTTATTGAGGTTTACTCTAGCACGAACCCTACTGAAAATGAAGTATCTACCATGATTAGTTTATGTACAGGGCAAATCAAAAGTTCCCTATTACATTACGGCCTATGGGGGGAAATCATTTCAAAGGAATTTTAAAGATGTTATACCCTGCCAAACATATTAAAATATGCATTCTATAAAATATAAGGAGAAAATGTAGCTACTATTCATTTACAGGGCCACACAAAAGAATTCCATTAGATAATGGTAAGAGGGAGAATTGTGTGTGATTTTTAATATATTAAGCTTTTTCATGTATAATGAAATTGATATATGTCACTGAAGCTTAATATAAATTATACGCTACTGTCTTGCATAATATGAAGTGCATAGCATTTACAGAGCCATAAAAAAGATTTCAAATAGTGTATTCTTTCCGAAGTACCGTATATGTGTCCGATGATGGCTGATGGAGGGATGAAATGCATTTTAATTATGATATTCGCGTTTATATTTCGCTAAATATATGCACATTATATGGTGTGTATAAATGTTATAGTTGATATACAGGGCTACCCAAAAGAGCTCACCAACGTTACTGAATATGAGCGTAAATTATTTAAATGTGGTTCTTAAATAAGCTATGCATTTTTACGCTGAGCTGCATTCAATTTACTGAGAAATGTTTGCAGAATATAGATAAAGGGATATACAGAGCCACGCAAAGAATTCGGTACATGGATGCCTATGAATGATGATTTATGAGAATGTGATTTCAGTTGTTTTAAAAGTGTTTTAGTTTACAATAAATTTTAGCCTAATGCTGACGTGTAATAAAGGTACAATGTAAACTACAGGGCTGAACAAAAGTACTCAAGTATGTTTCCATCTAATTGTATGAATTGCTGAAAAAGAAATTTCAAGCTACTGGGTATTTTCTTGCTAAGCTAAATTTTCCCATTATATGAACTGTCATATGAAATACAGGGCTGTTCTAATGTACTGGAATACATTTTTGGGTATATTTGGCTATACACTATTATTTCCCTAAATAACAAAGTTTTGTTAAAGATTTCATTAAGTGTTGGAAAGTGCTTCATAATCTATGCTTAACGCATGATTTTTCTTACTTGTTTAAACGGAAGATATGGTTTCTTGATTTCCGTTTTTTGACGATACTACAAATAAACAAACAAACAGGCAGAGAGACAAACAAACAAACCGACAAACAAACATACAAACAGACAGAAAAAGAAACAAACAAACAAACCGACACAGACAAACAAACAAACAGACAAATAAAAAACAAACTGACAAACTAAAAGAAAAACAGACAAACAAACAAACAAACGTAAAAACAAACAAATCGACAAACAGACAAATAAACAAACTAACAAACAAATAAACCGACAACAAACAAACAGACGTAAAAAAACAAACCAAAAAACGAACACACAAACAAAAAAAACCGACAAACAAACATACAAACAAACAGACAAAAACAAACAAACAAACATACAAACATATAGACAGACGAACAAACAAACCGACAAACGAACAAACAAACAGACAGACATACAAAAACAGACAAACAAACAAACAGATAGACAAACAGACAGACAGAGAAATAAACAAACAAATCAGCAAACAAACAGACAGACAGACAATCATCGCTGGATCCCCGAAATTTGCTGTGCAGGAAACACTAAAATGCACGAAACTCGCCAATGCCGCAATCACTAACGTGTGTATGAGCGCTGCGCGCCCATTAAAACCAAAAAAACATCGCTGGATCCACGAAACTCGCTGTGCAGGAATCACTAAAATGTAAGAAACTCGTCAACACTGCAATCACTAACGCGTGTATGAGCGCTGCGCGCCCATTAAAACAAAAAAAAACATCACTGGATCCACGAAATTCGCTGTGCAGGAATCACTAAAATGTACGAAACTCGTCAACACCGCAATCACTAAGCGTGTATGAGCGCTGCGCGCCCATTAAAACAAAAAAAAATCACTGGATCCACGAAACTCGCTGTGCAGAAATCACTAAAATGTACGAAACTCGTCAACGCTGCAATCACTAACGCGTGTATGAGCGCTGCGCGCCCATTAAAACAAAAAAAAAAAAAACTGGATCCACGAAACTCGCTGTGCAGGAATCATTAAAATGTACGAAACTCGTCTGCGCCGCAATCACTAACGCGTGTATAAGCGCTGCGCGCCCATCAAAACAAAATAAATCACTGGATCCACGAAACTCGCTGTGCAGGAATCACTAAAATGTACGAAACTCGGCAACGCCGCATTCACTCACGAGTGTATGAGTGCTGCGCGCCCATTAAACTAAAAAAAAAAAAAAAAAAAAAAAAATCACTGGATCCATGAAACTCGCTGTGCAGGAATCACTAAAATGTATGAAACTTATCAACACCGGAATCACTAACGCGTGTATGAGCGCTTCGCCCCCATTTAAATAAATAAAGAAAAAAAACCACTGGATTCAAGAAACCATACCATATCTTCCGTTTAAAAAAGGGGAATTATCGGCAGCATGGGGAATTTCTTGGCTGCATTTGTGATAAGAGCCAAAGTTTGGGGCGGGGTCTAGACGCTAGTAAATTTTCTGTCCTATCATTAGCAGCCGTTCTCTCCCCAGACGCTTTTTATTTTAAATGTCTGAACAATAGAATATCACACATTCAGAAAATTCATTGTTATTAGAAACTTATCACATTGTTGTTGCAAAAACGCTTGTTATTTTACATTACAACAGTCATTAATTGTTGCATAATCATTTCTATCATACTACAGGAAAACTCGTGAAAATGGAGAAAAAAAAATGTTATATCTGTGTTTAATGGTAAAGACCCCATCGTCACTGCGCAGTTATAGCTCGAAAATATATGTTTAAATAATTCTGCTGCACACTTTTTTTACATTCTATCAAAAACCAGTTCATTCTATTAACCAGTTAACTTATTTGTCCGTACGACGTACGGGCAAAACATGTTTATTTGATCACTCACTTACAACCATTTGACGCCACTAAATTTTTTGAACACAATTTCATACTATGAAATGGCAGAAATGTTTAGATTAACAATTACTTAGATTTTCGATTTAAACAAGCGGTGTTTATCCCATATATTAATTTATTGTACGTAAAAAAAAGAAGCAGTTAAACGCTTTTGAAAAAATCGGTATTACTTGGTTATCCCGTCGACCAAAATACTATCGCCAAACTATAAGATTAAATGCCAATAATGGATGATCGCGAATGTCACATTCAATGACATTAAATACGATACACGTGTTTAAAACGTCATTAAGTGATTTTTATTTCGACTTTTTATTTGCAAATTTATTAATATTCTACTATTTGTTTTTTTTCGTTATTTAAAATAAAAATTTTGTCAATGTGTATAATTTGGCTATTAGTTTGGCGATTTGTATAATCTGGAGAAATTGGTCGGAGGGATAACCAAGTAGTACCAAAAAATCTTTCAAGTAATGTCTATTTTTTTTTTCATTTCTTTTACGGAATTTTTAACTTTTTTGTCACCGGTTTTTTAAATGAGAATTTTTTGTCGAATTGAATCAGGCAAGTAAAGCTCCGATTAAATCATACAAAAATTACAATAAAAGTTTTACTGGTGAGAATAATAAATTATAACTGAAGTATAAATGCCCGCACGCGGAGCGAGCAAATTATTATTGGCAAATACACTGTAAAAAAAAAGGTCGATCTACTAAAAAAACTTTAGTGATCCTTGTAATTGCTAAAAAATTTTTAGTAATCTTAGTCGGTTACTAGAAAATCTGTAAGAATTACTAGAAAAAAGTTAGCAACGAATAGAGTTAATAGTTTTATATTTTTAATAGCTCTTACTAAAACTCCGCCGGTGTGGCCTTGATAGCATAGTGGTTATAGTAACGGACTCCAGGCTAAAAGGTCCCGGGTTCGAAACTTGTCACCGCCAAATACACCCCGAATGTCTGTAGTGTCTCGTTAATAATGGGATTATGAAAATCCTGTCGGAGCAGTTAAGAATGTTTAGTGCTGCCATCTATTGCGGTTTTGCCGAAAATCTTCCGCTTCAGAAGTCTGGGTGCAGCTCGAAGGAAGCTCCTCCGCTTCGGTTGCACGTAATGGTTATTAAAAGTAATTTTGGAGCTATTACTAAAATTTGCTTTGTGGCTCATACTAAAAATTTTTAAGTTAGTTATACAAAAATTTCTTTTGTTCAGTTTACAAAAGAAATGCTTGTTTCACTTGCAAAAAAAAGTTTGTAATGGTTACTAAAAAATTCTGTGGAATACAAATTTACTAAGAAATTTTTAGTAACCTCTTGAATTTTTTTTACAGTGTACACGATACCCGAACGATGTACGGGCAAAAGAGAGAGGCGGTTAAATTGCATACCAAAACACTGGTAATCCGACAAGTCGATGTAGATTATCAATCAGCATCCCGCATAATTGTAGGGTTTCTCACACTGATAGAACGTATGAAATAAATAAAATGCATTATTTTAGTCTGTTACTATAATTGTGACGATGAAAAAACACATGATGTAGAATGTTATAACTTATAATTGAAATTTTTATGCTTCTTAAACCGTTTTGGCACAGATGTCACATACGCAAACACATTGGCGTTATTTTTTTCTGACGCCAGTTTGACAAAAACTCCGTTATCAAATATGAATTACATATATATTTTTATCATTTTCTATTATTTAAAAAAAGGATATAATAATAAACTACAAAAGTTTAATTAATAACTATAAAAAAACAATTTATGGCCGAATCCATGTCGATTCAGACAGGGGGGTTACCTTCATAGTCTCAGAAGTTCTTTGATTGAACATATGTTAAAATTCAGGAAAAAATAAAATTCCTGTAATTTTTGGTTTTCCCCAAAAAAATTTCTGGACCGAGATACAGGGTGCCAAAGACGGCATCCCGAGCACCTTTTCCCGTTTGCGATTTTCGAAAAAAAGTTTAAAGTGCTCTATCTCTGAAACGATGCAAGATATTTCGTTGCAGTTTACTTTATTTTAAAGATAATATTTTTCTGCTTAAAAAGATATACTCCATTTTGAAAAATGTATTTAATTATTTTTAAAGCAGCCTTTAAAAAAAAATTTAATCAAAAATAATTTTTTTCTCAAAAATGCCAATCTTAAAAATTTTGATTTTTTTACTGTTTGTCAATACCATTGAGTACTACCTTCACTGTAAAGGAGAACTTCCACTTTTGAGTTTAACAAGTTTTAGAATCATTTCAAGAATTTAGAGAATTTAGAGAATTTTACAGGAACTGCATGTCAAAAGTTCCAATAAAAGTCTCTCAATTTTTGTTTATTTGTATCATATGTAGCCTATTACATATCCTGAACAAGTTAGAAATCACACGTCAAACATGGTAAATGAGGTGCATTCATACTATGACTAGTTTTATAAATATTTAGATCTTGGTGCAATAAGTATTACACTCTTGTGAAAACTGACATGAATACAAAATCTATTATGTTTCTATATATTAAATTCAGTAATACAGAAGTAATATGAATCCATCTTAAAAAGAATGTAATCACCAGGGCAACCTAGAATCATTACCTATCATGGGATATGTTTGAATTAATTATGCAGGATAGGATTTAACAGGATGAATAAAATATTTATGAGTGTCTTTTTTTCAAAGTTTTAATTTGACTTTCATAACTTTTGACAAATTTTTCACAACTTTTTTTTTTTTTTTAAGGTAACATTTTTTTTTTTTTTTTTTTTTTTTTTTTGATATGATATATTCAATTTTGTAAAAATGTATTCATATTTTCTGATGCAGCCTTTTGATTTTTTTTAATTAAAAGACATCAAAAATGCCAATCCTTTATTTATTTATTTTTTTGCTGTTTATTAATACCATTGAGTACTTACTGCCTTCCTTATTTCGGAAAACTTCCATTTTTGATTTTGACAAGTTATCGAAACACATGTAAAATTTTGCCATATATTTTACCAGTTCCTGTATGACAATCATATACTGGTCTCAGGAAATCAAAATCTTAGTCTTGTTTGACACAGGATTTTATTTTTTAATAAGTATAAGAAACTACCAGCTTTAAAAATAGCTTACGAAAGAAAAAAAAACATTCACTAAAGTTTACAAAATATATGTATAAGTTTCAAAACATATTACTTCCAGTGTACTCTGCTTAGAACTGAAATTAGAAATTCATAGACTTTATAATTTGTTGAACAGTATCTGTATCTTCCTTTGATATTTAGTGATGCCTTCCTGTTTAACTAATAGGGTCTGGGGCTTCCATAATCCTTAAAACATTGTGAATAGGAAGTGAACACTGGTGGTGATGTTGCTGTCTTGCAGGTGGAAATCTATACCCAACAGCCGATCCAAGTGGGAGCATAAAGTTAACGACAATTTCATAAACAACTGACATCATTTACCTTTGCAATCCACCACTCACAGTAATATACACAGGCAACTAAAATTCCTTTTTATAAATTGGGAATCTGAATATTTTGCAATTGCTTCAGAGATCTTGGTTGGATAAATGAAATTTCTTCTTGTTTGTTATTCTAAGTTTGTGCAATATAGGTACTATGATAGTAATAGATATTACAAATTTAAAATTTTTTCGCCAAAACTAACCTTTATACTACCTTAATTTTCTTATAATAATGTTCCGTACTTACTTCAAATTATTAAATTAAAATCTTATTTCTAGATCTAATCTGTTAATCTGTATGCAGACGATATAAATTCTTAATTTGCTTTAAAAAACATTATTCCAGTATGCGTAAATTTAAAAAGATGGCTCTAAATTAAAAATATTCTTAATTAAAACTTTATTTCTTAATATTCCAAATAAAACTGATTTCTTCTATGTTTTAATCAACCCTTTCTAAGAAAATCTTATTAAATTTATTCCAAAACCATACCTTTCAAAAAATATCATTTTATTTTATCTATTTATTTATTTTTCTGCCGTCAACCTTTGA
This sequence comes from Maratus speculifer, assembly GCA_964019185.1. Taxonomy (NCBI): domain Eukaryota; kingdom Metazoa; phylum Arthropoda; class Arachnida; order Araneae; family Salticidae; genus Maratus; species Maratus speculifer. The sequence goes on from OZ025297.1 coordinate 26,378,343, forward strand.
TGTGTGCATTAATAAATTCATTTCTTTTCTTTTTCTCTTAAAATTAATCATTGATAAAAATCGTCTGCCTAAGAAATTATGAGTCGATTATAAGTTGGTTAAATAATATCTTTTTTTAAAATAAATTTATCGTCTGTGTAAAATAGCCTCGTATCTGGACAAGAATTCTGTTTACATAAAAGGATGATGGTTTGAGATTACAGAAAGTTCTAGAATTTTCTTTTTAGTTTTAAAAGGTGGAAGTCTCGAGATGAGAAGGGGAGAGATTCTGGAGTTCTTTCGTCGATGAGTATGGCTGGTTGAAGTAAATGATGGAATATTTTTTGGACATTTCGGTAAAAGATCGTTTGCAAAAAGGAGTTTTTCCCTCTATAATGACTACAGTTGAATAAATAAACTTACAGCCACCAATGAGTGATTTATTGGATATTCTACATTTATTTATTTTTTATTTTTTCCCTCGCTGGCCATGACTTCTGTGCAAAGAACGGGGACCCTGGCGATGATGTTTCTGGCTCCTAATTTTAAAATGTCACAGTCTTTTCTAGAGCCGACAGGATGTTTTATGCCTGCGCTGCCATTTTTGGTTTTTAAAGAAACTTGCTATGGAGCGAAGTGATAATAAAAACTGTGGATCGCTGAATAATTTGCCCGTCATTATTGGATGTGTTCTTAAACAAGAACTGCGATAGTCTCATGATTTCTTGAGTGACAAAAACAGAGGAATTGTTCCTGTAAAGTGCTTTGGTCGAAAAAAAGTAGTCCTCTTATGATGAAAAAGAAGAAAAAAATAATAATAATTACAAGACCATTTCTTGTTAATTGGTGAAAATAAAAATATTTTTTCGAGATAGTTGAGACCCATAGGATTTCGGTGAGATTTTTTTTTCTTTTGTAGTGTTTTGATTATTATTAGTTGTATACTTTTTATGTATTTATTTAAATTAATTATTCTCTGTTTGTCAGGTTTATTTATTTGATTATTTGTCTGTGAATTTTATTTACTTGCCTATTTATGAGTATTATTATTATCATTGTTATGTGTTGGAGATAGAAACATTTTTGTTCTTAAGGATTAAATTGAAGAGTATGGTATTCTTAGACAATTACTATTGCATATTAAAGATTATTATGATATTTTTATGCACGTTTAAAGATAAGTTCGTAATAATAATGAAGTATAAAAGAACTTAGAAGCTCAAGTTATTTTTTAAAAAAGTATATTTTCTATTTTATTGATATTTGTTTGTTATCAAGAACTATTCTCAGAATACAGTATTTTCATGATAATGTTCCTACAACTAAACATTTGAGCTGAAAATTAAGTTAACATTTATGTTTTCCCTTTTATGTGTTAGAATTTCTGGTTACAGTGAGCTTTGGTTCCCGGATTCTTATAATTTATTTAAATTCAGTAAGAAAGATGGAACTGTGCAAGGTTGTTGCTAGAATTTTGGCTGATAAATATAATTAATTTTTTCAGTAAATTTTGTGATTTTAAGTAAGAAATTACCTATCATTAAAATTTTTGTATCTGTTATGATTTATAAAATACTAGAATTAAAAGTTGATCCCAATTTAAGGTATATCTATGATATTTACAATTTCTGTTTTATTAGATAAAATTTCTGGTTAAAGTTAGCAGCTAAATATAGTAATTTTGAAAAAATATGTAATTGATAGAAATCATTAACTTTGAAATTTATTGCGAATGATTTTACGATCAGGATTTAATAAAGAAAATAGAAGTGCTTCATTTATTCTAATAAGAATAAAAAAATTATGGAAGATCCTAAGTTCGTACCGTTTGACCCGAGTTCTGGAATGAACATTTTGTCTTGGTTAACTTATTTTGATAAAACATGTGATAGGGAACAGAAAAATCTAGAATGGAAATTTAATTCTATTGCGCAATATTTGAAAGGTGAAGCGCAAAAAATTTATATCAATGACTGCTTAAATTGTACGGATTATGAACAAATTAAGAAAATTTTGATAGAAAGACTCATTGAATTGGACTTCCCGAGTTTTTCTGATTTTTCAAATCTGAAATTAGATAATTTAGACAATTTAGAAACTTATTTTCGTAAAAAAGTGGAAATTGGTAGGAAATTACATCTTAGTGAAAATATACTATTACAAGGTTTAACTGATGGTTTAAAACCAGAATTCAAAAACAATATTATTATAAATCCTCCTAGTAGTACCACAGAATGGTACCGGGTTGTCAAACAATTCGTGGAAGTTTCCACCCCACTAGTTTCAAACCAAGTAATAAATCAACCATCAGCTAGACAGAATTTTCAACCTTTTCAATCAACTAGGCCCTGGATTTAGCCAGTTAGGCCCAATAATACACCTAGGAATTGGATTCCCCAAAGACAATCTCAGTTTCAAAGACCTACAGTTTGTCAAAATAATTATATTCAAAATTCATATTCTTCAAGACCTTGTAGGATATGCACAAATAGGGGTGTGAGTAATGCTTTTCATTGGGAAAGAGAATGTATTTTTAGGAATGAGGTACCATCCTCTGATACTCTTCCAAATATCTCACAAAATAATTTTCATAATGTTTGGCAATTAATTGTGTATGGATATACAAATAATTATAATTTACTATGTGTTGTAGATACTGGCTCAACTATTGCAATATTGCCACTTAAATTTGTTAAAAAACTTAGTGCTAAAATTGAGACTATACCCTCAGTTACCATTGGTCAGGCAAAAGGATTTTTACATCTAAATAAAAAATGTAGTGTTCTTCTAAAAGTGGGTAAAATTAAAAAATATGTTAATTTTTTAGTATGCAATACAAATTTGGATTATGCTATTTTAGGGTTAAAAGAATGTTCTAAATTTAAATTAACCATAGAATGTAAAAATTGTATTGTAAGGCAGGGGAGGAAAATTATAACTAACAGTATATCCATACATAATGAGAGATCCCTTCATTTCAATACAGTAAATATGGACCAAGTACAACAAAACAGGGATCAATCTAATGAAATTGTAACCTCAGAATATAAAAAAAATATGAAATTAAATACTGGTAATACTGTAGCAATAGATAATTATGATAATGAAACACTGAATGTAAGTAATCATGATATAGAGTTACAATCTACTTGTGGAAATATTATGAAAAATGAAGACTGTGTTGAATATGATCACGAAATTAATGTGCATCCTGATTATAGAGGTTCCATGACTCTTCAAAATTTTCGCGATAATTCGGATTCAGATTTAACTGGGGAAATAAATTTAATTCAAGATGTAAATTTAAGGGAATTAGTTCATATTTATAGTGATATTTTTGCAAAGCATAAATATGATGTGGGTAGGATAAATATTGAACCACAACGCGTTATATTAAAATCTGACCTACCTATATCTTTGAGGCCCTACCGAACATCTCCCCTAGAAGAAATAGAAATAAAAAACCAAATTCAATCATTGTTAGCAGCCGGACTGATAAAGGAAAGTAATAGCCCCTATTCTGCCCCTGTTACACTAGTTATGAAAAGAGAGGAAGGTAAAAAAACGCGATTATGTATAGACTATAGAAAATTAAACGCAATAATTAAAAACGATGCAGAACCCTTGCCCCGTATCGATGGAATTTTAGATAAATTGAGTAGTGCTCAGTATTTTTCAAATTTGGATTTAGCCTCTGGCTACTGGCACATACCAATACATCCATCCGATACAGAAAAATTAGCATTTATAACCAATTTTGGACTTTTTGAGTGGCTCGTGCTCCCTTTTGGCATAAAAACGGGCCCTCCCATATTGAATAGAACCATTCGAAGGATCCTTAATAAATATAAAATCGACTTTGCGTGCCACTATTTTGATGATATTATAATTTTCTCTTCCTCTTTAGAAGAACATTTAAACCATTTAGCTCAAATTTTTGACATTTGCAAACAAGAAAACATTAAACTTAAACTTTCTAAATGTAAATTAGGCCAAAATAAAATCAATTTCTTAGGTTATGAAATCACTAATGGAACTATAACTCCAGCAAACGCCAATATTGAAACCATCAAAAATTTAAAACCTCCTTCCAATGTGAAAGAGTTACAACGATTTCTAGGTTCCATTAATGTTTACCATAAATTCATTAATAAATATGCTGAAATTAGATATTCTCTAAATCGATTACTTAAAAAAGACACAATATGGGAATGGAATTCAGAGTGCCAGGACTCTTTTGAAAAATTAAAAAATTCTTTAATCGCAAAACCCATCCTCAAAATTTATGATCCTAAATTACCTTTACATATGTTTGTAGATGCCTCTCAGATAGCAGTAGGTGCCGTTCTAAAACAACCTGATAAAGATAATTTCTTACATCCTATTGCTTATCATTCTAGAATTTTGAAGAGTTATGAACAAAATTATTTCATAACTGAATTAGAATGTTTAGCTATTATAGATACTCTTGACAAATTCTATCATTACTTTCATGGTGTCAAGTTTACAATTCATACGGACCACGCATCTCTAGTATGGTTAAAGAGTGTTAAAAACTTAAGAGGTAGGCTTTTTAGATGGTCGCTCAAACTTAGTATGTTTGATTATGAGATAAAATATGAAAAGGGTTCAACAAATGTCGAAGCAGACATGTTGTCACGAAATCCTGTTTGTCATTTTAATCAACATATTAGTTTATTGCTAGATAGGAAAGAAATTATAGAGATGCAAGACAAAGACAATGTTTGTGACAAAAAATATAAAAAAGAGAATGGAATTATTATAGTTCAGAAAAAGGGATTAAAAAAAATTGTTGTACCAATGTCATTAAGAAAAAAATTACTCCATATTGCTCATGATAATTTTGGACATTTAGGGATTCAAAAAATGCTTAATTTAATATCTCCCAACTATTATTGGCCTAATATGACAATAGACATTACAGAATTTGTTAAACATTGCGACACCTGTCAGAAAAATAAAAAACCAAAACAGAAAAGATTCGGCTTATTACAAGCTATGCCAGCAACAGATCAACCTTTTGAATGTCTTTCTATTGATACTGTTGGTGGATTTAACTATTACAACTCAACAAAAAAATTCTTACACATAATAATAGATCATGCAACTAGATTTGTTTGGGCTTTTCCCTCCAAAAATGTTACCACTGAAACATACACTAACTGTTTAAAACAAATTTTCAATATCAAAGCACCTCAAAAAATACTTAGTGACAGGCATAAATCTTTCAGATCTCCAAGATTTAAGAAATTCCTTAGAAATCATCATGTTCAACAGCGTTTTACTTCCGCACATCATCCTCAGACCAATGGAAAAGTAGAGCGCGTTAATCAGACTATAGTTACCAGGCTTAAATGTAAAGTTAATTCCACTTCTTCTAAAATACCTTGGACTAGATTATTAAACCAAGTCATCGAAGAATACAACAATACGCCCCATTCTATCACCAAATTCCCACCTGCCTATTTATTTTATGGTCAATTGCCTTATGAATCTCCTTTAAAACAGAACTATTACCCACCAGTAGACAAAGCCCTCAAAATTGCGAAAGCGCGAACTCAGGAATTTCACCTTAAAAGTAAAAGGCTCTATGATCGAAATTTTGTCGAATGCCCATTAAAAATACAAGACTCTGTAATTTATGAAGAATTTAAATACCCTAACACTCGAAAATTAGAACCTACTTTCTCTGGACCATATAAAATTATAAATAAACTTTCTGATGTAACTTATGAAATAGATAAATTTAATTATGAGACAGGACAGAATTCCGTTATTGTGCATGTTTCTAAATTAAGACCCTATTTTTCACCCGAAGATTTTAAACTGTTTCATGAGCAACCCAAAAAAACAAACAAATCCTCAGATACAATCACAATCACTAGATCAAACTGAAGTCAAGACAGTAGATTAAATTTTAATTCTTATTCTTTAAATATTTTATCACCATAATTTTCAACATTAGCAGGTATGTTCTTGGTGCGCAGCAAGAATATTACTTGTTTTTGGGAGTTTTTGGGATTAAATTGGGCTCCTTATGCAGGCATAAGGTGTACACTTTGATTGTAAAGGCTTTCAAATTGATGTTGATAAATTAATTTTAAGTGTGTTTAAGTCTAACTATATTTACTCATTATTTGACATTAGTATTATTCTATTTATTCAGCAGATATTATGTGATAACAGTTATAAAATTTGATGACTTTACTCAAACCTATAACTTAATATGTGATTTTCAGTGATTGTGAAAACTACAGATATTAAAAGTTTTTCAAAAAAAAAGCAAAGTATTTTTATTTCCATTTCTCAATTAAGAATGACACCTTTTATTCCTATTGTATTTTATTATTAAAGTTTATAAACCATGTGTAGATAAAACATTATTCTACATTTGGCATTTGAAAACTTATAACCAAATTTGACAATTTTGTAAAAGAGTATCAGAGAGGAATTATTGTAAGGAAATACTGGTTGAGAGTCCATTTTCTAAATAGTTAGATTTAATTTAATTTGGATTTTGGAATTATTATGATTTTTTTTTTATTTATACTTTCGGCTAGCAAAAAATACTTTCTTATGCTATTAGAAGATAAGAAAATTATTTAGTTGCTATGTAATTATTTTTATCCTCAACCAATATTTTCCCTATCAATAATAAACAAATAGTGATATTTTCTTTTGATTATACTCTTGTATTACTATTATTATTATTATTATGATTTCTATAATGAAGTTTAGTATTAATTATACTCTTATTGAAAAATATTAGGATATGGAGTCTTATTATACTACTTATTATTGTTGTTGTTATTATTATTTAAATTTTTCTATATTATTTATTATTGATATTGAGAGTGATGCTATTTATTATTAAAAAATTGATATATTATTGAAAGAAAAATTTGATTGATTGTTAAAAGATGTTGGATCCAACATAACATAAAAAACAAAGATTAAACTAGATTTGGAGATCTTTAATTAAAGAGACTGTATTCAGTGAACATTGGAAAAGACTTTTGTACACAATGGAAAGACTTTTTTCATTTGAAGAACTTTATTTAAAATAACCTATGCATCAAGTTATTGTAATTATTTAAACTTCCATGAGAACGAATTGTTATTGTTTTTATTATATTTTTTATCTCTTGCTTATTTATATTTATAACTTATTTACTGTTATTGTATGTATTATCTCCTATGCACTTACAAATAGTAAGTGATATTGTAACAGTATTGTATCTCTTTCAGGGAAATGCTCCTACCTAAATTTAATTCAGATTAATTTCCTCTTAACTATTTTATTTTAATCGCTAATATTTTTTATATTGCGTTAATTTTCTTTTCTTCCATCTCTTGGCTTCCTGGGTTTGACAGTTTTATTCCAAAATTTGACTTTTCTAAATTATTATATTTCTGTTGTCTGAACTTGTAGTTTTATTTAACTATCAATTTCATACAAATTTTCGGGGAGGGGGGATAACATTACAAATTTAAATAAAAAATAAATAAATGTAGAATATCCAATAAATCACTCATTGGTGGCTGTAAGTTTATTTATTCAACTGTAGTCATTATAGAGGGAAAAACTCCTTTTTGCAAACGATCTTTTACCGAAATGTCCAAAAAATATTCCATCATTTACTTTAACCAGCCATACTCATCGACGAAAGAACTCCAGAATCTCTCCCCTTCTCATCTTGAGACTTCCACCTTTTAAAACTAAAAAGAAAATTCTAGAACTTTCTGTAATCTCAAACCATAATCCTTTTATGTAAACAGAATTCTTGTCCAGATACGAGGCTATTTTACACAGACGATAAATTTATTTAAAAAAAAGATATTATTTAACCAATTTATAATCGACTCATAATTTCTTAGGCAGACGATTTTTATCAATGATTAATTTTAAGAGAAAAAGAAAAGAAATGAATTTATTAATGCACACATCAAAGGTTGACGGCGGAAAAATAAATAAATAGATAAAATAAAATGATATTTTTTGAAAGGTATGGTTTTGGAATAAATTTAATAAGATTTTCTTAAAAAGGGTTGATAAAAACATAGAAGAAATCAGTTTTATTTGGAATATTAAGAAATAAAGTTTTAATTAAGAATATTTTTAATTTAGAGCCATCTTTTTAAATTTATTCCAAAACCATACCTTTCAAAAAATATCATTTTATTTTATCTATTTATTTATTTTTCCGCCGTCAACCTTTGATGTGTGCATTAATAAATTCATTTCTTTTCTTTTTCTCTTAAAATTAATCATTGATAAAAATCGTCTGCCTAAGAAATTATGAGTCGATTATAAATTGGTTAAATAATATCTTTTTTTTAAATAAATTTATCGTCTGTGTAAAATAGCCTCGTATCTGGACATGAATTCTGTTTACATAAAAGGATGATGGTTTGAGATTACAGAAAGTTCTAGAATTTTCTTTTTAGTTTTAATAGGTGGAAGTCTCGAGATGAGAAGGGGAGAGATTCTGGAGTTCTTTCGTCGATGAGTATGGCTGGTTGAAGTAAATGATGGAATATTTTTTGGACATTTCGGTAAAAGATCGTTTGCAAAAAGGAGTTTTTCCCTCTATAATGACTACAGTTGAATAAATAAACTTACAGCCACCAATGAGTGATTTATTGGATATTCTACATTTATTTATTTTTTACTTTTTCCCTCGCTGGCCATGACTTCTGTGCAAAGAACGGGGACCCTGGCGATGATGTTTCTGGCTCCTAATTTTAAAATGTCACATAGATGAATATACCCATCACTATGATATTAATAGATGATTGTTCATTCTATTAAATTCTATCATACATAATTAAATATCCCATGATAGGTAATGATTCTAGGCTGCCCTGGTGATTACGTTCTTTTTTAAGATGGATTCATATTACTTCCGTATTACTGAATTTAATATATAGAAACATAATAAATTTTGTATTCATGCCAGTTTTCACAAGAGTGTAATACTTATTGCACCAAGATCTAAATATTTATAAAACTAGTCATAGTATGAATGCACTGAAAGACGTTTGTCTTAATAATGGCGTGAGTTGTCACTATATCCTCAATACAATAGTTTTTCTTCATTTCTTATCATTAATCAGAATTAAATAGGAGAGTAAATGGTACTCACCCGATGAATTCTTCTTCATTGAAGTATCCAACAATTAAATCCACCATAGGAGAAGGGAACCGGGCATATTCACATTCTGATCTATACACTGCACTAATTCATCTTGATAAAGACGTATAATATTATTATATGGTAAGTGTAAAACACACACACAAATTATTGTATACACACTTCTTCATTTTCTACTTTAATTTTCACACGCGAGAAAAACAAACACAGCAAAAAGGATAGTGCTCACATCAAGCTACAAAACAGAGAACAGAATGAATTTAAATCGATACATACATAAATCATAATATAGAAACAATTATTAATAAAAAAAGAGTCATTTTGAAAGTTTTGACAGTTTTTGTAAACCTGTAATTGTTCACTCGTAATCACTGTTTCCAAGGTCACTCTAACGAGCACTTAACTTTATTTATGATGCCATGATAATTGTCATTTGTTGCACAACGGAGGAAATTATTTACGAATTGCGCAATGTTTCTATCAACTCCTCCTTAATTTCTGAAGTTGTGTTGTCACTCAGATGCAAGTTCTTCCTGTGAATTTCAAAAAGAGGTTTTGGCAGGGGTTTTGTGAATAAGTCAGCTATCATTATTTTGGTTGGGCAATATACGAGTTTTATTATGCCATCTTGTTTCAGTTGTTTTATGAGATGATATCTAAGTTCTATGTGCTTTGTTTTACTTGAATGTTTTTCAAGCTCTATCATTTTGATAGCCGACTGATTATCCTCGAAGAGTTCTATAGGATATGTTTGTGAGATATTGAGTTCTTCAAGTAAATTCACCAGCCATTTGACTTGATTAGCTGCATTAGCTGCTGAGATGTACTCAGCTTCGGCAGAAGATAAAGCTATGCAGGATTGTTTTTTAGTTGACCAAAGTATGGGATTTTTACCTAGCAAATATACATTACCACTTGTCGATTTTCTTGATTCTGTGTCTCCACCCCAATCAGCGTCCGCGTAGACTTCTAGCGTTGGTTTTGAATTTCCATCTATAACTAGATTAAAGGTTTTTGTTGTGTTAAGATACCTCATGACCCGCTTTACACAGTTCCAATCTTTCATTCTTGGCTTTTCGTTCCTTCGGCTTAAGATGTTGACAGCTGCACAAATGTCAGGTCTGCTCACTGTGGCAAGATATAAGAGTGCACCTATGGCTTGTCTGTACTGTGTGTTGTTTGGTAAAATATTGTCATCATCTTTAAAGTGAGTGTAATTTGTTTCCATGGGTGTACTACATGGTTTTGCTTCTTGTAAATTGAATTTATTAATTAACTCTTCAATTTTTGAAGTTTGGTTAATTAAGTAGCTTTTGTTTACCTTTCGAATGTTCATGGATAAATAATTGCTTACGTCCCCTAAATTCTTTAATTCATACTCTTTATTTAAGTTCGCGATTATTTCCTCAATGGTTTCGTTTTTCCCTGCAATTAAGAGGTCATCGACGTATGTTATTATATAGGTTGTTTCATTATTCCTTTTCTGTGTAAAAAGACATGTGTCAATTTTACTTTGAATGAAATTCATGTTTTTTAGTGTTTCTGTTATTTTATTATGCCACGCTCTCGCGGCTTGCTTAAGTCCGTAGATTGCCTTATTTAATTTACAAACTTTGGTTTCCTGGTTTGGTTCAACGAATCCTTCCGGCTGCGACATGTATATCTCCTCATCAAGTTCCCCATGTAAGAACGCGGTGTTAATATCTATATGCTTAACATTTAAGTTTTGGTGCAACGCCGCTATTAATAATGCTCTTATCGTAGTATACGATACGACCGGTGCGTAGGTTTCGTCGTAATCCTCTCCGAACTTTTGCGTATATCCTTTAGCTACTAAACGTGCCTTATATTTTTGGATTTTTCCGGTATTGTCACGCTTTAATTTGTAAGTCCATTTACAACCTATTATTCTCTTATTCGGTGGAGGATCTACAATTGACCATGTTTTATTTTTTCTTAAAGAATTCATTTCGCTCTCCATGGCTTCTATCCAATTCTGTTTTACAGGAGAGTTTTCCATTAATTTAACTTCCTTATAATCCTTTGGTTCATTAATTTTGTCGTCTTTGACAATATATATAAGCCTATCAGGAGGTACGCCTTTATTTATTCTATCTGAGCGCCTTAGTTCCACAATTTGTTGTTGAGACGCAGATGGTGTTGTTTTTCCGTTCGAAATTTCTATCTCCACGAGATTTTTACAATTGCGTTTTTCGTCTTCATTTTGTTTTTGTTCAATTTCAGGCTTATCATTTACGTATTTGAATTTATTTTCAAGAAATTTTACCGTTCTCGCGATTTTTATTTCATTTCCTGCTACATATATGCGGTATCCCTTAGATTCATTGTCGTATCCCACAAAAATACCTTCAACAGCTTTATTATCTAATTTTTGTCTTCTGGCTTTATCAATATAAGCGAAGGCTTTGCAGCCAAATACTTTAACGTAACTTAAGTTTGGCTGTCTTTCTGTCCATAATTCATATGGCGTTTTTCCATTAGCTTTTGTAGGCAGTCTATTTTGTAGGTGGATTGCCGTACAGATTGCTTCCCCCCAGAACTTTAAAGGTAGATTTGATTCATTTAACATTGTCCTAGCCATCTCAACTAACGACCTATTTTTCCGTTCAGCCACCCCATTTTGACTTGCGCAATATGGGACTGTATGTTGATGTTTTATCCCATTTGATTTGAGATAATTCTCAATTTCATCTGATGTAAATTCTCCCCCATTATCCGTTCTGATTTCTTTCGGTTTTTCACCAAATTTGTTGCTTATCAGCGCAATGAACTCTTTGAGTTTTTCATAGACTTCACTTTTTCTTTTCAATAGATAGATTATTGTGAATCGCGAGTAGTCATCGATAAAAGTCAAGAAATATGATTTCCCCCCAATCGTGGGTGTCTGAAAAGATCCACAAACATCCGAGTGAATAAGTTGAAGCCTTTTACTTGCTCTATACTGAGCAACTTTCGGATAGGGTTCATCAGTTAATTTCGCCTTAATACACGGTTCGCAATCTATATTATGTTTACAATTGTTTATCTGGATACCTCTTACTAATTCCTTTTGTGTAATTTCTTTAATCGATGTTAGATTTCTGTGTCCTAACCTTCTAGACAATTTTTATTGTTGCACGTTTGTGTAATGTTCGCGTGGTTTTTGTTAGCCAACTGGACTTCATAGAGGTTATTTACCTTTTGTGCTTCTAAGCAGATTTCTCCGTTAAGTTTGAAAGAGCATCGGTCATTCTTAAATACAATCTCACATCCGTTTTGGGTTGCTTTGCTGACTGATAGTAAATTCGTTTCGATTTCAGGTACTAGAAGTACATCTTTAAGTGTTATTTTATGAATTTTATTATCCGATGTCAGCGTATTTAAATTTACATCGCCTGAACCGTAAGCGATAAGTTTTTTTCCGTTTGCGATAGTCACGTTTGTTTTTTCCCTCGATTTTATCTCTGTAAACATTGATTCAGAGGATGCAATGTGACTTGAGCTACCGCTATCCACAATGAATGTTTTATTTTCTATCCCTTGTGTTATAAATGCATAATCTTTGTTTTCGCTGTTTCTCCATGTATTGTTTTTCCCTTCATAGCGATTAAACCTGTTATGCGATTCCGATGCTTGTTCATTCTTAAAATTGTTTTCACCCCTTTGAAAAACGAGTGATGTAGAATAGTGTTTTTTGTAATTTTTGTTGTGTTGATTTTGTTGTGTTGTGTGTGTTTTGTTTTTATTGTGCCAACATTCTTGTGTGTTATGGCTTCTCATTTTACAAATCGAACAATATTTTGATTCTTTTTTAGCTGGAAACTTTTTCTGAGCTTTAAAAGCTTTCGCTGTATTATCAATACTTTCATAGTTTTCATTTCGACGATTAAACTCGTCAATCAGCTTATTTTTAATATATGACGGAGTTAATTGTGCTTCTTCTTTACTTTCGAGAGCAGTAATTAAATTATCATAAGACTGGGGCAGAGAGCACAGGAGGAGCGCGGAAATGTGGTGATTATCAATTATTTCGCCTATAGCTGCCAAATGATCAACGAGCTCCATTATTTTTGTAATATGATTTATCATATTTCCATTTTCTGCTAATTTTATACTATATAACTTTCTAAGGAGAAACAATTTGCTTGTGAGGTTTGATCTTTCATGGATTTCTTTTAATGCATCCCATGTTTGTCTAGCAGTTTGTAGGTTCTTAACGTGGGTTATCTGTGAATCATCGATAGTTAGATTTATCAATGCCCGGGCCTTCCTATCATTTTTGGACCATTGATCGGTCAAAGGGGTCGGTGGATTATCGGTTATTACATGGAACAGCTCTTCTTTAGTTAAGAGCATTTCAATTTTAAATTTCCATGTACTGTAATTCGTTGCTGTCAATTTTTCAATTGAATAATTGTCTTTTAAAGTGGCCATTCTAATCTTATATTTTTATTTGTTTTTTTTTTTATTCGATATTTTTTATTTGTGTGAAATTAGTATATCACTATGTTATCAAATTGATATATCTTTTTAGATCGTTCTCATAATCATTGAAAGACGTTTGTCTTAATAATGGCGTGAGTTGTCACTATATCCTCAATACAATAGTTTTTCTTCATTTCTTATCATTAATCAGAATTAAATAGGAGAGTAAATGGTACTCACCCGATGAATTCTTCTTCATTGAAGTATCCAACAATTAAATCCACCATAGGAGAAGGGAACCGGGCATATTCACATTTTGATCTATACACTGCACTAATTCATCTTGATAAAGACGTATAATATTATTATATGGTAAGTGTAAAACACACACACAAATTATTGTATACACACTTCTTCATTTTCTACTTTAATTTTCACACGCGAGAAAAACAAACACAGCAAAAAGGATAGTGCTCACATCAAGCTACAAAACAGAGAACAGAATGAATTTAAATCGATACATACATAAATCATAATATAGAAACAATTATTAATAAAAAAAGAGTCATTTTGAAAGTTTTGACAGTTTTTGTAAACCTGTAATTGTTCACTCGTAATCACTGTTTCCAAGGTCACTCTAACGAGCACTTAACTTTATTTATGATGCCATGATAATTGTCATTTGTTGCACAACGGAGGAAATTATTTACGAATTGCGCAATGTTTCTATCATGCACCTCATTTACCACGTTTGACGTGTGATTTCTAACTTGGTTAGGATATGTAATAGGCTACATATGATACAAATAAACAAGAATTGAGAGACTTTTATTGGAACTTTTGACATGCAGTTCCTGTAAAATTCTCTAAATTCTTGAAATGATTCTAAAACTTGTTAAACTTAAAAGTGGAAGTTCTCCTTGACAGTGAAGGTATGATCAATGGTATTGACTAACAGTAAAAAAATCAAAATTTTTGAAATTGGCGTATTTTTGAGAAATTTTTTTTTTTTTTGATTAAAAAATTTTTTTTTAGAAGGCTGCTGGAAAAATAATTAAATACATATTTCAAAATAGAGTATATCTTTTTAAGCAGAAAAATATTATCTTTAAAATAAAATAAATTGCAACGAGATATCTTGCATCCTTTCAGAGATAGAGCACTTTAACCTTTTTTCGAAAATCGCAAATGGGAAAAGGTGCTCGGGATGCCATCTTTGGCACCCTGTATCTCGGTCCAGAAATTTTTTTGGGGAAAACCAAAAATTACGGGAATTTTATTTTTTCCTGAATTTTAACATATGTTCAATCAAAGAACTTCTGAGACTATAAAGGTAAGATTTTTTTCTTTGGCTGCCTGAATTGAAATGTACTATGCCATATATAGATTTATAAAAGAAAATATTAAGTAAATAAACAGTTTACTAATAAATAAACAACAATGACTGGGTTATAATATGTGGCATAAGGATAAATCGCAATTTCGTTGCACTCGCGCAAAAGTGGTGCGTATAAGACATCTGTACCACCATTTTACTGTTACAGCCGTTTTAATTGCAATAATCGGCACGACTGAGTTTTTAACCCCCTTCTTGGCACGTTTTCAAAATATCGCCACATTGGTGCCCTATTGCGTTT
The DNA here is from genome assembly GCA_964019185.1 of Maratus speculifer. Lineage (NCBI taxonomy): Eukaryota > Metazoa > Arthropoda > Arachnida > Araneae > Salticidae > Maratus > Maratus speculifer. The sequence continues at coordinate 26,393,560 of OZ025297.1, forward strand.
TGTCTCCCGTAGTTTGACTCCGGGAGACACCACGCGTAAGAGCGCAATTTAAAGTGGTGATAATAAAAATAAATCAAAAATACATGTTTTAAAACATAGAAATTTAAAAGAATTTGAAATATCACACATAAAAAAACAAATAATCCACTTACAGACAAACTAGGTTTTTAACGGAGTTTGGGAGATCGTGACAATAAAAGTAGAGCAAAAATACATATATTAAAGGAGAATTTTAAAATATTCCAAAAATTAGGATGTAAAAAACCTGCATATTGCGAAAAATTAAAACAAATATCTCATTTACATACAAAATTATTTCATAAAATTTAAGATTCCAAATTCGGATGACCATAACCAAAAATTTAATTTATAAAACTTTTAGAATAAAAAAAATCTTTCTCAGGGGGGCTCCGCCCCCCTTAACCCCCCCGGTGACATTTTTCTTTAAAACATGTATAATATTTAAACATTCAAAACAATTCCGTTCAAGAAACAAAGAAATTGTACACATACCTTCTTTTAAAAACAAAACCAGTCTTTTTTTTAAATAAAGAGAGAAATCAATAATAGATTTTCTAAAGAAATATATTAAGCTTTGAATGCAAATGGCCTTTTTCATTAATATTTAATATGTAATTACATAACATTAAGATTCAAAATATCTAAACGACTAAAGAAATATCTAAAACACTTACCACACTTAAATACGAAACCAGGTCTCTACAGTCCAAAGAAAAAAGAAATGTCAAAATACATTATTTTTAATACAAAACAAAGGGTTATTAATTAAGAAAACCATTAAAGAAAATTGTAATGCTCACTCGATGAACTCTCTTCGTAAACCAACGTAATGACACCAGAAATTTAATTATTTCAAGGCGCCAGAATTAAAATTCTTAAGTTTCTCCTCTCTCGTCCAATAAGAAAGCTAGAAACGAAAGAACGAACAGAGCATGCTGAAGCTCCCTGTGCGCCTCTGTGTGTCTGTCTGTCTGCTTGAAGCCGATTACAGTTCGCAACGCGGGCGAGTTGGAAGTCGCGAGAGGCGTCTTTCGATTCGAAAAATTCCAGGAAAGTCATTTCGGGCATTTTCGAGACCGTGGGACCAAAATTAAAAAAGTTATGAATTAAAAACCCCTTCGGAATCGGAACGCAAAACGCCTCATTTCCCAAACGGAGCTCAGAAGCAGATACACTGCGCCACCTTGCGGTGAATGACAAGAACTTTTCCCCTTTGGCTAAAAGAAGAAGCAGCCGAAAACCTCTTTTTCTCCTCGCACTAAGAGCGGTTTATTCCGCATCAATTTTTTTGACTTGCCGTCGAATATTTACCGTAGTTTTCGCTAAAAAATTTAACTTAGAAATATAACAGACCGAAATATAACGAAACTTTTTTTGCGCGTTTTTTTAAACCATCATGCAGACAGTTTTTAAAGTGGAAGAAAATGATTACATATTCAGAATCTGCGTAAAAGTCTGCTTCTGATGAACCAAAAAATACGAAAAAATATCTTATGGGCGCGTAGCGCTAAGCGTGCAAAACCAAATGTTTTTAACCGCACGATGGACGCGAAGCGACTATGGCTCCGATCCACAATCTTTTTTTTTTTAAGTGCGCGTAGCGAAATCACATATTTTTAACGGGATAATGGGCGCATAACAACCACAGCTCTTTAATTTACTTTTTGTCCTTGAAGAATCTTGCTTATTAAATGAATTTTTTTGCTTATTATATACTGCTTAATATCGAAGTTCGTTTGGAAAAAGTGGCCCAGCTAGCGGGCGTAGCTCGCTAGTCTATATAATAAAAGCCTAACTCACGTGATTTTTATCAACCGTCCTGGGATGACCACTTCAATTTTTATGTGCCAAACGGTCATTTCGGTACTCTTATGTTAATAAAGTGGAAGTTACAGATCGCCAAATATTCTTTCATCGCCATAATTTATTTTTAAATATGTACACCTATCTTTTATTTCATTGAAAATATACATCTATCAATCGCTTAATTTAAAATATTGTTGCAGCGTATATAGGGTTCTTTTGATCTTATGGTTAGACAACTTCCAACTCTTGTCTCTTAGAAAAGTAGAAAATAATTTATTTACAGATCTTCAGAACAACAGAGTCTTTGAAACTCCCAAATATTACTAGATATTCAAAAATAACTGCTCAAATCTATCGTACAAGTACAGATATAGGTGCCAGAGACCCCTTATGCAACGTCTCAACACTAAATAACATTCAAAACAACGTAGATAAAACTCAAGCAAACTTGCTTAACAATCGCCCAGTTGTTCACTCAATGACTGACTGATAAATAATAACAACAACAGCTCGTATTGCTCTTCTTATATAGGCTCGCACCATGCGCTGGAAATTTCCACAGGCTTCTCGAATATTGCAGAAAAACACAGAATAACATTCAATGTATCAGCATATCTAAAGGGAGGTTTACCATAGTGAGGGAAGGGTTACCATCGCCAACAATCGCCAAGTTTGTCGCCAACTTGGCGATATATCGCCAAATTTGGCTACTAAAATTAGTCGTCAAAAGTGACGCCAACTTGGCGATATCTCTAATATTTCGCCAAGCTGCCATAGACATTCACTGAAAAATAATAGACAAGTTTGCTTGATAACAGAGACAATGTAACAAAAACTAATATTAGTAAAGGATTTGAGCTTAATAAGATTATTTACATTATTTTACAGTACAAACACTAACTATTTCCAAATTTCGTAACACTACCCCTTCCTCAAAGACTGCACGTCCCGGGCCGTGCAATCCTTGAGTTAGAGGAAAATACTTAAAATAAATAAACAAATAAATAAATAAATAAATAATAAGATTTACATAAATAAGAACTAATTACTATTTACATATTTACAAAAAGTGACTTTTATGACCATGGTCTGAAATTCCAGTTTTGAATTTCTAATCACTTTGGCCAAAATAAGGGGCTAGCCGGTTATAATGTACGACCTTGGGTTTGGTGTGTGGCGATTTTTGTATGCGTACGACGACGTCATTCAGCCTGTTGACGACTGTTTAAGGACCGTCCCAGTTTCTTTGTAATTTTGGCGACAGTCCCTTACGATGTATGGGATTCCACAACCAAACTTTGTCACTTCGTTGAACTCATATCCAGTTGCCTTTATGTCGTGCCGTGTCTTCATCTTTTCTGATGCCAGTCCGATTCGGTTCCTCGCTAGACAATGAGTCTCCCAATCCTTGCCTGGAGTTCATCGACATATTCCTCAGGCGATGAAGGAGCATCAGGAGGAAGGCCAAACAAAAGATCCGCAGGTACACGAAGATCGCGACCAAAGAGCATTTGAGAAAGGGAATAACCAGTAGCCTCATGTGCAGCACTTCTGTGGGCAAGCAGGAAAAGGGGCAATTTCTTGTCCCAGTCCTGTTGATCTTTAGGGGGGATCACCAGGAGGGAGAGGCTATTTAGGATGGTACGATTGAACCGCTCCACCATGCCGTCCGATTGAGGATGTAGAGGTGTAGTTCGAGTTTTGTCCATGCCGAGTAGTCCACACATTTCCTTAAAGACAGCCGAATCAAAGGTTCTTCCTTGATCGTAATGGATTTGAAGAGGAACTCCGTATCTGGAAACCCAGTGTTGAACCAGTATGTCTGCTACGGTTACCGCCTCTTGATTAGGAATGGCGTAGGCTTCAGGCCACTTGGTGAAGTAATCCATGACAACGAGGATGTACTTGTTGCCATCAGATGTTCTAGAAAGTGGACCCAGGATGTCTACAGCAATTCGTTCGAAAGGAGCTCCTACATTATAACGCTGCAATCGTCCACGGGTGTGCCTCTTTGGACCTTTATGTGCTACAAAGGCGTCACAATTTCGACACCACTTCTCCACATCACTGCGAACATTATTCCAGTAGAAACTCTCTCGAACCTTCTGCAGGGTCTTCATTGCACCGAAATGACCACCTGTGGGACTACCATGCAGTTCTTGAAGGACCATAAAAATTCTCGACTTAGGGAGTAGTAGTTGCGATCTACATGTCTTTCCATCGTCAGACTCCCATTTTCGGTACAAGATGCCGTTCTTCAAATGTAGGGAATCCCAGAGAGCCCAATAACGTTTAGTCGTGGGATGGTAATGGGCCATGTCTTGCCAGCTGGGCTTCCTGTTTGACTCTTCTTTCAGCTCTAGAATCGGCTTAATTTCAGGATCAGCAAGTTGATCTTTACGCAGGCTCTCATCACTTCACTGATCTTGCGATGATGTAGACCCAGTTGTAACTTGTCTTATTATAGGACTTTTGACATTAAATTTTTTCTCAACCCGGTCACAGTATCTACAATTCTCTGAGCAGGGTCTTCTTGAGAGAACATCTGCATTTCCATGTGACGAGCATTTTCGATGGCGTATCTCCGTATCGTACTCTTGAAGCTTTTGTATCCACCTGGCTATCTGGCCTTCAGGGTTCTTAAAATTCAATAACCAAGTCAGAGAAGCATGATCAGTTCGGATTAGGAATTTTCGACCCTAAAGATAGTAATGGAAATGGTCTACGGCTTTCACTACAGCAAGAAGCTCTCTTCTTGTTACGCAGTAGTTTGGCTCTGCCTTTGACAAGCACTTGCTGAAATAGGCGATAACACGCTCCTGGCCATCGATTTCCTGGGATAGTACAGCGCCAATGCTTTCATTACTTGCATCTGTATCATGTATAAACTGTTTATCAATTTGAGGATATGACAGAATTGGAGTGGATGTTAATGCCCCCTTAAGCTTTTCGAAAGCAGCGTCACATTCTTGTGTCCACATAAATTTTTGATTGGCTTCTGTTAATTTATGAAGTGGTCTTGCAATCATCGAGAAGCCTTTGACAAATTTTCTGTAATAGGTGCATAATCCTAGAAAGTTCCGAAGCTGGTGAACATCTGCTGGACGATTCCAATTTTTCACAGCCGATATTTTCTCCGGATCAATCCTAACTCCTTCCGCCGAAGTGATGTGTCCAAGGTTTGCGACTTCATTACGAAACAAACTGCACTTCGAAGGCCTTAACTTCAAATTAGCTTCCTTTAACTTTTGTAGCACCCGCCTGAGGTTGTTCAGATGTTCATCAAAAGATTTTTCTGTGATTATGATATCGTCTAAATAAACAAGACATGCCTCATATGATAGCCCCCGTAGAATCGTTTCCATAAGGCGTTCAAAAGTTGCAGGTGTATTACATAGATCAAAAGGCATTACCTTGAATTGCCATAATCCTTGTCCCGTTGTGAAGGCAGTCTTCTCGCGGTCATCGGGATGGATTTCTCCCTGCCAGTAACCACTCTTCAGATCCAGAGTCGAGAACCAAGTGTTGCCCGCAAGTGTGTCGAGAGTGTCGTCAATCCTTGGTAGAGGGTAACTATCCTTTTGGTGACGTCATGCAGTCGGCGATAGTCTACACAAAATCTTGTAGAACCATCCTTCTTTCTTACTAACACAATGGGAGACGCCCATGGACTTGTCGATGGTTCGATGACATCATTTTCTTCCATATTCCTAATTAAATTTTGCACCTCTTCTTGCTTGGCAAAAGGTAATCGTCTAGGGTGTTGTTTAATAGGAGAGCGATCTCCCGTGTCAATTCGGTGTTGTGCCATTTTAGTTCGTCCAAAGTCTTCAGATGTTTGGGAAAATAAACTTTGGAATTCTTTAATTAAATTTTCCGCAGCGTCCATCTGTTTTGGATCTAAGTCTGTATTTTGTAACGAATCCTTGTCTAAATTATCTGAAGATTTCTCAGAGTGACTGGAATTTTGACTTATGCACGTGACAGGAGCACATGACGCTGTCACCTCTCCTTTCTTGATAGCCCTCGTCTTATCACTGATGTTAGCAATTCTGACTGGAATGATCTTTTTCGAGAGGTCTACAACAGAAGAAGCCACCAATACTCCTGCTTGTGTACTATTGTCTTCGGGATAATCTATATTGGCAAATCGATAATTAGTTTCATTTTTAATTACAGCAGGAACTAAAAATTCCGTTCTTGGATCTAGATTGATGTCTTCTTTGGCTATTACTATTTGTTTACATTCAATTTCGTTATTTAATCCAAAAAGGCTTATTTCTTCAAATTTAGAGAGCATTTTATTATTTTTGAAATCAAGTTTGAAGCCAAACTTCTTCAGAAAATCTAGCCCGATTAAGCAAGGATCTGTTATGTCAGCCACATATGCCGTATAATATTTCGTTCCTCCAAAGTTGATGGTTAAATTGACCTTTCCATATATGCCTACCTTGTCGCCCGTCACAGTTTGCATGGTAACGCATGGCGGAGTCCAGATGAATTTACATTTCAATTTTCGAGCCAAATCTTCTCGTATTATTGTCACATTGTCTCCCGTATCGATAATCATACGGCATTGAGTCCCGTTAATAAATCCTATCACATATAATTCATTATCGCCGCCACTCATTTTCGATATTTGAAGGATCTTCAGGTGGGATCTTCCGTACATTTGTGCGCAGTCGATGAATGCTAATTCTGCAAACCGTTCTATTTCTGAGGCAAACTCTTGAAGGGTTTCACCTAATTTTTGATGGCGGCTCTTCAATTGAGTCCTCGTATAATCTGAGATTTTTTCTCCGAATCTCATTTCAAGTGCACAACTTAGTCTCAAAATTGAGTTGCGTTATATCGGGCAATGTTTGCAGTACGTCGGCGGCTTCATCTCTCAAAGACGCTGCCAGTTGACAAACTTTCACGTCATCACTCCATTTGTTCGCTTGGGCTACAATGGAGAATTGGGTCTTGTAGACTTCAAAGGAACTCTTTCCGTCGAATGTCGACAGTTTAACGTGCACATGAGAAGCAGGAGGATTCCTAAATTCTTCATAATTACCACTAGACGCTGAAAGCTTCTTTTCAATATCTTGTATTCTTTCCTCTATTTTACTCTCCATCTTCTTTTCAACATTGCTAACTTCATTCTGAATATTCCCTTGTACTTCCTCTATTTCCCTTTCCATTTTCTCGTCAACATTACTAACTTCATTCTCTATTTTCCCTTCTACCGAATCTATTCTTCTCTCTACCGACGAGAACTTTTTTTCTAAAGATTTCTTCATTTCTTCTTGGCTTTTATTAAATTCCTCCTTCAATTCTTCCATTCTCTCTTGGCTTCTCTTCATTTCTTCAGTCACCTCTTCTTGGACTTTGTCGATTTTATCTGATAACTCTTCTTGGCCTTTGTCAAATTTATTTGCCAACTCTCCCATTCTTTCTTCGTTTTTATTCATTTTGTCAGATAACTCTTCTTGGCCTTTATTCATTTTATTCGCTAACTCTTCTTGGCCTTTATCAATTTTATTTGATAACTCTTCTTGGCCTTTGTCGATTTTATTGGTCAGCTCTGTCCTTAATCCGTTAACAGCTTTCAACAACTCACTCAGTTGCTCTTCCATTGCTCTTGTTTTCGCCATAAGATCTCGAATTCTGACACCAAATGTTGCAGCGTATATAGGGTTCTTTTGATCTAATGGTTAGACAACTTCCAACTCTTGTCTCTTAGAAAAGTAGAAAATAATTTATTTACAGATCTTCAGAACAACAGAGTCTTCGAAACTCACAAATATTACTAGATATTCAAAAACAACTGCTCAAATCTATCGTACAAGTACAGATATAGGTCCCAGAGACCCCTTATGCAACGTCTCAACACTAAATAACATTCAAAACAACGTAGATAAAACTCAAGCAAACTTCCCTTAGCAAAAAAAGGCATAGAATTACCATAAAAAAAACCATAAGTGCAATCATATGGATTTTTGCCTATGGTAAAAGTGATTCTATGGAAAACCATATAATCGTTAAGTGTATGGTAATTCTTATGAAAAACCATACAAACGTTAAGTGTATGGTAATTCTTTATGGTACTATATATTAAAAAATAGTAACGATACCAACTTTGGTGGCGCCATCTTTTAGGAATACGGGGAACTAAGCTTACTAACGTACCTCGACCTTGGGAAGCAGTGGGATTTGATCCACGGACGGTAGGGATGGGAGACGAGCGTCCAAACCATTCGGCCATGCGGGGGTAATGAGCGGTGCTTATAAAACGTCATATGAATAAAGCGTTTCGGTAAATCATCATTATTTGTCGTTCTAAGTTAATGGTTGACAAAAGAAGGTAGTTTTAAAGGGGTTTTTTATATAAATTGTTTTATACACATGTATTTATAAGTTAATTTATTATTTTAATAAATGGAGTAAATATCTTAGCAAATATTATTTAGTTATAAAATCCAATTAATTAAAGGAAAAACTATTTTCTGTTTATTAAAATTAATTTAAAAAAAAATAGAAAGTCGATAAGAATTAATACTTAATAAGAATAAGAAATCATTTGATAACTTAGTATATACTATATTTTTAATGATTATATTAATGTATTATATTAATTCCTTACTTACGAGCATTTTTTTAATTTTAAAGTAAAAAAATATATATATATTACTATTTTTTAGATAATTTTTACGGAAATTTTGAATCTTTCTTTAAAATTTTAATACCAAAAAGATTAATAGATTTTTCAATATTTTTATACATTGTAAAATGATTTTTAATCTTTTCAATAATTATTAACGTTTAAATAAAATAAAATAAAAACTTTGTTGTTGCATATAAAATGAATATAAAAACCAAAACTAAAAAATACTACTATTGTCTGACTATTGTCTCTTTGAATTATAATAGAAAACATGATTTAACCCTTTCCGGCACGGGCAAATTTTGTAGTAAAATGAGAAATTATCGACTGACACCGGAATTAACAAACGAATTTTTTAGATATAATAAATTCCTTAATTTAAGCTGTCATTGTAAAAGCAAAATTTTACTAAAATATTATTGGTGCCATTCGCAAGTTTGGAATTAGAGTATCCCAGACCGGGCACAGTGTGCCGAAAGGGTTAAACGTCATTATAAGCATAATAATAATAATAATAAATTAATGCAGTTTTTTTTTTTTTTTTTTTTTTTTAAGAATGTGTTTGCAATTACAGGAGTTTGTAATTTTGAAGTTTGTAATTTCAAACTTCTTTAATCGCTGTTAGAATTTTATAGGAAATAACAAATATATATTTTTGTTAAATCATTTTATTTCTCCCATAGGATTTTTTATTTATAATGCATAGACTCTGCTCACACATATGAAATACATGAGAACAAAATAATAACACTATTATTTCATATATTATCATAATTTGAGGTCGATAAAAATATTGGTGGATTTTTTGATATTTTTATAGATCGTAAAATAATTTTTAAACTTTTTAATAATTTTTAACTTTTAAATAAAATAAAAATCCTTGTTGTTCCATATAGAATGACTTTAAAATTATAAAATAACGTGAATTAATTATGAACCGGGTTTTTTTTTTGTACTATTAAATTTATTAATATTTAATATATTATAATATATTTATATTAATATATCTGTATTAATATTTTGTTGTTAATATTTTTAAAAAATATTTCAAAAATTCTTTTGGTGATTCAAATATTTGTGGGTCCTTTTTAAAATAAATTCAAAAAGATTTTCTTTAAATAATTATAGGTTATTTTTGACAATTTGTTTATTTTGAGGGGGTCCGGGACACATTAAAAAAATCATTTATTGAATTAAAATTTCGCAATTTTTCGTGATATTAAATATACCATTTTAAAACAAAATCACATGATAAAACTTCTCTAACATTTTTTTTATTTAAAATTTATCAAAAAAAAAAAAAAAAAAGTGGAGGAAAATTAAAAATTATTGTAACTCAATGTAATAATTGCAGAATTTTAGTTTTTTAGCAATTAAATAAACAGAAACACCTACATTTTAATTTTGATTCAGCCTTTTTAAAAATATTAATAAAAAATTTATTTAAAGTAAAAGTTTGAAAAAAAAATAATACTTTCAAAAATAAATATTTTTATTTTTCAAATTTGCTGAATCAAAATTAAAGTAAAGGAATTAAAAAAAGGCTTGTTCTAATTTTAAAGCATTTATGCTTAACGGTTCTTGAGTTATAACAATTTAAATATGAGAAATTGTGAAAACCCATCATGAAGAAAAACGCATACAAGAAATCTTATCCATGACAATCAATGCTTAAAAGCTAGATGCTGAAAACGAAAAAAAAAAGCATAATATTTCCTTTTCTAAATATGATTTTAAAAAAATGTCATTAAAAGCATAAAAAATAAGATAAATTTTTAATGCAGTATTTTTTATGACTCCTTTAATCTCTGTTAAAATTTTATAGGAAATATGTCAATTATATATTTTTATTGAATAATTTATTTTTCTCAAGATTTTTTTTATTTTTAACGCATTTACATACTCATATATATGAATTATATAAGAATAAAATAATATGTTATTTTATGTTATATTAATTTGAGATCAAGGGATTTTCATTAGACTGGTTATAAGTTAACATAAGTTGTTCCTAAATAGATTTTGGTTTAAACTATCTAACTAGTGGCGTTCCTATGATTCTATTTTTTAGAAGTGCATAAGACATACATAAAGATAGTAGAAAGTTTTGAGATGACCACAACCGAGTAATTTTATATTATAGTTACACAAAATCTAATATATTATAAACTTTCAAAAAGCATTAAGATTTTACCATACACCATGCTTTGAAATACTATACAATTTATGGTGCAAACAATTATGTATTATTTTACTATTACATCACGCTATGGAACACCATTGAATGTATGGTAAATTTCATTTCCCTATAGTTTTACCATACACCTGGTTATGGAATACCATATCATGTATGGTGTATATCATTATCCTATAACTTTTCCATACACATTTCTCTGGATACCATAAAATGTATGGTATATATCATTATCCTATAAATTTACCATAGACATTGCTCTGCAATACCATAGAGCGATGAATTTTAACCATATGAATACAATATGTTTACATATAATGACATAATTTTTTTATGATTTTCCATATAAAACCATGTGTTTCCATAAAAAATCCTATGCCATTTTTTGCTAAGGGGTTGCATTTAACAGTGTAATTTATTCAATTTTACGACAAAGTATAACAGAAAAATCTGATTTCGGGAATGCTGTATTGTTGTAAAATAAAGTTCAACAATGGAATCTGTAATTAGAATGATTTACAGATTGCAGTTCATATTTATATTCAAAATTTGATTACATTTTTATATTGTTGCAATTACGAATACATAATCTTATTGTTCTATTTAACGTTATAACTTATTCAATTTTTCGACAATGTATAACAGAAGAATCTAATTTTCGGAATGCTGTATTGTTGTAAAATAAAGTTCAACAATGGGAACTGTAATTAGAGTGTCTTTATATATTACAGTTAATATTTATGTTCATTCTTTGTTTACATTTTTTTTGTTGCTCTTATCTATATAGAGTCTTATTGTTGCATTTAACGCTATAACTTATTCAATTTTACAAGAATTTATAACAGAAAAATCTAATTTTGGGAATGCTGTACTGTTGTAAAATAAAGTTCAACAATGGGAACTGCAATTAGAGTGTCTTTACATATTACAGTTCATATTTATAGTCTAGCTTTGTTTATTATTTTATATTGTTGCAGTGATCAATATACAGTCATATTGTTCCATTTAACACTGTAACTTATTCAGTTTTACGACAATGTATAACAGAAAAATCTAATTTTCGGAATACCGATTTTTTGTAAAATAAAGTTCAACAATGGAAACTCTAATTAGAATGATTTACAGATTCTAGTACATATTTATATTCAAGCTTTGCTTACATTTTTATATTGTTGCACTTATCAATACATATTCATATTGTTGCTTTTAACGCTATAACTTTTTCAATTTTACGACAATGTATAACAGAAAAATCTAATTTTGGGAATGCTGTATTGTTGTAAAATGAAGTTCAACAATGGGAATTGTAATTACAGTGTTTTATAGATTGCAGTTCATATTTATATTTAAGCTTTACTTACAATTTTATATTGTTCACTTATCAATACACAGAAATATTTTTGTATTTAACTCTATAACTTATTCAATTTTACGACAATGTATAACAGAGGAATCTAATTTTGGGAATGCTGTATTGTTGTAAAATAAAGTTCAACAATGGGAACCGTAATCAGACTGTCTTTACATATTACAGTTCATATTTATATTCATTCTTTGTTTACATTTTTATATTGTTGCTCTTATCAATATACAGTCATGCTGTTGCATTTGTATGATGCAGCGATGCGTATTAACGTAATTAATAAACTCACATGCTTTAGTAGACTGTAACATACTTTATTTTAAGACATAGCGAAAGCGTTGCTTACTCTTAGCAAATCAAAACAACAACTAAGAAAGAACAGACAATTTGCGTTTCTATAGTTACATACATTAGCGAACTATTATGATGCCACATTTCAAAGATAAATTACAAATAACTCTAACATACCCCCCGACATTGAAGGGTCAACTTCAATAAATTATACAGTACAAAATATTAACATTACAAATGCTTAAGTAATATGATACAATACTACAATTTTCTTTTAACTACAGTTATGAACATACAATAATAGGAAAACTAAAACTAAAAATACATAACAAAACCCCCTTTTTTTTTACATTTCGTAATTAATTTTCTGAGACTTGTTGTGGCAATAACGCAATTTTTGAAATACTTCTTTTAAGTATTCCCCTAGCGGTTTTAACTTCTACAACCCTAATCTTACCATCTGCACCTGGAAAAATATTTATAATGCGTCCTAGTAAGTATTTATTTGTAGGGAGGTCATCTTCCTTTATCAACACTAGGGTTCCTATGCTAACATTATTTTTTTCAAATTGCCACTTCGAGAGTTGTTGGAGCGTATTTAAATACTCTTTATTCCAACGATTCCATATCAATTGCATGTCTTTTGAAATTCTATGCCACCTAGATAGTCTATTTTCGTTAACATTAATTAATTCTGGTTCAACGAAGGCTGTCATAGGCCTTCCGATTAAGAAATGGCCTGGTGTTAAGGCCTCCAAGTCATTCACGTCTGAAGACAATGGAGTGATTGGCCGTAAATTTAATATAGACTCTATTTGAGCAATTACAGTTAATAATTCTTCGAACGTTAGCCTTGCATTACCTACCGTTCGCTTTAGATGTTATTTTACCGATTTTATTCCTGCCTCCCACAACCCGCCAAAATTAGGTGCTCTGGGTGGAATAAATTTCCAAATAATATTCTCGTCTGACAAATAATTCGCTAACTTCTCCTCAGGATGTCTTAGTAAATTATGGAGCCTCTGTAACTCGGCGTTAGCACCAACAAAATTTTTTGCGTTATCCGAAAAGATTACTGCGCATCTTCCGCAACTAGCAATGAATCGTTTTAAGGAGGCAATGAATGCATCTGTAGTCAATTCTGACACTAATTCAAGATGCACTGCTTTAGTTACAAAGCAAACAAAGATTGCCAAATACACCTTATTAAGAATTCCCTTTCTCGGTCCCTTATATTTTATGAAAAAGGGGCCACCAAAATCTGTTCCCACGTAATTAAATGGTGCGCTAGGACGTACTCTCTCTCTGGGTAGGGAACCCATGATTTGTTGTATAGTTATGGGGTTGCTTTTACTACACGTTACACACTCATGCATTATTTTTCTAGCTAAATTTCTTCCCCGTCCGTAGCGGCCGGGTATTTTTGCCTCAAGTAGCATAACAATGCTTGTGCACCTATATGGAGATATTTTTTATGATAGTAAATTGTAATTAGGCTACACAATTCACCCTTAGCTGGCAGAATATATTGATGTTTTTGAGAAAACCTTAGGTCTGCATTATCTAAACGCCCTGCTACTCTTAGCACCTTATCGGCATCTAAAAAGGGGTTTAACAATTGCAAATTATTTTTCTTAGAAATTTGCTTACCTTCTAACAATGCAGCATATTCTGCCTTAAATTCAAGTTTTTGGATTTCCCGAATTAAAAGTATTTCTGATCGTGATAATTCTTCCATACTTACGTGTCCCTTTCTTTTTTCAGCTAATTTTCTTGTGTTATCTAAGAACCTGAAAATATAACGTAAAACACGTAAGATTTTAGTATAATTATTGCTGATACTTAAAATTTCATTTACAAATTGACTAGAATTTAAAATTATTAGTGCTGTACTGTTTTTCAATTTTAATTCTGATGAAAAGTCTATATTGTTTTTCACTTGTTCTAAATCAATGTTCTGTTTGGATTCATTGTCTCTTTCTCTCAAGAAGAGAGGGCCATGCAACCAAAGTTCACAATACGTTAATTTGTCGAAGGTCAGTCCTAGAGACACAAGGTCTGCTGGATTGTCCTCTAAGCGTACATGTCTACACTGAAAAGTCTGGGTCAGTTCTATAATTTTGTAAACTCTGTTGGCCACAAAGGTTTTAAGTAGATGAGGAGGAGTCTGAATCCACACTAAGACGATGGTTGAATCACACCATAATATTATTTTACTGATGTTCAACTTTAGTACAGTCACTATCTTAGTTACGAGTTGAGACAATAAGGCAGCTGCGGACAATTCCAATCGTGGGATTGTCAAAGGTTTCAATGGTGCAACTCTAGACTTGCTGCACAGTAAATTTAAAGATGTATTAAATGTTGTGAAACAGCGTAGATAAATGGTTGCTCCATATGCGAGCTCGGATGCGTCGGAGAAGCCGTGCAGTTCAACTTCCGAATGTCCTTCGTTTAGAACAAAACGATTGATTTTTAAATTGTTTATATTCTGAAGCGTTCTGATAAAGCGTCGCCATTCATCCTTAATGTCATCTGGAAGTGGATCGTTCCAATCTAGCTTTAACAGCCAGAGTCTTTGTATGAAAATCTTAGACTTAGCTATTCCAGGACCGAGTAATCCCAATGGATCGTAGATACGCGCTATGTCGGATAAAACAGTTCCTTTTGAGTATACAACTGCTTCCTTAACTGATGAATCTAACGAAAAGCAGTCTCGAACTGGATTCCATAACAATCCTAGAGTTTTAGTGCTCTGGTCCGCATTACGATCATTGAATGTGTACTCTTGATTGCTAGTTGCGATTTTCAAGAGTTGATTAGCACACAAGGGGTGATTAGCACACCTTCGGTGCAACTTCATGCCACCACGTTCAAGCAATGCGATTAATTGTGCTTGCACATGCTGAGCCTTATTTAAAGTGTCAGCTCCTGTGAATACGTCGTCCACGTAGAAATCTTGAAGAACTACGTGTGATGCTAGCGGAAAATTGTCCTTTTCATCAATTACAAGCTGATTCAAGTTCCGCGTTGCAAGATAAGACGCATTCGATGTGCCGTATGTAATCGTCTTTAACTTAAATATTTTGACTGGTTCTTCTTCATCAGTTTTCCACAAAATTCGAAGCAAATCTCTCTGATTTTCCGAAATTAATATTTGATGATACATCTTTATGATGTCAGCAGTAAAGAAGTATTTATGAGTTCGAAATCGACAAATGATATCGAAGAGCTCATCTTGGACTAATCCTCCGTTTAATAAAACATCATTTAAACAAACACCACTGGTAGTAGCTGCACTAGCATCAAAGACAACCCTTAATTTCGTGCTTGGTTTCTCGGGTTTGCATACCCCATGATGCGGCAAATAATATGAAAATTCGGGCTTATTTTACAGCAAAATTTCTTCTAAGTGTCCCAAATCTTTATATTCGTCAAGAAATTCTTTGTATAACAGTTTCATGGATGGCTTGTGCGCAAATCGCCTTAGTAAGTGATTCAATCGTTTAAGTGCGCTTTCCTTTGATTCTCCTAAACATGCAAGCCCACCAGTTTTAATTGGCATTTCCACAATATACCTACCATCTTCTTTTATAGTATGTGTACGCAAGAAATGTTCCTCACAATATTGCTCTTCTTTACTTTTTATTGGGTTTTTATCATGGACCGCTTCAATTTCCCAAATTTTTGCATAGCGTTGGATAAATCACCCACAGATCGAACAAGACCACAATAATTATTAAAATTCTGTTGGGGCTTAGACGTAGAACCACTGGCAACATAGCCAAAAACAGTTTCTTGAAAAACCAAATTTTGCATATTTATTTTATTTTGTCCGATTAATTTAAAAAATACCTCGTTTGATAATAAAACATGTATTGGACCTGGTTTATCAAATTGTGGATCAGCTAACTGAAAAGTTTGTAAATGCATAATAGGCATGATGTTTAGATATGTAGCTGGTGTTATGCGCGTAATTTCAGGAACAACAAAAAATTGCAATCTTTATCAAAACTTCTGTTTTTATTTACTATGGTTGTTATAATACTTTCCCTTATATTCATAACTGAACCATTTATCCCTGAAACTGATGCGTTTATTTTCCTTCCTTTCAAGAACAATAACTCAGAACATTCCTTCGTTATAAAGTTATTTTGCGATTCTGAATCTAACAATGCTCTAAGAGGAACTAATTCTCGTCTAGCATTTTGTACATATATTATCGCAGTTGAAAGCAGTACTTGTTTATTAGAAGAGGACGTCATACTCATTACAGTATTGTTAATAGTTGAATGCGTGTTATCAAATGAATGTGTATTTTCACCCAAAGCGGTAACAGACATCTGATTATATGTGTAACTATGAGGAGTAAATGCGTTTGCGGTTGGTGATAAATTACTTCTAATAGTATTTTCATCTTGGTTTGCTATAGTCTGATTAGTATCAATATTTTCCTCACCGCGTTCCAGGTGGATCAATGTGTGATGACGTTTGTTGCATTTTCTGCACGTGCTTGAACTTTTGCACTGGCTAATGTTATGAACTGATGATAAACATTTGAAGCATAATTTTTTTCATTTTAACAATACTAAACCTTTTTTTTGCAGATAAATTTAAGAATTGGGAACATCTCATTAAAATGTGATTACCTTTACACATTGAACAAATGTGTGGATCTTCTGCTAACAAAGTCAATGACTTAGAATTAAATGAACGTTTTTGATCCTTACTGAAAGGTTTAACAGACGTGACTGAATGAATATTTTCCAAATATTGAAATCGTTTTTCTAAAAATAAAAGTAATTCATCTAACTTCGGAACTTCTTTTGAACTTATTGTCATTTCATAATTTTTTCGAGTATCTCTATCTAACTTTTGGAGAATGATGTTCAATATTAAAACATCTGAAAATTATTTCTATTACAATTCAAAATCTTCAAGGCGCGAATGCTTTTTTTTACATTATCGACTAGATTTCGAAGATCTTTAGCGGAAGGCTGTGTAAGTTTATCTGCGTTTAAGAGTGAATTGATGTGTATTTCTGTTACTACTCTATCATCTTCGTATCTGTCTTTTAATGCTTGAAATAAAGATGAAAAGGTGTCCTCTGTGCTAATCAAAGCTCTTGCATCACTTATTAATGCTGCTGATAAATAATGCAAGTTTTGCGAATCTGATAATTGCTCATTTGAAGTTATTAAGTTGTTAAATTGTAATTTAAATAGACCCCATTCATCTGGTTTTCCGGAAAATTTCGGAAGAGATATATCGGGTAATTTAATATTTATCGCGTTGTTTATTTGAGTAGAATTTGGTTGAATTTCATTGGAAACTTTACTTTGTTCTAAATGTTTAAATTGCTTTTTAATTTGAAATTTGGCCTTTATAAATTTTTCCTGGTATTCTTCGCTAGCGTTAATATCAATTTCATATTCTTTTTCTAAATTAATACCAGATTCTATATCTTTATTTAAGTTTTTTATAGTTTGTTCTCTGTCATTTAATTGTTCCGAAATTTCTAAATAACTATTAATATCAATATTTTTATCTTTTATTAATGCTTCTAATTTTCTAATTAATTTCGTAATTGAAGTGCGTAATGTTGCACGCTTCTTTTTTAATTTTTCAATGTTTTCCATGTTCAAAAACTTATAGTAACAGCAAAAGGAATAATAAATTATTCATTACCTTAATTGCTGCGGCAGACGATTTTCTTTCTTTCTTTTTTTATCAGGCCAGCTTGTGGAATAATGTTCTAATAAAATTCAATGACGAAAATAGTTCATTATTGTCGAACTTTTCTTTTCGAAGAGAAAAAAAAAGATATATAGACTCCGGCAGACGTAACCAAGTATATGATGCGGCGATGCGTATTAACGTAATTAATAAACTCACATGCTTTAGTAGACTGTAACATACTTTATTTTAAGACATAGCGAAAGCGTTGCTTACTCTTAGCAAATCAAACAACAACTAAGAAAGAACAGACAATTCGCGTTTCTATAGTTACATACATTAGCGAACTAGTATGATGCCACATTTCAAAGATAAATTAAAATAACTCTAACAGCATTTAACAGTGTAACTTATTCAATTTTACAACAATGTATAACAGAAAAATCTGATTTTAGGAATGCTGTATTGTTGTAAAATAAAGTTTAACAATGGAAACTGTAATTAGGGTTATTTACAGATTGCAGTTCATATCTATTTTCAAGCTTTGCTTACATTTTTATGTTGTTGCACTTATCAATACTTAGTCTTATTGTTGCATTTAACACTATATCGTATTCAATTTTACGACAATATATAACAGAAAAATCTGATTTTGGGAATGCTGTATTTTTGTAAAATAAAGTTCAATAATGGAAACTGTAATTAGATTGATTTACAGATTGCAGTTCATTTTTATATTCAAGCTTTGCTTGCATTTTTTTATTGTTGCAATTATCAATATACAGTCATATTGTTGCATATAACAATGTAATTAATTCAATTTTACTACAATGTATAACAGAAAATTCTGATTTTGGGAATGCTGTATTGATGTAAAATAAAGTTCAACAACGGAAACTGTAATTATAGAGATTTACATTGTGAAGATCGCCTATACTCCATTGTCCAAGGACATTTTTCAAGAATGAGGATGGCAGTAGGGAAAGGAGAGAAGAAGATGGAGGTTGATCGTTCGATGATGCGTGTGTGACGCGCTCCAGCATAATTCTTTTATTCTTTGTGTAGTATTTGTGTGTAATGTTCGTATAGTGCTCGTTATATAAATTTTTTTTTAAATATAGCAAGGACTCTTGTTCATTTAGAAGAAACAACAGTTCTCGCATGTATAACTCAACTTGATAAAATGGCGCAGCACGCCCAGGATGTTAACCATGCTTCTTTAAAGTTCTTTAGCTTCTTCAAGTTAGATTATTAAAATCTCCTATCATAATTATTATTCCAAGAAAATGGTTTCTTATTATTTGCGTGACGACAAGCAGAAATATTCAACAACAAATGCAGTTATTTTGAAGGTAATTTTTTTTGTGTTTTGTCCCATCGAGAGATATGTAAAATATATATTATTTAAATGGTTAAATATTTAAAGAGTATATATGTGTTTTATATTATTACAGTGGTAATACATATGAATAGTTTTAATACTTAAAAAATTGATTGTAACAATAGTTGAAAAAATGCGATATTTAATTCGGTAATTGTATATGAACGTAAATAATAATGCTGTTACAATGTATATTTGTTAATATTAATATAATGTTCAGATAGAACTGTTTTACTATAATAATTATATTGAGTGCGGTAAATAAAATTTTATTATTTAATAAATATTTCGAAAATGCATGATATTATTGTGAGTTTGGTATTAAAAGAAAATGTGAACTTCAATTATTATATTATAATCTTATACTAATAACCTTGTAGACATCCATTTGTTTAGAACACACATAGTAAAAAAAAAAAAAAAAAAAAAAAAAAAAAAAAAAGTATTTATCTAATTTTTGTTTGGAAAGAAAAAAAATATTTACTGGCAATAGATACTTTGAAAATAGCTATTTTTAATTATGAAGCTAAAAAATAAATAAATAAATAAATAAATAAATAAAAGCATTTGCAAATATATTTTTTTTATTTTGAAGACGTATTATTTCAAGTATTCTGTGATTTTGAACTATTTTTACGAATTTAGATTAAATTATGAAATTATGTCAGATTATCGTCTGCTGTGACATCAGACGAAAAATGTGATAATGAATTGTTCTTTATTTGATAATATTACAGATATTTCTTTTTATTTGTTTATTTTTTTTAGTCAACAGAAAGTTAAATTATTTTGTTTGTTGTTTTATTTTTCAATTTATTAAATGGAAGAAGAAAAGCACTGCGATTTGATTCGAGTTTCAAATTGCGATAAAGATATATGGTTATGTCTTGAATATTGTTGCATTTAAT
This sequence comes from Maratus speculifer, assembly GCA_964019185.1. NCBI lineage: Eukaryota > Metazoa > Arthropoda > Arachnida > Araneae > Salticidae > Maratus > Maratus speculifer. The sequence goes on from OZ025297.1 coordinate 26,413,846, forward strand.
TAAAAGAGTGTTGATATAAAATTGTAATTTTTAAATATTTGGTTTCGTTTGAAATATAATTTAAGAAAAGTGGAAGTGTTTTAAAATTAAAAAATATATTGTAGTGTGTATATATATATATATTTTAAAGAGGTATTTAAAAGTAGTTTCGGAAAACTTTGATAAACATTTCTTTTTATTAGAGCACAAATGTTTTAAATATTTTTAACTTGACAATTTGGTAAAAATTGGTAATTTGGTATATTTTAATTATTGCAAGAATTGTTTTGTTCATATATTTTATTTTTATTTATTGTGTTGCAAATGAGTTATCTTTTTTTAGTAATGTAATATTAGTATTTAAATAACATAAAGTGCATTGGATTCAATGGGTTATAAACAAAATGATGCTCAAGTTTACGTTAAATTTGGTTTAAGGCGTTCTTAGGGAAGGTTTCCTTCAGAATAGAAACACTGTTTAGTATTGTTATATTGTTGCGATTTTTTGAAATTTAGTTTATCAAAGATGGCTTATTTAACTCAAGGTACTAGAAAACAAGACTTACAGAAAGTGGCTATTGAGCTTGGTATTGAGGATGTCGAAAGGTTGAAAACTGCAGAACTGAAAAAGGCTATACTAGAAGTGGATGGGTACGAAGAAGATTTTGTTAAAGGTCTTTTGAATTCCATAATTGAAGATAGGAAAACGAAAGAAGCAGAAGAGAAAGAAGAAAAGCGACGACAAGAAGAGAGAGAAGAAAGATTACGCCAAGAAGAGAAAGAAGAAAAGCGACGTCAAGAAGAAAGGGAAGAAAAAATACGTCAAGAAGAAAGGGAAGAGAGAATGGCTAGAGAAGCGAAAGAATATGAATTGGAAATGAAAAAATTAGAACAATTACAGAAATTTTCAGAACAAAAAGATGAGTTAAAGGTGGATACAGTTTCGAAAATTCAACTGTCGCAGATTGTCTCGAAATTCGATGAAAAACGTGATGAAATGGGATTATTTTTGATAAACTTTGAAAGAAGAGCAGTAATGGCACAAGTACCAAAGAAGGATTGGGTAGCTTATCTGTTAGCCGTTTTACCGGTGGAAATTGCAAATATGCTAGCTAGAGAACCCCCAGAAGATGCAGTTAATTATAATTTCGTGAAAACTCTTATTTTAAAGCGATGCAAACTAAACAGTGAGAAATTAAAGCAGTGTTTCTACAGACACCACAAAACTCCTGACAAATCATGGAGAAACTATACCCCAGAGCTTTTAAGTTATTTCAATGAATGGATAACAGAATTAAACATTAACACTTTCGAGCAATTAAAAGACTTAATAGTAACGGAACAATTGAAATTTCGCGTACCTGTAGAAATAAAAGAACATTTTTTAGAAAATTGGCTTACATTTACAACGCCATTATAACTAGCGGAAAAGCTTGATGATTACGAGAGCATTACAGACAGTTTTAGAAAAAATGAATTTTCAAAGAAGAATTTATCTAACCCTCGGAATAGCAGCTGGAATAATTATAGTTTAGATTCAAAAAAAGATATGAGAGATAGTAAACCAAAATTTGAACTCAAGACTGAAGCATCTGTCGGAGTACAACGAGATAAAAGAGAGTTGCGCACAAAATATGCCTGTTTTGCGTGTGGGAAAGAAGGGCATTTGAAGAAAGCCTGTCCCAAATTGAATACAGCAGGACAAAGTGGAGGAAAAATTTCCAAAACTGATCTTGAGAAAAAGGGTATTAATGTAATTTGTTTGAATATGAATTTTCCGGTAGAAGAGACTGATGGGAGACTCCTTAAGGTAAATCTAGGAATCGGTAACCAGAAGTTTCAGGGAATCATCGATAGTGGTGCGGAGATTACAGTGCTACGGGAATCGATGGTGCCGGAAGAATATTTACAATCATGTGGGAAAGTATTTTTGAGACCCGCAGTAGGGAGTCCTGTAGAAGCAAAGCTTGTTTCCGTTCCTCTCAGTCTTCGGACAGAAGATGAGGTCATTCCGTATGTACAAGTACAGGTTGCGGTAGTGGAAGGATTACACGAAGAATCTTTGGTCACTCCCCAGGTTTTTGCTCTGTTAAAAGAACCACAAAAGTTGTACTTAGGGGATGAGGTAGATATCACCCCGGTTGAAAAAGATAAAGAAAAATCTGTATTCAATGTGGAGGGAAGGTCCAAGTGTCCAAAAGGAAATGTGAAAACAAATCTAGATCACGAAGATGAAGACTCAGAAACTTCAGATTTGGAACTAATTCCTACTCCGGTTGAGGCAGCTGTTTTGCCTAAAAAGGTTTGCAACGAGGACCAGAAGGAAAATTCTTCGGTTTCACATGCACGATTGTTAAAAAAGGAACAAATGGCTTGTTCTACACTAAGAAAATGCTTTGAAGATGCAAAGCGACAGAAAAATAATTATTGGATCGAATCCGATTTATTTTATCATAGAGGCGAGGTAGGAGGACAAAAATATGTTCAACTTGTCGTACCTGCCTGTAGAAGACAAGAAATCTTAAGATTAGCACATGAAACACCAACTGGTGGACATTTAGCTGCTAAGAAAACAAGAGATGGAATTGCTATGTCGTTTTGGTGGGAAGGAATGCCAAAAGAGGTAAAACAACTATGCGCGGCTTGTCATGATTGTCAAATGCGCAGAAAAACAAAAGTAACCGACAGAGCACCTATTGAAGCTGTCGGAAGACCAGAGCTCCCCAAAGACATTTTATAGGTAGACATGAAAAACTGTGATCTTAACTGAGGATTTTTGATCACAGCTGACGTACGGAAAAAAGTAAGTTTATAATGGAGTTTTGTATATGTTTTATATTTTAATTTACCTAAGAAAATGCCTTTATTAGTATAATTTTCATTGCGGATCATTAAGTATTATTCTTCCCTGTTTCATTTAAGTCCTTTTTTCAAAAGAATACTTTATTTTTCATATGTTTTTTTATTTTTTCGTAAAGTAAGTGAGTGTTATAAAAAAAATTTTCCAATGATAAAAATATAGTGTTACTTTTGTTAATATGCTTTTTTTTGTTACCTTTTTGCATAAAAATTAGATTTTTTTTAAAAAAAGTAGAATTTTTTTAAAGTTATTTAAAATTTTGTAAATTATTTTATTATGTTACAGTTGCTACCGTTAAACTAAACTTCTGTACCTATTTTTTTTTTTTTTTTTTTTGTTAATCTAACTTGAAAAAAGATGAAATTATAGTTCATAAAATTGCTATGTATTAGAATCAGTTGTTTAAATCAAGTTTTTATGTGCCAAACATTTAATTTGAACGGACGTTAGTATAATGAACTGTTAAATCAAAGGTAGCAAATCATTTGTTTTATAGTAGCTGATTGGAGTTAATTCAGTCTTATTTTGTTTCGGTTTATCATAAAATTGCTTTAATTATAAAATATTAAATCTCAATATTATCCAATAGAATATCTGTAGATTTAAATTTAATGATTGCTTTAAAAATAAACTGTTTTAAACTTGTTAAAATGCAAGTTTTTTTTTCTTTAACTAAATGAATTGTTATTTATTATTATTTCATTGAACTTGGTTCATGTATGCAAAAATTTATTTTTGTAATCTATTTTTTCCTCATTTTTTGATAGGTGAAAATTATAAAAATTATGTACATAGATATATTTCTAACGTCAGCACTACAACCTACATTTTAATATTTGCAGAACTTAATTACAAATTAATAAATTAGTAAGGCATTCTTTCATTATCCTTTTGCAGATACAGTGTCTCACAAAAGTGATGGGACACTAGTGCTTTATAAAAAGAAACTGCAATAAAATAAATAAACAAACATGTGCAAAAATTTTTTGGGTGTGTTTCATATTTAAAGTTAGTAACAATTATTACATAACATACATTTTGTCAAAATATTAATTTAGTAAAAATACAATTGTTCAGAACGGAGCAAAAAATGGCTTACATAAGTGATGGGACACTTACTTTTCCATCAAATATTTATCCAAAAATTTTATTTTTTAAAAGGTTTTAATATTTTGTTGGATTTCCTTTTACTTTTAAAACATGATTTAATCTTTTTGGGATGGATTCGGCTAATTTTTTTGTGATTTCTGGAGTGATTTAACCCCATTCTTCTTGTAGCACCGATTTTAGTTGTTGTTTTAAAGAAATGGTGTGTTTGCGAATTCTTGATTCCAATTCTTGCCAAATATTCTCTATGGGATTTAAGTCTGGAGATTGTGGTGGTGTTTTTATTATTTCAGGTCAGTTATATAGCAGCCAGAGTCTAACGTTCAGAGCAGTGTGCTTGGGGTCATTGTCCTGGTAGAATTTAAAATCGTTATGAAGGTTCAATTTTCGTGCTGAAGATTTCAAATTTTGCTTTAAAATATCAATATACTTGTACTGATCCATTATACTGTCAATAAAAACAAGATTACTAACTCCAGCGGACGACATACACCCCCATACCATAATTCCTCCTCCACCATGTTTTACTGTTGGTACCAAGTTCTGTTTGCGAAATTCTTCCCTCGGTTTTCTCCACACCAAGATTCTACCGTCAGAACCAAATATGTTAAATTTACTCTCATCAGCAAATATAACTTTATTCCAGTAATCAGAATTTTTATTTGTTGGATTTTGCGAAAGCTAGTCTGAGTTTTCTACTCTTTTCACTTACGAAGAATTTTTTCCTGGCTACTGTACCGTGATATCCAGCAGATCGAATTAACCGTCTAATAGTCTCAACAATTATTCCACATAATGCTTGTAAATCAGCAGCAACTTTTGAAGCACTATTTCTTGGATTTATTTTAATATTTCGAACGATAATTCACTTTATTCCATTGGATAGCTTTGATGGTCGGCCAGGTCTTCTTTTATCCTGAATCATATGATTCTTTTTATATCGTTTAATGGTATTGAAAACTGTTGAACGACTCAAGTTAACTGTTTCAGCAGTTTTTCTAATAGATTTTCCATGTTCAATATGCAAATTAATAACTAATTTTAAAATTTCAGGCGAAGTTTCTTTTCGTTTAGCATTCATGGCTACACAGAGCTAAAAAACACAAAAATTCCAAAACTGAATATGGAGAGAAATACTGCAGACGATTTTATAAATTATTGCCAATTGCTTTTAAGTAAAAATAAAACCCCCAAAAATATTTTTATTGCTTATTTCAGACGATTTTTGTTGCATATATAATGGTGTCCCATCACTTATGTGAGCTATTTTTTGCTCCATTCTAAACATTTGTATTTTTATTAAATTAATATTTTAATATTTTGACTAAATGCATGTTATATAATAATTTTTACTAAATTTAAGTATGAAACACACCCACAAAAAAATGTGTACATGTTTAATTTATTTGATTAGTTTCCTTTTGTAAAGCACAAGTGTCCCATCACTTATGTGAGACACTGTATTTGGCCGTCAAAAATTCTTAGTATTACAATTGTATACGAGTTATTTACAAATATAAACAATTTTGTTTATTATGTGATAAAATGTGCCAACTGACTGTGAAACTGCAATAATACTTTAAATATTAAAAAACAAAAAATACTTGATACTAAATTTGACGATGCATTGAGCAGTGGTATCAATCTTTAATTTTAATCTTAACCTTTAATCATTTGTAGAACATTAATCTCTACAAATAAAAATATTGTGCTTTTATTCAATTTTTGGATTTTCAAAGTAGCTGCAGGTTTATTTCTATTAAATTCAATAAAAATTTATTTTCATTTAAAAAATTCATTTATTAAATGTTTTTTAATTAAAAGAATTTGTATTTAAAAATAGCCAACTGTGTTGTACAGCGTTGAATTCAGAGGATGGTCAGAACAATGGAGTAACCCCCCCCCCCCCTGGAAGATTTTAGAGTTTGTGCTTTCAATAGTGAAAAAGGTGCCATTTCCTTTCAAAAATATATAATGTACCCCCCTGTACCCTCCCCCAGAGCCACAGAAATCCCTCCCATAGAAAAGTATCTGTTTACAAATTCTATATAAAAGTCATGCCATGTAGTAGTGGGCTGTACTTGTACTTCCAACCATACTCTATTTACGAGTAAATTTAGTTTTTTAGTGGAAATTGAATATGAGCTGTTAATTCATTTTAAAAAAGAGCAGAAGTTGTGTTGCTGTTGCATACAATATGAAGAAGAGAAAAATACCTTCTTTTACTAATCAAATTTTTTAAATTTCTAGAGTCCTGAATGAAGAGTCCTCAATGAGAATCATCATTTGTCGTGAAAATTGGCAAGAAACAACTTGCTCTTCAATTTATATTTCTTTTTTGGTAAGTCATTAAAATGCAAATACTTATATATATTAGTACATATATATCAGAATAAATCTGTATATCTTATACTATAATGCGAGCAAAAATTGTGTGTGTGTGTGTGGGTAAATTTTATCTCAAAAACGGCTCTACCGATTTTCACAAAAATTTGGATTTTACCATTTTCGGGCACGAGAAGACCATTGGACTAGGTCCCATGTTCGGGAAAATTCTATTACTGGGTCATTTTGGGTCATAATGGGTCAGGATAAAGCTATTTATATCTATAGAACGGCTGGATCGATTTTAAGGAAATTTTGTACCCAATCGTTTTTTGGTATGAGAAAAGTATTGAGCTGCGTCACATGTTCGAAAAATTTCGATTAGTGGGTCATTTTTGGGTCATTATGGGTCAAGCCATTTTTATCTAAAAAACGGCTCTAACGATTTTGACCAAATTTTATATTTTATCGTTTTGGATTACAAGAAGACCATTGGGTTAAGCAACATGTTCGAGAAAATTCAGTTAGTGGGTCATTTTTGGGGTCATTGTGGGTCATGCTATTTTTATCTAGAGATTTTCTCAGGCAATTTTGACTAAAAAATTTCATTCTATGGTTTTCGGGCACGAGAAAAACATTGGGCTAGGTTACACATTCGAGAAAAAAATTTAATGGGTCATTAAGGGTCTGGGTCAAGCTATTTATATTTAACGAACGGCGTGATCGATTTTAACGAAATTTTGTATGTAGCATTTTTTGACATGAGAAAACTAATGGGCTAAATCACATGTTTCAGAGATTTCGACTATAAGGGTCATTCGTGGGTCATTATGGGTCAAGCTATTTTTGTCTAAAAAACGGCTCTAACGATTTTGACCAAATTTTATATTTTATCGTTTTGGATTACAAGAAGACCATTGGGTTAGGTAACATGTTCGAGAAAATTCAGTTAGTGGGTCATTTTGGGGGTCATTGTGGGTCATGCTATTTTTATCTAGAGATTTTCCCGCGCAATTTTGATTAAAAATTGCATTCTATGGTTTTCGGGCACGGGAAAACATTGGGCTAGGTTACATATTCGAGAAAAAAATTTAATGGGTCATATTGGGTCATTAAGAGTCTGGGTCAAGCTATTTATATTTAAAGAACGGCAGAATCAATTTCATCGAAATTTTGCCTGTAACAGTTTTTTGACATGAGAAAGCTAATGGGCTAAGTCACACGATCGAGAGATTTCGATTTTAAGAGTCATTTGTGGGCCATGTCAAGCTATATCTAAAGAACAGGTAGATCGATTTTAACAAAATTTTGTATACAACATTTTTTTGGCACGAGAAAATTATTGGGCTAGGTCTCAGTTCAAGAAATTTCGATTAATGGGTCATTTTGGGCCATAAAAGGTCTGGGTCAAGCTTTTTTTATTTAAAGTACGACAGTATCAAATTTAATGAAATTTTGTATGTAACAGTTTTTTGACACGAGAAAACTAATTGTCTATCTTACATGTTTGAGATATCTCGATTATAAGAGTCATTTATGGGTCATGATGAGTCATAATGGGCCATATCAAACTATATCTGAAGAACATGTGGATCAATTTTAACGAAATTTTGTATACAACGTTTTTTTAGCACGAGAAAATCATTGGGCTGGGTCACATGATCGAAAAATTTCGATTAATGGTTCATAAAGGGTCTGGGTCAAGCTATTTATACTTAAACAACGGCAGGATCGATTTTAACAAAATTTTGTGTGTAACAATATTTATACACAAAAAAACTAATGGGCTAAGTAACATTTTCGGAGATTTCGATTATAAGGTTCATGTGTGGGTCATGATGGGTCATGGTCAAGCTATATCTAATGAACGGGTGAATCGATTTTAACGAAATACAGCATATTTTTGGCACGAGAAAATCATTGGGCTAGGTCACATGTTCGAGAAATTTCGATCAGTGGGTCCCTTTTGGGTTATTCTAATTTTATCTTGACAATGTCTCGCGCAATTTTGACTAAATTTTATATTCTATCGTTTTCAGACACAAGAAAATCATTGGGTTAGGTCATATGTTTGAGAAAATTAGATTAATGAGTCATTTTGGGTCATAATTGGTCAAGTTCAAACTATTTTTACCTAAAAATTGGCTCAATCGATTTTATCTAAATTTTGTATCTAACGTTTCTCGGCACACAAAAATTAGTGAGCTAGAGGTCACAAGTTCGAGAGATTTCGATATAAGGGTCATTTGTGGGTCAAGCTAATTTTATCTAGAAAATCGTTCTCACCATTTTGAGTATACTTTCTATTATATCGTTTTCGGGCAAGAGAAAACCATTGAGCAAGGACACATGCTCGTAAAAATTCAATTAGTGGGTCGTTTTAGGTCTTAATGGGTTCGGGTTATTTTAATTATATATATCAACGACTCAATCAATTTTACCTAAATTTTGCAACGAAACGTCTTTTGTCATGAGAAGACTATTGGGCTGAGTTGCATATTAAACAAAATTATATTAGTGGGTCATATCGCTTCATTGCTGAATGCTGTCAAGCTAAATTTACTTAAGAAATGGCTTACACGATTTTGATTCATTTTATACTCTACTGTTTTTGATTACCTGAAGACGATTGAGCTAAGTCACATGTTTGATCACATTTGATTAGTGGATCATTTCGGTAATAAGGGTCAGGATCACGAGAATATGGCAAAAGCCAATAAGTTGGCGAGATTTGACAAAATACTGGCGAAATTTGGCCGAAAAATCAATTATTAAGATTACGAAACCAAAACACGCATTTGGCACCAAATGAAAGAATGTGTCCAAATTTGGCTATATCTGGCAAAAATTATTGTCTTTCAGAATGTGAAGAAATTTCTTCTACATTCTTAATAGCATTGAAGATGCATAGTTAAACTAATCAGAATCGAGCTAAAAAAGTGATTTGGATTGATGTTCTTTCGTTGTAAAATTTATGAACATGTGCATACAAACATAGTTTTCTTATTGATTGTTTTTGTAAATAATACTATTATTAATAACATGTTTTACAGTAATAATGCAGAGTGAATGATACAATGAAAATACTATATCGAGTTGAACCCAAAGTTAATTTTGACCAAGCTGAGCTCGGTCACCCCTGCTAGTATATTTTAATAAGAGTAAAATGCATTATGTTAACCCTTACTTTTGGCTTTTATGCTTGGTGGCATTGGTTTGTTTACAAATTTGAAAGTATAAAAGCTGTGAAATTTGTACTTTTAAAATGCAAGGTTTTGCTGACGATATGTTATTTATTTTTTATTTTATCCTTATAAATTTAAGAATAATTAAATGAAAAAAGAAAGACAAAAAATATATCATTCAATTATAAGATGTATAAAATTGAATTATATACATATTTAAAATTTCTTGTTTAATGTTTCAAACATAGGCACAAACATGTAAAGTTGGTGTTTACAAGAAATTAATTTTTCTTTGTTTTATGAACAGATAATTATATTTGTGATAATGAAATAATTCTATTTGTTATGTAAAATGCTCATGAAATCACGTACATTGTTATTAACGATAACTTTTCAAATAAAAGTTGTGTTGAAACTAATTAAACTACTATTTTTAAATCACTTAGTAATGTATAACTTAAAACTGCAAGTATTCTTTTAGCATTTGATGTTTATTTTTATTTTTCTGTCAATTTTTTGCTTAAAGTTTCAGTATATAATTTTTAAAGCATCAAAACTTTTAAAACATAATTTAGTTTTTTGGAAAATTGAAATTTCTTGGTATGACTATTGATTGACTAAATGTTTGATGAACTAAATGACTAGATTTGTTTAAATGTGCTTGAATGTATATCATATGCATTGTTATTCATCAGTTAAGTGTGTTAACTTTTTTAAGCAATCAATTCTAATGTGGCATTTAAAATATTGCAAAGACTTTTACAGTTACATGCAAATATTTCTAATGGATGAAATTTTTCAGACACCAGCATAAAATTAAGCTATTTACTGAAAAACAAAAACATTTTAATATGGGTATCTAAAATTGTACATTCAATATAACTTTCCTAATCTCAAATGAACTTAATCTTCCGTTGGGCGCCCATTGTAAAAAGTATAACGTTCACTTTCTTCTTTAAAACAAAATTCAAGCAGTAGAGGATGTTAATAACCATTTATATTCATTTATTGGATTCTCTTTTTCCACTTTCTGAAATTTTTTTCTATTTCAGATTGCGCAATTAGTTGCAACTGTCATTTCAATCTGTTAACAGTGCATGAAATGTGCAAGGTTTATCTGCAAACAGCCTTCAAATAAGCAAATCTTATGCTTGATACGTGAAGCAACTAATATAGATGAAATATGACTAATTCTGTAAATCTGAAATTATTTAAGGGTGTTCTTAAATCAAAAAGGGCAACTTTGTGACATGCTTTAATTTATTTATATTCAGAAATGCATGATACTAACAGGTGTTGTTATTCAGAAACTGTCTAGTTGCACTCAACTTTTTTTTTTTTTTTTTTAATTCACAATAGACCTTTCATAACAAGCCTTCAAAGTTGACGTTTTTGAGCCCATTTCCCAACGAAAGCAGAAAAAACGGTCGAAAAGCGGGTGATCATGTGATCAAAATAGCTTAAAACTGGATAGATAATTTAATTATCATAAAATAGAAAACTAAGTTCCATTCAAAATCGCATCCATAGTTAGGTATTCCAATTTTATAACTTTCTGTTAAAAAATGAGTTTGTGTCAAAACGTTTTGCACTTGTTGAGCAAAGCAGTTAAGAACACCTTTAATTATTGTTTAGTAATTCCTTATTAGTTTTTATTCTTTGTGATTGTAGTGGTAAGAAACTTTTTATATATCTAAACGTCTGCTTTAATATTTATATTAAAATAAGTGTTTTGTGGAATATTTTCATAAATTGTGATCAGAGATAACTTATGATATTTGTAAGTTAAATGATTTGTAAAATTAAAATAAAACAGCAATGATTTATTCTTTTTCACCTGTTGTACAATTTGCAATGCGCGCCGGCTCATGTGATGAAAATTTGTGTGCCCGGCGAAAGGTTAATATCAAAATATTAATTTAAATTGTATGACATGCTGTAATTATCACTGGAGATACAAGTTCACTTTTAAGAGGGTGGATTGAGTTATGAAAAAAGATATAGTGTGGAATATTTATGATTTCTTCCACAGGATTAGTATTAGAAAGTGTCTTTTCATTTGAATGAAGTAGCCTCTTAATCCTACAGTTAAAAGCATTTTTTTTTTTTGTAATAATTTGTTTACACAAAAATAATGTTATTGTTGTAATATTATCTTTGTAGCACAGGTGTTTTTAAATTATACTCTATCATTAATTATTTAAATAGATTCATAAATTTAAACAGAAATAATTTCTTTTTCTTTTTTTTTTTTTTTTTTTGAAAACTTGTAAAGTAAATGTTATTATTTAAATTTATTTCCCTTCTTAAAGGAATTCTGTTTCATAACACTGTATAATAAACTTAGAGTACTTTAACTCTTACGCAAAAATGGTTTCAAAATAATATTAAATCAATGACAGTTTTCTTTTTACAAATTTCTCATTTGCATTTGTATATTTTTATTTATTTTTATCTGTTTTGCATAGGTTATTTGAGATCAATGTCGAATTGGATATTGTTGTACTATTTTGTTTTAAGATGGTTTTTCAGAAGAAAATTTTGTTTCAGAACTTGTTCCAAAATTAAACAAGTTGGAAATTGCACGTGAAGCGTAGCAAACGAGGTGCGTTCGTACGATAACGAAGTTTTAAAAATATTACTCTTATATCTCAATCTCATAAAATTGTAAATAGTGAATTACAATTAAAACGCTCATCAAGCAATGTTCTCTCTATACCATTATGTAATGGAATACTTTTGTGTGGCCTTGTAAATCAATAACAAATGTTCTTTGCATCACAGATTATGTAAAATGTATATTATAATATGTACTTTATAGTTGCATATAAATTTTATTAAGTTCGAATGAGTGCAACACCATTAAAATGCATTTGAAACATTTTCCCCCATTGACCGTAATGTAACGGAATACTTTTGATTGTCCCTGTAATTGATCTATGCATCCGATTTCCATAAAATTTGAAATAACTCGACAAAATTATTTAATAACTATGTATTTTAAATTTCAAACGTATAAAATACATTTGAAACTTTTTCCCCATTGACTATAATGTAATTGAATACTTTTGATTGCCCCTGTAATTGATCTATGCACCCGATTATCAAAAAATTTGAAATAACTCGACAAAATTATGTAATAACTATGTATTTTAAATTTCAAACGATTAAAATGCATTTGAAACATTTTCCCCCATTGACCGTAATGTAACGGAATACTTTTGATTGTCCCTGTAATTGATCTATGCATCCGATTTTCATAAAATTTGAAGTAACTCGACAAAATTATGTAATAACTATGTATTTTAAATTTCAAACGTATAAAATACATTTGAAACTTTTTCCCCATTGACTATAATGTAATTGAATACTTTTGATTGCCCCTGTAATTGATCTATGCACCCGATTATCAAAAAATTTGAAATAACTCGACAAAATTATGTAATAACTATGTATTTTAAATTTCAAACGATTAAAATGCATTTGAAACTTTTTTCCCCATTGACCGTAATGTAACGGAATACTTTTGATTGCCCCTGTAATTGATCTATGCATCCGATTTTCATAAAATTTGAAATGACTCGACAAAATTATGTAATAATTATGTATTTTAAATTTCAAACGATTCGGTTGGGTAGTTTTTGCGCTGTTATATGCGGACGGACAGACAGACAGACAGACGGACAGACAGACAGACAGACGGACAGACAGACAGACGGACAGACAGACAGACGGACGGACTGAGCGACAACAATAGGTGCTACGTATTTACATAATTACGAACGCACCTAAAAAGCCTTCAAAGGGAAAAAAAATCTGAAGAGGGGGTGGGGGGAGAATTTTGGTTACATCAGCCTCAAGTAACAATGCCGAAAAAAAAAAAAGCCTTAAGTACCGAAATGCAAATAAGAATTTTGAAGTGAACACTGTCGTTGGTTTAACATTTAGTTCCTGCACAATCCCTCAACAACACCTACCATGCTGAGAGGGGTATATGTCTCCTAAAAATGCCCGGAAATGAGAACTAGTGAGTTACAAACATTTATTGTGGTTGTAATGGGATTGTTTTTTTTAAATAAAAAAGATCAGATCTTGAATTGAAAAGTAGTATTTATTCCAAAAATTCAAGATAAGCAGGTTTGGAAAAATTCAACATATGCAGATTTTCAACATAGACAAGTTGGACTGTAATATCAGTTTTTTCCTGAAAGCTATTCTGCTTGCCTATATTCTGCCCACACAATGTTTTTCTTATTTCTAAATAGTAAATACAGTACTCTAAATACATTACAAAGCTTTCAGAAATTTTGATGCATAAGCAATAAAGATTTTCTTTTTAATAGAACATAAGTTATTGTATTTCTGATGTCTTCAAATCTGCTAATATATTCTTTCAGTTTGAATGAGACATTTTTCTTTTTGTCTCACTAAATATTTATATATAAATTTAATATATTTTGGTTTTTTAATTTATGTACAGTTTAATTCTATTAATGGACTGATTTTTTTTTTTTTTTTTTAATAGGTATATCAAGAAACATTCTTTTCAGACTTGATGTTAGTACTTCTTGATCATACCAACTAAACATTGATTATCCTGCTTCTTTACAAAATACTGCCTTAATAGTTCATAATTTACATAGTTTATGTTTACAGATATTTCTTTTGGATTAAAATTTAAATACCTGTTTCTGCAGATCAATAAAATTTTCTGCAAAGCATAGTGTCATCATATGTCATTGTAATACAGATTGTTTTATTTAATATGTAGTAATCATTATAGTATTCAATAATAAATTTGTTCTGTAATAATATTTATAACATAAAGAAATTTTGTTTCTGTAATTTGTACTTTCAAATAAAAGAAATTTATTAAAAAATTTGCTGTTTTCATGTGAATATATTTTTATTATAAATGTCATTTCAAATATTTACTTGTTTATCATGTAAACCATAGTGCAAGAATTGTTTTTAATTATTTATTTACTTTTAATAACAAAATGGCTAAGATATAAAATAACTAGCTGACCCATGCAGCATAACCCAGATCTGTGATGTATGAACCTCAAGTTAGAATGATTTTATATTTTTAATTCCATTTGGTCTAAATTTATACTTTTAAATGAAAGAATTCGCAAAAACATATAGAGTTGAAGATACATGCTATTTTGTGCAATCTTTGATGTCTGTGAATTGAAGTTGAGTGAAAATATCAAAATAATTTGTTACTTTTTAAATAACTATTTCTTTAAAATGTCAGTTGATATAAAGTTTTTTAAACAGTGATAATTTGCACCTAAGGCGAACATAGTTTTGCCTCTCCCTCTTCTCCTTTACAAAGAACAATTTACCAAGTTTCTAATAGCAAACTATTTTGAAAATTAAAATACTTTTCTAAATATTGATTCATAAAATCTTGAAAATGGAATAAAAAGAAATTTAAAATATTCAGCTTTATACAGGTTTCCATCTTAGCAGTAGCAGGTATAATTGTTGATATTTTCTCTGACAAAAATATAGAATTTTTTCATTCAAGACTGAATTATATTACAGACAAATTTCTTTTTCAAAGATTTTATGGCAACAGTTTTATTACAACTGAAGCATTTAAAATTGCAGAGCTATGAATTAAGTTACTACATTAGTCACTTTGTGGTAAAAAATATGAGAACGTTCTTCACAAATATATATATATATTCATGAGGTGCTTGTGATCTATATTTAATATTCTATATTTATACTTTTTTGAGTTTGAAAACATTTTTCTCTTTTATATCCGGATGCTTTCATTTTTGGAAAATAGTTTCGAAATGATTCTGAAATTTAAAGTATGCTCATATTAAAGCAATACAACCAAAGTTTAAAAAATCCAAAATGCACAAGTTAGACATCAACCTCAAGTATCATGTATGTATATATATAAAAATAATTTAAGCAAGAATTCTGAAAAAAAAAATGCTTCTGTATGTTTAACATTAGTGTGCGAGTGTGAGACTACAGTAGTCATCACATGAAGAAACTAGAACGTAATTGTTAAACCTATGTGAGCATTTTTTAAAAAAAGTTTCTTATTTGCATTTTAATAATTTGCATAGAACTAATGTTGAATTCTAACAGCGTTGGTATTGTATTTACATTTTCTATTTTGATTGTAGATTAAAGTTCTTTAACCTTTTTGTTAGTTTTACACTTGGATTTTCTCACTGTAAGACGATTTTATCTAAATTTCATGTATATGTATGTGGAAAAAAAAAAAATCAAATTTTATTTTAAGTGGCACAAATGCCAACCAATTGAAAAAGTCCCCAGGCAGTTTCTTGAACCAGGTCAGCATAGCAACTGACATTCTACTGACTAAACTACATGGAATGATACTCAGCCTAGAATTTCTCACTCAGAGTAAGGAGATTTTTTTAAAAAAATGCAAGAAATTCCTTACCCTGTGTTCTCGCTATAAGTTAGGCTACAAATGCAGCACATGATGGAATATTTTCAACGAGCCACCAACATGAGGCAAACATGAAACTCAAATAAAACCAGCATCAATTGAATGTATTAATAATGCTTGGAAAATTTTCTGCAAAAAAAAACTATCTAAATTTAGAGGGGTAATCCCACTGATTTCCCATTTATACTTATCCAATGAATTCCCAAAACCAATCGAGGAAGTGCCTTATCAGAATGAACCTACATCTAAAATTTGAAGCCAATCAATAAATTCTGTGTGAAAAACGCATTAACTTAAATTAAGGACAGTTACCTCCCATTTTTTCCTTGTTAGACTTGCCAATGAACTCTCAAAACAAATCATGGAGTTGTTCTCGTCAGAATGATGCTATGTACAAAATTTCAATGAAATCTGATAAATTCTGTAAAAAAAAAAAACATTTATATAAATCAAGCGGAGTGGCATTAGCCCCCCCTCCTTCCCATTCTTTATACTTATCCAAGGAACACTCAATACTAGTTATGGAGGTGCCTCATCAGAATGATGCTATATCTAAATTTTTCAACAAAATCTGCTAAATCTGCATGAAAAACCCATTTATATAAATTAAGTTGAGGGGCATTAGCCCCGTTCCCTTTCTGATACATATTGAGTGAACATAAACTAATCAGGGAAGTGCCTTATCAAAATATACATATATCCAAAATTTCAAGTTTATCTGATATTTTTATCTTGAGTCAGAGGCGGATTACCCATTAGGCTGAAGCCAGAAGAAAAGGGGGCCCGGTGCTAAAATTTTCCTTATATAAAGAACAAGAAAATATTTTTTTACACTGTCGGACATTAATACAAAAGATGTGCAAAATTCTTTGTCGTAATCTTTTATATTTTAATCATCAATGATTTATGAGTTAATGAAGCAAGCAATGTGTTTTAATTTTTCCAGTATAAACCACTTTGAAGGAGTGAAAGGGGGCCCTCAGAAAGTCAAGCCTAGGGGCCCGGGTGGTAGTTAATCCGTTTCTGTCTTGAGTTACCACATTACGCACGTACAGAATGTTTGGTCACATAAGCTCTTAGGCTTTGATAGCCTGTGAGCTAAAAAACTGGATCAACAAGAAGTCTTACCCTTGGCGAAATACTAAAATGGAGGGCCAAAATCACAGTCAGGTATGATCCAGCGACCTCATTGGTCGGGTGGTATAGGTGAAAATCACGAATGTATTTCTCCATTTGAAAAAGAGTAAGGGGTAAAGTAATTTTGAAGCAATTGTTACCGTCTGTATTTATTTACGATAGACCATCGAAATTAACTCAATTAAGATATTTTGATGACATTATATAAAATGAGAGTGAAAAATAGATTATAAATGCAAACAGATAAGATTTACATCAAAGTTGACACTACGATTTTTTTATTCGAAAAAAGGGAGTAAGGGACATTTCGCCTACCATTAAGAGATTGTTCTCTGAAAGGGACGTGACTCAATGACCAATGAGGTATTTGGATTTCATTGGACTGTGATTTTGGCCCTCCATTTTAAAATTTCGCTTACCCTTGCTCCTGAAAAATTGTGGCGGCATATACATCTGTCAGAACCAATAGTTAATAGACTGTGAAAATAGCCTTACAAACTTTAGGATCTAGTTAATTTTATTTATGTGAAAAACTCTGCTTTTTTAAAATAATTTCACAAAACTTTGAATTATAAACATATCTTAAAACATCATTTTGTCCAATTAAAAATTTTAAACATAGTTTTATGGAATAAAAGGACTTAAGGAGGCTCAGGGATTGAAAACTTTTCAAAAAATAGATTTTTTTTTATGATCTAATTTGATTAATCATTTAATTCTTAACTCAATGCAAAAAACCGCATAAAAATATTTGCATTTTCAACGGAGTTATAAGCATTTATATATCAACACTTTCATAGCCGCATCGATATAATTTCAACTTTAAATCGCGTTATCTCAAAACTTGGTTTTTGACGACTAACACCAAGATTTAAAAAAAAACTATTTGATGGAATGGCTTAGTTTTTTTTTTGCATGCATATAACATCATTATCTAGATTATGAATTAATATATTTTAGATAGTTTAATATTTTGAGTATTTTTAATGGAAAAAATGTTGTATCTTTTAGGGGTTTTTTAAATTTTCAACTTTGAGAGATTTTTTAATACTGTTTTATTAAGTGATAGTTATATCCTTAATTCATAATCTAGATTATGATGTTATATGCATGCAAAAAAAAATTAAGCCATTCCATCAAATTGTTTTTTTTTTTAAATCTTGGTGTTAGTCGTCAAAAATCAAGTTTTGAGAAAACACGACTTAAAGTTGAAATTATATGGATGCGGCTATGTAAGTATTGATACATAAATGCATATAACTCCATTAAAAATGCTAATATTTTTATACGGTTTTTTGCATTGAGTTAAGAATTAATTGAATAATCAAACTAGATCATAAAAAAAATCGATTTTTTGAAAAGTTTTCAATCCCTGAGCCCCCTTAAAGATGTATATAAAGATGCAGTAAGAAACTTGTAACTACATTTTGTTTCAACATAGTAAACATTTACCATTTTCAAATTCAGGGACACATGTAACTGATTAACTGGAGCATGTACAATGGTGTATAACCTTATTCTTAGAATCTTTAAGTTTACCTTTAATTTGATGTCATTGAAGAACAAAGGAATAGTTTCATGTAGATGAATGAATTTATTTTTCCATTTTTCATTAGTTTAAATGTTTTACAATTTATTGCTAAAATATTGGAAATAAAATACTTATTACCACATATTTTGCTATTTAAATCTTTAAAATATATTTTGACTTACTAATTTAAAATTTACAAAAATTTTGTATTCAAATGATTTAATAAATGTACCAATATTATAATACAAAAGTTTAACATCAATCATTAAGCTTAATATAATAAATGTAAGCTTACAGTTTAAGTTTATTAATCATTGTACTATTTTTCATAACAATCTTATGCTTAATAATTTGATAATAATCATTAACTTCCAAAATCTGTGTAACTTTTAAGTGTAAAAATGAAACAGAAAACAGATTTAATTAACAGATTATGTTATAAATAAAAAATACAATAACTGATAGATTAGATTTACACTTATGTATAGACTAGCTGATATCCGTAAATTCGTTCACAAACATTTAAAGAAGAATTTAATTATTCAATCAAACAAAAGAATTCGTTGGTTAAAAGCATGTGTAATTAACTTTTTATCGCAATTTACAGTAAAAATCTTCTGATGATCCTTTATTGCTGATTTTTTTGTTGGTTTAAATTTTTCTTTCAGCTACTTATATTAATAGATAGAAACATTCTTGAATACTTTTGTTCAGCCCTGTAGTTTACCTAGTACCTTTAATATACAAAAGTAGTTTTCTAAACTTCAATTCAAACAAAAATATTCCTTATTACTACTTAAATTACATTTTCAGAAATTATCATCCAAAGACAATCATGTATCCAGTTCTTTGCATGACCCTGTATATCATTTTAGCAATATACTACAAACATTTCTTAGTTTACTGAATGCAGTTCAAAATAAAAATGCATATTTTATTTAAAAACCACTTTTAAATAAATTATGCTCATATTCAATAAACTTTCCAAGATCTTTTGTGTAACCCTGTATATCTAAATTGTGTAAATATCAGCATTTATACACACCATTTAATATGCATTCATTTAGTGAAACTTAAAAGCACATATCATAATTCAAAATGCATTTCATCCATACAACAGTCATCATTCATCATATACAATACTTCGGATTGAATATATACTATATAAAATCTTTTGTGTGTCCCTCTAAATGCTATACACTTCGTATTATGCATGAAATAACTCATATTAAGCCTCAGAAATGCATATCAATTTGATTATACATGAAATCATTTACCATAATTAAAATGTGTCGCAAACTCTTCGTGTCTTTATTCTTATGCAATAGCATTCTTCTGTGTGATCGTTTAAATGAATAATAAGTGTCCTTTTCACTGCATACTTTACAAAATGCATATTTTAGCGCATTTTGTTGATGCATGTAAATATGAATATGTTTCACAGGGTGTAACATTGTTAAAATTCAATTGAAACGATTTTTCCCGATAATGCCGTAATGTAAAGAAAAATTTTGACTATTCCTATAAATAAACTAATCATGGTAGAAACTTTATTTTTAATAGGTATTCGTGCTAAGGTAAATGTTAATAAAATCCAAAAATTTCATGGCTACTCGGATTGCCATGAAATTTACGAAAGTTAGATTTACTTTGTTGGTAAGTGTTAAAAATAGAGTCAAAAATACATTAATCAGTAGTTTTATTTTCAGTCTTTTCGAGACAAAAAATTTCTTCCATTGATAATTATGAGTTTTGAATAAAAATTTTCATTTGTATGTAACTTATAACTTATTAATAATAAGTAAAAAATATTTCTCATTCATTTCAAATATGACGTCATTATTTATTTAGATCGATTAGCTACTGATAATCATGCCTCTTGTATTTTTAACGACTATTATAAAGTACCCGTTTTATTTTAACTATGACGTTACATTTTTCCAAGCGAAATATTTCATTGAAAATATTATTTTTCCTTTTTTTTTTACTTCTAATTATGTCGTCATTTGAGACAGAAAAATTCTTGTTAATGAAATATACATGTTTATTATATAACAGAAAATATTCTTATTTCTATTTCAAATATGACGTCATATTTCTTTTCTTTTCTTTTATTTCTTTTTCATCTTTTTGCATGGAAATTGCTCAATTTAAAATTTATTGCCGCTGAGAAATTATCGTTTTAGGTTTCTAGTTTATTGGCAACAGGAAAGGAAAATGGTTAAATTTTAATTAAAAAATGCCTATTGATTCTGTATGAAAAATAATGAAATTTTGAATTATTAAGGAAAATATTTGAATAAATCAAAGATTAGCCTATGTTCATTTCCGGGCTTTAACTTATCTGTATGCAAAGATTCAAAGACTTTAATCTATTTGTTTTGATGCCAAATTCATTCCAATTTTCGGACACATTTTCACATTTATAGTATATATAAGATAAGTAACGTTTCTGTTTATGTTATATTATCCTTCGTAGTTTCAAAGCAAAAACATTGCTAATGTAGCATTTTCATGAACGTCAAAAAAAGCAATAAACCGCCATTTAAGGCACTCATGCGGTGGAAAACAACTTAAACATACATTTATTTAAACAAAATTTCATTGAAAATCATATACTTGTCACACTTTCTTTAAATTTTGAAATATTCATAAAAATATATTAAAAAATAATGTAAAATGATTCAAATTTGTTAATAATGATGAAGAAATCCAAATGCCCTTCATTGAATCAGAAGCTCGACTGATATCTTCCAGTTGGAGCACGTTTGTTTATGTTTATATTGAGAACTTGACCTGAAAAAAGATTGGGTAGAGTTGCAATAGAGTATTTAACACATTAAGTGCCACATTATTCATCAGAGACTGATACTGAACTTTCCATTCAAATCAAGTTTTAACTAATTCTGGAATTTCAGCCATGAACTTGATGAGGTGATTGTCTTTTTGTGCTACCACCTTCTATTCATAATTAATCAAGTAATTTAAGAAATAAAAATTAATTTTTGCTCAAATCTGTCATTTGGGCGATTTTTTTTAAAACTAAAAACCTTAGAAAAAGATGAAAGAAAACTAAGTACTTGTTTTTTCTTCCATAGCTAATTTTCAAAAAAATATTTATCCTGTTATGTAGCTTTATGGCTTATAAGAAAAGTTGGATTGATTAAAATTATCTCTCACTTTACAAATTTATTAATTCATCATTTATCTAAAGCTTTACTTGTAGCTTCTGCATAACATAGATTTTGCATTTTTCAATAATGTGTAAAGAAATGAAACATCACAAATAAAGAAAAGAACTATATAAAAAACAGCATGCCACACTGTTTTTTAGTGTTTAAACCAATTTTTTTTTTTTAAACCATACTATATTTTAAAAAACATTTGGTTTAAACCACAAACTTTTTATTTAGTCTAGGTACCTCTTACCGAATATTCGTTATTTGGCCATATTATCAAATGTCAAACTGTTCGGTTAAGACAAATATGAAACTATATGGCCTGCAGAATATTCGGTTTGGTCGAATATCAAAGTATTCAGTATATCAGAGGTTTTTTAAGTAATCAGACAAAACCTCTTAAAAAACATTTTTAAAAACTATTCACAATTTCTACTATTAACTGTCAATTTATAAATACAGTAGACTCCCTCAAATCTGCAAATCTCTAAAATCTGCACATAATTTACGGATGTAAACAATGAAATATTCAGTTCAGATGTAAGTGCAAAATTTGACTTTAGTTTTATATATATTAAATACATTTTTTAATTTGTAATTTTAGTTAATGTTATTAAATTCATGTTTCTTCATGAAGAAAGAATAATTTATTTCTGAAAAAAATCAAGATATTCCTGATATCATTGATAATCACAATCTTACCAAATATATTTATGTATTAATCAAGCTTTTTTAGTTAAGTCTAGCTAACCTGAAATAAAGCTTCTTTATTTAATGATCCTGATGTGAATTAGTAATGTACCTTTATGAGGCAAGTTTCATTGAATAATTTAGGAAAAACACATTTAATCTTTAAAATGAATATTTAATTGTACATTATTGATTAACTTGACCTTTGCTTTTAGTATTTTAATCATTTAAAAAATTATTTAAATTTATGTTAATTTAGTTTATTACTTATTTTAATATTTTAGCATATTGTAAGCATTCATTATACTTTTGATTTTATAATGAATTACATTCAAATTATTTTTTAAAAAATATGAACAAAGCAATGACCGGAAATCCGCACAACCTCTGGTCCCAAGCTGTGCGGATTTGAAGGAGTCTACTGTATATTTTAAATAATCTGAAATAAAATCATATTTAAATA
This sequence comes from Maratus speculifer, assembly GCA_964019185.1. Classification (NCBI taxonomy): domain Eukaryota; kingdom Metazoa; phylum Arthropoda; class Arachnida; order Araneae; family Salticidae; genus Maratus; species Maratus speculifer. Next base: position 26,436,750 of record OZ025297.1, read on the forward strand.
AAACAATGTTTTTACATTATTTATTTGCTGTTTGTAATGCATAAATTAAGAAAATTAACCGTGAGAAGGATTAAAATGATGATTAATTAGAATTCTCATGGGAATAAATGATTTTCAAATGCAAGCTTCTAAATTTTGTTTAGTTTAATAAATAATCTGTTGTTTTTTCCAGTGTTCAGCCATGGGGGTGATTTTGGGGTTAAAACCCCTCACAGAGCTGAGAATGTTCGCTATAATTGTCGCTTATATGAATCAAAACCGAACATAATATTTAAATGTTTTGCCGCATTTCGAATCCGCTGCTTTATTGAATCAGATTTCATTTAATTACGTGATTCAATTAAATGGTGAAAATTCTAATTAAAATTATGAAAGTGTCTATGACATGGATTAGTTAAGTGAAAATTGGTTATTTGAACTAAATCACTTTTCTGAGACATATTATGCTAAAAAAATGAGGATTTCCTGCCATACAGATGCTCCTTGAGTTTAAATATTATACGGTGAATATTCTAATCAGTATTGATTCCATTAACCAGCAATCATCTTTAACAGAAACTCAACCCCATCCCCTAGAACTGGATTTTGGCTGCGCCACTGGCTTTTTCCCAAATAACAATGTTTAAAAAAGTAGAAAAACTTTTGGGATTGATAAAAGATATCAAGACAGACAATTTTTTTGTTCAAGAAAACATATTCGTGTTCAACTTATTGAGTTACAAGTAAATTTATACCTCATCTTATTTGAGGTGAAACTATATTTTTGTTACTTTAACAATAATGAAGATATCATAACAATATTTTCAACTGACATGATTTGATTTCAGTGAAATATGATATGACGAGAAGAGCTGGAAAATGACATCATTCATAGGGAAAAACTATGAGCTAGACATTACTTTATTAAATTTCAGTTGATGCAATTTGTAATGTGTTACTGATCAAAATTCAGCCATTTTGGATATCATATGTAATATAAACAAAATTAATATAAAACAAATATTGCTAAAATATCCTCACTATTGATAAAGTTGTGAATAATTATTCAGTTTTGGCTTATTTCGCACTGTGTATATATTTGATTGAATATATTGTCATATGAATGGAATAGATTGAGATTTTCTCATTAAAAACTGTCTTGACCATATTTTTGCCACTGAAAGTTTCTTGCCAGATTTTAAGAACATCCTGAATGTTTATAATCTCTGAGAATGATCGTTTACTCCAGATCCAGATATTAATGTAGGATGCTTTAAAAAACTTCTATGCTAAATAGAAAGAAGTAGAAAAGTTATTTTTATTGAATTGCCATCATTTGATTTTACTTCAGTTTCTTTAGGACAAACAGTAATAAAAGAAACTTACATTTTGATAAACAAGAGCTTTTTATAAGTTAACTTTATATTGAAAGAAAAAAAAAATGTACCTTGAGTTATTAAAAAAAAAAAATAATTATGAGACAGGATTTTTTCTCTCTCACTTTTTTAATATTTCTCTTTTACTTTAAAATGCTTGTTTTAATTTGTAGTGAAGAAAATGAAATTTATAATTTTATTAATTAAAAGAGTCTCATAATTCTCTTTCTTAAATAACTTAAGGCAGTTTTTTTCAGTATTAAGTTTACTTATAAAAAGTTCTTGTTTATTAAAATATAAATCTCTATTATGAAATATTAAGAATGATTGTTTTAAAAAGTAACATTTTAATAGCTTTAAACTTTGAAATATAAAAAGTATTCCGCAGCCAAATATTCAGTATTCAACTAAATACTTACTATTCGGCTGGACGAATATATGGTATTCGGCATAACAGTTACTATTCAGCTAGCCGAATATTCGATTCACCTGTTTTCCAAACATTCAGCCAAAACCACTATTCAGTGTGTCTTAGTCAAAAAACAGATGTATATTAATATAAAATGTATGTAAACAATAAATATAGACTTGAACGCAAAAAAAAAAAAAAAAAAAAAAAAAAAAAAAAAAAAAAAAAAACTGCTTGGAAGTAATTTTAAATAATGGACAAACAAATAAATTAGTAAAACATTAATAAAAAATACAAATAAAATATTGAATTCAAAAGACCTGATGACATTACAAACGCGTTTAACATTTTAATGGCAAGTAAATTTGACATTTATGATAATTCATTATTGGATTTAATGTTGCAGATTAGCGGCAGTTTTTGGGTCGAAAGGTTAAATCAAGTATGTGTAGCAATATTTTTAATAACTGTATGAAATCATACTAAATATCAAGTGGGAGAAAAATATGTATTATGAAAATCTAAAAGTTTTTTTTTTAATAAGAAGGAAAATATACACAAATAAAAATAAATATAGAATGAGCTTTTCTTCTTTGAAATTCTTGGATCTTTCACTGTTAAACAATATATCACATATTATGAAAAATACAACTTTTTTTTTTTTTTTTTTTTTTTTTTGTGCTACAAATAATAATTTTAAAAAGCATACATTAAACGCCAGTAAATTTGATAATTCAACATCAATTCTCACAGAGCAGAACCTAGTAAAAGGCAGGATTTAAAAAAAAAAAAAAAAAAGGAAGTTTATTTATTTATTTTATTTTTTTTTTAATAGAGAATATGAACATGAAATAAACCAAGCAAAGAGTGTTTTCTCAAAAACTAGCACACAAAAGAATTAGGTATCAGTATAAAAGACATACTATAAAAACAAAAATTAGCATTTATCCTTATTTTTCTCTTTCAAATGAAGATTCAGAACAATACATTTTTTCTTCATGAAAGGGAGGTGGTGGCCTGGCTGCTAAGCCTCTATGGGATATCCATAATAATAATGTTAAACGTGAATGTAAATAAAATGAATCTAACAATTATTTTCTTGGATCAGGAAAGTTGAGGGCAGGGAAAATAAGTCATTTTAATGCAATTTATTCTTTCCTGATACTGTTATTTTAAATGGTATTTACAATCATTTTCTTATTTAAAAATTCATTAAGAGAAATTTTGTGTTTTTTTATTCAATATGATTACAGAAATAAAAAATTGCGTGAATTAAATTTGAAATCCCATGACTCCCCCCCCCCCCTCACTCATGGGTACTCAACAAAATGTTTTTCCTCATCTCTTTTCTCAATGAATGCAATAAACGTAAATAAACAACAATTGTAAAATGAACAAAATCTCAAAATATTCTCAAAATAGCTTTTATTTAAATTTAATTACCAATAAATGTGACATATTAACAACTTAATAAATCGCACACAAATAAATTCTACAACGGTAATAAAATAAATCCGCATTAAATTTAATGCTTCAAATAAGATAAGCTAACTGTAGCAAATAAATTACTTTATACATTGTTTGAATCAAACGCTTTCTATGCAATAATTATGAATATTACATCTCTAGAGATCGTATAATCTTTAACAATTCTGTTTCAATACAAATTTCGCCTTTTTTTTCGATTTATAAGGCATGTTAAAATTAGATACTATGTTTCAAACATACCTCTATAAAATTATTAATAAATCGCTTTGTTTAACTGTATTTCTGAAAATTTAACATTTATAACGTAAAATTAGATATAAAAATCAGTATGGTACAAAAAAATATGGCGTAAACCTCGTGTTTTTTGATAAAAAATATTTTCTTTAATCTCTATCTGGCCATAGCACTTAATGGTAAATAATTCACAGTTGCCGTACTCACCTCGCGGTTGAGGTGTTTCAAGTTACTTCAGATGGCTGCCATGATATCCCATGCATTTGAATAGGGATTTCAGGTCTATTACTTAAACGTCTTTGGAGCTCCCATTTCAAGTAGTAAATGCAGATATTTTAGGACCAATTGAGCCAAAGTCCTCTCTAGGCCGTCGGTATGTTCTTGCTGTTATGGATCAACACAGTCGTTGGCCGGAAGCGGTTCCTATCAAATCGTTGACAGCAAAAGCTGCTTGTGACGCATTTGTAGAAATCTTTATGAGAACTGGAATTCCTAGAATGACTGCTATGGACAATGGAGGAAACTTTTCTTCAAACCTGACAAAGGAACTATTGAAACGATTAGGGAGTATTCCTAAATTTTCCACTCCAAGATACCCCCAGTCAAATGGGTTGGTAGAAAGATGGGTAGGAACGATTAAAGCTATGTTACACCATGCCATAAACTCTCATGGTAGAGGTTGGGACAGACAACTACCATTCCGGTTGTGGGCATATCGTGAAGTTCCGAATGCCACAACTGGTGTTGCACCATTCTTGTTGGTGTACGGACGTCGACCTGTAGGACCACTAGCTATCTTAAAATCAAGCTGGGAAGATGAAGTGGTACTTCCTCAAGGAATTGGAGAATCTGTAGCAGATTATATGCGGAAATTACGGGAACGTTTAAAAGATGCGGCAGAATACTCAAAGACCGTTTCTGAGGCCCAGCAACAGAGATATGTTCATCATCATAATTTAAGATCGAAAGATACAAAATTTTCTGTAGGTGATGAAGTGATAGTACTTATCCCTGATTCCACCAACAAACTATGTTCAAAATGGAAGGGACCATGAGAGATAGTTGCACAAAAATCGATACATTCTTATGCTGTCAAGCTACCTGATGGAAGTATTCGACATCTACATCAGAACAAATTAAGAAAGTATATTCAACCGGTTAGAGCTATTGGTGTTATTTATGAAATCGATGAGGAATTTGGAGAAGTACAACATGCTCCGGTAGAACAAAACAAGATCATTGATGAAGAATTACAGAAAAATATTATTTTGAGCAGTTTATCGGCAGAGCAACAAAAAGAACTAATGGCACTTATAGAAAAATATAGAGTGGTTTTTAATGGAGAATTGAAGAAAGCCAAAGTTGGTTCACATAGCATAAATTTAAAACCGGGTGTTGTAAGAAAACAACCACATCTTTATCAAGTACCAGAAACTCTGAAAGCTAATGTAGAAAAGCAAATACAAGAATTATTAAAGAAAGATCTTATAGAACCTTCTTCTGCGGAGATAGTCTATCCATTGGTGTGCGTAGCTAAAAAGGATGGAACAATCAGACTGTGTGTAAATTATAGAGAATTAAACGCCGCCACCAAGATATCCCCTTTTCTATGCAGAATTCCGATAACCTAAAGTTTAAAGCAAGTTCAGCAAAATATTTGACCTCGCTGGATATTTTAAAGGGGTATTGGCAAATACCGCTCGAAGAGAGTAGTCGAGAATTGACCAGTTTTGTGTCGCCAAAAGGACAATATCAATGGAAAGTAATGCCTTTTGGATTGTCCGGAGCTCCGGCTACTTTTCAAAAAGCAATGAACCAGGCTTTGAGACCACATAGTGACTATGCAGAAAGCTTTCTTGACAATATTATAATTTTCTCTTCTAGTTGGGAAGAACACTTGCAACATCTAAGAGACATTTTTGAAACTCTGAAATCGTTAAGTTTTTCTGCTAACTTGACAAAATGTTCCTTTGCAGAATCCAAGGTAAGATATTTGGGACATATTGTAGGTTCAGGAAAACATGGACCTATTCCAGAAAAGTTGGAAATAATCAAACATCTCAAAGTTCCCAAGACAAAAAAGGGACTGAGATCTATATTAGGCCTTGTATGATGCGGCGATGCGTATTAACGTAATTAATAAACTCACATGCTTTAGTAGACAGTATACATACTTTATTCTTTAAGACATGCGAAGCGTTGCTTACTCTTAGCAAATCAAAACAACAACCACAAAAACACAGACGATTTGCGTTTCTATAGTTACATACACTAGCGAACTTATGTGATGCCACATTTAAAAGATAAATTACAAATAACTCTAACATACCCCCCGACATTGAAGGGTCAACTTCAATAAATTATACAGTACAAGATATTAACATTACAAATGCTTTAGTAATATGATACAATACAACAATTTTCTTTTAACAATGAAAAATACAATTATGAACATACAATAATAGGAAAACTAAAACTAAAAATACATAACAAAACCCTTTTTTTTTTACATTTCGTAATTAATTTTCTGACACTTGTGGCAATAACGCAATTTTTGAAATACTTCTTTTAAGTATTCCCCTAGTGGTTTTTACTTCTACAACCCTAATCTTACCATCTGCACTTGGGAAAATATTTATAATGCGTCCTAGTAAGTATTTATTGGTAGGGAGGTCATCTTCCTTTACCAACACTAGGGTTCCTATGTTAACATTATTTTTTTCAAATTGCCACTTGGAGCGTTGTTGCAGCGTGTTTAAATATTCTTTATTCCAACGATTCCATATCAATTGAATGTATTTTGAAATTCTATGTCATCTAGATAGTCTATTTTCGTTAACATTAATTCTGGTTCAACGATGGCTGTCATAGGCCTTCCGATTAAGAAATGGCCTGGTGTTAAGGTCTCCAAGTCTTTCACGTCTGAAGACAATGGAGTGATTGGCCGTGAATTTAATATAGACTCTATTTGAGCAATTACAGTTAATAACTCTTCGAAAGTTAGCCTTGCATTACCTACCGTTCGCTTTAGATGTTATTTTACCGATTTTATTCCTGCCTCCCACAACCCGCCAAAATTAGGTGCTCTGGGTGGAATAAATTTCCAAATAATATTCTCTTCTGACAAATAATTCACTAACTTCTCCTCAGGATGTCTTAGTAAATTATGGAGTCTCTGTAACTCGGCGTTAGCACCAACAAAATTTTTTGCATTATCCGAAAACATTACTGCGCACCTTCCGCGCCTAGCAATGAACCTTTTTAAGGTGGCAATGAATGCATCCGTAGTCAGTTCTGACACTAGTTCGAGATGCACTGCTTTAGTTACAAAACAAACAAAGATTGCCAAATGCACCTTATTAAGAATTCCCTTTCTCTGTCCCTTATATTTTATGAAAAAGGGGCCACCAAAATCTGTTCCCACGTAATTAAATGGTGCGCTAGGACGTACTCTCCCTCTGGGTAGGGAACCCATGATTTGTTGTACGGTTATGGGGTTGCTTTTACTACAAGTTACACACTCATGCGTTATTTTTCTAGCAAAATTTCTTCCCCATAGTGGCCAGAATTTTTGCCTCAAGTAGCATAACAATGTTTGTGCACCTATATGAAGATATTTTTTATGATAGTAAATTGCAATTAGGCTATTCAATTTACCCTTAGCTGGCAGAATATATTGATGTTTTTGAGCAAACCTTAGGTCTGCATTATCGAAATGCCCTCCTACTCTTAGCACATTATCTGCATCTAAAAAGGGATTTAACAATCGCAATTTACTTTTCTTAGAATTTTGCTTACCTTCTAACAATGCAGTATATTCTGCCTTAAATTCAACTTTTTGGATTTCCCGAATTAAAAATATTTCTGATCGTGATAATTCTTCTATACTTACGTGTCCCTTTCTTTTTTCAGCTAATTTTCTTGTGTTATCTAAGAACCTGAAAATATAACTTAAAACACGTAATATTTTAGTATAATTATTGCTGATACTTAAAATTTCATTTACAAATTCACTAGATTTTAAAATTATTAGTGCTGTACTGTTTTTCAATTTTAATTCTGATGAAAAGTCTATATTGTTTTTCACTTGTTCTAAATCAATGTTCTGTTTGGATTCATTGTCTCTTTCTCTCAAGAAGAGAGGGCCATGCCACCAAAGTTCGCAATGAATTAATTTGTCGAAATTTAGACCTCGAGACACAAGGTCTGCTGGATTGTCCTCTGAACGTACATGTCTCCATTGAAAAGTCTGGGTCAATTCTTGGATTTTGTAAACTCTGTTGGCCACAAAGGTTTTAAGTAGATGAGGAGGAGTCTGAATCCACGCTAAGACGATGGTTGAATCACACCATAATATTATTTTACTGATGTTCAACTTTAGTACAGTTACTATCTTAGATACGAGTTGAGACAATAAGGCAGCTGCGGACAATTCCAATCGTGGGATTGTCAAAAGTTTCAATAGTGCAACTCTAGACTTGCTGCACAGTAAATTTAAAGATGTATTAAATGTTGTGAAACAGCGTAGATAAATGACTGCTCCATATGCGAGCTCGGAGGCGTCGGAGAAGCCGTGCAGTTCAACTTCCGAAAGCCCTTCGTTTAAAACAAATCGATTGATTTTTAAATTGTTTAAATTCTGAAGCGTTCTGATAAAGCGTCGCCATTCATCTGTAATGTCATCTGGAAGTGGATCGTTCCAATCTAGCTTTAACAGCCACAGTCTTTGTATGAAAATCTTAGCCTTAGCTATTCCAGGACAGAGTAATCCCAATGGATCGTAGATACGCGCTATGTCGGATAAAACAGTTCTTTTTCAGTATACAACTGGTTCCTTAACTGATGAATTAAACGAAAAGCAGTCACGAACTGGATTCCATAACAATCCTAGAGTTTTAGTGTTCTGGTCTGCATTGCGATCATTGAATGTATACTCTTGATTGCTAGTTGCGATTTTCAAGAGTTCGGGGTGATTAGCACACCATCGGTGCAACTTCATGCCACCACGTTCAAGCAATGCAATTAATTGTGCTTGCATTTGTTGAGCCTTATTTAAAGTGTTAGCTCCTGTTAATACGTCGTCCACGTAAAAATCTTGAAGAACTACACGTGATGCTAGCGGAAAATTGTCCTTTTAATCAATTGCAAGCTGATTCAAGGTCCGCGTAGCAAGATAAGGCGCATTCGATGTACTGTATGTAATCGTCCTTAACTTAAATATTTTGACTGGTTCTTCTTCATCAGTTTTCCTTAAAATTCGAAGCAAATCTCTCTGATTTTCCGAAATTAATATTTGACGATACATCTTTAATGATGTCAGCAGTAAAGACGTATTTATGAGTTCGAAATCGACAAATGATATCGAAGAGCTCATCTTGGATTAATCCTCCGTTTAATAAAACATCATTTAAACAAACACCACTGGTAGTAGCTGCACTAGCGTCGAAGACAACCCTTAATTTCGTGCTTGGTTTCTCGGGTTTGTATACCCCATGATGCGGCAAATAATAGGAAAATTCGGGCTTATTTTCCAGCAAGATTTCATCTAAGTGTCCCAAATCGTTATATTCGTTAATAAATTCTTCGTATAACAGTTTCATGGATGGATTGTGCGCAAATCGCTTAAGTAAGTGATTCAATCGTTTAAGTGCGTTTTCCTTTGATTCTACTAAACATGCAAGCCCACCAGTTTTAATCGGCATTTCCACAATATACCTACCATCTGCTCTTCTAGTATGTGTACGCAAGAAATGCTCCCCACAATACTGCTCTTCTTTACTTTTTATTGGGTTTTTATCATGGACCGCTTCAATTTCCCAAAATTTTTACATAGCGTTGGATAAATCATCCACAGATCAAACAAGAACACAATAATTATTAAAATTCTGTTGAGGCATAGACGTAGAACCACTGGCAACATAGCCAAAAACAGTTTCTTGAAAAACCAAATTTTGCATATTTATTTTATTTTGTTCAAGTAATTTAAAAAATACTTCGTTTGATAATAAAACATGCATTGGACCTGGTTTATCAAATTGTGGATCAGCTAACTGTAAAGTTTGTAAATGCTTAATAGGCATGATGTTTAGATATGTAGCTGGTGTTATGCGCGTAATTTTAGGAACAACAAAAAATTGCAATGTTTCGTTAAAACTTCTGTTTTTATTTGCTATGGTTGTTATAATACTTTCCTTTATATTCATAACTGAACCATTTAGCCCTGAAACTGATGAGTTTATTTTCCTTCCTTTCAAGAACAATAACTCAGAACATTCCTTCGTTATAAAGTTATTTTGCGATCCTGAATCTAACAATGCTCTAAGAGGAACTAATTCTCGTCTAGCATTTTGTACATATATTATCGCAGTTGAAAGCAGTACTTGTTTACTAGAAGAAGACGTCATACTCATTACAGTATTGTTAATAGTTGAATGCGTGTTATCAAATGAATGTGTATTTTCACCCAAAGCGGTAACAGACATCGGATTATTTGTGTAACTATGAGGAGTAAATGCATTTGCGGTTGGCGATAAATTTCTACTAATATTATTTTCATCTTGGTTTGCTATAGTCTGATTAGTATCAATATTTTCCTCACCGCGATCCAGGTGGATCAATATGTGGTGACGTTTGTTGCATTTTCTGCATGTGCTTGAACTTTTGCACTGGCTAATGTTATGAACTGTTGATAATCAGTTGAAGCATAATTTTTTCATTTTAACAATATTAAACCTTTTTTTTTGCAGGTAAATTTAAGAATTAAGAACACCTCATTAAAATGTGATTGCCTTTACACATTGAACAAATGTGTGGACTTTCTGCTAACAATGTCAATGACTTAGAATTAAATGAACGTTTCTGATCCTTACTGAAAGGTTTAAAAGACATGACTGTATGAATATCTTCCAGATATTGAGATCGTTTTTCTAAAAATAAATGTAATTCATCTAACTTCGGAACTTCTTTTGAACTTATCGTCATTTCATAATTTTTTCGAGTATCTCTATCTAACTTTTGGAGAATGATGTTCAATATTAAAACATCTGAAAGATTATTTCTATTATAATTCAAAATATTCAAGGAGCGAATGCTTTTTTTTACATTATATCGACTAGATTTCGAAGATCTTTAGCGGAAGGCTGTGTAAGTTTATCTGCGTTTAAGAGTGAATTGATGTGTATTTCTGTTACTACTCTATCATTTTCGTATCTGTCTTTTAATGCTTGAAATAAAGAAGAAAAAGTGTCTTCTGTGCTAATGAAAGCTCTTGCATCACTTATTAATGCTTCTGATAAATAATGCAACTTTTGCGCATCTGATAGTTGCTCATTGGAAGTTATTAAGTTGTCAAATTGTAATTTAAATAGACCCCATTAATCTGGTTTTCCGGAGAATTTCGGAAGAGATATATCGGGTAATTTAATATTTATCGCGTTGTTTATTTGAGTAGAATTTGGTTGAATTTCATTGGAAACTTTACTTTGTTCCAAATGTTTAAGTTGCTTGTTAATTTGAAACTTGGCCTTTATAATTTTTTCCTGGTATTCTTCGCTAGCACTAATGTCAATTTCATATTCTTTTTCTAAATTAATACCAGATTCTATTTCTTTATTTAGGTTTTTTAGAGTTTGTTCTCTGCCATTTAATTGTTCCGAAATTTCTAAATAACTATCAATATCAATATTTTTATCTTTTATTAATGCTTCTAATTTACTAATTAATTTCGTAATTGAAGTGCGTAATGTTGCACGCTTCTTTTTTAATTTTTCAATGTTTTCCATGTTCAAAAACTTATAATAACAGCAAAAGGAATAATAAATTATTCATTACCTTGATTGCTGCGGCAGACGATTTTCTTTCTTTCTTTTTTTCACCAGTCCAACTTGCAGAATAATGTTCTAATAAAATTCAATGAGGAAAACAGTTCATTATTTTCGAACTTTTCTTTTCGAAGTGAAGAAAAAAATATATACTCTTCGGCTGACGTAACCAAATGTATGATGCGGCGATGCGAATTAACATAATTAATAAACTCACATGCTTTAGAAAACAGTATACATACTTTATTCTATAAGACATGCGAAGCGTTGCTTACTCTTAGCAAATCAAAACAACAACCACAAAAACACAGACGATTTGCGTATCTATAGTTACATACACTAGCGAACTTATGTGATGCCACATTTCAAAGATAAATTACAAATAACTCTAACAGGCCTATTTAACTATTATAGAGAGTATGTTCCAAACTATGCTAACCTTGCAAAAGCTTTGACAGATTTAACAAGAAAAACAGTCCCAAACGATATTCCATGGTCAGAAGAAGCTGAAAAGACGTTCAATAAACTAAAAGAAAGCTTATGTAAAGTTACAAATCTTTATACCCCAGACATGTCCAAACCGTTTGAAATAAACACTGATGCTTCCATATCGGGTATTGGTGCATGTTTAATGCAGAGGGACAAAGATGGCATGTTAAAACCCATAACCTTTGCCAGCCAAAAGCTTACTCCAACTCAATCAAAGTGGAGTACAATTGAAAGAGAAGCGTATGCTGTAATCTGGGCACTTGTTAAATTCGAAATGTGGACTTATGGAACGACCATTATTTTGCATACGGATCATAATCCTCTAAAATACTTAACGGAGGGAACTCCTAAGAACGCCCGAATACAGAGATGTTCTCTGGCACTATCTCGTTATCAGGTAACTATTGCTCATAAACCAGGGAGTGCTAATACGGTCGCAGATGCTTTATCTCGCATTTATGAGTAAAAAGAAAAATACTTCTCATTACTTCGTATTATTTCGTTATTTGTATTTCTATTATGTATGTGTATAATATTAATGTGTATTTGTAATGTGTATATTTTTATTATATAGTGTATTAGAATTTCTATATGTCAGAAGTGAAAGTAAATGCTCTCGATGGGACGAGGGACGGGGAAAAAGGTATAGGACTTTCTAAGTAGGGCTTTTTCATGTAGAACTCTAAAGTAGGACTTTTGGTAGAACTTTTAAGAGTAGTTCCACAGTGTGGGACACCGTTCAACATGTGGAAACTGGAGGGAAGGTGTGAAGGTCGCCTATACTGCATGGTCCAAGGACATTTTTCAAGAATGCGGATGGCAATCGTGATGAAGAGAGAAGATGGATGTTGATCGTTTGATGACGCGTGTGTGACGTGCTCCAGCATAATTCTTTTATTCTTTGTGTAGTATTTGTGTATAATTTTCGTACAGTGCTCGTTATATAAATGTTTTTTTTAAATATAGCAAGACCTCTCGTTTATTTAGAATAAACAACGCTCACGTATATATACTCAACTTGATATAGGGAATGCTGTATTGTTGTAAAATAAAGTTCAACAATGGAAATTGTAATTAGAGTGATCTACAAATTGCAGTTCATATTTATATTCAAGCTTTGCTTACATTTTTATATTGTTGCACTTATAAATGCATATTCTTATTGTTGCTTTTAACACTGTAGCTTATTCTATTTTACGACAATGTATAACAGAAAAATCTAATTTTGGGAATGCTCTATTGTTGTAAAATAAAGTTCAACAATGGGAACTGTAATTACAGTGTCTTTACTAGAGATGGGCATTATTTAACATAACAGGATAAATATTCGTAATATTAACAAAAAACTTATTATTCAATAACAGATTACAAAAAAGTCTCTGTTATTTTTGGAACGCCTCGTATGTTAAGCATTTTAAAAAGAAGAAACAAATAGTAAGGCTGAAAATCATTTTAGGAATACATATTTATAAATTAATAAAAGTTTAGTTATATAAAAAAAAATCCAACTTATAAATCTATTTGAATTCTGGAGCAAAGAATTTCTATTACTACAGAAAAAAATCCCCAACTGCATTAAAACGCTTTTGAGACAGAGAGAGAAAAAGAAATTCTGACGCACACACACAAAAAAAAAAACCTATGAAACTTTCTTTTTGACGCGTCTCTGTCGATCTACGATTCAAGACATTAAAAATTCTTTTGGTCTAATCAAGGAAGCCAATTATACGAAACCTTGTCCTTTTGCTATCTCAAAAGTTCACGTGATAAAATCTTTCAAAAGCTATTAGTTGTTGATTATTCTATGAATATTTAAAAACAACTGGATTCGATTCTTCACAGAATATATTTTATCGTTTGAATTTCTTATAACGCTCACAGTTACAAAGATTAAAGCAATAGAATCAGTTTTTAGAATAACGAAAACAACATTTATTGAAAGAAATAGCTGGAATAATGAAAATTGCTTTTATCAAACAAATAGGTAGAATACTGAACATGAAATGAGGGAAAAATGTGTTTTTATCCTAAAGTACACAAAGTTAGTGAGTGACGCTTGCAGATTATTAAAAAACAAGGAGGTAATGTCGGCCATCTTTGGTCATATTTTTAATGGGAAGGAATCTGTTTGAAAAATGGAATTAAAGAGATTTACGGATGTAATTGTTGATAGAAAGCTGTTTTATCGCTCGGGCACATGACATAATCTTTCGTTGATGTAGTTAGATGGGTAAAACGGTGGCAATCTTTGAGTGTGAATATTTAAAAGGGATATTACTATGTACTCATGGTTTTTGGGGAAGGGGGGATATTCTGGCGCTTTTTTTAAAACTTATTATTTTGTCAATATTGCGTCGTTAGAAAATACGAACTGGAAAACATTACTTTTGTAATTGTATTTTACTGAAAAAAAGAATAAAAATAGCCTGGTGAGGACACAGCCATTCGAAAAGGGATGGTAGGGGGGGCGAAGGGGGGCGGTCCCGACGGACGCGGAAATTTATAGGGCGCCAATTTTATACTACCAACGTCATTTTTTGGCTTGTCACAAGTTTTGGGGAGGGGATTACGTACTTGCACATACGAAATTTGTGTGATGAATGACATTTGATTAAAAATATGCAAGTAATGTTTCGTGCTCTTGTGGGATAAGCTTTGAATATGCGTTTACAGATATTGATTCGGGGTTGTCAAAATTCGAACTTCAAATCAAGGCGCTAGCGAATGAAGATCAATTTTATTTTCTTTTTGAACAAATCACATTGTTAAAATGGTGTTGTTTTTATGGAGGATATTTCTGATCGTTTAGAAAAAATTAATTTCTAAACCGTCAGTTTTGGAGTCATTGTAACAATTGCAAAAATGCTTTACACTTTCTTTTGCATCATATAAATGTTAATTTACATTAAAATATTTATTTTATAAATTGTTAAGAAACTACATATTTTATACAGTGTTCAGTAAGTTTCCTATAACTTTTATTTAGAAAAAGTTTTTATGTGTTTTAACAAGTAAATCAGCAAAAAAAAGGTGTTCTACGGGCAATTTACTGAGTTATGATATTTATAAATTTTCAACGAGGAAAAATGCATTTTTAGTGCAAGAAAACGATAATAATACGTGAAATGTAAAGTATCACAACTAACTAAGTTTTTGTCTTGCAAAAATTAAAATTTTAACTCTATATTGATTTTAAAGGCGCAGGATTATCTGAACTAAAACAGCGTCTATACTTGTGTATGAAAATTATTCAAGATACCTTAAATAACGGCCCTCTAATTAAAATGTCTGTTGACAGCATAGTCTCATCGATTAGTGTTTAATTAAAAAATCGTCCGCCTTTTATCCCAGTGCTTTTCCCTCTGCGTAGGGATAATATGTGTTTTTCCCTCTGCGCAGGGATATTATTATTCTCTTATGTTTTACTTTTACGAGTTGAGTCTGTGAATCTCGACAATATGTGCATTGTGTTCCCTCAGCGGATTTTATTTGTGAAATGTGTTATTAAATTGTGTGAAAAGTGATTATACAGTCTACTACTTTCATTAAAATATATCGACACAACATTTTGGTCGGCATCGCAGCCGGAGTATTGCGAAATGTAAGTAAAAAAGTTAATAGAATAGTGCGTGAGTGAAATTCATTCTAAAGTAAAATGTGCTAATTGGAATTGTGCCAAATGGAATAACGCAAGAAAAAAAATGGATAAGAAAATATTGACTGATAAAAAAGTTTTAAAATCATCAATTACAAGAGTGAAAAATAAATTCTTCAAAACTGATTTGAGTGTGTGCGATTTAGAACAAATTCAGTTATTTAAAAAAGAAATTGAAAAATTAGATGAAGAGTTAAAGAATTTATTTAAATCGATTTTTTATGCATGTGAAGAAAAAGACATTGATTTATTTATAGAAGAGAAGGATGAACAACAAGACATCTTAGATGAATTAACGGTAAAAATTGAACAAGCAATTAATGCTAGAAAAATAAATACGGACAATCCAAAAAAGGAGGTGAGTGAAATGAAATTACCTAAACTTTCTTTATTATCTTTTAGTGGAAATATTCATGAATGGTTAAGTTTCAAGGATTTGTTTACAGCAAGTATACACGAAAATGAAAATTTATCGCCTGCTCAGAAACTGCAATATTTAAAATTATCGTGTCATGGAGACGCGTTAAAAATTATAAAATCAATACCTATTGAAGATTCGAAATACAATGTAGCATGGCAATTATTAACGGAACGGTTTTCAAATAAAAGAGAATTGATTTATTCTCACATTAGAAGATTATTAAGTTTTCCATTCGTGCAAGGCGATTCACCGGCAGCAATACTTAATTTAGTTCATATGACGCATGAATGTGTTCGATCTTTCGAAATCTTGGATCAGAAGGTAAGTGGCTTTTCAGAAACTTTGTTGATTTATTTACTTTTGCAAAAACTTGACTCTAATATTAAACTGTGGTGGGAACGTCAGTTAAAAAATAACGAACTTCCAACTTTAGATCAATTAATAAATTTTCTGAAAGATTATGCTCGTTCATTACAATCTGCTAAAGGAAATAGTATTTATAAGAAAAACAATTATCCTAAATTAACTGCGATGACTGCTTCTGTTAATAATAGTGTGTGTAAATATTGTTCTTCACCAAGTCATAAAATACCTAAATGCAGTGAGTTTCTAAAATTATCTGTTCGTGAAAGAGTGCAATTTGTAAAAAATAAAAATCTTTGTTTTGCATGTTTATCTGCTGATCATAAATTAAACAATTGTAAGTCAAAAAGAGTTTGTTCAAACTGTAATTTGAAGAGTCATAATAGCTTATTACACTATGAAAGACGAGAAACTAACTATCCAGATATAAAAAATCAAGTAACGCCTCAGTCCTCGTATCATACTAGTGAGATTGCTCCTGAATCATCTAATAATATAAATATGTCCATAATTTCATGTCTTGGGGAAATAAATTCAAAATCATTTGGCATACTTGCAACTGCGCTAATTAATGTGAAAGATAATTATGGAGGCAATAAATTATTGGGGTGTATAATAGATGTCGGAAGTACTAACAATTTTATAAGTGAGCGTGCAATACAATTATTAGGTATAAAAAGAAATTCTGCTAATTTACAGATTAAATGCTTGGAAATGGGATACTCCGAAGAAACACGTGGCGTTGTAAGATTGGAATTTTCTCCACATTTTGATAAACAAAACACACGATTAGGTACTTTTTATATTTTGAAAAAGATAATGAGTAATCAACCAGTTGTATCATATGATATTAATGCATTCAGTCATTTAAGGAACATAACACTAGTTGACCCTAAGTGGAATGAACCGGAACCAATAGACTTATTATTTGGCGTGTCATTATCATTATCTATAATTAGAGGAGAAAAAATATTTGGAAAACCAGGACTTGCTTTTGCAGTAAATTCAGATTATGGGTGGTTAATAACAGGAGATAGTGATACATTTTCAGAAAATAAACCGAATATTATAGTTAATTTTGCAAATGTTGAAACAGATTATGTAAAAAGGTTCTGGGAGTTAGAAAACATCCCCTCAAAAGAAATATACACAAATGAAGAAAAATATTGCGAGGAAATTTTTGATACAACTCATTCACGCGATACTAATGGAAGATATATTGTGCGTTTGCCATTTAAAAAGCAATGTAAAGAATTAGGGAAATCAAAATCGTTAGCTATGAAAAGATTTCTAAATTTAGAAAAACGATTTAATAGAGAGCCCGATTTGTATGAAAATTATTGTATATTTATGAATGAATATCTTGAAATGGTACACATGGATAAAATACCAAACAGTGAAATTCAAAAACCCGTTAATGAAATTTATTATCTGCCACATCATCCAGTAATCAAGGAATCTAGTACAACAACCCGTCTTAGAGTTGTGTTTGACGGTAGTGCAAAAACTACAAATAATGTTTCTCTTAATGAAAATTTAATTGTAGGTCGTAGAGTTCAACAAGAGTTATTTTTTATTTTGTTAAATTCCGCACACACGCTATAGTTATTAATGCTGACATTGCAAAAATGTTTCGTCAAATTAAAATATTTCCTGAAGATCAAAATTTTCAAAGAATTCTCTGGAAGGATAAATTTTCCGATGATATAAGTGATTATCGTCTTACTACAGTTACATACGGACTAACGTCTAGCCCATATTTAGCTACTAAAGCTCTACAGAAATTAGCGTTGGATGAAAAATTAAATTTTCCATTAGCGTCAAATGTTGTATTACGTGATTTTTACGTAGACGACTTACTTGCAGGTGCATCATCTCCCGAAGAAGCTATAAAATTAATATCAGAGTTACAAGAATTAATGAAAAGAGGCGGATTTGAATTACGCAAGTGGGCCTCGAATGACATTAGTGTACTAAAAAACATTCCTGAAAATTTAATTCAGTCTAAATCAGATTTATCAATTGAAAACGATAACTCAATAAAGGTGTTAGGATTAAAATGGGATTCAAATCTTGATGTCTTTAAAATTAGTGTCACCATAGAACCAACATTAAAAGAAGTCACAAAGAGATCCATATTGTCAGATAAAGCAAAATTTTTTGATCCACTTGGTTGGATCTCCCCCTTTATAATTTCTGCAAAAATTCTACTTCACGAATTATGGAAAAGTAATCTGGCATGGGACTATCCTGTTCCACTTCTGATTAAAAATAGGTGGATAAAAATTCGGGAAGAACTCGCATGTTTAACATCAATTACTGTGCTTCGTTTGGCAATTATTCCTTCAGCTAACACATTCGAAATTCATTCATTTAGTGACGCTTCCTTAGTGGCATATGGTGCAGTTGTTTACTTAAGATCCTTATCAAATGATTCGGCTGTATCAGTTAGAATATTAGCAGCAAAAACAAGAGTTTCACCTTTAAAAACAATAACTTTACCTAAATTAGAATTGAGTGCCGCCCTGCTGTCAGCCCGTTTGGTGAAAACTGTTCTAGATTCATTGTGCTTGAACATCTCTAAAATTAATTGTTGGATGGATTCAACAATAGTTCTTTCTTGGCTATCAACCGAATCAAGAAGATGGCAAACTTTTGTTGCGAATCGTGTTTCTGAAATACAGCAACTTGTTCCGTTTGAGTGCTGGCATCATATAAAGGGAAAGGAGAATCCAGCAGATTGTGCATCAAGAGGTCTATCACCCTCAGAATTATCATTGCATGATCTGTGGTGGAATGGCCCCAGTTGGCTCAGTGATCCATCTTTTACTTCTCCAAAATCACAATTAGTAAGTGTTTTCTGTGACGAAGCTTTATTAGAACAAAGGAAAAAATATTTTTGTGCTACAGCCCAATTAAGTGTGGAAATGCATATTCTCTCAAATATATCATCATTTACTAAGCTAAAACGTGTTATTGCTTGGTGTTTGAGGTTTCTTACGAATTCTCGTTTACCTGTTTCAAAAAGAAACTTCGGCTTTCTTACACATACAGAAATTCTGAGTGCCTTAAAGGTAATAATTATACAAGTGCAAGAGTCATCATTTCCTGATGACATTAAATGTATGACTTCTGGTACGTGTTTACCTCGCAATAGCAAACTGATTAATCTTTCTCCATTCCTTGATAAAGAAGGAATACTCAGAGTTGGAGGACGTCTTCGTCATTCAAATCTCACACAAGAACAATTCATCCAATATTGTTGCCAAAAAATCATCCAGTGACAGTGTTGATTATCAGATATTTTCACTTAACTCATTTTCATGCTGCCCCTCAGCTATTATTGAGTGTTATCAGACAGAAATTTTG
Organism: Maratus speculifer; assembly: GCA_964019185.1. NCBI lineage: Eukaryota > Metazoa > Arthropoda > Arachnida > Araneae > Salticidae > Maratus > Maratus speculifer. The sequence goes on from OZ025297.1 coordinate 26,456,353, forward strand.
GATTTTAAGTGGACGAAGTGCTGTAAGAAAGTTCGTAAGGAATTGTATAATCTGTGCTCGTGCTTCTGCTTCTACAGCTAAACAAATCATGTTTATCTGTATTCATGCTGTGTAAATTATGCTTATTTACCTACAACTAGAGTGCAAACTACCCGTCCGTTTCTTATTACAGGAATTGACGATGCAGGACCCATATTGTGTAAATTTAAAAAAGGTAGAGGTTCAAAATCTTTTAAGTGTTACATTTCATTATTTATATGTTTTTCTACTCATGCAATTCACATTGAATTAGTGACTGATTTATCTACTCAGGCTTTTTTAGCTTGTCTGAAGCGATTTATATCCAGACGAGGAAAACCAAAAGAAATTGTAAGTGATTGTGCCAAAAATTTTGTCGGTGCGAGCAAGGAGTTGAAAGAATTGTATAAATTTGTGGCTTCCTCTCAGCATAATGAAGAAGTGACAAAATACTTAAGTTCGGAAGAAATAAATTGGCATTTCAATCCACCCTCAGCCTCTCACTTTGGAGGACTTTGGGAGGCTGGTATTAAGTCGATGAAATTTCATTTAAAAAGAACCGTTGGCAATTCAGTTTTAACATTTGAAGAACTTTCAACTCTTTTAGCTCAAATCGAAGCATGTTTAAATTCTAGACCCCTTTGTCCTTTAAGTTCAGATCCTAATGATTTACAGGCCTTAACCCCTGGTCATTTTTTAATTGGTGCTCCTGTTACTTCAGTACCAGAAGTAGATATTTCAGAGGTACCTGCATCAAGATTGACCAGGTGGCAATTAGTGCAGAAAATACAACAACACTTTTGGAAAAGATGGAGCAATGAGTACCTTTCGACCCTACAACAGAGAGTAAAATGGTTTAATGAAGAGCCTAATATTAAAATAGGTGATTTAGTTATAATAAAAAATGAAGGTCTCTCCCCTTTACAGTGGAAATTAGCAAGAGTGATCAAAACTAATCCTGGATCTGATAAAAAGGTTCGTGTAGTTACCCTGAAAACTGAAAATAGTGATTTAAAAAGGCCAATAACTAAGTTGTGTAAATTACCTTTAGAGTAAATTTTCGAAACCCTTTCGGCTTTCAAGGCCGGGGGTATGTTTAATTAAAAAATCGTCTGCCTTTTATCCCAGTGCTTTTCCCTCTGCGTAGGGATAATATGTGTTTTTCCCTCTGTGCAGGGATATTATTATTCTCTTATGTTTTACTTTTACGAGTTGAGTCTGTGAATCTCGACGATATGTGCACTGTGTTCCCTCAGTGGATTTTATTTGTGAAATGTGTTATTAAATTGTGTGAAAAGTGATTGTACAGTCTACTGCTTTCATTAAAATATATAGACACAACAATTAGTTATACGTTACAAAAATAACAGGTTGTTGAAACCTGTTACATGTGAATTTGTGGAACGATGTAACCTGTTAACCAAAAATAACTATATTTCCCTTCTCTAGTCTTTACATATTACAGTTAATATTTATATTCATTCTTTGTTTATATTTTTTTATTGTTACGCTTATCAATATAATGTCATATTGTTATATTTAACGCTATAACTTATTCAATTTTACAACAATTTATAACAGAAAAATCTAATTTTGGGAATGCTGTATTGCTGTAAAATAAAGTCCAACATTGGGAACTGTAATTACAGTGTGTTTATATATTACAGTTCATATTTATATTCTTGCTTTGTTTATAATTTTATATTGTTGCACTTTCAATATACAGTGATATTGCTGCTTTTAATACTGTAACTTATTCAATTTTACGACAATGTATAACAGAAAAATCTAATTTTGGGAATACTGATATTTTGTGAAATAAAGTTGAACAATGGGAATCGTAATTGGAGTGTTATTACTAATTGCAGTTCATATTTATATTTAAGCTTTGCTTACATTTTTATATTGTTGCACTTATCAATATACTGTCATATTGTTGCATTTAAAAGTGTAACTTATTAAATTTTACGACAATGTATAACAGAAAGATCTGATTTTGGGAATGCTGTATTGTTGTAAAATAAAGTTCAACAATTGAAACTCTAATTAGAGTGATTTACAGATTGCAGTTCATCTTTATATTCAAGCTTTACTTACAATTTTATATTGGTGCACTTATCAATACATTTTAATTTTGTTGCATTTAATTCTATAACTTATTCGAATTTACGACAATGTATAACAGAAAAATTAGATTTTGGGAATGCTGTATTGTTGTAAAATAAAGTTCATTAATGGAAACTGTAATTAGAGTGATTTACAGATTGCAGTTCATATTTTTATTCAAGCTTTACTTAAATTTTTATAATGTTGCACTTATCAATATACAGTCATATTTTTGCATTAAACGCTATAACCTATTCAATTTTACAACAGTGTATAACAGAAAAATCTGATTTTGAGAATGCTGTATTGTTGTAAAATAATATTCAGCTGTGGGAACAGTAATTGGAGTGTTATTACATATTGCAGTTCATATTTATCTTTAAGCTTTGCTTACATTTCTTTATTGTTGCACTTATCAATACATATTGATATTGTTGCATTTAACGCTATAACGTTTTCAAATTTACGACAATGTATAACAGAAACATCTAATTTTGGGAATGCTGTATTGTTGTATTATAATCTTCAACAATGGTATTTGTAATTAGAGTGTTTTACAGATTACAGTTCATATTTATATTTAAGCTTTGCTTACATTTTTATATTGTTGCACTTCTGAGTATATAGTCATATTTTTGCATACAATGCTATAACTTATTCAATTTTACAACAATATATAATAGAAAAATCTAATTTTGGGAATGCTGTATTTTTTTAAAATAGCATCCAACAATGGGAACTGTAATTGAAGTGTCTTTACATATTACAGTTCATATTTATATTCAGGCTCTGTTTTCATTTTTATATTGTTGCACATATCAATATTTAATCATATTGTTGCATTTAATGCTATAACTTTTTCTATTATACGAAAATGTATAACAGAAAATTCTAATTTTTGAAATGCTGTATTGTTGTAAAATATACTACAACAATGGGAATTGTAATTACAGTGTTTAACTGATTGCAGTTCATATTAGGTAGATTTCGTATGAAATACTACCTATTGCATTGTCTCCCATGTTGGAATTTCTGAAAAATTTTTGCGGATCTACACGAATCATGACTCCTAGACCCCAAAACTACAATCAGTAAAAAAGTTTATATATATATCTATCTATATATCTATCTATCTATCGGTGTATATCACTTTCTTCTAGACACGATAACTTCCATAATTATGCTCAGATCTTCATCAAACTTTTACATAAAATCAAGGGGTATAAAATCTCGGTTAAGTTCGTTAATGGGCAAAATCGGACCAAGGGGGTGGAAGTTAGGAGGGTTTTTGTGAAAACAGAAAAAACGCGATAACTTTTTAATTAAAATAGATATCGAATCGGTTTAAAGTTTATATTACTTCTAAACAATGAGGAAAAAGTTTATGCGTGACAGATTTTTGATAAAGTTAAAAATGGGCTCAAGGGGCGAAAAAAACATGGTTTTTGGGAGAAAAAAATTCATAACTTTGTCAATTCTGAAGATATCAAATCCAACTAAATTTTATATAAATGTACTCAATATTATCTAAAACTTTTGTATTTACAAGTTTTTGATAGGACCAATTTTTACCGATGAAAAAAATTAAAAACGAAAAGAAAAAGGGGGGAGGAAAAAGAAAAAAACCCATAACTTACTCAATTCTTAAGCAATTAAATCTAATTAAATTTATTTTATATCTTCACAATAATATCTACAACTTTTATATTGACAAGTTTTTCATAGAACCAATTCTTATAGCAAAAATAAATTAAACAAAAATAGGAGTTGGAGAAAAAACCTCAAATCCAAACTGCTTATATTCTGACTCATTTTAAAATTCATTTTTGATTTTAAAAGCATCCAAATGACAGATCCTCTTATTTAGCAACTATATAATGCGACTTATTGGCCAATTTTTTGATAAAGGCAGAATATATTTTTAAAAAGGCTGCCAAAAAAGGTATTTTGAACAGATTTCCCGAAGTTTTCATCATTAAAAAATTCATTAAGTATAACAAATTGCGTTTTTCATGAGTCATTTTTAAATTCATTTTTGTTCTCAAACCCATCCAATTTACAGGACCTATTATTTAGGAACTATATAACTTGACGTATTGGCCAGTTTTTTGATAAAGGCAGAATATATTTTTTTAAAAGGCTGCCAAAAAGGGTATTTTGAACAGAATTTCACAAAGTTGTGATTAAAATTTGAGGAAATTTAAGAAATTGCGTTTTTACCGAGTCATTTTTAAATCTTTTTTTGTTCTCAAACGCATCCAATTTACAGGTTGTCTTATTTAGGAACTATATAATGTGACGGAGTGGCCAGTTTTTTGATAAAGGCAGAATATATTTCAAAAAAGGCTGCCAAAATGGGCACTTCGCACAAAATTTCCCAAAGCGAGATGATTAATGAACTGTGGGTATTCAAATAACAAATTGGTTATTTTATGACTCATTTTTAAATCCAATTTTGCTCTGACACGCATTCAATTGACAGTTTTTTTGTTACTTAGGAACTATATAATGTGCTTATTCGTCGATTTTTTGATAAAGGGTGAATATATATATTTTAAAAGCTGTCAAAGTAAGCACTTCGCAAAAAAATTTCCTAAAGCGATCATGATAAAAGAATTGAGGTTGTATTCAAATAACAAATTGTTTATTTTATGACTCATTTTTAAATTCAATTTTGCTCTTAAACGCATTCAATTGACAGTTATTTGTTATTTAGGAACTGTGTAATGTGCCGTATTGGTCAGATTTTTGATAAAGGCTAAATATATATTTTAAAAAATCTGTCAAAGTGGGCACTTCGCACAAAATTTCTCAAAGCGATCTTGATTAAAGAATTGTGGATGTATTAAAATAATAAATTGGTTATTTTATGACTCATTTTTAAATTCAATTTTGCTGTCAAACGAATTTAATTAACAGTTTTTTGTTATTTAGGAACTATATAATGAGCATATTGGTCAATTTTTTAAATAAAGTAAGAATATAATTCAAAATATATTGGCAAAATGAGCATTTAAGTAGAGATAGGCATTTTTTTTCTTTTTTTTTTTTTTTTTTGAGATGAAAACTTTTCGAAATCTACCTCCGCCTATAGGCCATGCCGAAAGGGATTTTTATATTTAAGCTGTACTTACATTTTTATTTTGTTGCACTTATCAATACACAGTCATATTGTTGCATTTAAAGCTATAACTTATACAATTTTACGACAATGTATAACAGAAAAATCTAATTTTGGGAATGCTGTATTGTTGTAAAATAACATTCAACAATGGGAACTCTAATTAAGGTGTCTTTACATATTGCAGTTCATATTTATATTCAGGCTCTGTTTACATTTTTATTTGTTGCACATATCAATATTCAGTCACATTGTTGCATTTAACGCTATAACTTATTCAATCTTACGACAATGTATAACAGAAAATTCTACTTTTGGGAATGCTGTATTGTTGTAAAATAAAGTTTAACAATGGAAACCGTAATTACAGTGATTTACAGATTCTAGTTCGTATTTATATTCAAGCTTTTCTTACATTTTATATTGTTGCACTCATCAATACATATTCTTATTGTTAGATTTAACGCTATAACTTATTCAATTTTACGATAATGTATAACAGAAGAAACTAATTTCGGGAATGCTGTATTGTTGTAAAATAATATTCAACAATGGGAACTGTAATTGTAGTTGTTTTACATATTACTGTTTATATTAAAAATCTGAAAAAATCTGTTGTAAAAAATCTGTTGTAAAAATCTGTTGTAAAAATCTGTTGTAAAAATCTGTTGTAAAATAAAGTTCAACAATGGGAACTGTAATTAGACTGTCTTTACATATTTCAGTTAATATCTATATTCATTCTTTGTTTACATTTTTATATTGTTGCGCTTATGAATATAGAGTCATATTGATGCATTTAACGCTATAAGTTATTCAATTTTACCACAATTTATAACAGAAAAATATAATTTTGGCAATGCCGTATTGTTGTAAAATAAAGATCAACAATGGGAACTGCAATTAAAGTGTTTTTACATATTACAGTTCATATTTATATTCTAGCTTTTTTTATAATTTTATATTGTTGCACTTATCAATATACAGTCATATTGTTACATTTAACACTATACCGTATTCAATTTTACGACAATGTATAACAGAAAATTCTACTTTTGGGAATGCTGTATTGTTGTAAAATAAAGTTCAACAATGGTAACTGTAATTAGACTGTCTTTACATATTTCATTTAATATCTATATTTATTCTTTGCTTACAATTTATATTGTTGCACTTATCAATACATAGTCTTTTTGTTGTATTTAACGCTATAACTTATTCAATTTTACGAGAATGTATAACAGTAAAAATTAATTTTGGGAATGCTGTATTGTTGTAACATAATATTCAACAATGGGAACTGTAATTGAAGTGTCTTTATATATTACATTTCATATTTATATTATAGCTTAGTTTACCTTTTTACATTGTTTCTCTTATTATATACAGTCATATTGTTGCATTTAACGCTATAACTTATTCAATTTTACTACAATATATAACGGAAAATTCTACTTTTGGGAAAGCTGTATTGTTGTAAAATAAATTCAACAATAGAAACTGTAATTAGATTGTCTTTACATATTACATTTCATATTTATATTATATCTTAGTTTACCTTTTTCCATTGTTGCAGTTATCAATATACAGTATTTTTTTAAAATAAAGTTAAACAATGGGAATTGTAATTAGATTGTCTTTGCATATTACAGTTCATATTTATATTATAGATTTGTTTACCTTTTTATATTGTAGCACACAGTCATACTGTTGATTTTAACACTGTAATTTATTTAATTTTACGACAATGTATAACAGAAAAATATGATTTGAGTGTATTTTTGTAAAATAAAGTTCAACAACGGAAACTGTAATTAAAGTGATTTACAGATTGCAGTTCATATTTGTATTCAAGCTTTGTTTACATTTTTATATTGTTGCACTTATCAATACATTTTCATATTGTTGTATTTAACGCTATATCTTATTCAATTTTACGACGATGTATAACAGAAGAATCTAATTTTGGGAATGCTGTATTATTGAAAAATTAAGTTCAACAATGGGAACCGTAATTAGACTTCCTTTCCATATTGCAGTTAATATTTATATTCATTCTTTGTTTATATTTTTATATTGTGGCGCTTATCAATATAGAGTCATATTGTTGTATTTAACTCTATAACTTATTCAAGTTTACAACAATTTATAACAGAAAATTCTAATTTTGGGAATGCTGTATTGTTGTAAAATAAAGTTCAACAATGGAAATTGTAATGAGAGTGTCTCTACATATTACAGTTCATATTTATATTCTAGCTTTGTTTATAATTTTATATTGTTGCACTTATCGATATACAATCATACTTTTGCATTTAACACTGTAACTTATTCAATTTTAAGACAATGTATGACAGAAAAATGTAATTTTGGGAAAGCTGTATTGCTGTAAAATAAAGTTCAACAATCGGAATTGTAATTACAGTGTTTTAAAGATTGTAGTTCATATTTATATTCAAGCTTTATTTACTTTTTTATATTGTTACAATTATGCATACATAGTCTCATTGTTGTATTTAACGTGATAACTTATTGAATTTTACGACAAAGTATAACAGAAGAATCTAATTTTGGGATGCTGAATTGTTGTAAAATAAAGTTCAACAATGGGAACTGTAAATAGAGTGTCTTTAGATATTACAGTTAATATTTATATTCATTCTTTGTTTGCATTTTTATATTGTTGCACTGATCAATATACAGTTATATTGTTGCATTTAACACTATATCGTATTCAATTTTACGACAATGTATAACAGAAAAAATCTGATTTTTGGAATGCTATATTAATGTAAAATAAAGTTCAACAAAGAAAACTGTAATTAGAGTAATTTACAGATTGCAGTTCATATTTATATTCAAGTTTTACTTACATTTTATGTTGTTTCACTTATAAATATACAGTGATATTTTTTAATTTAACGCTATAACCTATTCAATTTTACAACAATTTATAACAGAGAAATCTAGTTTTGGGAATGCTGTATTTTTGTAAAATAAAGTTTAACAATGGGAACCGTAATTAGACTGTCTTTACAAATTACAGTTCATATTTATTTTCATACTTTTTTTTACGTTTTTCTATTGTTGCTTTTATCAATACATAGTCACATATTTTTATTTAAATCTATAACGTATTCAATTTTACGGCAATGTATACCAGAAAAATCTGATTTTGGGAATGCTGTATTGTTGTAAAATAAAGTTTAACAATGGAAACTGTAATTAGAGTGATTTAGAGATTCTAGTTCATTTTTACATTCAAGCTTTGCTTATATTTTTATTGTTGCACTTATCAATACATAGTCCTTTTGTTGTATTTAAACTTATAACGTAGTCTATTTTACGACAATGTATACCAGAAAAATCTAATTTTGGGAATGCTGTATTTTTGTAAAATAAAGTTTAACAATGGGAACCGTAATTAGACTGTCTTTACATATTACAGTTTCATATTTATATTCATTCTTTGTTTACATTTTTATATTGTTGCACTTATCAATATAGAGTCATATTGTTGCATTTAACAGTGTAACTTATTCAATTTTACGACAAAGTATAAAAGAAAAATCTGATTTTGGGAATGCTGTTTTGTGGTAAAATAAAGTTCAACAATGGAATCTCTATTTATAATGATTTTCAGATTGCAGTTCATATTTCTATTCAAGTTTTGATTACATTTTTATATTGTTGCAATTATGAATACATAGTCTTATTGTTGTATTTAACGTTATAACTTATTCAATTTTTCGACATTGTATAACAGAAGAATGCAATTTTGGGAATGCTGTATTGTTGTAAAATAAAGTTCAACAATGGGAACTGTAATTAGAGTGTCTTTATATATTACAGTTAATATTTATGTTCATTCTTTGTTTACATTTTTATATTGTTGCTCTTATCTATATAGAGTCATATTGTTGCATTTAACGCTATATCTTATTCAATTTTACAACAACTTATAACAGAAATATCTAATTTTGGGAATGCTGTATAGTTGTAAAAAAAGTTCAACAATGGGAACTGCAATTAGAGTATCTTTATATATTACAGTTCATATTTATATTCTAGCTTCCTTTATTATTTTATATTGTTTCACTGATCAATATACAGTCATATTGTTCCATTTAACACTGTTACTTATTCAGTTTTACGACAATGTATAACAGAAAAATCTAATTTTCGGAATACTAATTTTTTGTAAAATAAAGTTCAACAATGGAAACTGTAATTAGAGTGATTTTCAGATTCAAGTTCATATTTACATTCAAGCTTTGCTTACATGTTTTATTGTTGCATTTATCAATATATAGTCTTATTGTTGTATTTAACGCTATAATTCAATTTTACGACAATGTATAACAGAAGAATCTAATTTTGAGAATGCTGTATTTTTGTAAAATAATATTCAACAATGGGAACTGTAATTGAAGTGTCTTTACATATTACAGTTCATATTTATACTCATTCTTTGTTTACATTTTTCTATTGTTGCACTTATCAATACATAGTCATATTGTTGCATTTAACCCTATAACTTACTCAATTTTACAAAACTTATAACAGAAAAATCTAATTTTGGGAATGCTGTATTGTAAAATAAAGTTCAACAATGGGAACTGTAATTATAGTGTCTTTACATATTACAATTCATATTTATATTCTAGCTTTGTTTATATTTTTATATTGTTTCACTTATCAGTATTTAGTCATATTGTTGCATTTAACACTGTAACTTATTCAGTTTTACGACAATGTATAACAGAAAAATCTAAATTTGGGAATACTGATTTTTTTTAAATAAAGTTCAACAATGGAAACTGTAATTAGAGTGATTTACAGATTCTAGTGCATATTTATATTCAAGGTTTGCTTACATTTTACATTATAACGCTATAACTTATTTAATTTTACGACAATGTATATCAGAAAAATCTAATTTTGGGAATGCCGTAATTTTGTAAAATAATATTCAACAATCGGAACTGTGATTAAATGTCTTTCCATATTACAGTTCATATTTATATTCAGACTCTGTTTAAATTTTTATATTGTTGCACATGTCAATATATAGTCATATTGTTGCATTTAACTCAATAACTAATTCAATTTTACGACAATGTATAACAGAAAAATCTGATTTTTGGAATGCTGTATCGTTGTAAAATAAAGTTCAAAAATGGAAACTGTAATTAGAGTGATTTACAGATTGCGGTTCATATTTATATTCAAGCTTTGCTTACATTTTTATATTGTTGCACTTATCAATATACAGTCATATTGGTCCATTTAACAATGTAATTAATTCAATTTTACCACAATGTATAAAAGAAAAATCTGATTTAGTTCAAAAGTTCAAGAACGGAAACTGTTATTAGAGTGATTTATAGATTGCAGTTCATATTTATATTCAAGCTTTGTTTACATTTTTATATTGCTGCACTTATCAATATACAGTCATATTGTTGCATTTAACACTGCAACTTATTTAATTTTACGAAAATCTATAACAGGAAAATCTAATTTTGGGAATGCTGTATTGTTGTAAAATAAAGTTGAACAATGGATTTTAATTGGAGTATTATTACAGATTGTATTTCATATTTATATTCAAGCTTTGCTTACACTTTTATGTTGTTGCACTTACCAATACTTATTCATATTGTTGCATTTAACGCTATAACTTTTTCAATTTCACGACAATGTATAAAAGAAAAATTTGATTTTGCGAATGCTGTATTGTTGTAAATTAAAGTTCAACTATGGAAACAGTAATTAGAATGATTTACAGATTGCAGTTTATATTTCTATTCAAGCTTTGCTTATATATGTATATATTGTTGCACTTATCAATATACAGTCATATTGTTGCATGTAACACTATATCGTATTCAATAATACGACAATGTATAAAAGATAAATCTGATTTTGGGAATGCTGTATTGTAAAATAAAGTTCAACAATGGGAACTATAATTAGACTGTCTTTACATATTACAGTTAATATTTATATTCATTCTTTGTTTACATTTTTATATTATTGCATTTATCAATATACAGTCATATTGTTGCATTTATCACTATATGGTATTTAATATTACGACAATGTATAAAACATAAATCTGATTTTTGGAATGCTGTATTGTTGCAAATAAAAGTTCAACAATGGAAAATGTAATTAGAGTGATTTACAGATTGCAGGTCATATGTATATTCAAACTTTGCTTATATTTTTATGTTGTTGCCCTTATCAATACAAAGTCTTATTGCTGAATTTAACACTATATCGTATTCAATTCTACGACAATGTATAACAGAAAATTTTTATTTTGCGAATGCTGTATTGTTGTAAATTAAATTTCAACTATGGAAACTGTAATTAGACTGATTTACAGTTTGCAGTTCATATTTAATTTTAAGCTTTGCTTACATATTTATATTATTGCACTTATCAAAATACAGTCATATTGTTGCATATAACACTATATCGTATTCAATATTAAGAACAATGTACAGGGTGAGTCATAAATATCGAAACAATAGGCTATCTCCTTAAATATTGCCCCTAGATCCATACTTCCAATTGCGAAAATTCATAAAAAAAGGTGAAATTTTTGATAAGATAAGTTGCAACTCCATGGGGGGTCTATTTGAAAAAGTACGAAAATTAACTTTTTATACGGCCCCCGTAGGATAAAAATTCTAATTAGGGAAACTTTCTTTATCCAGTCCTGAATAATACACAAAAAGTTGCATCTTCATATCTTGAAAATTCGCGGAGTTATAACCGTTTGAATAATTCATGAGGGTTTAAGGGATTAGTCACAAATTGAAATGCGCGCAATTCGAAAAACAATGTTACTTTAACAGTTGTAGGAAACACGTAAAAAACCTATCTTTTGAGTTAGAATTTTGTTTTTGTTTTTTTCTTTTTTGTGATGGTTAGCCATATAATTTGATAAGAAAATCACATCCTAAAATTTATCATAAAAATTAAAAAAAATGTATATGGTTAGTACTGGTTTAAATCGGATAGTTAAAAATCGTTATAAATCCAAACATTATTCATCGGATTTCAATTTCTTTCTATTTAATTAAAAATGAAAATCGGATTTTAGTTTTGTTTCGGGGTTTTTGTTTTTCTATATTTATCTTAGAACTATTAAAAATATTTATTTAAAATTAATAACTTTAAAAAAATCATATTTTCAAAAGTAAATAATTTTTCATTTTTTTAAACAAAACTAATGTAAAATAATTAAAATTGACATGTTTCAAGTTTGTACATTTTTTCTTTAACAATTCTTAACTTTTAATAATTTAAAGACAAGAAATAGTCGGGAAAAAAGTCATTATATAGAAAAACGTAATGTACTGTTTTACTGCCCATCAATTATTTAAAAAATGCTTTCCTAAGATGCAAATAAGTCTTTTTACAAATTTAGATTTCACAACTTCAAGCTATATATCGTCTTAGAGAGGCTGTTAAAAAATCGTATTCTGAGCTCAGATCAAATCAGGACCGAGACGTTACTTTTTTCTGAAGACTCGCCTATCCGGGCCTAACGTATTTTTCATATCGGAAATACTTAGGTCTGCACTGGATGAAATTTTAAATCCTGGTCTCGAACAATCCGTATTAAAATCAAAGCCTCTGACTGACCTAATATGTGCATAAAATAAATAAAATTTGGTTCAATCAATATTTTTACAAAAACCACATAAATTTTAATATCGCTTTTATTTTACAAAAAAAAAAAAAAAAAAAAAAAAAATTCTTTAAAATTGATTTTTTTTAAGAATAGTATATTTAAATGCTAAAAAATTAAACAAAATAAAACCAGGGAAAAAAAATCTGCCTATAACGGAATTCTGTCTTCAACAGAAAATATGTTGATCCATGCAAAATAAATACAATAATACCTGAGAAAAAAATAAACTCCATTTAACCCTCCTAGGAAGGGCATTTGTCTATTACGTATATTTTCTTTCCTATGTGATTCCGTCTTAAAAGGTTTTACTGTATAACATTTTTCAAAGTCTCCAACGCACGGGATGTGGATTAGCGATAATAAAAGTGAAACATTTACATATAAACAGAGATTCATTGATAAAATGAATATATCACAGCCTTTGGCGCTTCTTTAATAATAAAAAAGTATAAATATAAAAACCGAAAATCTATATTAAATATTTTTGGTCAGAATTCCTCCACGCATAACAATTTTTAACTATACTGAAGTAAAAAACTATCTAGAAATTGACGGCTGATCCGGCTATGATGTAAGCTTTTTACCAAGCTGGTCCGAATTATGATGTCACCATTATTTCATACCGGGCAGAACTTTTTTCCCTATGGGTCGGTGTAGGACCGGACCTATATATTTTGATCTATTCAGACCTCTGTGCTAACGATCAACATGTTTAGAAAACATGTTTTGATTTAAATCAATACGCTGCTTTATTATGTCCAAATAATAGGCACGGTCTTAAACCGACATATAATAACGGACAATTTGTGAACGATCCCTTATTTGCTTTGAAAATGGATTGTTTACAGGCATGGTAAAGTGGTGTAAGTCACGAATTTTTGAGAATTTTGGATTTTAATATCTTTGTCAGGTTTTCAGGTACGGAGATGAAATTTTTTTTGTTCAAATTGGGAATGGATAAGGAATAATTTCCTAATTGGGAATTTTGTTCTACGGGGGCCGTATAAAAATTTAATTTTCGTATTTTTTCATATAGACCCCCCATGGAGTTACAACTTATCTTATCAGAAATTTCACCTTTTTTTATGAGTTTTTGTAATTGGAAGTATGGGTCTAGAGGCAATATTTAAGGAGATAGCCTATTGTTTCGATATTTATGACTCACCCTGTATAAAAGATAAATCTGATTTTGGGAATGCTGAATTATTGTAAAATAAAGTTCAACAATGGGAATTGTAATTGGAGTGTTATTACAGATTGCAGTTCATATTTATATTCAGGTTTGCTTACATTTTTATATTGTAGCACTTATCAATATACAGTCATATTGTTGCATTTAACACTGTAATTTATTCAATTTTACGACAATGTATAACAGAAAAATCTGATTTGGGGAATGCTGTATTGATGTAATATAAAGTTCAACAACGGAAACTGTAATTATAGTGATTTACAGATTGCAGCTCATATTTATATTCAAGCTTTGTTTACATTTTTATATTGTTTCACTTATGAATACATAGTCCTATTGTTGTATTTAACGCTATAACTTATTCAATTTTACGACAATGTATGACAGAAAAACCTACTTTTGGGAATGCTGTATTGTTGTAAAATAAAGTTTAACAATGGAAACTGTAATTAGAGGGATTTACAGATTCTAGTTCATACTTATATTTAAGCTTTGCTTACATTTTATGTTGTTGCACTTAACAATACATAGTTTTTTTATTTTATTTAACGCTATAACTTATTCAATTTTTCGACAATGTATAACAGAAAAATCTAATTTTGGGAATGCTGTATTGTTGTAAAATAAAGTTCAACAATGTGAACTGTAATTAGACTATCTTTACTTATTACAGTTCATATTTATATATTTATTCTTTGCTTACATTTTATATTTTTGCACTTTTCGATATACAGTCATATTGATGCATTTAACACTGTAACTTATTCAATTTTACGACGATGTATAACAGAAAAATCTGATTTTGGGAATGCTGTATTTTTGTAAAATAATATTGAAGTGTCTTTGCATATTACATTTCATATTTATATTCATTCTTTGTTTACATTTTTATATTGTTGCGCTTATCAATATACAGTCGTATTGTTGCATTTAACTCTATAACTTTTTCAATTTTACTACAAAATAAAGTTCAACAATGGGAAATATTATTGTCTGAGCGTAGCGATGTTTTATACTCAGAGTACGTAACGATATTAAAAGTTAAAAAAATTCTTTCGTCAAGGAAATCTCAAAAAGTACTTGTCGGATTTTGATTCTGTTTTTACCAATAGGTACCTATTAAGGCAATCTGGTGAATGCACCATCTACGAAAAATTTGTTCCAAATAGTTTAAAAGTTATATTTAAACAAGTTGGAAATTGCACGTGAAGCGTAGCAAACGAGGTGCGTTCGTACGATAATGAAGTTTTAAAAATATTACTCTCATATATCAATCTCATAATATTGTAAATAGTGAATTACAATTATTACGCTCATCAAACAATGTTCTCCCTATACCATTATGTAATGGAATACTTTTGTGTGGCCTTGTAAATCCATAAAAAATGTTCTTTGCGTCACAAATTATGTAAAATGTATATTATAATATGCACTTTATAGTTGCATATAAATTTTATTAAGTTCGAATGAGTGCAACACCATTAAAATGCATTTGAAACATTTTCCCCCATTAACCGTAATGTAACGGAATACTTTTGATTGTCCCTGTAATTGACTTATGCATCCGATTTTCATAAAATTTGAAATAACTCGACAAAATTATGTAATAACTATGTATTTTAAATTTCAAACGTATAAAATGCATTTGAAACTTTTTTCCCCATTGACTTTAATGTAACGGAATACTTTTGACTGCCCCTGTAATTGATCTATGCACCCGATTATCAAAAAATTTGAAATAACTCGACAAAATTATGTAATAGCTATGTATTTTAAATTTCAAACGATTAAAATGCATTTGAAACTTTTTTCCCCATTGACCTTAATGTAACGGAATACTTTTGATTGCCCCTGTAATTTATCTATGCACCCGATTATCAAAAAATTTGAAATAACTCGACAAAATTATGTAAAAACTATGTATTTTAAATTTCAAACGATTAAAATGCATTTGAAACTTTTTTCCCCATTGACCGTAATGTAACGGGATACTTTTGATTGCCCCTGTAATTGATCTATGCATCCGATTTTCATAAAATTTGAAGTGACTCGACAAAATTATGTAATAATTATGTATTTTAAATTTCAAACGATTCGGTTGGGTAGTTTTTGCGTTGTTATATGCGGACGGACAGACAGACAGACAGACGGACAGACAGACGGACAGACAGACAGACGGACGGACTGAGCGACAACAATAGGTGCTACGTATTTACATAATTACGAACGCACCTAAAAACTGATAAAAAGCACAATTTATTTGCATACGTCACAGAAACTTGGTGTGCGTCATTTTTCACCGGCTGGATATTGTCATAGATAACCGAATCAGTACATGGAGTAAATAGGTATTGTCTGAGCGAAACGAAGTCTTATACACATAGTATGTAACAATATTAAAAGTCAAAATCTCTTTCGTCAAGAAAATTTGAAAAAATACTTGTCGGATTGCGATTCTCATTGTACCAAACGGAGTAACTTACTGAGAGTAACCTACTGAACGCACCTACTTTAAAAAATAGTTCCAAATAGTTTAAAGTTTATATTTAAAAAACTGATAAAAAAGAACTATTTATCTTCATACGTCACAGAAATTTGGTGTGCGTCATTTTTCACCGTCAGGTGTTTTTCGTGATATTCCCTAATTTAAGCACATGGAGCAAGGAAAATACTCAAACAATTTTTACGAACAATAAATTATACTTAAATTTAAGAATCAAACTGGAAAAAAATTTGCTGTTGTTGTTAATTTAAAAGAAAAAAAGGCCTTAAATTCTCTGTAAGTTGTACTCGAGATTTTGCGACATTCTTTATAATAGCACTTTATAACCGCAATTAACATATTTTATATTTCGCACATGCAATTTGGAAACAATTCTGCCGTGTTTAAATAAAATACGTGCTAAAATAAAATATTGGTGCAACTTGGTTATCTCGTTGATAAATTTCGCCAAATGCTACATATTGGCATATATATTTTTTTAAATAACGAAAGAAGAAATAAATTAGTGAAATATTTATAAAAATACACATAAAAAGTGTGATAAAAAATCACTTGATGATGTTTCAAACATACGTATCGTATTTAATGCGGTATTCACGCTCATTCATTATTGGCATTTTATCTTATTGTTTGGCGATACTTTTTTGGTCGGTGCAATAATCAAATAATACAAAAAAAAAAAAAAAAAAAAAAAAAAAAAAACAATAGTTGAAGCGATGAATAAATAGTTATAATTAATAAACATAATAATAAATGTAATAAAAAAGTATAAATATCACAATAACTTATAAATCGTAAAATACTTATAGCAATATTCAAAAATAACGTTTTCATCGATTTGACGGGGAAAAAAATCGCGCTAACATGTAGCTTATATTTTTACTCATAAATATGATATCTGTGCCATATTTATGAGTAAAAATAAACATAAACGATCATCAGGTTTCAAATCTTTATTTCTGAAGCCCAAACTGGATCATGATTTTTAAAACCATCGATGTGAAAGTATTGGAAAAGTACCATGAAATTAATGCAGAGATATTATATACGCATCGAGTTTGGCGCAATTTTGGTCAAAATCACTTTTAAATTAATTACTGTTATTTTAAACAGGAAATAACAATTAAAAAATCACGATTAAATCTAGATTAAATGAATATAGAAAAAATAAATAAACAATTTACTAATAAACAAACAACAAAAAACGGATTACCGTGCAATGTAAATAACGATAGTTTGGCGCTAATTATATGAAAATGTGTATCGTATCCTGTTCTAAATTTTTTGTCGAGCTCTTTTTTTTCTTCTTGGCATTAAATGAATTGATGTGGTTTCGATCTTCAGCTTGTGAAATTGCTTTTTTTTACACATTCCAACAAAGCTGAACAGTGTTTATGCATTCCGTTTTTCTATCCGTCTGTCCACGCCTTAGCATCCGTAATTATACAGCGATTTATACGCAATCGGTAAACATTATTTAGGGTCCTCTAGGCATGTGTGGTAGTATATGAAGTATGTGAGATTAATAGTGTATCTACAGGAGTACCCAGAAGAATTTCATTAGATTATGGTCAGTTGGGGGAAATCCTTTGCAGAGTATTTTAATGAAATTGCGCTATTAGAAATGTGTGAAACATATATAAACCATTGAATTTCATTACGATTACGTTATAACAAGACATTTATGGCATTTTTAATCCAATTACAAGGACACACAAAAGAAATTTTGTCTTTGAGCTGTAATTTCTGGAAATGCGTTTTCAATTTTTGTATATGCTTTTATATTTAACTGTTTTTTAGGCGTGTCCCTAATTAATATAAATATTTAGTTCTTATAATCGTCGTCTGATCCGTCCGTCTGTTTGTCCGCATATAACAGCGCAAAAACTATCCAACCGAATAGTTTGAAATTTTAACTATCTATTTGTTGCCAAATTTTTTGAGTCATTGCAAATTTTAATAAAATCAGATAAATAGTTCGAATACAGGGACAGTAAAAAGTATCCCGCTACATTACGGCTGATGGGATGAAATAGTTCCAAGTACTTGTTCATGATGTTAAACACGTAAAAACATAATGAAATCAATATGCATTTATGAAGTGCTCTAGAATATATATATTACCAAACATTCCGCGCAAAAAATATTTATTTTCATTTACATGTCACCACAAAAAATTACCATTACAAATTAGTATGGGCGGGGGAGGAATGTTAACTTTTAAGCTTTACTAATCTAGGAATTTAAATTAGAGTCATTTTCTCGATTTCGGTAGCAGATATTTTAAATAATAATTTTTTTCGGGTAAAACTGCATATTCGAGTTCACGTTGGCGTATTTGAGCTTGCATGTTATACTGAAAAATTATGTTCAGATTTGTAAATCCCTGGTAATGTCACTTGACGGCTCAAAGCTTATGCAGACGAGATATTAAGATTTCGTCCGTACCTTATAGTATAGACATTGTCAACAGTGAAATAATCGTAAAAAACAGAATATACGCCCTAATCATAGAGTATACGCTCAATTTAGAGAATATACCCTATAATGTATATATTGCAGCTTTTTGAGAAAGAGGGAGTATATAGTGTTTCTTAAAAAATCCAGAAAATATATGGCGTACAACTCTGTAAACTTTTTACCACATTCATGATAGCCGATTCGTTTTATTTTATGCATTCTAAAGCAAAATACAGCTCAATTTCATGAGGATGAGTTTGAAAAGAAAACAAAACAGCGTATATAGTGGCCAACATGCACGACCCATTTAAATCAGATTGATCATATCTGGAACAAATGTTCCAAAGGACACATTGTATTCCTTTGTAGGCGTTTTCGAGATTTTTATCTATCATTTTTTAAAGAGAGAATACCCTAAATTTTTATCGAAAACTCATCGCATGCATAAAAAGCAGATGTAGACACTATATTATTATGTTTATTAACTATTTTGCTCTAACTATTTAAGGGCACACACACCATATAAAAAAATCCCTCATTCTAATGAGGGAATTCCTGAATCATGAACCATCATCATTTGCGCCAATTTTAGATACTAAAATTGGTGTGTATATTCTTGACATCATTTCAAAGAGTTCAAATTCCGTCACAAGATATTTTAATTGTTTATTATAAGTATTATTTTTAATGTACTGCGTGTTTTGAATTTTATACCCAAGTATAACTGTTTTGTATAGTTTAATTTCCCATTTTTTTCACCAGGAGTACAGTTTTCATAGGAATTTTTATGTAATACTTTACAATTGCTATTTTTTGCCATTTCAATTCGTGACAATATATAATTAATTAAAGATAAACTTATTCAATTTTAGGACAATGCAAAACAGAAAAATCTGATTTTGAGAATGCTCTATTGTTGTAAAATAAAATTCAATAATGGAAACTGTAATTAGAGTGTTTTACAGATTGCAGTTCATATTTATATTCAAGCTTTGCTTACATTTTTATGTTGTTACACATATCAATGCATAGTCTTATTGTTGCATTTAACACTATATCGTATTCAATTTTACGACAATGTATAACAGAAAAATATGTTTTTGGGAATGCTGTATAGATGTAAAATAATGTTCAACAATGGAAACTGTAATTAGAGTGATTTATAGATTACAGTTCATATTTATATTCAAGCTTTGCTTACATTTTTATATTGTTGTACTTATCAATATACAGTCATATTTTTGCATTTAATACTATAACTTATTCAATTTTACAAAAATGTATAAAAGAAAAATCTTATTTTGGGAATGCAATATTGTTGTAAAATAAAGTTCAACAATGGGAATTGTAATTAGGTTGTCTTTACATATTACAGTTCATATTTACCTTATAGCTTTGTTTATCTTTTTACTTTGTTGCACCTATCAATATACAGTCATATTGTTGCATTTAACAATGTAATTAATTCAATTTTACGACAATGTATAACAGAAAAATCTGATTTTGAAATTGCTGTATTGTTGTAAAATAAAGTTCAACAAAGGGAACTGTAATTAGAGTGTCTTTACAAATTACAGTTTTTATTTACATTCAAGATTTGTTTATAATTTTATATCTTTGCGCTTTACAATATACAGTCATATTGTTGCGTTTAACTGTATAACTTATTCAATTTTTCGACAATGTATAACAGAAAAATCTAATTTTGGGAATGCTGTATTGTTGTAAAATAAAGTTCAACAATGGGAATTGTAATTATTGTGTCTTTACATATTACAGTTCGTATTTATATCTAAGTTTTGCTTACATTTTATATTGTTGCACTTATCGATACATAGTCATATTGTTGTAATTAACGTTATAACTTATTAAATTTTACGACAATGTATAACAGAAAAATCTGATTTTCGGAATGCTGTATTGTTGTAAAATATTATTCAACAATGAGAACTCTAATTGAAGGGTCTTTATATATTACAGTTCATATTTATACTCAGGCTTTGTTTACATTATTATATTGTTGAACTTATCAATATACAGTCATATTGCTGCATTTAACACTGTAACTTATTCAATTTTACAACACTGTATAATAGAATAATCTGATTTTGGGAATACTGTATTGTTGTAAAATAAAGTTCAACAATGGAAACTGTAATTAGAGTGATTTATAGATTGCAGTTCATATTTATATTCAAGCTTTGCTTACATTTTTATATTGTTGTACTTATCAATATACAGTCATATTTTTGCATTTAACACCATAACGTATTCAATTTTACGACAATGTATAACAGAAAAATCTGATTTTGGGATTGCTGTATTGTTGAAAAATAATATTCAAAAGTGAGAACTCTAATTGAAGTATCTTTAAATATTACAGTTCATATTTATATTCAGGCTTTGTTTACATTTTTATATTGTTGCACTTATCAATATACTGTCATACTGTTGCATTTAACACTGTAACTTATTCAGTTTTACGACAAGGTATAACAGAAAAATCTGATTTTGGGAATGCTGTATGGTTGAAAAATAATATTCAACTGTGAGAACTCTAATTGAAGTACCTTTAAATATAACAGTTCATATTTATATTCAGGCTTTGTTTACATTTTTATATTTTTGCGCTTATCAGTATACAGTCGTATTGTTGAATTTATCATTGTAACTTATTCAATTTTACAACAATGTATAACATAATAATCTGACTTTGGGAATGCTGTATTGTCGTAAAATAAAGTGCAACAATGGAAACTGTAATTAGAGTGATTTACAGATTCTAGTACATATTTATATTCATGTTCTGCTTACATTTTACATTGTTACACTTATCGATACATAGTCATATTGTTGTAATTAACGCTATAACTTATTCAATTTTACGAAATATTATAACAGAAAAATCTGATTTTGGGAATGCTGTATCGTTGTAAAATAAATTTCAACAAAGGGAACTGTAATTAGAGTGTCTTTAATTATTACAGTTCATATTTATACTCAGGCTTTGTTTACATTATTATATTGTTGAACTTATCAATATACAGTCATATTGTTGCATTTAACAATGTAACTAATTCAATTTTACGACAATGTATAACAGAAGAATCTAATTTTGGGAATACTGTAGTGTTGTAAAATAAAGTTCAACAAAGGGAGCCGTAATTAGACTGTCTTTACATATTACAGTTCATATTTATTTTCATTCTTTTTTTACATTTTTCTATTGTTGCACTTATCAATACATAGTCATATTGTTGCATTTACATTTTAAGTTATTCAATTTTACAACAATGTATAACAGAAAAATCTGATTTTGGGAATGCTGTATTGTTGTAAAATGAAAATCAACAATGGAATCTGTAATTAGAGTAATTTACAGATTGCACTTTATTTACTTTGATATTTATATTCAAGTTTTGCTTACATTTTTATATTGTTGCAATTATGAATACATAGTCTTGTTGTTGTATTTAACGCTATAACTTATTCAATTTTACAACAATTTATAACAGAAAAATCTAAATTTGGGAATTCTGTATTGTATTAAAATAAAGTTCAACAATGGGAACTGTGATTAAAGTGTCTCTACATCTTACAGCTCATATCTATACTCTAGGTTTGTTTATAATTTTTTATTTTTGCACTTATACAGCCATATTGTTGCATTTAACACTGTAACTTATTCAGTTTTACGACAGTGTATAACAGAAAAATCTAATTTTGGGAATCCTGATTTTTTGTAAAATAAAGTTCAAGAATGGAAACAGTAATTAGAGTGATTTACAGATTCTAGTGCATATTTATATTCAAGCTTTGCTTACATTTTATATTGTTGCACTTTTTAATATATTTTCATATTGTTGCATTTAACGCTATAACGACAACAATTTAATTTTACAACAATATATAACAGAAAAATCTAATTTTGTGAATGCTGTGTTGTTGTAAAATAAATTTCAACTTCAGAGTTGTAATTACAGTGTTTTACATATTGCAGTTCATTTTTATATTTAAGCTTTGCTTACATTTTATATTGTTGCACTTATCAATACATAGTCTTATTGTTGTATTTAACGCTATAACTTATTCAATTTTACGATAATGTATAACAGAAGAATCTAATTTTGGGAATGCTGTATTGTTGTAAATTAAATTCAACAATTCAAACTGTAATTCGAGTGATTTAAAGATTTTGTTCAAATTTATATTCACGTTTTTTTACATTTTTATATTTTTGCACTTATCAATACATTTTTATATTGTTGCATTTAACGCTATAACATATTCAATTTTACGAGAATGCATAACAGAAAATACTAATTTTGGGAATGCTGTATTGGTGTAAAATAAAGTTCAACAATGGGAACTGTAATTTGACTGTCTTTACATATTTCAGTTAATATCTATATTCATTCTTTCTTTACATTTTTATATTATTGCTCTTATCAATACATAGTCTTATTGTTGTATTTAACTCTATAACTTATTCAATTTTACGACAGTGTATAATAAAAAATCTAATTTTGGGAATGCTGTATTGTTGTAAAATAATATTTAACAATGGGAACTGTAATTGAAGTGTCTTTATATATTACATTTCATATTTATATTATAGCTTAGTTTACCTTTTTACATTGCTTACATTTTATATTGTTGCACTTATCAATACATAGACTTTTTGTTGTATTTAACGCTATAACTTCTCTAAATTTACGACAATGTATAACGGAAGAATCTAATTTTGGGAATACTGAATTTTTGTAAAATAAAGTTCAACAATGGGAACTGTAATTAGAGTGTCTTTACATATTACAGTTAATATTTATATTCATTCTTTGTTTACATTTTTATATTGTTGCACTTATCAATATACAGTCATATCGTTCCATTTAACAGTATATCGTACACAATTTTACGACAATGTATAACAGAGAAATCTTATTTTGAGAATGCTATATTAATGTAAAATAAAGTTCAACAAAGTATTTTACAGATTGCAGTTCATATTTATATTCAAGTTTTGCTTACATTTTTATGTTGTTGTACTTATGAATACATAGTCTTATTGTTGCATTTAACACTATATCGTATTCAGATTTCGATAATGTATAACAAAAAAATCTGATTTTGGGAATGCTGTATTGTTGTAAAATAAAGTTCAACAATGGAAACTGTAATTAGAGTGATTTACAGATTGCAGTTCATATTTATATTCATTCTTTTTTACATTTTTCAATTGTTGCACTTAGCAATACATAGTCATATTGTTCCATTTAATTCTATAACGTATTCAATTTTACGACAATGTATAACAGAAAAATCTAATTTTCAGAATGCTGTATTGTTGCAAAGTAATATTCAACAATGAGAACTTTAATTGAAGTGTCTTTATATATTGCAGTACATATTTATATTCAGGCTTTTTTTACATTATTATATTTTTGCACTTATCAATATACAGTCATATTGTTGCATTTAACACTGTAACTTATTCAATTTTACAACAATGTATAACAGAATAATATGATTTTGGGAATGCTGTATTGTTTTAAAATAAAGTTCAACAATGGAAACTGTAATTAGAGTGATTTACAGATTTTAGTTCATATTTATATTCAAGCTTTGCTTATATTTTATAATGTTGCACTTATCAATACACAGTCATACTGTTGCATTTAGCACTGTAACGTATTCAATTTTACGACAAGGTATTACAGAAAAATCTGATTTTGGGAAAGCTGTATGGTTGAAAAATAATATTCAACTGTGAGAACTCTAATTGTAGTACCTTTAAATATTACAGTTCATATTTATATTCAGGCTTTGTTTACAATTTTATATTTTTGCACTTATCAATATACAGTCATAATGTTGAATTTATCATTGTAATTTATTCAATTTTACAACAATGTATAACATTATAATCTGACTTTGGGAATGCTGTATTGTTGTAAATTAAAGTGCAACAATGGAAACTGTAATTAGAGTGATTTACAGATTCTAGTACATATTTATATTAATGTTCTGCTTACATTTTACTTTGTTACACTTATCGATACATAGTCATATTGTTGTATTTAACGCTATAACTTATTTAATTTTACGACAATGTATAACAAAAAAATCTGATTTTGGGAATGCTGTATTTTTGTAAATTAAATTTCAACAAAGGGAACTATAATTAGAGTGTCTTTAATTATTACAGTTCATATTTATACTCAGGCTTTGTTTACATTATTCTATTGTTGAACTTATCAATATACAGTCATATTGCTGCATTTAACAATGTAACTAATTCAATTTTACGACAATGTATAACAGAAGAATCTAATATAGGGAATACTGTAGAATTGTAAAATAAAGTTCAACAAAGGGAACCGTAATTAGACTGTCTTTAAATATTACAGTTCTTATTTATTTTCATTCTTTTTTTACATTTTTCTATTGTTGCACTTATTATACATAGTCATATTGTTGCATTTACATTGTAAGTTATTCAATTTTACAACAATGTATAACAGAAAAATCTGATTTTGGGAATGCTGTATTGTTGTAAAATGAAGTTCAACAATGGAATCTGTAATTAGAGTAATTTACAGATTGCACTTTATTTACTTTGATATTTATATTCAAGTTTTGTTTACATTTTTATATTGTTGCACTTATCAATATACAGTTATTCTTTGGTATTTAACATTATAACTTATTCAATTTTATGACAAAGTATAACAGAAAATTCTAATTTTGGAAAGCTGTATTGTTCTAAAATAAAATTCAACAATGGGAACTGGAATTAGATTGTCTTTATAGATTACAGTTCATATTTATATTATAGATTTGTTTACCTTCTTATATTGTAGAACTTATCAATATACAGTCATATGGTTGATTTTAACACTGTGATTTATTCAATTTTACGACAATGTATAACAGAAAGATCTGATTTTGGGAATGGTGTATTGTTGTAAAATAAAGTTCAACAACGGAAACTGTAATTAAAGTGATTTACAGATTGCAGTTCATATTCATATTCAAGCTTTGATTACATTTTTATATTGTTGCACTTATCAATACATTTTCATATTGTTGTATTTAGCGCTATAACTTTTTCAATTTTACGACAATATATAACAGGAAAATTTAATTTTGGGAATGCTGTATTGTTGTAAAATAATATTCAACAATGGGAACTGTAATTAGAGTGTCTTTACATACAGGGGTTGGACAAAAATATGGAAACACCTTTGAGAAATGCATGCTTGAAAAGAAAGTTTGATTATAATGAACTATGTTGATGGCTCTGGAGTTTTCGCCTACTGACGCCACCTATACAACTTCGTAAAATCGCTGCACCGTTCAGTCGTTGTTGGAACACTGTTATGTGAGATTATCATTGCATTATGTCAGAGTTAACAGACTTCGAACGTGGACAAATTGTTGGCGTGCGTATGGTGGGTGCTTCCGTAAGCAAGTTAGCCGAGGTTTTTAGTGTTTCAAGAGGTGCTGTGTCGAAGATTTATTCCGCATATTTGAAATGCGGAAAAAACATCATCTGCTAAATCACAGCGCGGACGAATGTGTGTGCTGAGTGATCGTCACAGACGATCATTACGGAGGATTATCGCGAAAAATAAGCAGTCCACAGTTGCAAAAGTTACTGCTGAAATGAATGTCGTGTTGCCAAATCCTGTGAGTACCAAAACAATTAGAAGGGAGCTTCATAAATAGGGAATTGCTGGCATTGTTGCAATTGAAAAGCCATCCATCAGAAATGCTAATGCTTGTAACAGGAAAAAGTGGTGTTTAAGTCATAAAGCCTGGACTATAAAGCAGTGGAAGAGCGTAATATGGTCTTCTTTCACATTGTTCCCCACTTTTGGCCGAGTTTACGCCTGGAGAACGCCATCTCAAGCCTATAATACAGACTGCTTGTTGCCAAGAGTGAAACATGGCGGGGGTTTGGTGATGGTTTGGGCAGCTATATCGTGGTTCTCTTCTGGCCCCATGATAACTCTGTAAGGGCGTATTACTGCTCAGACTTATGTGAACATTTTGGCCGATCAAGTCCATCCAATGGTACAAGCTTTGTTCCCCAATGATGATGGTATCATCCAAGACGACAACGTCCCCGTTCACACAGCTCACATTGTCCAGGACTGGTTTTCTGAGCACGAGGATGAATTTTCGCATCTCTCCAGGCCACCAAAGTCATCAGACTTGAATATTATCGAACCTTTGTGGTCTACATTGGAGCGGAAAGTGCGTTCGCGCTATCCACCGCCAACATCGTTATCTGAACTTGCCACTGTTTTGCAGGAATAATGGTACAATATTCCCTTTTCAAACATACAGAAAACTGTATTTATCCATTCCGAGAAGACTGCAAGCTGTTTTGAATAACAACGGGTACCGTACACAATACTAGGCAAGGAAACGTGTTTTTTTTAAGGTGTTTCCATATTTTTGTCCAACCCCTGTATTACAGTTAATATTTATATTCATTCTTTGTTTACATTTTTATATTGTTGCACTTATCAATATACAGTCATATTGTTCCATTTAACAGTATATCGTACACAATTTTACGACAATGTATAACAGATAAATCTGATTTTGGGAATGCTATATTAATGTAAAATAAAGTTCAACAAAGTAATTTACAGATTGCAGTTCATATTTATATTCAAGTTTTGCTTACATATTTATATTGTTGCACTTATGAATATACAGTAATATTTTTAACTTATTCAATTTTACAACAATGTATAACAGAGAAATCTAATTTTGGGAATGCTGTATTTTTGTAAAATAAAGTTTAATAATGGGAACCGTAATTAAACTGTCTTTACAAATTACAGTTCATATTTATTTTCATAATTTTTTTTACATTTTTCTTTTGTTGCTTTTATCATTGCATCATCATATAGTTTTATTTAAATCTATAACATATTCAATTTTACGACAATGTATACCAGAAAAGTCTGATTTTGGGAATGCTTTATTGTTGTAAAATAAAGTTTAACAATGGAAACTGTAATTAGAGTGATTTACAGATTCTAGTTCATATTTACATTCAAGCTTTGCTTACATTTTATATTGTTGCACTTATCAATACAGTCTTTTCGTTGTATTTAACGCTATAACTTCTTGAATTTTACGACAATGTATAACAGAAGAATCTAATTTTGGGAAAAATGTATTGTTGTAAAATAATATTCAACAATAGGAAAAGTAATTGAAGTGTTTTTACATATTACAGTTCATATTCATATTCAGGCTTTTTTTACATTTTTATATTGTTGCACCTATCAATATACAGTCATATTAATGCATTTAACACTGTAACTTATTCAATTTTACGATAATGTATAACGGAAAAATCTAATTTTGGAATGCTCTAGTGTTGTAAAAAAAAGTTCACCAGTAATTAGAGAGTCTTTATATATTACAGTTAATATTTATGTTCATTCTTTGTTTACATTTTTATATTGTTGCACTTATCAATATACAGCCATTCTTTGGTATTTAACATTATAACTTATTCAATTTTATGACAAAGTATAACAGAAAATTCTAATTTTGGAAAGCTGTATTGTTCTAAAATAAAATTCAACAATGGGAACTGGAATTAGATTGTCTTTATAGATTACAGTTCATATTTATATTATAGATTTGTTTACCTTTTTATATTATAGAATATACAGTCATATTGTTGTTTTTAACACTGTGATTTATTCAATTTTACGACAATGTATAACAGAAAGATCTGATTTTGGGAATGGTGTATTGTTTTAAAATAAAGTTCAACAACGGAAACTATAATTAAAGTGATTTACAGATTGCAGTTCATATTCATATTCAAGCTTTGATTACATTTTTATATTGTTGCACTTATCAATACATTTTCATATTGTTGTATTTAGCGCTATAACTTTTTCAATTTTACGACAACAGAAAATCCTAATTTTGGGAATGCTGTATTGTTGTAAAATAAAGTTCAACAATGGAATTTGTAATTACAGTGTTTTACAGATAGCAGATTATATTTATATTTAAGCTTTACTTACATTTTTATATTGTTCACTTATTAAAACATAGTCTTATTGTTGAATTGAACGCTATAACGTATTCGTTTTTACGACAATGTATAACTTAAAAATCTCATTTTGGCAATGCTGTATTGTTCTAAAATAAAGTTCAACAATGGGAACTGTAATTATAGTGTCTTTACATATTACAATTCATATTTATATTCTAGCTTTGTTTATATTTTTATATTGTTGCACTTTTCAATATACAGTCATAATGTTGCATTTAACAATGTAATTAATTTAATTTTACAACAATGTATAACAGAAAAGTCTGATTTTGGGAATGGTGTATTGTTTTAAAATAAAGTTCAACAACGGAAACTATAATTAAAGTGATTTACAGATTGCAGTTCATATTCATATTCAAGCTTTGATTACATTTTTAAATTGTTGCACTTATCAATACATTTTCATATTGTTGTAATTAGCGCTATAACATTTTCAATTTTACGACAATGTATAACAGAAAAATCTAATTTTGGGAATGCTGTATTGTTGTAAAATAAAGTTCAACAATGGAAATTGTAATTACAGTGTTTTACAGATAGCAGTTTCTATTTATATTTAAGCTTTACTTACATTTTTATATTGTTCACTTATTAAAACATAGTCTTACTGTTGTATTGAACGCTATAACTTATTCGTTTTTACGACAATGTATAACTTAAAAATCTCATTTTGGCAATGCTGTATTGTTGTAAAATGAAGTTCAACAATGGGAACTTTATTATAGTGTCTTTACATATTACAATTCATATTTATATTCTAGCTTATTTCATATTTTTATATTGTTGCACTTTTCAATATACAGTCATAATGTTGCATTTAAAAATGTAATTAGTTCAATTTTACGACAATGTATAACAGAAAAATCTGATTTTGGGAATGCTGTATCGTTGTAAAATAAAACTCAAAAGTTCAAGAACGGAAACTGTAATTAGAGTGATTTAGAAATTGCAGTTCATATTTATATTCAAGCTTGGTTTACATTTTTATATTTTTGCACTTATCAATACATTTTCATATTGTTGCACTTAACGCTATAACTTATTCGATTTTATGACAATGTATAACAGAAAGATCTGATTTTGGGAATGCTGTATTATAATCATGCTGTATTACATATAAATATTACATATAAAAATTAAATATTACATATAAATTACATATAATTTATATGTAATATAAATTATAATTACATTATTCATTAAATTATTAAATTATTAAATTATATTAAATATTACATATTACATATTAAATATTACATATTATTAAATATTACATATAAATTAAATATTACATATAAAAATATAATTAAAGCCTGAATATAAATAAGAATTTTAACATATAAAGACACTTCAATTACAGTTCTCATTGTTGAACTTTATTTTACAACAATACAGCATTCCCAAAATCAGATTTTTCTGTTATACATTGTCGTAAAAATGAATAAGTTACAGTGTTAAATTCAACAGTATGACTGTATATTTATAAGTGCAACAATATAAATATGTAAACAAAGCCTGAATATAAATATGAACTGAAACATATAAAGACACTTCAATTACTGTTCCCATTGTTGAACTTTATTTTACAGCAATACAGCATCCCCAAAATTAGTTTTTTCTGTTATACATTGTCGTAAAATATAATAAGTTACAGTGTGAATGCAACAATATGACGGTATATTTATAAGTGCAACAATATAAAAATGTAAACAAAGCCTGAATATAAATATGAACTGTAACATATAAAGACACTTCAATTACAGTTCCCATTGTTGAATTTTATTTTACAACAATACAGCATTTGTAAAATTATTTTTTTCTGTTATACATTGTCGTAAAATCGAATACGTTCTAGCGTTAAATGCAACAATAATACTAAGAATTGATAAGTTCAACAATATAAAAATGTAAGCAAACCTTGAATATAAATATGAAATAAAATCTGTAAATCACTGTAATTACAGTTTCCATTGTTGAACTTTATTTTACAACAATACAGTATTCCCAAAATCAGATTTTCCTGTTATACATTGTCGTCAAATTAAATAAGTTATAGCGTTAATTGCAACAATATGACTGTGTACTGATAAGTGCAACAATATAAAAATGTAAACAAAGCCTGAATAGAAATATGAACTGTAACATATAAAGACACTTCAATTACAGTTCCCATTGTTGAATTTTATTTTACAACAATACAGCATTCCCAAAATTAGTTTTTTCTGTTATACATTGTCGTAAAATTGAATACGTTCTAGCGTTAAATGCAACAATAATACTATGTATTGATAAGTGCAAAAATATAAAAATGTAAACAAAGCCTAAAATTAAATATGAACTGTAATATTAGCCCAGTCATTTTAGCAAAAATAGGGGAAAAAAATTGAACAAAGCTGGATTTTTGCATAGGTGCTAGTTAGGTTATGTATTTAAACATACTAAAAGTCCCCATCGATCTGATGTGAGCTTTCGCCACCAGGGGGAGCTAAAGAGCTTGAAAATCAGTTTTTTGTGAATATCTCACAAACAATGACATTTAGAGAATAAAAGTAAATTACAAAGTTGTAGATAATTTAATTTTCTATAAAAAGTGTCATTAACATTTGTTTGTCACATTAACCCTTACCTGTCAAAAATGTAAAAACGTGATCATATTTGAAAGTAAAATTATAAAAACTCAAAAAATCTGCTGCTACTTAAAAAAAATTGTAAACAGATCTATAATTCTCACCTTTGAATGGGGAAAGTGAATATATAATATACATTTATGCTTATTTCTACACCACCCTTGAGGTAAAACACTTAGTTCGGTTTTTTTTGTTTCTCCCGTAGGCATATTCCACTTATAGTGACTGGCTTAATCCAATTTAAGTCGTTTAACTGCTTTAGTAGTTCTTTGAACAGCTTCAATTTCTACACTCGATTCAGATTCGTAATTATCTGTATTTATTTCTTTCATTGCTGTACTGCTTTCAGTATTTTTTGTTTTCCTTTCGATATCATCACTGAACGCAGAAGTAGCGCTTCCCTCCTCCCTTGCAGTGGGCAGGATACTATCAATTTTTACCTCGTCTTCAAATTCAATTTTACTTACATTATGAAATGAAAGTCCGCAGCAATTTATGAAATATCAGAACATTTCAATCCAATTTTTCGGCATCCACATGCTTTTCCACATCCTTTGGAGCAAGTATAAAAAATAGATTCAATAATATCTTTTGGTGCGGGAGGTAAGGTAGCAAGAATTGTTAACAAATTAAATGCATTTTGCCAGCCCCAGTTCTCAGGAAGTAGTTTATTGCTCAATCAGTATTGTACTTGACGATAAATACGTAAACTGTACAATCTAGCTGCATCTTCGGCAGGCGGCAACGATAATAGGCCTTTTTTTTAACCAACAGCAACTCTTTTCTTGAAACATACATAACGGTACTTTTTCAGAGAAATTTCTGTTTTACTACCGTATAAAGCAAGAAAAATAGTTTTTCCAGCCTCGGAAACTTCGAATTAAGATACTTGATCACTTTTAAAAATGCTGGCAGCTTGTATGTTATGATCTTCTTCCTTCTTCAAAAATTTTGCTAGCGACATTTTACCTTTCCCAAACATTGCTGATGTCGAGTCACAACCTGAAGAAGCGTGAAGGAACAACATATGATCTTTCAGAACAGCCTCATTGTTAAAACTGTGCGATGAATACAGGGTGGCAACAATTCGTCCTCTTCCAGAATTAATAAAAAATATATCTATCTCTGGAGGTGCTAAAACTGTCAACAATACAAGCAAGTCAACATCATCGTCAACATCATCGCCAACAACAGAAGTAAGCACACCAGACTTTGCTACTTCAATAACTGTGTTAACAATTAGTGTGTCTCATCATCTTCTGCTTGTTTCGCTTCGAAACCATTCTCCATAAATTTCTCCATAAGCATAGATATGAGACGTGTCTTATTTTAATGATTAGATTAAAAAAATTCTTTTCCGCGATACTTTAGAGCTTTCTTTTTTTTTCCTTCTGTAAAAAAATCTTCGTCTAATGTATCAGAAATAACAAATATTTTTCCTTAAATTCAAACAACGGACTGTCATTTCTCAATTTTTCCTTCAATGGATGATTAATTTGTGCGGATGTTGATCGTTTTTCGACTTGATGACTTAACAGAATTCTTTCAAACTCTAACACTTGATCTTACTTGCATCTGGTTCTTAGTTCAAGTAATTTAATAATTAATTTAAAATCAGAAGTAATACCACAAACAAATATATTTCAACCCTTTAAGCGGCCTGCAAAATATTCCATTCATGTTTAACAATTCATAAAATGGTATTTATAAACGATATTGGTGTGAAAATTTTCATTTGAGAAACTTACATATTTGTTAATTCTGTTTACTTCACAAAATTAATTTTAATATTGATTGACTGTTAAATCAGCCATTAAAAACCCGGTTAGGTCGCTTAAAGGGTTAAACATATCAAATGGATGTTGCTTTAACGTCCAAAAAGTTACAAAGTATTTGTTTTCCTAAATGCCTTAAAAAATTTTTAACTTACTCGTTCAGTAGATTTTTATATGAATAATTTTTCTTACTCTTTGAATGAACTGTAAATTCATTATTGTTTTTAGCCATTTCTTCAAATATTTTCCACTTATGGTCATCTCTTTGCGAACTTGCTGTCACAAGTGACTTCAGACCCTTTTTTTCTGTTTTTACAAAATCTTTCGAAACCCAGTCCTCATCTCATGCAAGATAAACTATTTTGTCAATCTCTATTTTTCGCTCAGAATCAGCAATTAAGAAAGAGTCATTTTAAACTGTCATAAATAATTTAAAACTTTCTACAACATGCGTTGAAAATAAAATTATTCCCTTCCTAAAATCTTAAAAAGAATAAATACTTCGTTCAATGAATTAGGGTCATTTCATACTAGCGAAATGAGCACCAAATAAAAATAAAATATTGAAAAGTACTTGCACGTGGTACATTTCGACAAATGCAAAGAGAGATAGGGTATTGGGAAATGACTATTCGTCACCTGAGAATAATAAACCTATCTGTGTTTTTGAAAATATTGACTTATCTATATAGAAAGACTCTATTTGTATCTATGAAGGCATTTTTGCACCAAAATGATGTTATATATAATTTACATATAATATTACAATTATATTACGACATTATTTTAATCCATAAACGCCTTCATAGATACAAATAGAACATTTCTATATGGATAAGTCGATTTTTTCAAAAACACAGATAGAACCTTATTATTCTCAGGTGACGTATTCCACAAGCGCGCGAAAACGCCATACAAACAATGGGGGAGAAATGAGGGGGGGGAATCAAAAGTTGTTTAGTATTTGTTCTGCCTCTTCGCCGCGTTATGATTGTGCTTGCACATTCTTTTCCAAAAATGTTTATTTTATCTTAATTTTTGGCAGGGAAGGGTTGGTGTGACAAAAAAATGTTACTGACACTTTTTGTAGGAAATTAAATTATCTACATTTTTGCAATTGAACTTTTTTGTCTAGATGCCATTGTTCGTGAGATAATCACAGAAAACCAATTTTCAAGCTCTTTAGCGCCCCCTGGAGGCGAAAGCTCACATCGGATCGATGGGGACTTTTAGTATGTTAAACTACATACCCTAACTAGCACCTATGCAAAAATCCAGCTTTGTTCTAATTTTTTCCGCTATTTGCAAAAAAAGGTGCTAAAATGACTGGACTATATGTAAAGACACTATAATTACAGTTCTCATTGTTGAACTTTATTTTACAACAATACAGCATTCCCAAAATCAGATTTTTCTGTTAAACATAGTCGTAAAATTGAATACGTTACAGTGTTAATGCAACAATATGACGGTATATTTATAAGTGCAACAATATAAAAATGTGAACAAAGCCTGAATATAAATATGAACTGTAATATGTAAAGACACTCTAATTACAGTTCCCATTGTTGAACTTTATTTTACAACAATATAGCATTCACAAAATTAGATTTTTCTGTTATACATTGTCGTAAAATTGAATAAGTTATAGCAATAAATGCAACAATATGAATATGTATTGATAATTGCAACAATACATAAATGTAAACAAAGCCTGAATATGAATATGAACTGTAATAAGTAAAGATATTCTATTGAAAGTTTCCATTCTTGAACTTTATTTTACAACAATACAGTATTCCCAAAATAAAATTTTTCTGTTATACATTGTCGTAAAATATAATAAGTTACAGTGTGAATGCAACAATATGACGGTATATTTATAAGTTCAACAATATAAAAATGTAAACAAAGCCTGAATATAAATATGAGCTGTAACATATAAAGACGCTTCAATAACAGTTCCCATTGTTGAATTTTATTTTACAACAATACAGCATTCCTAAAATTAGTTTTTTCTGTTATACATTGTCGTAAAATTGAATACGTTCTAGCGTTAAATGCAAGAATAATACTATGTATTGATAAGTGCAACAATTTAAAATGTAAGCAAACCTTGAATATAAATATGAACTAAAATCTGTAAATCACTGAAATTACAGTTTCCGTTGTTGAACTTTATTTTACAACAATACAGCATTCTAAAAATCAGATTTTTCTGTTATACATTGTCGTAAAATTGAATAAGTTATAAGCATTAAATGCAACAATATGAATATGTATTGATAAGTGCAATAATATATAAATGTAACCAAAGCCTGAATATAAATATGAACTGTAATATGTAAAGATACTCTAATTACAATTCTCATTGTTGAAGTTTATTTTACAACAATATAGCATTCCCAAAATCAGTTTTTTCTCTTATACATTGTCATAAAATTGAATACGTTCTAGCGTTAAATGCAACAATAATACTATGTATTGATAAGTGCAACAATATAAAAATGTAAACAAAGCCTAATATTAAATATGAACTTTAATATGTAAAGACACAATAATTACAGTTCTCATTGTTGAACTTTATTTTACAACGATACAGCATTCCCAAAATCAGTTTTTTCTGTTATACATTGTCGTAAAACTGGATAAGTTACAGTGTTAAATTCAACAGTATGACTGTATATTGATAAGTGCGACAATATAAAAATGTAAACAAAGCCTGAATATAAATATGAACTGTAATATATAAAGACACTTCAATTAGAGTTCCCAATGTTGAATATTATTTTACAACAATACAGCATTCCCAAAATTAGATTTTTCTGTTATACATTGTCGTAAAATATAATAAGTTACAGTGTCAATACAACAATATGACTGTATATTGATAAGTGCAATAAATAAAAATGTAAACAAAGCCTGAACATAAATATGAACTATAATATGGAAAGACACCCTAATTACAGTTCCAATTGTTGAACTTTATTGTACAACAATAGAGCACTCCCAAAATTAGATTTTTCTGTTATACATAGTCGTAAAATTGAATACGTTACAGTGTTAATGCAACAATATGACTGTATATTTATAAGTGCAACAATATAAAAATGTAAACAAAGCCTGAATATAAATAAGAACTATAATATGGAAAGACACTCTAATTACAGTTCCAATTGTTGAACTTTATTTTACAACAATACAGCATTCCCAAAATTTGATTTTCTGTTATACATTGTCGTAAAATTGAATACGTTCTAGCGTTAAATGCAACAATAATACTATGTATTGATAAGGCAACAATATAAAAATGTAAGCAAACCTTGAATATAAATATGAATTAAAATCTGTAAATCTCTGTAATTACAGTTTCCATTGTTGAACTTTATTTTACAACAATACAGCATTCCAAAAATCAGATTTTTCTGTTATACATTGTCGTAAAATTGAATAAGTTATAGCATTAAATGCAACAATATGAATATGTATTGATAAGTGCAATAATATAAAAATGTAACCAAAGCCTGAATATAAATATGAACTGTAATATGTAAAGATACTCTCATTACAATTCTCATTGTTGAAGTTTATTTTACAACAATACAGCATTCCCAAAATCAGTTTTTTCTGTTATACATTGTCGTAAAATTGAATACGTTCTAGCGTTAAATGCAACAATAATACTATGTATTGATAAGTGCAACAATATAAAAATGTAAACAAAGCCTAAAATTAAATATGAACTTTAATATGTAAAGACACAATAATTACAGTTCTCATTGTTAAACTTTATTTTACAACGATACAGCATTCCCAAAATCAGTTTTTTCTGTTATACATTGTCGTAAAACTGGATAAGTTACAGTGTTAAATTCAACAGTATGACTGTATATTGATAAGTGCGACAATATAAAAATGTTAACAAAGCCTGAATATAAATATGAACTGTAACATATTGTTACGAATTTTGTAAATAGTTAGTGTTTGTACTGTAAAATAATGTAAATAATCTTATTAAGCTCCATTTCCTTACTAATATTAGTTTTTGTTACATTGTCTCTGTTATCAAGCAAACTTGTCTATTATTTTCAGTGAATGTCTATGGCAGCTTTGCGAAATATTAGCGATATCGCCAAGTTGGCGTCACTTTTGACAACTAATTTTGGTCGCCAAATTTGGCGATATATCGCCATGTTGGCGACAAACTTGGCGATTGTTGGCGATGGTAACCCTTCCCTCTTAATGGTAACCCCCCTTTAGATATACTGATACATTGTTTGTTATTCCGTGGATTTTTCGAGTAGGTTTTAGAAATTTCTAGCACATGCTACGAGCCTATATGAGAAGAGAAGCGATGCGAGCTGTTGTTATTATTTACCAGTCAGTCATTGAGTGAACAAGACGTTTGGAAAGCAAGTTTGTTTGAGTTTCATTTATGTTGTTTTGAATGTTATTAAGTGTTGAGACGTTGTATAAAGAGTCTCTGGGATCTAAAGCTGTACCTGTACGATAGATTGGAGCAGTTATTTTTGAATATCTATGGAGCTTCTTCTTTAAAAAGTTCTTTTGAACACATAAGTAAATAAACTCGGAGGTAAATTAAATTCTGACACCGTTTTTAAACTTTTAAAATGACTTATATTAAACGTTAATATTTACAAAAAAGATATTTACATAAGACTATTTACAAAGCAAACAATCATAACTCTAATTAATCAATTACATCTTATACGGGAACTCGTCTTCATCTTACGTTCTTTTTACACCAACTTAAAACTAAAAAACATTCCATTCTCCTTTCTTCCGTTCAGTTCTTTTTTCTACCGCTTAAATCGTCTGGCTTCTAAGGAATTAATAGTTTCTTCAAAATCGTCTGCCTCACTGAGAGCCTGTTCATCAGAGTTGCGATGCGTAGAAAATAATATGCAGATCTAATAGTGGAGGAGATTTCCCATATTTCGGCCATACTGATGAGACATTCGTCCTCGAATGTATTCTTGTTGGCTGGAAACAGCAGCTGGATCATCTGAAAAGATAAAGAAAAAAAAAACACAGCAGCATCCAAAGTCTAAATTGAAAAAAAGAAGTCATCATTCAAATTGTTTATCAAAGCTTAGATTATTTCTTGAAAAAATTCATATATTTTTTTTTCGCGTCTTTTCGTCTTCTCTTTCTTACGTCCTTTCATCTTCTTTTATCTTACGTCTTTTCGTCTTCTTCTTTCATACGTCTTTTCATCTTCTATTACCTTACGTCTTTTCGTCTTTTCTTTCTTACGTCTTCCGTCTTCTTTTATCTTACGTCTTTTCGTCTTCTTTCATACGTCTTTTCATCTTCTTTTACCTTACGTCTTTTCGTCTTTTCGAGAATAAAGTTAAAATTCTATTAGTTGTCAGTCCAGAGGTTTGTCATAGTTGGTATAGTGTCACAATCGGTGAAATTCTTTTTTTTTTAAGCTTCGTCCGTCCACGGCTTCATGTACTCTGCACATGTACTGGTGACCATGGGTCTTTCGTTGAATCCAAGTTTCTTTACATCGTAGGTGTCATTATTTTTTACTTTTATGACTTTGTACGGACCTAAATATTTTGGTTTTAACTTCAAACCTGGACCTTGTTGTGTGCGTTTTATAGCAACCACATCATTAATCTTAAATTTGTTAGCTTTCTTTCGTCTGAGGTTGTAAGTTTTACGGTTCTCTTCTTGGACTTTTAAAATCTGTTTTTTAGCATTTTTTCTCATATCTTCGCGATTATTTGTAAAATCAGATTGTATTTCAGCATTCAGAAGACTAGTAATTTCAATGTTATTTTTTAGTTTCATTTTAGTACCAAGCATCAATTCAAAAGGAGTTGTGCTTATACTTCTCTGAAAAGTCGAATTTATCACCTGTTGGACGTTGCTTACATGTGTATACCATTTTTTAGGATTATCGACAGACAATTTAGACAGAACAGATATTATGACAGAATTTAGACGCTCAACTTGGCCGTTAAACCTGTGTAATCCAGTGGTAATCGGGATATGTTTAATATTTTCATTGATGCAATAATCTTCAAAAGCTTTAGAGGTAAATGCAGGACCTTTATCTGATATAATTCGAACTGGATTTCCAAAGATAGATTTTTGGATTTCTTTTATTGTTTTAATATGGTCATCGGTTTCTTGAGCTTGGATAATTTTTAAAGTTAAGCTATCTTGGATTACCATACAAATAGGATACCTACTTAATGCATCGACATGTCTCATACTGCTACCCTGTCTATGTTCAATAACATAATCAAAATCGGATAACATTATTGCCCATCTAGCTATTTTTGTACTCATTTCTTTTTTATCCATAGTCATTTTAAATGCATTACAATCGGTTACAATTTTAAATGGGATACCTGGCACATATACTCTAAACTTTTTCAGGGCTTCAATTACAGCTAAAACTTCTAATTCGTAACTAGTGTACTTTCGTTCAGCTTCGGTGGTTTTTTTACTTGCGAAATAAACTGGATGAAATTGATTATCTACTGGAGATTGTTGCATTAAAACAGCTCCATAGCCATCAATACTGGCATCACAATGGATTTCGGTCGCGCTTTTGGGATTGTAAATTAAAAGTACTGGTTCTGACGACAAAATACGTTTGAGTTCATTAAAAGCTCTTTGTTCTTCTATATCGAATTTAAATTTTGAATCTTTTCTTAGCAGGTCACTTAACGGTTTAGCTATAACCGAATAATTTCTTATAAATTTTCGAAAGTATCCTGTCAATCCTAAATAACTTTGAACATCTTTGGTACACTTTGGTTCGGGAAAATTTATTACTGCTTTAGTCTTCAGTGGAGAGGGATACAATTTACCATTTATGATTCTATACCCCAAGAAATCAATTTCACGCTTCAAAAAATTGCATTTTTTAAGATTTAATTCTAATCCATATTCCGATGCAGTTTCGAGTACAAGTTTTAATTTTTCTAGACTTTCAGCTTCGTTTTTAGCAGGTATTATTAAATCATCCATATAAATGACAACAATGTGATCTTTTAATAGGTTCCGAAATACATTATAAATATACTTTTGAAAAACACTAGGGCTATTGGTCAACCCGAATGGACATTTCAAAAATTCGTATTGTCCTTCATGAGTAACAAACGAGGTGTATTTCCGCGAGTCTTCTTCAACATCTACATGAAAGAAACCGTTTTTCAAATCTATGGTGGTAAATACTTCGGCAGAATGTAATTGGTCTATTACATCATCAATAACTGGCAAGGGGGAATGCTCGCGTACTGTCTTTTTGTTAAGACATCTGTAATCAACACAAAGTCTC
Organism: Maratus speculifer; assembly: GCA_964019185.1. Taxonomy (NCBI): domain Eukaryota; kingdom Metazoa; phylum Arthropoda; class Arachnida; order Araneae; family Salticidae; genus Maratus; species Maratus speculifer. The sequence continues at coordinate 26,497,292 of OZ025297.1, forward strand.
ATTGTGTTATTTTTTTTCTTGACTAAAACAACCGGCGAAGAAAAATTAGAAGAACTTTCTCGAATTATTCCCTGAGCTAGCCACTCCTCAATTTGGTTTTCGACTATTTTTTTCTCGCATGGCGGTAATCTTCGAGGAGAAGAACAAACTGGGATTTCGTCAGTTAAATTAATTTTCATTTTAACATCTACTGTTTTAGTTTTAATTGGTACATAATTTTCAATTAAAGAGTATAACTCTGAACGTAATTTTTTGTCAGCAATGTGAGTTAAATCAATTTTAGGCTCATCCAAAACATTTACAATATTAACTAAAAAGTCATTAGACTGAACTTCAGCTTTAAACAGTTTCACTTTATTCTCAGAAATAGTTAATGTACCTTGATGAATAACATCAGTGCCAATAATTAAATCGAAATTAATGCAACTGTCCTTAACGCCAAAAATAGTAACTTTAAATTTTGAACCATCTACTTCGATTTCTGAATTGAAACAACCTTCTGGTTTAATTGAGGCTTTTCCTAGACCGGTCAAAGAGATACTCGTAGGTTTTAATTCTACAAAGTTCTTCAAATTATCATAAATACTTTTCTTTAACAAAGTCTTTTGGCTACCAGTATCTATTAAAGAGATTAAACGCAAAGAATAAAGCTTTATCTCTTTCAGAATTAAATCTTGGGATGTAATAATGTTTACTTGTGACTGAGCATTTTTAACACTTGTATCTTTAGATTTATTACATTGAAATGATTTATGACCATAAGCGTTACAAGCAAAACAAAGCGGCCCTTTATCTTTATTTACACAGTTAATACTCTTATGATTATTCCCGCCACAATTAAAACAACGCATATTTGGCTTTACAGGCTTAAATTTGTTCTTAACTTCAACTTCGGATTTAATTTTAGGCTTAGCTCCTTCATATTTATGAAATTTTGCATTTTCATACCCCGATCTTATTTTTTCATAAATCTTTAATTTTTGTTTAAATTCAGCAATATTGGGACAACCATACAAAAAAGATTTTTTAGAAATGGGGTCATTAATTCCATTTATTACATACTGAATAAGGGCAGAATCTTCAATATTGCCTTTTGAGCATAATTGTTTCATATTTAAAAAATATTCATCTAACGATTCATGTGGTCTAATTTTTCTTTTGGACAGCAATTCGTGTAATTCAGCTGAATTGCACGTTTGACCAAATTCAGATATGAGTAGGGCTTTTAATTTAGACCACGAATTAATATTTGTTTCACTTTCAAGAAATAATTTTGCTTTGCCTGTCATACGGCGTTTAGCCAAAATCAATTTGTGCAAATCACTAACGTTAAATAATGAAACAATATCTTCAAAATCGGCAATCCATTTATTAATATTTTGTACTTGAGTACCTTCAAACATTGTAATCATACTTTCAATATCATTAATAGAAATGCTTGGTTTAATAACATAATCAGGAATTAGAATTTTCTGATTTTCATTACTTTCACAATTAGAACTAGCAGAATCATTTCTCATATTATTCTCAAAAACAGTTGAAATATTTTTAGTTTTATCTCGTAAATCATCATTAAATTCATCGACACTTTCGTCATCACTAAGAGTACCTACATCGGCTATCATATTAATTTTTAAAACATTAAAATCACATAAACTAGAAATTATTCTGGCAGCAATTTCATCAAAAGTTCCCGAATTATTTATACACAAAACATTGCAAATGGTAATTAAGTCGTTAACAGAAAAATTATCTTTAATTTCTTTGAATTTAGTTTGATATTCATCGGAATCTACTTCAAACGTAAACCCAGTAAAATTCCGAATTCTACGTCGATTATTTCTGTCACCGATTTCTCCAAAAATTAATTTGTGCAATATCTTAATACTAGCTGATTTTTCAGTTTTCAAAGAAAACTCTAATTCCTTTAAATCAACTAATTTTTCCATTATTGAAAAGAAAAATGAAATAATAAACTCACTTCATAATCAGATGTTCAGCTTCACACACTTTGATAGCACTTTCGTCGCAAATTTATACCTCTTCTGAAATAGCTTTGTAGGCTTGACATTCCATCACAGTTCTAAAAAATATCGGCTTCCAAGATATTAAAAAATATATATTTCCATCTCTGTGGGCGTGCGAATGTATCTCACTTACTGAGACCATTATTTATGGAGATTCTTCTTTAAAAAGTTCTTTTGAACACATAAGTAAATAAACTCGGAGGTAAATTAAATTCTGACACCGTTTTTAAACTTTTAAAATGACTTATATTAAACGTTAATATTTACAAAAAAGATATTTACATAAGACTATTTACAAAGCAAACAATCATAACTCTAATTAATCAATTACATCTTATACGGGAACTCGTCTTCATCTTACGTTCTTTTTACACCAACTTAAAACTAAAAAACATTCCATTCTCCTTTCTTCCATTCAGTTCTTTTTTCTACCGCTTAAATCGTCTGGCTTCTTAGGAATTAATAGTTTCTTCAAAATCGTCTGCCTCACTGAGAGCCTGTTCATCAGAGTTGCGATGCGTAGAAAATAATATGCAGATCTAATAGTGGAGGAGATTTCCCATATTTCGAGTAATATTTGTGAGTTTTGAAGACTCTGTTATTCTGAAGTTCTGTAAATAAATTATTTTCTACTTTTCTGACAAGGTTGTGAAGTTGTCTAAACATAAGATCAAAAGAGCCCCATATACGCTGCAACATTTGGTGTCAGGAGTCGGGGTCTTATGGCGAAAACAAGAACAATGGACGGTCAACTGAAAGAACTGTTAGAAGCTATTAATGGAATAAAGGCAGAATTGACGAAAGGCCAAGAAGTGTTGGCGGAAAAAATGAATAAAGGCCAAGAAGAGTTGGCGGAAAAAATGAATAAAGGCCAAGAAGAGTTGGCGGAAATGATGAATAAAGGCCAAGAAGAAATGAAGAAAACTTTAGAAGAAAAGTTCTCGTCGGTAGAGAGAAGAATAGGCTCGGTAGAAGAGAAAATAGAGAAAGTAGAAGAGAAAATTCAGAATGAAGTTTGTAACGTTGAAGAGAAAATCAGTAACGTTGAAGAGAAAATACTAGGTGAAGTAGATGAAAAGCTAAATAAAAAAGTACAAGATCTTGAGAAGAAACTTTCAGCGTCTAGTGGTAATTATGAAGAATTTAGGAATCCGCCTGCTTCTCCCGTGCACATTAAGCTGTCGACATACGATGGAAAGAGTTCCTGGCAAGTTTACAAGACCCAATTCACCATTGTAGCTGAAGCGAACAAATGGAGTGACGAGGTGAAAGCTTGTCAACTGGCAGCATCTTTAAGAGGAGAAGCCGCCGACGTGCTGCAAACATTGCCCGATATCACGCAACTCAATTTTGAGACTCTAAGTTGTGCACTTGAAATGAGATTCGGCGAAAAATTCTTCAAGGATTATACGAGAATACAAATGAAGAGCCACCATCAAAAATCGAGTGAAACCCTTCAAGAGTTTGCCTCGGAGATTGAACGGCTTGCAAATTTAGCATTCATTGACTGTCCAACAAATGTACGGGAAATGCTCGCACTGCAATATTTTGTAGACGGAATAAAAGATCCAGAAGTGCAGAGAGCGGTACGAATGGCAGATGTACAGGATTTAAAGGCTGCACTGCTATATGCCTTAAAGTTGGAAGCAGCTACACAAGCCAGCCGAAGAGATCGTCATTCAGTCCGAGGGGCAACGGTGAACAAAAGCTCAGACACTGAGATCGACTTCTTGAAAGAAATTAGGAAATTAAATCAAGAGATTGAAGCTTTAAAATATGGAAGAACAAGCGCAAGAAGACAGAATCTCACGTGCTGGGGATGCGGTGATACAGGACATCTCCGAAGAAATTGACAAAATCCACGAACGTGAGATAAATTCAAACAATCAGCAGGGAAACTAAATTTTGGCCATCTCGCGGGGCGGAGGTTGCCAGAGAATGAAAAGCCCCACCTGAAGATCCTCCAGATATCAAAAATGAGTGGCGGTGATAATGAATTATATGTGATAGGCTTTATTAACGGAATTCAGTGCCGTATGATTGTCGATACAGGAGCCAATGTAACAATAATAAGAGAAGATTTGGCTCGAAAATTGAAATGTAAACTCATCTGGACTCCACCATGCGTTACCCTGCAAACTGTGACGGGCGACAAGATAGGCATATATGGAAAGGCAAATTTAACCATCAACTTTGGAGGAAAGAAATATTATCATACGGCATATATGGCTGACATAACAGATCCTTGCTTAATCGGGCTAGATTTTCTGAAGAAGTTTGGCTTCAAACTTGATTTCAAAAATTACAAAATGCTCTCAAAATTTGAAGAAATAAGTCTTTTTGGATTAAATAACGAAATTGAATGTAAACAAGCAGTAATAGCCAAAGAAGACATCAATCTAGATCCAAGAACAGAATTTTTAGTTTCAGCTGTAATTAAAAATGAAACTAATTACCGATTTGGCCATATAGATTATCCAGAAGACAATAGTACACAAGCAGGAGTATTGGTGGCTTCTTCTGTGGTAGACCTCTCGAAAAAGACCATTCCAGTCAGAATTGCTAACATCAGTGATAAGACGAGGACTATCAAGAAAGGAGAGGTGATAGCGTCATGTGCTCCTGTGACGTGCATAAGTCAAAATTCCAGTCACTCTGAGAAATCTTCAGATAATTTAGTCAAGGATTTGTTACAAAATACAGATTGAAATCCAAAACAGATGGAAGCTGCGGAAAATTTAATTATAGAATTCCAAAGTTTATTTTCCCAAACATCTGAAGACTTTGGACGAACTAAAATGGCACAACACCGAACTGACACGGGAGATCACTCTCCTATTAAACAGCACCCTAGACGATTACCTTTTGCCAAGCAAGAAGAGGTGCAGAATTTAATTAAAGATATGGAAGAAAATGACGTCATCGAACCATCAACAAGTCCATGGGCGTCTCTCATTGTATTAGTAAGAAAGAAGGATGGTTCTACAAGATTTGGGTAGACTACCGCCGACTGAATGACGTCACCAAAAAGGATAGTTACCCGCTGCCAAGGATTGACGACACTCTTGACACACTTGCGGGCAACACTTGGTTCACGACTTTAGACCTGAAGAGTGGTTACTGGCAGGCAGAGATCCATCCCGACGACCGCGAGAAGACTGCCTTTACAACGGGACAAGGATTATGGCAGTTCAAGGTAATGCCTTTTGGTCTATGTAACGCTCCTGCAACTTTTGAACGCCTAATGGAAACGGTTCTTCGGGGACTGTCATATGAGGCATTTCTTGTTTATTTAGACGATATCATAATCATAGGAAAATCTTTTGATGAACATCTGAACAACCTCATGCGGGTGCTACAAAAGTTAAAGGAAGCTAATTTGAAGTTAAGCCCTTCGAAGTGCAGTTTGCTTCGCAATGAAGTCGCCTACCTTGGACACATCATTTCGGCGGTAGGAGTTAGGTTTGATCCGGAGAAGATATCGGCCGTGAAAAATTGGAGTCGTCCAGCAGATGTTCACCAGCTTCGAAGTTTTCTAGGATTATGCACCTATTACAGAAAATTCGTCAAAGGCTTCTCGATGATTGCAAGACCACTTCATAAATTAACAGAAGCCAATCAAAAATTTTTGTGACGCTGCTTTCGAAAAGCTTAAGGAGGCCTTGACATCCACTCCAATTCTGTCGTATCCTCAAATCGATAGACAGTTTACACTTGATACGGATGCAAGTAACGAAAGCATTGGCGCAGTACTGTCCCAGGAAATCGACGGCCAGGAGCGTGTTATCGCCTATTTCAGCAAGTGCTTATCAAAGGCAGAGCGAAACTACTGCGTAACAAGAAAAGAGCTTCTTGCTGTAGTGAAAGCCATAGACCATTTTCATCACTATCTTTACGGTCGAAAATTCATGATCCGAACTGATCATGCTTCTCTAACTTGGATATTGAATTTTAAGAACCCAGAAGGCCAGATAGCCAGGTGGATACAAAAGCTTCAAGAGTACGATATGGAGATACGCCATCGAAAAGGCTCATCACATGGAAATGCAGACGCTCTCTCAAGAAGACCCTGCTTAGAGAATTGTAGATACTGCGACCGGGTTGAGAAGAAATTTAATGTCAAAGGTCCTATAGTAAGACAACTTACAACTGGGTCTACATCATCGCAAGACCCGTGGAGTGACGAGAGCCTGCGTAAAGATCAACTTGCTGATCCTGAAATTAAGCCAATTCTAGAGCTGAAAGAGGAGTCCAACAGGAAGCCCAGCTGGCAAGACATTGCCCATTACCATCCTACAACTAAACGTTATTGGGCTCTCTGGGATTCCTTACATTTGAAGAACGGCATCTTGTACCGAAAATGGGAGTCTGACGATGGAAAGACATGTAGATCGCAACTACTACTCCCTAAGTCGAGAATTTTTATGGTCCTTCAAGAACTGCATGGTAGTCCCACAGGAGGTCATTTTGGTGTAATGAAGACCCTGTAAAAGGTTCGAGAGCGTTTCTACTGGAATAACGTTCGCAGTGATGTGGAGAAGTGGTGTCGAACTTGTGACGCCTGTGTAGCACGTAAAGGTCCAAAGAGGCGCACCCGTGGACGATTGCAACGTTATAATGTAGGAGCTCCTTTCGAACGAATTGCTTTAGACATCCTGGGTTTACTTCCTAGAACATCTGATGGCAATAAGTACATCCTCGTTGTCATGGACTACTTCACTAAGTGGCCTGAAGCCTACGCCATTCCTAATCAAGAGGCGGTAACCGTAGCAGATATACTGATTCAACACTGGGTTTCCAGATACGGAGTTCCTCTTCAAATCCATTCCGATCAAGGAAGAAATTTTGATTCGGCTGTGTTCAAGGAAATGTGTGAACTACTCGGCATGGACAAAACCCGAACAACACCTCTACACCCTCAATCGGACGGCATGGTGGAGCGGTTCAATCGAACCATCCTAAATAGCTTCTCTCTCCTGGTGTCTAGAGAACAACAGGACTGGGACAAGAAATTGCCTCTTTTCCTGCTTGCCTACAGGAGTGCCACTCATGAGGCCACTGGTTACTCCCCTTCTCAAATGCTCTTTGGTCGTGATCTTCGTCTGCCTGCGGATCTTTTTTTTGGCCGTCCTCCTGACGCTCCTTTGTCGCCTGAAGAATACGTGGATGAACTCCAGGCACGGATTGAGGAGATTCATCGTCTAGCGAGGAACTGAATAGGACTGGCAACGGAAAAGATGAAGACACGGTACGACACAAAGGCAACAGGACATGAGTTCAACGAAGGTGACAAAGTTTGGTTGTGGAATCCCATACGTCGTAAGGGACTGTCGCCAAAATTGCAAAGTAACTGGGACGGTCCTTACACAGTCGTCAACAGGCTGAATGACGTCGTCGTACGCATACAAAAATCGCCACACGCCAAACCCAAGGTCGTACACTATAACCGGCTAGCCTCTTATTTTGGCCAAAGTGATTAGAAATTCGAAACTTGAATTTCAGACCATGGTCATGAAAATCACTTTTTGTAAATATGTAAATAGTAATTAGTTCTTATTTATGTAAATTTTATTATTATTGTTATTGTTTGATAAAATGCTATTTAATTTCTACTGGCTGTGTCACCTAGCAACCAAAATATATTTAATTATTTCAAAATGTAAAAAGTTTTCTGTGCAAACGATTTTTTCTGATAAATATATTATCTGTTTTATTTCTTCAGCTTTTACCTAAGCTGTGTGAAACGATATTCTTTTTGTTTTTGAGTTTGATAAGAATGTTTTTTTAATGAGAATATGTGTAAAAATGTTACGGTTTTTATTGGAGTTGTGTTTTGTGAAATTATTAATGTTCGAAAGAACTGAGAAGAATTTTCTCATGAGAATAAACTGTTTAAAACCAGATATGAATAATTAATTTTGAGTTTAGTAAGAAATTAATAAACTTTCGAATAATTGAAATTTTCATATGGTCCGTCTTATACGGAGAAAAATCAGCGAGTTGTTATTCTACGTCAATGACTGAAGGATAACTGGTGAATATTTTATGCTGTTTTGCTATTTCTTCGATGTTAGAGATAATATTATAAAGAGTCAAGAGGGGTAAGTGCACCCTTTTAATTTTTATTCATTAAAAATGAGTATGAAAGAATTAAAAGCAAAAAAGAAAATTTTCAAAACAAACTTGACAAAATTAAAAGAAAAATTATCGAATTCTGAGCTAGAATTAAATGAATTAATTCTCATAAAGGAGAAACGGAATAAATTAGAGAAAAACTTTGCAGAGTTATTTGAGTCTACTTATAAGATAAGTAAAGAAGATGAAATTGAGGATTTTATTAAGGAAAACGAAGAAATTAATGAAATTTTAGAAATAATGGAATTTGAACTTACAAAAAAGTTATCAAAAATGAAAGTGCAAAATGTTAATTTAGAAAACGCCACAAAGGCTGATAATAACATTAAATTGCCAAAGTTAACTCTTCCTGTATTTACGGGTAATTTGCATGAGTGGCTTTCTTTCAAAGATATATTTAAGGCTACTGTACATGAAAATTCTAATTTGTCAGGGGCAATGAAATTACAATATTTGAAGTCTTCATTGAGAGGAGATGCCTTTCGTATAATTCAATCTATTTCAATCGTGGATTCTAATTATGAAGTTGCATGGTCGCTTTTGGAAGAACGGTTTTCAAATTCGAGAGAACAAGTTTACGCGCATTTAAAACGTTTTTTAAATATTCCTGTTATTCAGAATGAGTCCCCAGCAGCATTATTAAATCTAATAGATATAACAAATGAATGTATTAGGTCGTTAGAGATTTTAGAACAAAAAGTTGAGGGGTTTTCTACTACTATGTTTGCTTATATTTTGGCTCAAAAATTAGATGTAAATACAAAAATGTGGTGGGAAGACATCTTAAGCGGGATAATTTACCGAGTTTAACTGAATTGCTAGAATTCTTGAGAGACCACGCGCGTACACTAAGTGCGTCCAAACAAGTAAATACAAAGCGAAATTTTCAAAACGAAAGCCAAACAAAGCATAGCTTTTCAAAGGTAACATCCATGGTTGCGAGTTTAAATGAGAAAAATATGCGCAAATGTGTTGTATGTAACCAGGAAAATCACAGTGTTTTTAAATGTCCCAAATTTCAAAAATTTAATGTACAGGAAAGAGTAGATTTTGTGAAAAAAAACAATATGTGCTTTAACTGTCTTTCAGAATTCCACTGCGTCAAAAAATGTAACTCAACATTCTCGTGTTCAAAATGCCATAAACGCCACAATATACTTCTTTGTTTTGATAAGCGTGAGAGAAATTCCAATGTGGTGGGAAACACAAAAATTTATAGTGATAAGGAAGTGCCAAATGCATTGTCGACGAATGAAAGTAAATCAACGTTAAATGCTGACGCCATACCATTTGAGTTAAATAACCAAGTTCAAAATTTCCCTGGTACTTCAAATGTGAGATCGAATAATGTTAAAACAGTTCTTCTTTCCACTGCTATTGTTTATATGAGAGATAAATTCGGAAATAAAGTTCCGGTGCGTGCTTTACTGGACAATGGTTCAATGAGTAATTTTTTAACATTGCAGTTAGTTGAAAGATTAGGAATTCGAAAAGAAAAAAGTAATATTTCGGTATCGTGTTTAAGTGGATCCTCTGTAGCGGTAAAAAATAAAACTACTGCCTTGATCAGTAATAATTCGGGAGATTATAGCCGAGAGTTAGATTTCCTTATCATACCAAAGATTTCGCAAATTATGCCCTCGAAATATATTAATATTTCAGAGCTAGGAATTCCAGAGTCTATTATTCTTGCTGATCCTGAATTTAATAGACCAGGGAAAATAGATCTTTTGCTAGGAGCTGAAGTATTTCTAGAATTGATAAAGGTGGGTCGTATGAAGTTACCAAATTCTAAATTAATACTGCAAAATACGGTGTTCGGTTGCATAGTAAGTGGGAGTATTTACGATTGTAACGAGCATGAACAAATACATTGTGGGTTAATTACTGAAACAGATTTAAATTTCGAAATGAAAAAATTTTGGGAAATTGAAAGTGTAGAAGAAAGTACACCATTGAGAAATACAGAAGAATTAGCATGCGACACCCACTTTATAAACACACATCAGAGAGATATAACGGGCAAATTCATAGTACAAATGCCGTTGAAAAAAGATCCTAGTTCTTTGGGAGAATCAAAGAAATTTGCGGAAAATAGATTAAATTCACTTTGGAATAGGCTAGTCAAAAATCCAAATCTTTTAGAGTTATATTGCACATTTATGGCAGAGTATAGAGAGTTAGGCCATATGGAGGAAGTAGAGAAAACAGATGAGCCAATACATGCGAATTATCTACCTCATCATGCTGTTTATCGCCCAGATAAAAGTTCTACAAAATTGAGAGTTGTCTTTAATGGTTCACATGCAACTTCATCAGGAGAATCCCTAAATTCCATACAGCTGAATGGAGGTGTCATTCAAGATGATTTGTTTAGCATAATACTTAGATTTTGTACACACCGCTATGCATTTACAGCAGATGTAAAAATGATGTATCGCATGATACTTATCGATAAAAGTCAACGTGATTTACAGCTCATAGTTTGGAAAGATTCTGTAAATGGTGAGATGAAATATTACAGACTATGTACAGTCACATATGGCACAACTAGTGCCCCTTATTTAGCCATGCGCTGCCTTAAGCAGCTGGGTATAGATGGTGAATCTCAATTTCCGTATGCTTCTGGTGTGGTACAATCAGACTTTTACATGGACGATGTCCTGACTGGAGCAGCTGACCTAAAATCGGCTAAGAGACTGCAAATTGAGCTTATTCAACTATTAAATACGTGTAGCATGAACTTACATAAATGGTTTAGTAACCATCCAGAATTAATGGAGCCAGCCTTTAAAAAATGAGAATTACACTTTTGAAAATATGAGTGAAACTAACGCACTAGGACTTTGCTGGAATGCCAATGATGATACTTTTACTTTTAGTGTATCATTCAGTGAGCAAACCAAGGTAACTAAAAGAAGTGTGCTGTCAAATATTGCTCGCATTTTCGACCCCTTGGGTCTACTGTGACCAGTTGTGACGAAAGCAAAAATTTTCCTACAAAGACTGTGGAGACTGCAAATTGATTGGGATGAAAATCTCCCTACAGCTGAGCTTGATGATTGGTTGCAGTTTTTAGAATCATTAAGAGCCATCAACAATATAAGTGCTGTTAGATACATTTTACGAATAATCCAGTGCAAATTAAAATTTGTGGCTTTTCAGATGCTTCGGAGAAAGCCTACGGTGTGGCATTGTATGCTGTGTCTTCAAATTCTTCAGGAGAGCAAATTTCTCAGTTGCTTTGCAGTAAAAGTCGAGTTGCAACAATCAAAACAATCACTATTCCTCGCTTGGAGCTCTGTGGTGCAGTTTTATTAGCCAAATTGATGAATAAGGTTGCCAAAACCTTAAAAATTCCTAAGGAAGCTGTCTACTATTATTCAGATAGTACTATTGTATTATGTTGGATTCGAAAACAGCCGTGTGACTTAAAAACCTTTGTGTCATCACGTGTGGCTACGATTCAGAATCTTTCTGATATCAGTCATTGGGGACATGTGGCTTCTTCTGATAATCCTGCTGATCTTGTGTCACGAGGTGTAGATCCAGACAAACTTCTCCAGAGTAACTTATGGTGGAAGGGGCCACTATTCCTAACACAACAAACTGAACCTTCTTTAAATACTGTCGAACTTGAGCAAAATGATAAGGATCTATACAAAAGTGAACTTAAAAAGACTTTTTCAGAGACTTCACTTTTAATATCAGACTGTTCATTTTTTATTGACTATTTTTTGCAATTGAGTAATAATTATGCTAAATTAATAAGAATTCTTAGCTATGTTTTCAGGTTCATTCAGAATGTCAAGAAGCCAAAAGAAAGGTATTCAGGTAAGCTAACATCTGCTGAATTGAAGAAGGCTGAGCAGTTTATCATAAAATCTGTTCAAGAAAAAGAGTTCAGTTCTGAATTCACATTGTTATCTAAGGGTAAGGAGTTACCAAAAAATAGTAGATTACTTTCATTAAATCCTTTCTTGGATAAAAATAATTTAATCAGAGTTGGAGGTCGTCTCCAAAATAGCACGGTAAATTATGCCCAAAAACACCCAATTGTACTGCCCTCTAAACACAAATTAACAGAATTAATTATCGAGTTTTATCACAAAAAATATCTACATATAGGACCACAAAATTTACTTTATTGTGTTCGAAGAGAATTTTGGCCTTTAAACGGTAGGGCTATTTGTAGAAAAATTGTACATAAATGTATTACATGCTTTAGGGCCAAACCTAAATGCAAATTATGGGCGAGCTCCCAAAAGCAAGAATAAATGTAGACTTTGTTTTTAATTGCACAGGAACTGATTTCTGTGGTCCATTTTTGATTAGATATAGAGGTCAACGTAAAGGCATTTATCATAAAGTTTATGTTTGTATTTTTATTTGTATGGTAACAAAGGCAGTGCATTTGGAATTAGTCAATGATTTAACATCTGAGGCTTTTATTGCAACATTAAAGAGGTTTTTTGCCAGACGAGGCAAACCTCGAAAAATTTTCAGTGATAATGCAGGCAATTTTGTGAAGACTAATGTAGAGCTTAAAAGGTTGCATGAATTGGTAAACAAACCAGACCAGAACCTTACTAATTACTTGATATCTGAAGGTATTGCTTGGGAATTTATTCCCCCTAAAGCTCCAAATTTTGGAGGTTTATGGGAATCGGGAGTCAAGTCCTTCAAGTATCACTTTAAACGTGTTGTGGGCAACTCTAAATTAACTTATGAAGAAATGTTAACTATAATTGTCCAAATTGAAGGTATCTTAAATTCGCGCCCGCTTACTCCCTTGAGTACAGATATTGATGACTTGGAGGTCTTGACCCCGGGACATTTTCTTATTGATCGCCCACTTAATGCCATTGCTGAATCTGACCTGAGTAATATTGAAGATAATAGACTAAACTTATGCCAAAAGACCACTAAAATGGTTCAGACCATCTGGAAAAAGTGGAAAAATAGTTATTTAAGTACATTGCAGCAAAGGCATAAGTGGATGATATCAAAAAACAACCTCAAAATAGGAGATATGGTTGTAATAAAGGAAGATGATCTTCCAGTGTCAAAATGGTTATTAGGGAGAATTGTAGAAGTATTTTTTTGGTAATGATAATAGAATAAGAGTTGTAAATATAAAAACCCCAAATGGAATATATAAAAGAGCAGTATCCAAAATTGCTGTATTACCTCTTGAAAAGTAATTCAGTTTCTATAAGAAAGTGTACATTATTGTAAAATTTCTTTATTTATTATGTATTATGTAAAATTGTTTAAATATTTGCTTAAATTTAACTTAACTGTGACTCATTTATATTGTATTTAATTGTATTGTTCTTTATATTTTTTACAATGGTTGTAATTGCAGTGTTTTAGTTTGAAACCCCCCTCAGAGGTTTCAAGAAGGGCGGTATGTTTGATAAAAGGCTATTTAATTTTCTACTGACTTTGTCACCTAGCAACCAAGATATACCTAATTATTTCAAAATGTAAAAAGTTTTCTGTGCAAACGATTTTTTGTGATAGATACATTATCTGTTTTATTTCTTCAGCTTTTACCTAAGCTGTGTGAAACAATATTCTTTTTGTTTTGAGTTTGATTAGAATGTTTTTTAATGAGTTATGTGAAAAAATGTTACGGTTTTTATTGGAGTTGTGTTTTGTGAAATTATTAATGTTCGAAAGAACCTGAGTTGAGTTTACTCATGAGAATAAACTGTTTAAAACCAGATATGAGTAATTAATTTTGAGTTGAGTAAAATATTAATAAAATAAACTTTCGAAAAATTGAATTTTTCAAGTAGTACATGTATTTTCATTGTGTATTATTTTGTCTTACTTATGTTTGTTACTATTTACAGGTAGTAATGATAGTATGTGTCATGTATTTCTTATTTCATTTATGTTTTGGCGTTTAGTAATAAAAGTCTGCGTAATTCTCTTTGAATGTTTGGCGATTTTTTTTAATTACATATACATATATTTTACTCTTTAATTTAAAATATACCTTACTTATCTGGACATATGGGCGATAAAAATATAAAAAGTTAGAAAACTGCAATATCCTATTATAATACGATATTTTCCTCCAAACGTCTCCAAAAACCACTTTCTTTAGACTATTGTCATATTCATATGCATTTATTAGTAAGCAAAACAACTACAGTTGGCTCTCGTTAATTCGAACTCGTCACGGCACCACAAGAAATGTTCGAATTACGGAAATAGGAGAGGAAAACATATTTAAAGGCGGGCCATTGCACAGGAATTCCTGTTATAGTATATATATATATTTTTTTTTTAATTTATTTTGCCCGTTATGATTGGAATGTGACTTAATATTGAAATGAAAGATATAAATGCATAAACTAATCCAGGGATTAGGAATAGGCTCAATGGAAGAAAAATTTGAGGTGTCACTGAGGAAGCACTAAGAAAGTGGATATCAAATACATGGGATTAAGATTATATGCAAAAATCAAAGAAAGAAGAAAAATCAAAGATCGCCAAATTATAGAATTAAATGCCAATAATGGATGATCGCGAAAGTCACATTCAATGACATTAAATGCGATACACGTGTTTGAAACGCCATTAAGTGATAAAAATCACTTAATGGCATTTCGACTTTTTATTTGTATTTTTATTAACATTCCATTAATTATTTTTTTTTTCATTTATTAAAATAAAAATTATGCCAATCTACATAATTTGGCTATTAGTTTGACGTTTAGTATAATTTGGCGAAATGGGTCGACGGGATCATCAAGTAGTACCCATTTTTCTACTGTAACATTTGAAAAATGTTATTTAAAACATTTTGTGCGAGATTTGGTTGCATAAAAGGCATTTTTAAGAAACTGGGGTTACTTTTGGAACAAAAAAAAATGTCTGCCACAAAGCCCCGGAAGTTTCCATGTTACCTTTATAAAAATGTAAACATAGCTTGTAAAAGTAAAAAGTTAAAGAGAAAACTATTTTCATAAAAATAGATAACAGACTAAAAAACGATAACATACTATTTTGAACCAAAACCCATGTTGAAAAAAAAGGGAAATTTTGGTTGAATCAAAAATGATATCAAAAGGCAAATCCCCCTCCCCCTAACGATATCTTACGATATCATTTGCTGAATCCCCCGTCGCCCCTAAAATGATAACGTTTTATTTGGCATTGCACATCTGTGCCAAGAAGAAGATCCGCTTAAGAGCCCACAATAGTCACAGAAAAATTATTCAAAAAGACCCGGATGACCATGTAAAGTCTATGGGAGCGTTCTTTTCTAATATCTCGCTCAAATTTTAATATTTTTGCATGATTTTTTTTGCACAAGATAGCTGAGGGCAATCCACAACCGGGCTAGTTTTTACTTTTTCAATTTTTGTTATATATTTTTTATATTACGATAGTTTCAGTTTCAGAACCGGTTTAAACCGGTTTCGAAAGTTAAAGTAATTTTTTAAAGAAAATCTGAAACAAAAATTGAAAAAGTAAAAACTAGCCCGGTTGTGGATCGCCCTCAGCTATCTTGTGCAAAAAAATCACGCAAAAATATTAAAATTTGAGCGAGATATTAGAAAAGAACGCTCCCATAGACTTTACATGGTCATCCGGGTCTTTTTGCGTACTTTTTCTGTGACTATTGTGGGCTCTTAATAAGCTTATAACAACTAAGAATGTATTTGTTAAAAATTAGTTTAAACAATTGTTAGGAAAATAAAATGGGAAACGTTAAATATTTCAGTAAAATGAGCTGAACAACTGCATGCATTCAACATGGCTATAAGTATTACTATTTACGATGCATTATGAAAATTATATTTACTGTTTTGTTAATTATTAAATTTATTATTTGCGATTGTTTATTTATTCTTTCCTTTTTTATTAAATTCATGTTTATTTACTGTTGTTTTTTATTTTAATTCTGTAAATTATTTTTATTTTATACTATATCAATAATTATTTATATCAAATTATCATTTATTTACTTTTATTATTTCCTTTCTTCAAATACAGTAGAACCCCGCGAATCCGGACCCCGAAAATCCGGATCTCCGGATAATCCGGATCGGTTTCGTCAAGCAACTGAGAAACGATTTGGTTAATTTCCATAGCATAAACTTGTTTCATCGTCGTATTCTGAATTAAAAAAAACTTTTTTCTGAAATCTTTTCGGAAGAATACCTTAAGCTTTCTTATTTAAACTCTTATTTAAACTACACCCAACGAACTACTTATGCTCAAGCTGATGTGTGACCGTACGGCTCACAAAAGGTATAGAAAACTGGCACAGCAAAAAATAACAAACTTTTTTATTACAAAGTAAACATTTTTACTGTCTGTAAATAATCAATAAGTTAAACATAAAGGTGATTTTCTGTACGTATGTATTATTTTATTTCATTTTTTTCTTATTCTCCGGATAATCCGGATTTTCGATAATCCGGATTGGGTCTGGTCCCAATTAATCCGAATTATCGGGGTTTTACTGTACTAGAATGTCTTTCATTTTTTCACGTTATTTTATTTTTATATTGCAATGAAAAATCGCGCCCTCCTATTGCATATAATTTGTAACTTATATTAAAAGCAAAATTAACGCCAAATAGGCGGGAGAAAGAAGCACGTGCAAATGTGGTGCATCTGTGCCCAGTTGTTTATAAAAACCTCTCGTTTTGCCACTAAAAATTTTAAAGTATCCGAAACCATGGCCAACTAAATATATAACGGCCAGCGCATTTCGTTAAAAACTGCCGAAAAAGAGAAGCTGGATTCAGCTCAAACCATGGCCAACTACATATATAACGCCCAGCGCATTTCGTTAAAAACCGCCGAAAAAGGTGAAGCTGGAATCAGCTCAAACCATGGCCAACTAGATATATAACGGCCAGCGCATTTCGTTAAAAACCACCGAAAATGTGAAGCTGGATTCAGCTCAAACC
Organism: Maratus speculifer; assembly: GCA_964019185.1. Taxonomy (NCBI): domain Eukaryota; kingdom Metazoa; phylum Arthropoda; class Arachnida; order Araneae; family Salticidae; genus Maratus; species Maratus speculifer. The sequence continues at coordinate 26,514,396 of OZ025297.1, forward strand.
ATGGTCAACTAGATATATAACGGTCAGCGCATTTCGTTAAAAACCACCGAAAAAGTGAAGCTGGAATCAGCACAAACCATGGTCAACTAGATATATAACGGTCAGCGCATTTCGTTAAAAACCGCCGAAAAAGTGAAGCTGGAATCAGCTCAAACCATGGCCAACTAGATATATAACGGCCAGCGCATTTCGTTAAAAACCTCCGAAAAAGTGAAGCTAGATTCAGCTCGAACCATGGTCAACTAGAAATATAACGGCCAGCGCATTTCGTTAAAAACCGCCCCACCAGTGGCCGAGAGGTACGGACCTCTCAACTGGTAGACGGCAGGTGCTGGGTTTGAACCCAATCGCGGCTGTCGGCCTAACCGTTCGGAGTTTTCGTGGTTTTCTTTGAACCTTGCGAAAATACGGGTTAGGTTCCCTTAGAAAGACCCCCACGAAGGGCACTCCCCCCCTGGTCCTATATCCCTAGCGTAGATAATCGGACGACAAAAATAAACCAAACCAAACCAATCATTAAAAACCGCCGAAAAAATGAAGCTGGAATAAACTCAAATCATGGCCAACTAGATATATAACGACCAGCGCATTTCGTTAAAAACTGCCGAAAAAGTGAAGCTGGATTCAGCTCAATCCCAGAACCATTTCATTGAACCACTTGGTGTAAACGCTGCCCAAATTAGCATTGAATAAGCTGATTTCTGTTCTGCGCACATGGTCATTGCTTTGATTCAGACGACGTTTGCACGACTGGTCAGAATAACTTGGGCAAGGTTCAGGGTCCTCTGGCAGGAGGCTTCATACATTAATATCAAATAGAAGGGCCGTATACATCAAGTTGGCAATGCCGAAACTACTCGAATATCTTATAATAGGGTATAAAATGTTTTTCAAACGCAAAAACTCCGATTTATCTTTCTTTTTTATTCAAGACAAAGAATGAAACTTTTTATGGGATGAACCAAAGTTACCCCATGCCGCAAATAGCCTTCCTGAAAAAATGTCTTAATTTGAATGAAATTAAATAAATTAAGGAAAATTAAAAGTAGTGGAGGTCAGATAAGAGTCTTACTTTTGGTCAGGGTCGGGGAGGGTCGAAGGGGGACATCGCTCCAAGTAGAGATCTATCAAAGAAAGAAAAAAGGGAAATTAAAACTTCTTCACGATAAATAATAAAAAGCAATTAAAAAACAAAAATACATATAAAATAAGTTTTTTTGTATTTTTAGAAGAAACAATATATATACATCTCAGATAAAAATAGGACTTAAACTGCTTCCCGTGTAGTGTTCGTTTCTTTGCATCTTTATTTACTGATTTTAACAAACCATTTCTCAACTAAGTATATTACAGTGGTGTACATAGGATGGGTAACACCCGAAAAAAAAGGAGCGATTTATTATGTTTTATAAGTCAATGCGATTTCTGTATGCAAAAGCTAATTTTGCTTTTCGCTACCCACTCTTTGAGTAGGTTGGTTTTTGTTCCCTGATGCATATCATGTTTAGACACCCCATTCTGTATAAGATTTCGGATTCTCTAAAAGAAAACGAAACTAGTTGGATGTGCCAATCCCAAAACTTTCTTCTATCTCATACGTACATTTTATTATTCCAAAATTTAGTTACAAATGTTAATGTGTTAATATTATTAATTCAATAATATACCAACTATGATTTGCATCTTAAATTTCTGCTTCTGTCAAGTAATCGGAATAAAAACGAGTTTCCGTATCTGCATGAGTCGATGGACAGTAGAACGATAGTCATATTTTTTTCAAATTCAAATTTTTTCAAAAAAATTTATTTCAGTTCTATGCATAACATCAAACATTTTTTAATGTAAAATAATAAAAATGGCACAGACATCGTGAGTATAGCGCCTCCTTTCGGCGGATTTTTTTCAAAATCAGGGGGGGGGGGGTCTGCTGACCATAGTTAAACACTTAAACAAAAAATTTCGTTCAATTCTATACATAACTTCGTACATTTTTCTGTGGTAAAATACTGAAAATGGCTCAAAACTCGCTATTGCAGCTCCCCTTTCCGGCGAATTTTTTTCGAATTGAGGGAGGGCAAACAAGACATTGCCAATCACTTACACAAAAAATTTCCTTTAATTCGATGCATAACTTCATACACTTTTAGTCGGTGCAATATTGGATATGGCATAAAAGATTTATTGCTGTGCCCTCTTCCGGCTGAATATTTTTAAATTAAAGGAGAACCTGCTTGCTACAGCTAAAAACATTCACAAAAAATTGTATTCAATTCTATGCACATCTTCATACACTTTTTGATGGTAGTATGACGACATACGGACAGACACGCAGACACACAGGCACACGGTCTAACAGACATTTTGTAAAAAAAAATTTTTGGAATCGCTGACCAATAAAACGTGTAAATCCGTCGAAAACCGGAAGTCGAAAAAAAAATTTCGATTACAATACTTTCTTCTATTGGAGATAGAAGAAACTAAAAAGAAAGAGAGAAAGAAAATTAACTCTGATGCGTCGTGCGTTAGAAATTTCATTTTATTACAGAATTCTTTTCTAAAATCTTAAAATATTATGTGTATATATTTGCTACAGGGTGACACCCGGGGCGGACTGCCCTGCGTCCCAAACTTGCTACGCCACTGCGTATATATATATTTTTTTCTGTTTTCACTTTCTTCTATCTTCAACATTTATTATTGATAGTACCACATGCTAAATCCATATTAATAGATCATTAGCATTTTTGTATTCAACAATTTACAAATGAATTAGCTTAACACCTACACCTAGGCGTGCCTCGGTAGCGCAATGGGCAGCGCGTCAGTCTCATAATCCTCTAAGCAGAGACATCTGAAGGTCGTGAGTTCGATCCTCACCCGGGGCAGTAATTTTTATGTAACTTTTTTATTTTGTTGATAGTACCACATGCTATATCCATATTGATAGATCGTTAGCATTTTAGTATTCAACAATTTACAAATGAATTAGCTTAACACCTGCACCTAGACGTGCCTCGGTAGCGCAATAGGCAGCGCGTCAGTCTAGTAATCCTCTAAGCAGAAACATGTGAAGGTCGTGAGTTCGATCCTCACCCGGGGCAGTAATTTTATGTAACTTTTTTATTTTGTTGATAGTACCACATGCTATATCCATATTGATAGATCGTAGCATTTTAGTATTCAACAATTTACAAATGAATTAGCTTAACACCTACACCCAGGCGTGACTCGGTAGCGCAGTAGGCAGCGCGTCAGTCTCATAATCCTCTAAGCAGAGACATCTGAAGGTCATGAGTTCGATCCTCACCCGGGGCAGTAATTTTTATGTAAATTTTTTATTTTGTTGATAGTACCACATGCTATATCCATATTGATAGATCGTAGCATTTTAGTATTCAACAATTTACAAATGAATTAGCTTAACACCTGCACCAAGGCGTGACTCGGTAGCGCAGTAGGCAGCGCGTCAGTCTCATAATCCTCTAAGCAGAGACATCTGAAGGTCATGAGTTCGATCCTCACCCGGGGCAGTAATTTTTATGTAAATTTTTTATTTTGTTGATAGTACCACATGCTATATCCATATTGATAGATCGTAGCATTTTAGTATTCAACAATTTACAAATGAATAAGTTTAACACCTGCACCTAGGCGTGCATCGGTAGCGCAATAGGCAGCGCGTCAGTCTCATAATCCTCTAAGCAGAAACATCTGAAGGTCGTCAGTTCGATCCTCACCCGGGGCAGTAATTTTATGTAACTTTTTTTATTTTGTTGATAGTACCACATGCTATATCCATATTGATAGATCGTTAGCATTTTAGTATTCAAAGATTTACAAATGAATAAGCTTAACACCTACACCTAGGCGTGCCTCGATAGCGCAGTAGGCAGAGCATCTGTCTCATAATCTTCTTAGTATATCCCTAGCGTAGATAATCGGACGACAAAAATCAACCAACCAACCAACCAACCATAATCTTCTTAGCAGAGACGTCTGAAGGTCGTGTGTTCGATACTCACCCAGGGCAGTAATTTTTATGTAACTTTTTTTATTTTGTTCGTAGTACCCCATGCTATACCCATATTGATAGATCGTTAGCATTTTAGTATTCAACAATTTACAAATGAATAAGCTTAACACCTACACCTAGGCGTGCCTCGGTAGCGCAGTAGGCAGCGCGTCACTCTCATAATACTCTAAGCAGAGACATCTGAAGGTCGTGAGTTCGATACTCATCCGGGGCTGTAATTTTTATGTAACTTTTTTATTTTGTTAATAGTACCCCATGCTATACCCATATTGATAGATCGTTAGCATTTTAGTATTCAATAATTTACAAATGAATAAGCTTAACACCTACACCTAGGCGTTTTTCGGTAGCGCAGTAGGCAGCGTGTCAGTCTCATAATCCTCTAACCAGAGACATCTGAAGGTCGTCAGTTCGATCCTCACCCGGGGCAGTAATTTTTATGTAACTTTTCTATTTTGTTATAGTACCACATGAGATATCCATATTGATAGATCGTCAGCATTTTAGTATTCAACAATTTACAAATGAATAAGCTTAACACCTACACCTACACGGTCTCGGTAGTTCAGTAGGCAGAGCGTCAGTCTCATAATCCTCTAAGCAGAGACATGTGAAGGTCGTGAGTTCTATCCTCACCCGGGGCAGTAAGTTACATGTAACTTTTTTTTTTGTTAATAGTACCACATGCTATATTCATATTGATAGATCTTTAGCATTTTAGTATTCAACAATTTACAAATGAATAAGCTTAACACCTACATCTACACGGTCTCGGTAGATCATTAGGCCGCGCGTCAGTCTCGTAATCCTCTAATCAGAGACATCTGAAGGTCGTGAGTTCGATCCTCACCCGGGTGAGTAATTTTTATGTAACTTTTTTATTTTGTTAATAGTACCCCATGCTATACCCATATTGATAGATCGTTAGCATTTTAGTATTCAACAATTTACAAATGAATAAGCTTAACACCTACACGTTGGCGTTCCTCCGTATCGCAGTAGGCAGAGCGTCAGTCTCATAATCCTCTAAGCAGAGGCATCTGAAGGTCGTGAGTTCAATCCTCACCCGGTGCAGTAATTTTTATGTAACTTTTTTATTTTGTTCATAGTGCCACATGCTATACCCATATTGATAGATCGTTAGCATTTTAGTATTCAACAATTTACAAATGAATAAGCTTAACACCTACACGTTGGCATGCCTCGGTAGCGCAGTAGGCAGCGCGTCAGTCTCATAATCCTCTAAGCAGAGACATCTGAAGGTCGTGAGTTCGTTCCTCAGCCGGGGCAGCAATATTTATGTAACTTTTTTATTTTGTTGACAGTACCATATGCTATATCCATATTGATAGATCGTTAGCATTTTAGTATTCAACAATTTATAAATGAATAAGCTCAACACCTACTCGTTGGCATGCCTCGGTAGCGCAGTAGGCAGCGCGTCAGTCTTATAATCCTCTAAGCAGAGACATCTGAAGGTCGTGAGTTCGATCCTCACCCGGGGCAGTAATTTTTATGTAACTTTTTTATTTTGTTGACAGTACCATATGCTATATCCATATTGATAGATCGTTAGCATTTTAGTATTCAACAATTTATAAATGAATAAGCTTAACACCTACACCCAGGCGTACCTCGGTAGCGCAGTAGGCAGCGCGTCAGTCTCATAATCCTCTAAGCAGAGACATCTGAAGGTCGTGAGTTCGATCCTCACCCGGGGCAGTAATTTTTATGTAACTTTTTTATTTTGTTGACAGTACCATATGCTATATCCATATTGATAGATCGTTAGCATTTTAGTATTCAACAATTTATAAATGAATAAGCTTAACACCTACACCCAGGCGTGCCTCGGTAGCGCAGTAGGCAGAGCGTCAGTCTCATAATCCTCGAAGCAGAGACATCTGAAGGTCGTGAGTTCGTTCCTCAGCCGGGGCAGCAATTTTTATGTAACTTTTTTATTTTGTTGACAGTACCATATGCTATATCCATATTGATAGATCGTTAGCATTTTAGTATTCAACAATTGATAAATGAATAAGCTTAACACCTACACCCAGGCGTGCCTCGGTAGCGCAGTAAGCAGAGCGTCAGTCTCATAATCCTCTAAGCAGAGACATCTGAAGGTGTCGAGTTCGATCATCACCCGGGGCAGTAATTTTTTTGTAACTTTTTTATTTTGTTGACAGTACCATATGCTATATCCATATTGATAGATCGTTAGCATTTTAGTATTCAACAATTTATAAATGAATAAGCTTAACACCTACACCCAGGCGTGCCTCGGTAGCGCAGTAGGCAGAGCGTCAGTCTCATAATCCTCTAAGCAGAGACATCTGAAGGTCGTGAGTTCGTTCCTCAGCCGGGGCAGCAATTTTTATGTAACTTTTTTATTTTGTTGACAGTACCATATGCTATATCCATATTGATAGATCGTTAGCATTTTAGTATTCAACAATTTATAAATGAATAAGCTTAACACCTACACCCAGGCGTGCCTCGGTAGCGCAGTAGGCAGAGCGTCAGTCTCATAATCCTCTAAGCAGAGACATCTGAAGGTCGTGAGTTCGATCATCACCCGGGGCAGTAATTTTTTTGTAACTTTTTTATTTTGTTCATAGTACCACATGCTATATCCATATTGATAGATCGTTAGCATTTTAGTATTCAACAATTTATAAATGAATAACCTTAACACCTACTCGTTGGCATGCCTCGGTAGCGCAGTAGGCAGCGCGTCAGTCTCATTATCCTCTAAGCAGAGACATCTGAAGGTCGTGAGTTCGTTCCTCACCCGGGGCAGCAATTTTTATGTAACTTTTTTATTTTTTTGATAGTACCACATGCTATATCCATATTGATAGATCGTTAGCATTTTAGTATTCAACAATTTATAAATGAATAAGCTTAACACCTACACCCAGGCGTGCCTCGGTAGCGCAGTAGGCAGCGCCTCAGTCTCATAATCCTCTAAGCAGAGACATCTGAAGGTCGTGAGTTCGTTCCTTAGCCGGGGCAGCAATTTTTATGTAACTTTTTTATTTTGTTCATAGTACCACATGCTATATCCATATGGATAGATCGTTAGCATTTTAGTATTCAACAATTTATAAATGAATAAGCTTAACACCTACACCCAGGCGTGCCTCGGTAGCGCAGGAGGCAGCGCGTCAGTCTCATAATCCTCTAAGCAGAGACATCTGAAGGTCGTGAGTTCGATCATCACCCGGGGCAGTAATTTTTTTGTAACTTTTTTATTTTGTTCATAGTACCACATGCTATACCCATATGGATAGATCGTTAGCATTTTAGTATTCACATTTTACAAATGAATAAGCTTAACACCTACACCCAGGCGTAATTCGGTAGCGCAGTTGGCAGCGCGTCAGTCTCATAATCCTCTAACCAGAGACATCTGAAGGTCGTGAGTTCGATCCTCAGCCGGGGCAGTAATTTTTATGTAACTTTTTTATTTTTTTTTATAGTACCACATGCTATATCCATATGGATAGCTCGTTAGCATTTTAGTATTCAACAATTTATAAATGAATAAGCTTAACTCCTACACCTAGGCGTGCCTCGGTAGCGCAGTAGGCAGCGCGTTAGTCTCATAATTCTCTAACCAGAGACATCTGAAGGTCGTTAGTTCGATCCTCACCCGGGGCAGTAATTTTTATGTAACTTTTTTATTTTTTTTATAGTACCACATGCTATATCCATATTGATAGATCGTTAGCATTTTAGTATTCAACAATTTACAAAAGAATAAGCTTAACACCTACACTTAGGCGTGCCTCGGTAGCGCAGTAGGCAGCGCGTCAGTCTCATAATCCTCTAAGCAGAGACTTATGAAGGTCGTGAGTTCGAACCTCACCCGGGGCAGTAATTTTTATGAAACTTTTTTATTTTTTTTATAGTACTACATGCTATATCCATATTGATAGATCGTTAGCATTTTAGTATTCAACAATTTACAAAAGAATAAGCTTAACACCTACACCTAGGCGTGACTCGGTAGCGCAGTAGGCAGCGCGTCAGTCCTATAATCCTCTAAGCAGAGACTTATGAAGGTCGTGAGTTCGATCCTCACCCGGGACAGTAATTTTTATGAAACTTTTTTATTTTTTTTTTATAGTACTACATGCTATATCCATATTGATAGATCGTTAGCATTTTAGTATTCAACAATTTACAAAAGAATAAGCTTAACACATACACCTAGGCGTGACTCGGTAGCGCAGTAGGCAGCGCGTCAGTCCTATAATCCTCTAAGCAGACACTTATGAAGGTCGTGAGTTCGATCCTCACCCGGGGCAATAATTTTTATGTAACTTTTTTATTATTTTATAGTACCACATGCTATATCCATATTGATAGATAGCATTTTTGTATTCAAAAATTTACAAATGAATAAGCTTAACACCTACGCCTAGGCCATCCTCGGTAGCGCAGTAGACAGCGCGTCAGTCTCATAATCCTCTAAGCAGAGACATCTAAAGGTCGTGAGATTCTCACACGGGGCAGTAACTTTTTTATTTTGTTTATAGTACCACATGCTATATCCATATTGATAGATCGTTAACATTTTAGTATTCAACAATTTATAAATGAATAAGCTTAACACCTACACCTAGGCGTGCCTCGGTAGCGCAGTAGGCAGCGCGTCAGTCTCATAATCCTCTAACCAGAGACATCTGAAGGTCGTGAGTTCGATCCTCACCCGGGGCAGCAATTTTTATGCAACTTTTTTATTTTTTGATAGTACCACATGCTATATCCATATTGATAGATCGTTAGCATTTTAGTATTAAACAATTTACAAATGAATAAACTTAACACCTATAGTTAGGCGTGCCTCGATAACGCAGTAGGCAGAGCATCTGTCTCATAATCTTCTAAGCAGAGACATCTGAAGGTCGTGAGTTCGATCCTCACCCAGGGCAGTAATTTTTATGTAACTTTTTTATTTTGTTGATAGTACCACATGCTATATCCATATTGATAGATTATTAGCATTTTAGTATTCAACAATTTACAAATGAATAAGCTTAACACCTACGCCTTGGCCATCCTCGGTAGCGAAGTAGGCAGCGCGTCAGTCTTATAACCCTCTAAGCAGAGACATCTGAAGGTCGTGAGATTCTCACCCGGGGCAGTAACTTTTATGTAAATTTTTTATTTTGTTGATAGTACCACATGCTATATCCATATTGATAGATCGTAGCATTTTAGTATTCAACAATTTACAAATGAATTAGCTTAACACCTACACCCAGGCGTGACTCGGTAGCGCAGTAGGCAGCGCGTCAGTCTCATAATCCTCTAAGCAGAGACATCTGAAGGTCATGAGTTCGATCCTCACCCGGGGCAGTAATTTTTATGTAAATTTTTTATTTTGTTGATAGTACCACATGCTATATCCATATTGATAGATCGTAGCATTTTAGTATTCAACAATTTACAAATGAATTAGCTTAACACCTGCACCAAGGCGTGACTCGGTAGCGCAGTAGGCAGCGCGTCAGTCTCATAATCCTCTAAGCAGAGACATCTGAAGGTCATGAGTTCGATCCTCACCCGGGGCAGTAATTTTTATGTAATTTTTTTATTTTGTTGATAGTACCACATGCTATATCCATATTGATAGATCGTAGCATTTTAGTATTCAACAATTTACAAATGAATAAGTTTAACACCTGCACCTAGGCGTGCATCGGTAGCGCAATAGGCAGCGCGTCAGTCTCATAATCCTCTAAGCAGAAACATCTGAAGGTCGTCAGTTCGATCCTCACCCGGGGCAGTAATTTTATGTAACTTTTTTTATTTTGTTGATAGTACCACATGCTATATCCATATTGATAGATCGTTAGCATTTTAGTATTCAAAGATTTACAAATGAATAAGCTTAACACCTACACCTAGGCGTGCCTCGATAGCGCAGTAGGCAGAGCATCTGTCTCATAATCTTCTTAGCAGAGACGTCTGAAGGTCGTGTGTTCGATACTCACCCAGGGCAGTAATTTTTATGTAACTTTTTTTATTTTGTTCGTAGTACCCCATGCTATACCCATATTGATAGATCGTTAGCATTTTAGTATTCAACAATTTACAAATGAATAAGCTTAACACCTACACCTAGGCGTGCCTCGGTAGCGCAGTAGGCAGCGCGTCACTCTCATAATACTCTAAGCAGAGACATCTGAAGGTCGTGAGTTCGATACTCATCCGGGGCTGTAATTTTTATGTAACTTTTTTATTTTGTTAATAGTACCCCATGCTATACCCATATTGATAGATCGTTAGCATTTTAGTATTCAATAATTTACAAATGAATAAGCTTAACACCTACACCTAGGCGTTTTTCGGTAGCGCAGTAGGCAGCGTGTCAGTCTCATAATCCTCTAACCAGAGACATCTGAAGGTCGTCAGTTCGATCCTCACCCGGGGCAGTAATTTTTATGTAACTTTTCTATTTTGTTATAGTACCACATGAGATATCCATATTGATAGATCGTCAGCATTTTAGTATTCAACAATTTACAAATGAATAAGCTTAACACCTACACCTACACGGTCTCGGTAGTTCAGTAGGCAGAGCGTCAGTCTCATAATCCTCTAAGCAGAGACATGTGAAGGTCGTGAGTTCGATCCTCACCCGGGGCAGTAAGTTACATGTAACTTTTTTTTTTGTTAATAGTACCACATGCTATATTCATATTGATAGATCTTTAGCATTTTAGTATTCAACAATTTACAAATGAATAAGCTTAACACCTACATCTACACGGTCTCGGTAGATCATTAGGCCGCGCGTCAGTCTCGTAATCCTCTAATCAGAGACATCTGAAGGTCGTGAGTTCGATCCTCACCCGGGTGAGTAATTTTTATGTAACTTTTTTATTTTGTTAATAGTACCCCATGCTATACCCATATTGATAGATCGTTAGCATTTTAGTATTCAACAATTTACAAATGAATAAGCTTAACACCTACACGTTGGCGTTCCTCCGTATCGCAGTAGGCAGAGCGTCAGTCTCATAATCCTCTAAGCAGAGGCATCTGAAAGTCGTGAGTTCAATCCTCACCCGGTGCAGTAATTTTTATGTAACTTTTTTATTTTGTTCATAGTGCCACATGCTATACCCATATTGATAGATCGTTAGCATTTTAGTATTCAACAATTTACAAATGAATAAGCTTAACACCTACACGTTGGCATGCCTCGGTAGCGCAGTAGGCAGCGCGTCAGTCTCATAATCCTCTAAGCAGAGACATCTGAAGGTCGTGAGTTCGTTCCTCAGCCGGGGCAGCAATATTTATGTAACTTTTTTATTTTGTTGACAGTACCATATGCTATATCCATATTGATAGATCGTTAGCATTTTAGTATTCAACAATTTATAAATGAATAAGCTCAACACCTACTCGTTGGCATGCCTCGGTAGCGCAGTAGGCAGCGCGTCAGTCTTATAATCCTCTAAGCAGAGACATCTGAAGGTCGTGAGTTCGATCCTCACCCGGGGCAGTAATTTTTATGTAACTTTTTTATTTTGTTGACAGTACCATATGCTATATCCATATTGATAGATCGTTAGCATTTTAGTATTCAACAATTTATAAATGAATAAGCTTAACACCTACACCCAGGCGTACCTCGGTAGCGCAGTAGGCAGCGCGTCAGTCTCATAATCCTCTAAGCAGAGACATCTGAAGGTCGTGAGTTCGATCCTCACCCGGGGCAGTAATTTTTATGTAACTTTTTTATTTTGTTGACAGTACCATATGCTATATCCATATTGATAGATCGTTAGCATTTTAGTATTCAACAATTTATAAATGAATAAGCTTAACACCTACACCCAGGCGTGCCTCGGTAGCGCAGTAGGCAGAGCGTCAGTCTCATAATCCTCGAAGCAGAGACATCTGAAGGTCGTGAGTTCGTTCCTCAGCCGGGGCAGCAATTTTTATGTAACTTTTTTATTTTGTTGACAGTACCATATGCTATATCCATATTGATAGATCGTTAGCATTTTAGTATTCAACAATTTATAAATGAATAAGCTTAACACCTACACCCAGGCGTGCCTCGGTAGCGCAGTAAGCAGAGCGTCAGTCTCATAATCCTCTAAGCAGAGACATCTGAAGGTGTCGAGTTCGATCATCACCCGGGGCAGTAATTTTTTTGTAACTTTTTTATTTTGTTGACAGTACCATATGCTATATCCATATTGATAGATCGTTAGCATTTTAGTATTCAACAATTTATAAATGAATAAGCTTAACACCTACACCCAGGCGTGCCTCGGTAGCGCAGTAGGCAGAGCGTCAGTCTCATAATCCTCTAAGCAGAGACATCTGAAGGTCGTGAGTTCGTTCCTCAGCCGGGGCACCAATTTTTATGTAACTTTTTTATTTTGTTGACAGTACCATATGCTATATCCATATTGATAGATCGTTAGCATTTTAGTATTCAACAATTTATAAATGAATAAGCTTAACACCTACACCCAGGCGTGCCTCGGTAGCGCAGTAGGCAGAGCGTCAGTCTCATAATCCTCTAAGCAGAGACATCTGAAGGTCGTGAGTTCGATCATCACCCGGGGCAGTAATTTTTTTGTAACTTTTTTATTTTGTTCATAGTACCACATGCTATATCCATATTGATAGATCGTTAGCATTTTAGTATTCAACAATTTATAAATGAATAACCTTAACACCTACTCGTTGGCATGCCTCGGTAGCGCAGTAGGCAGCGCGTCAGTCTCATTATCCTCTAAGCAGAGACATCTGAAGGTCGTGAGTTCGTTCCTCACCCGGGGCAGCAATTTTTATGTAACTTTTTTATTTTTTTGATAGTACCACATGCTATATCCATATTGATAGATCGTTAGCATTTTAGTATTCAAAAATTTATAAATGAATAAGCTTAACACCTACACCCAGGCGTGCCTCGGTAGCGCAGTAGGCAGCGCCTCAGTCTCATAATCCTCTAAGCAGAGACATCTGAAGGTCGTGAGTTCGTTCCTTAGCCGGGGCAGCAATTTTTATGTAACTTTTTTATTTTGTTCATAGTACCACATGCTATATCCATATGGATAGATCGTTAGCATTTTAGTATTCAACAATTTATAAATGAATAAGCTTAACACCTACACCCAGGCGTGACTCGGTAGCGCAGGAGGCAGCGCGTCAGTCTCATAATCCTCTAAGCAGAGACATCTGAAGGTCGTGAGTTCGATCATCACCCGGGGCAGTAATTTTTTTGTAACTTTTTTATTTTGTTCATAGTACCACATGCTATACCCATATGGATAGATCGTTAGCATTTTAGTATTCACATTTTACAAATGAATAAGCTTAACACCTACACCCAGGCGTAATTCGGTAGCGCAGTTGGCAGCGCGTCAGTCTCATAATCCTCTAACGAGAGACATCTGAAGGTCGTGAGTTCGATCCTCAGCCGGGGCAGTAATTTTTATGTAACTTTTTTATTTTTTTTTATAGTACCACATGCTATATCCATATGGATAGCTCGTTAGCATTTTAGTATTCAACAATTTATAAATGAATAAGCTTAACACCTACACCTAGGCGTGCCTCGGTAGCGCAGTAGGCAGCGCGTTAGTCTCATAATTCTCTAACCAGAGACATCTGAAGGTCGTTAGTTCGATCCTCACCCGGGGCAGTAATTTTTATGTAACTTTTTTATTTTTTTTATAGTACCACATGCTATATCCATATTGATAGATCGTTAGCATTTTAGTATTCAACAATTTACAAAAGAATAAGCTTAACACCTACACCTAGGCGTGCCTCGGTAGCGCAGTAGGCAGCGCGTCAGTCTCATAATCCTCTAAGCAGAGACTTATGAAGGTCGTGAGTTCGAACCTCACCCGGGGCAGTAATTTTTATGAAACTTTTTTATTTTTTTTATAGTACTACATGCTATATTCATATTGATAGATCGTTAGCATTTTAGTATTCAACAATTTACAAAAGAATAAGCTTAACACCTACACCTAGGCGTGACTCGGTAGCGCAGTAGGCAGCGCGTCAGTCCTATAATCCTCTAAGCAGAGACTTATGAAGGTCGTGAGTTCGATCCTCACCCGGGACAGTAATTTTTATGAAACTTTTTTATTTTTTTTTATAGTACTACATGCTATATCCATATTGATAGATCGTTAGCATTTTAGTATTCAACAATTTACAAAAGAATAAGCTTAACACATACACCTAGGCGTGTCTTGGTAGCGCAGTAGGCAGCGCGTCAGTCCTATAATCCTCTAAGCAGACACTTATGAAGGTCGTGAGTTCGATCCTCACCCGGGGCAATAATTTTTATGTAACTTTTTTATTATTTTATAGTACCACATGCTATATCCATATTGATAGATAGCATTTTTGTATTCAAAAATTTACAAATGAATAAGCTTAACACCTACGCCTAGGCCATCCTCGGTAGCGCAGTAGGCAGCGCGTCAGTCTCATAATCCTCTAAGCAGAGACATCTAAAGGTCGTGAGATTCTCACACGGGGCAGTAACTTTTTTATTTTGTTTATAGTACCACATGCTATATCCATATTGATAGATCGTTAACATTTTAGTATTCAACAATTTATAAATGAATAAGCTTAACACCTACACCTAGGCGTGCCTCGGTAGCGCAGTAGGCAGCGCGTCAGTCTCATAATCCTCTAACCAGAGACATCTGAAGGTCGTGAGTTCGATCCTCACCCGGGGCAGCAATTTTTATGCAACTTTTTTATTTTTTGATAGTACCACATGCTATATCCATATTGATAGATCGTTAGCATTTTAGTATTCAACAATTTACAAATGAATAAACTTAACACCTATACTTAGGCGTGACTCGGTAGCGCAGTAGGCAGCGCGTGAGTCCCATAATCCTCTAAGCAGAGACATCTGAAGGTCGTGAGTTCGATCCTCACCCGGGGCAATAATTTTTCATGTAACTTTTTTATTTTTTTGATAGTACCACATACTATATCCATATTGATAAATCGTTAGCATTTTAGTATTCAACAATTTACAAATGAATAAGCTTAACACCTACACTTAGGCGTGCCTCGATAACGCAGTAGGCAGAGCATTTGTCTCATAATCTTCTAAGCAGAGACATCTGAAGGTCGTGAGTTCGATCCTCACCCAGGGCAGTAATTTTTATGTAACTTTTTTATTTTGTTGATAGTACCACATGCTATATCCATATTGATAGATTATTAGCATTTTAGTATTCAACAATTTACAAATGAATAAGCTTAACACCTACGCCTTGGCCATCCTCGGTAGCGAAGTAGGCAGCGCGTCAGTCTTATAACCCTCTAAGCAGAGACATCTGAAGGTCGTGAGATTCTCACCCGGGGCAGTAACTTTTTTATTTTGTTGATAGTACCACATGCTATATCCATATTGATAGATCGATAACATTTTAGTATTCAACAATTTACAAATGAATAAAGTTAACACCTACACGTAGGCGTGCCTCGGTAGTGCAGTAGGCAGAGCGTCAGTCTCATAATCCTCTAATCGCCCCACCAGTGGCCGAGAGGTTCGGACCTCTCAACTGGTAGACGGCAGGTGCTGGGTTCGAACCCAATCGCGGCTGTCGGCCTAACCGTTCGGAGTTTTCCGTGGTTTTCTTCGAACCTTGCGTAAATACGGGTTAGGTTCCCTTAGAAAGACCCCCACGGAGGGCACTCCCCCTGGTCCTATATCCCACTAGCGTAGATAATCGGACGACTAAAATCAACCAACCATAATCCTCTAATCAGAGACATTTGAAGGTCGTGAGTTCGATCCTCACCCGGGGCAGTAATTTTTATGTAACTTTTTTATTTTTTTGATAGTACCACATGCTATATCCATATTGATAGATCGTTAGCATTTTAGTATTCAACAATTTACAAATGAATAAACTTAACACCTATACTTAGGCGTGCCTCCGTATCGCAGTAGGCAGAGCGTCAGTCTCATAATCCTCTAAGCAGAGGCATCTGAAGGTCGTGAGTTCAATCCTCACCCGGTGCAGTAATTTTTATGTAACTTTTTTATTTTGTTCATAGTGCCACATGCTATATCCATATTGATAGATCGTTAGCATTTTAGTATTCAACAATTTACAAATGAATAAGCTTAACACCTACACGTTGGCATGCCTCGGTAGCGCAGTAGGCAGCGCGTCAGTCTCATAATCCTCTAAGCAGAGACATCTGAAGGTCGTGAGTTCGATCCTCACCCGGGGCTGTAATTTTTATGTAACTTTTTTATTTTTTTTATAGTACCACATGCTATATCCATATTGATAGATCGTTAGCATTTTAGTATTCAACAATTTATAAATGAATAAGCTTAATACCTACACCCAGGCGTGCCTCGGTAGCGCAGGAGGCAGCGCGTCAGTCTCATAATCCTCTAAGCAGAGACATCTGAAGGTCGTGAGTTCGTTCCTCAGCCGGGGCAGCAATTTTTATGTAACTTTTTTATTTTGTTGACAGTACCATATGCTATATCCATATTGATAGATCGTTAGCATTTTAGTATTCAACAATTTATAAATGAATAAGCTTAACACCTACTCGTTGGCATGCCTCGGTAGCGCAGTAGGCAGCGCGTCAGTCTCATAATCCTCTAAGCGGAGACATCTGAAGGTCGTGAGTTCGATCCTCACCCGGGGCAGTAATTTTTATGTAACTTTTTTATTTTGTTGACAGTACCACATGCTATATCCATATGGATAGCTCGTTAGCATTTTAGTATTCAACAATTTATAAATGAATAAGCTTAACACCTACACCTAGGCGTGCCTCGGTAGCGCAGTAGGCAGCGCGTTAGTCTCATAATTCTCTAACCAGAGACATCTGAAGGTCGTTAGTTCGATCCTCACCCGGGGCAGTAATTTTTATGTAACTTTTTTATTTTTTTTATAGTACCACATGCTATATCCATATTGATAGATCGTTAGCATTTTAGTATTCAACAATTTACAAAAGAATAAGCTTAACACCTACACCTAGGCGTGCCTCGGTAGCGCAGTAGGCAGCGCGTCAGTCTCTTAATCCTCTAAGCAGAGACTTATGAAGGTCGTGAGTTCGATCCTCACCCGGGGCAGTAATTTTTATGAAACTTTTTTATTTTTTTTATAGTACTACATGCTATATCCATATTGATAGATCGTTAGCATTTTAGTATTCAACAATTTACAAAAGAATAAGCTTAACACCTACACCTAGGCGTGACTCGGTAGCGCAGTAGGCAGCGCGTCAGTCCTATAATCCTCTAAGCAGAGACTTATGAAGGTCGTGAGTTCGATCCTCACCCGGGACAGTAATTTTTATGAAACTTTTTTATTTTTTTTTTATAGTACTACATGCTATATCCATATTGATAGATCGTTAGCATTTTAGTATTCAACAATTTACAAAAGAATAAGCTTAACACCTACACCTAGGCGTGACTCGGTAGCGCAGTAGGCAGCGCGTCAGTCCTATAATCCTCTAAGCAGACACTTATGAAGGTCGTGAGTTCGATCCTCACCCGGGGCAATAATTTTTATGTAACTTTTTTATTATTTTATAGTACCACATGCTATATCCATATTGATAGATAGCATTTTTGTATTCAAAAATTTACAAATGAATAAGCTTAACACCTACGCCTAGGCCATCCTCGGTAGCGCAGTAGGCAGCGCGTCAGTCTCATAATCCTCTAAGCAGAGACATCTAAAGGTCGTGAGATTCTCACACGGGGCAGTAACTTTTTTATTTTGTTTATAGTACCACATGCTATATCCATATTGATAGATCGTTAACATTTTAGTATTCAACAATTTATAAATGAATAAGCTTAACACCTACACCTAGGCGTGCCTCGGTAGCGCAGTAGGCAGCGCGTCAGTCTCATAATCCTCTAACCAGAGACATCTGAAGGTCGTGAGTTCGATCCTCACCCGGGGCAGCAATTTTTATGCAACTTTTTTATTTTTTGATAGTACCACATGCTATATCCATATTGATAGATCGTTAGCATTTTAGTATTCAACAATTTACAAATGAATAAACTTAACACCTATACTTAGGCGTGACTCGGTAGCGCAGTAGGCAGCGCGTGAGTCCCATAATCCTCTAAGCAGAGACATCTGAAGGTCGTGAGTTCGATCCTCACCCGGGGCAATAATTTTTCATGTAACTTTTTTATTTTTTTGATAGTACCACATACTATATCCATATTGATAAATCGTTAGCATTTTAGTATTCAACAATTTACAAATGAATAAGCTTAACACCTACACTTAGGCGTGCCTCGATAACGCAGTAGGCAGAGCATCTGTCTCATAATCTTCTAAGCAGAGACATCTGAAGGTCGTGAGTTCGATCCTCACCCAGGGCAGTAATTTTTATGTAACTTTTTTATTTTGTTGATAGTACCACATGCTATATCCATATTGATAGATTATTAGCATTTTAGTATTCAACAATTTACAAATGAATAAGCTTAACACCTACGCCTTGGCCATCCTCGGTAGCGAAGTAGGCAGCGCGTCAGTCTTATAACCCTCTAAGCAGAGACATCTGAAGGTCGTGAGATTCTCACCCGGGGCAGTAACTTTTTTATTTTGTTGATAGTACCACATGCTATATCCATATTGATAGATCGATAACATTTTAGTATTCAACAATTTACAAATGAATAAAGTTAACACCTACACGTAGGCGTGCCTCGGTAGTGCAGTAGGCAGAGCGTCAGTCTCATAATCCTCTAATCAGAGACATTTGAAGGTCGTGAGTTCGATCCTCACCCGGGTCAGTTTTTTTATGTAACTTTTTTATTTTGTTGATAGTACCACATGCTATATCCCTATTGATAGATCGTTAGCATTTTAGTATTCAAAAATTTACAAATGAGTAAGCTTAACACCTACATCTAGGCGTGTCTCGGTAGCGCAGTAGGCAGCGCGTCAGTCTCATAATCCTCTAGGCAGAGACATCTGAAGGTCTTGAGTTCGATCGTCACCCGGGGCAGTAATTTTTATGTAACTTTTTTATTTTGTTGATATTACCACATGTTATGTCCATATTGATAGATCGTTAGCATTTAAGTATTCAACAATTTACAAATGAGAAAGCTTAACACCTACATCTACACGGTCTCGGTAGATCATTAGGCCGCGCGTCAGTCTCGTAATCCTCTAAACAGAGACATCTGAAGGTCGTGAGTTCGATCCTCACCCGGGTGAGTAATTTTTATGTAACTTTTTTATTTTGTTAATAGTACCCCATGCTATACCCATATTGATAGATCGTTAGCATTTTAGTATTCAACAATTTACAAATGAATAAGCTTAACACCTACATGTTGGCAGTCCTCGGTAGCGCAGTAGGCAGCGCGTCAGTCTCATAATCCTCTAAGCAGAGACATCTGAAGGTCGTGAGTTCGATCCTCATCCGGGGCAGTAATTTTTATGTAACTTTTTTATTTTTTTGATAGTACCACATGCTATATCCATATTGATAGATCGTTAGCATTTTAGTATTCAACAATTTACAAATGAATAAACTTAACACCTATACTTAGGCGTGCCTCCGTATCGCAGTAGGCAGAGCGTCAGTCTCA
This sequence comes from Maratus speculifer, assembly GCA_964019185.1. NCBI lineage: Eukaryota > Metazoa > Arthropoda > Arachnida > Araneae > Salticidae > Maratus > Maratus speculifer. Next base: position 26,534,063 of record OZ025297.1, read on the forward strand.
TAATCCTCTAAGCAGAGGCATCTGAAGGTCGTGAGTTCAATCCTCACCCGGTGCAGTAATTTTTATGTAACTTTTTTATTTTGTTCATAGTGCCACATGCTATATCCATATTGATAGATCGTTAGCATTTTAGTATTCAACAATTTACAAATGAATAAGCTTAACACCTACACGTTGGCATGCCTCGGTAGCGCAGTAGGCAGCGCGTCAGTCTCATAATCCTCTAAGCAGAGACATCTGAAGGTCGTGAGTTCGATCCTCACCCGGGGCTGTAATTTTTATGTAACTTTTTTATTTTTTTTATAGTACCACATGCTATATCCATATTGATAGATCGTTAGCATTTTAGTATTCAACAATTTATAAATGAATAAGCTTAATACCTACACCCAGGCGTGCCTCGGTAGCGCAGTAGGCAGCGCGTCAGTCTCATAATCCTCTAAGCAGAGACATCTGAAGGTCGTGAGTTCGTTCCTCAGCCGGGGCAGCAATTTTTATGTAACTTTTTTATTTTGTTGACAGTACCATATGCTATATCCATATTGATAGATCGTTAGCATTTTAGTATTCAACAATTTATAAATGAATAAGCTTAACACCTACTCGTTGGCATGCCTCGGTAGCGCAGTAGGCAGCGCGTCAGTCTCATAATCCTCTGGGGCCCCACCAGTGGCCGAGAGGTTCGGACCTCTCAACTGGTAGACGGCAGGTGCTGGGTTCGAACCCAATCGCGGCTGTCGGCCTAACCGTTCGAAGTTTTCGTGGTTTTCTTCGAACCTTGCGTAAATACGGGTTAGGTTCCCTTAGAAAGACCCCCACGAAGGGCATTCCCCCCTGGTCCTATATCCCTAGCGCAGATAATCGGACGTCAAAAATCAATCAATCATAATCCTCTAAGCGGAGACATCTGAAGGTCGTGAGTTCGATCCTCACCCGGGGCAGTAATTTTTATGTAACTTTTTTATTTTGTTGACAGTACCACATGCTATATCCATATGGATAGCTCGTTAGCATTTTAGTATTCAACAATTTATAAATGAATAAGCTTAACACCTACACCTAGGCGTGCCTCGGTAGCGCAGTAGGCAGCGCGTTAGTCTCATAATTCTCTAACCAGAGACATCTGAAGGTCGTTAGTTCGATCCTCACCCGGGGCAGTAATTTTTATGTAACTTTTTTATTTTTTTTATAGTACCACATGCTATATCCATATTGATAGATCGTTAGCATTTTAGTATTCAACAATTTACAAAAGAATAAGCTTAACACCTACACCTAGGCGTGCCTCGGTAGCGCAGTAGGCAGCGCGTCAGTCTCTTAATCCTCTAAGCAGAGACTTATGAAGGTCGTGAGTTCGATCCTCACCCGGGGCAGTAATTTTTATGAAACTTTTTTATTTTTTTTATAGTACTACATGCTATATCCATATTGATAGATCGTTAGCATTTTAGTATTCAACAATTTACAAAAGAATAAGCTTAACACCTACACCTAGGCGTGACTCGGTAGCGCAGTAGGCAGCGCGTCAGTCCTATAATCCTCTAAGCAGAGACTTATGAAGGTCGTGAGTTCGATCCTCACCCGGGACAGTAATTTTTATGAAACTTTTTTATTTTTTTTTTATAGTACTACATGCTATATCCATATTGATAGATCGTTAGCATTTTAGTATTCAACAATTTACAAAAGAATAAGCTTAACACCTACACCTAGGCGTGACTCGGTAGCGCAGTAGGCAGCGCGTCAGTCCTATAATCCTCTAAGCAGACACTTATGAAGGTCGTGAGTTCGATCCTCACCCGGGGCAATAATTTTTATGTAACTTTTTTATTATTTTATAGTACCACATGCTATATCCATATTGATAGATAGCATTTTTGTATTCAAAAATTTACAAATGAATAAGCTTAACACCTACGCCTAGGCCATCCTCGGTAGCGCAGTAGGCAGCGCGTCAGTCTCATAATCCTCTAAGCAGAGACATCTAAAGGTCGTGAGATTCTCACACGGGGCAGTAACTTTTTTATTTTGTTTATAGTACCACATGCTATATCCATATTGATAGATCGTTAACATTTTAGTATTCAACAATTTATAAATGAATAAGCTTAACACCTACACCTAGGCGTGCCTCGGTAGCGCAGTAGGCAGCGCGTCAGTCTCATAATCCTCTAACCAGAGACATCTGAAGGTCGTGAGTTCGATCCTCACCCGGGGCAGCAATTTTTATGCAACTTTTTTATTTTTTGATAGTACCACATGCTATATCCATATTGATAGATCGTTAGCATTTTAGTATTCAACAATTTACAAATGAATAAACTTAACACCTATCCTGAGGCGTGACTCGGTAGCGCAGTAGGCAGCGCGTGAGTCCCATAATCCTCTAAGCAGAGACATCTGAAGGTCGTGAGTTCGATCCTCACCCGGGGCAATAATTTTTCATGTAACTTTTTTATTTTTTTGATAGTACCACATACTATATCCATATTGATAAATCGTTAGCATTTTAGTATTCAACAATTTACAAATGAATAAGCTTAACACCTACACTTAGGCGTGCCTCGATAACGCAGTAGGCAGAGCATCTGTCTCATAATCTTCTAAGCAGAGACATCTGAAGGTCGTGAGTTCGATCCTCACCCAGGGCAGTAATTTTTATGTAACTTTTTTATTTTGTTGATAGTACCACATGCTATATCCATATTGATAGATTATTAGCATTTTAGTATTCAACAATTTACAAATGAATAAGCTTAACACCTACGCCTTGGCCATCCTCGGTAGCGAAGTAGGCAGCGCGTCAGTCTTATAACCCTCTAAGCAGAGACATCTGAAGGTCGTGAGATTCTCACCCGGGGCAGTAACTTTTTTATTTTGTTGATAGTACCACATGCTATATCCATATTGATAGATCGATAACATTTTAGTATTCAACAATTTACAAATGAATAAAGTTAACACCTACACGTAGGCGTGCCTCGGTAGTGCAGTAGGCAGAGCGTCAGTCTCATAATCCTCTAATCAGAGACATTTGAAGGTCGTGAGTTCGATCCTCACCCGGGTCAGTTTTTTTATGTAACTTTTTTATTTTGTTGATAGTACCACATGCTATGTCCATATTGATAGATCGTTAGCATTTAAGTATTCAACAATTTACAAATGAGTAAGCTTAACACCTACATCTACACGGTCTCGGTAGATCATTAGGCCGCGCGTCAGTCTCGTAATCCTCTAAACAGAGACATCTGAAGGTCGTGAGTTCGATCCTCACCCGGGTGAGTAATTTTTATGTAACTTTTTTATTTTGTTAATAGTACCCCATGCTATACCCATATTGATAGATCGTTAGCATTTTAGTATTCAACAATTTACAAATGAATAAGCTTAACACCTACATGTTGGCATGCCTCGGTAGCGCAGTAGGCAGCGCGTCAGTCTCATAATCCTCTAAGCAGAGACATCTGAAGGTCGTGAGTTCGATCCTCACCCGGGGCAGTAATTTTTATGTAACTTTTTTATTTTTTTGATAGTACCACATGCTATATCCATATTGATAGATCGTTAGCATTTTAGTATTCAACAATTTACAAATGAATAAACTTAACACCTATACTTAGGCGTGCCTCCGTATCGCAGTAGGCAGAGCGTCAGTCTCATAATCCTCTAAGCAGAGGCATCTGAAGGTCGTGAGTTCAATCCTCACCCGGTGCAGTAATTTTTATGTAACTTTTTTATTTTGTTCATAGTGCCACATGCTATATCCATATTGATAGATCGTTAGCATTTTAGTATTCAACAATTTACAAATGAATAAGCTTAACACCTACACGTTGGCATGCCTCGGTAGCGCAGTAGGCAGCCCGTCAGTCTCATAATCCTCTAAGCAGAGACATCTGAAGGTCGTGAGTTCGATCCTCACCCGGGGCTGTAATTTTTATGTTACTTTTTTATTTTTTTTATAGTACCACATGCTATATCCATATTGATAGATCGTTAGCATTTTAGTATTCAACAATTTATAAATGAATAAGCTTAATACCTACACCCAGGCGTGCCTCGGTAGCGCAGTAGGCAGCGCGTCAGTCTCATAATCCTCTAAGCAGAGACATCTGAAGGTCGTGAGTTCGTTCCTCAGCCGCGGCAGCAATTTTTATGTAACTTTTTTATTTTGTTGACAGTACCATATGCTATATCCATATTGATAGATCGTTAGCATTTTAGTATTCAACAATTTATAAATGAATAAGCTTAACACCTACTCGTTGGCATGCCTCGGTAGCGCAGTAGGCAGCGCGTCTGTCTCATAATCCTCTAAGCGGAGACATCTGAAGGTCGTGAGTTCGATCCTCACCCGGGGCAGTAATTTTTATGTAACTTTTTTATTTTGTTGACAGTACCATATGCTATATCCATATTGATAGATCGTTAGCATTTTAGTATTCAACAATTTATAAATGAATAAGCTTAACACCTACACCCAGGCGTGCCTCGGTAGCGCAGTAGGCAGCTCGTCAGTCTCGTATACCTCTAAGCAGAGACATCTGAAGGTCGTGAGTTCGTTCCTCAGCCGGGGCAGCAATTTTTATGTAACTTTTTTATTTTGTTGACAGTACCATATGCTATATCCATATTGATAGATCGTTAGCATTTTAGTATTCAACAATTTATAAATGAATAAGCTTAACACCTACACCCAGGCGTGCCTCGGTAGCGCAGTAGGCAGAGCGTCAGTCTCATAATCCTCTAAGCAGAGGCATCTGAAGGTGTCGAGTTCGATCATCACCCGGGGCAGTAATTTTTTTGTAACTTTTTTATTTTGTTCATAGTACCACATGCTATATCCATATGGATAGATCGTTAGCATTTTAGTATTCACATTTTACAAATGAATAAGCTTAACACCTACACCCAGGCGTGCCTCGGTAGCGCAGTAGGCAGCGCGTCAGTCTCATAGTCCTCTAAGCAGAGACATCTGAAGGTCGTGAGTTCGATCATCACCCGGGGCAGTAATTTTTTTGTAACTTTTTTATTTTGTTCATAGTACCACATGCTATATCCATATGGATAGATCGTTAGCATTTTAGTATTCACATTTTACAAATGAATAAGCTTAACACCTACACCCAGGCGTGCCTCGGTAGCGCAGAAGGCAGCGCGTCAGTCTCATAATCCTCTAAGCAGAGACATCTAAAGGTCGTGAGATTCTCACACGGGGCAGTAACTTTTTTATTTTGTTTATAGTACCACATGCTATATCCATATTGATAGATCGTTAGCATTTTAGTATTCAACAATTTATAAATGAATAAGCTTAACACCTACTCCTAGGCGTGCCTCGGTAGCGCAGTAGGCAGCGCCTCAGTCTCATAATTCTCTAAGCAGAGACATCTGAAGGTCGTGAGTTCGTTCCTCAGCCGGGGCAGCAATTTTTATGTAACTTTTTTATTTTGTTCATAGTACCACATGCTATATCCATATGGATAGATCGTTAGCATTTTAGTATTCAACAATTTATAAATGAATAAGCTTAACACCTACACCTAGGCGTGCCTCGGTAGCGCAGTAGGCAGCGCGTCAGTCTGATAATCCTCTAACCAGAGACATCTGAAGGTCGTTAGTTCGATCCTCACCCGGGGCAGTAATTTTTATGTAACTTTTTTATTTTTTTTTATAGTACCACATGCTATATCCATATTGATAGATCGTTAGCATTTTAGTATTCAACAATTTACAAAAGAATAAGCTTAACACCTACACCTAGGCGTGACTCGGTAGCGCAGTAGGCAGCGCGTCAGTCCTATAATCCTCTAAGCAGAGACTTATGAAGGTCGTGAGTTCGATCCTCACCCGGGGCAATAATTTTTATGTAACTTTTTTATTATTTTATAGTACCACATGCTATATCCATATTGATAGATAGCATTTTTGTATTCAAAAATTTACAAATGAATAAGCTTAACACCTACGCCTAGGCCATCCTCGGTAGCGCAGTAGGCAGCGCGTCAGTCTCATAATCCTCTAAGCAGAGACATCTAAAGGTCGTGAGATTCTCACACGGGGCAGTAACTTTTTTATTTTGTTTATAGTACCACATGCTATATCCATATTGATAGATCGTTAACATTTTAGTATTCAACAATTTATAAATAAATAAGCTTAACACCTACACCTAGGCGTGCCTCGGTAGCGCAGTAGGCAGCGCGTCAGTCTCATAATCCTCTAACCAGAGACATCTGAAGGTCGTGAGTTCGATCCTCACCCGGGGCAGCAATTTTTATGCAACTTTTTTATTTTTTGATAGTACCACATGCTATATCCATATTGATAGATCGTTAGCATTTTAGTATTCAACAATTTACAAATGAATAAACTTAACACCTATGCTTAGGCGTGACTCGGTAGCGCAGTAGGCAGCGCGTGAGTCCCATAATCTTCTAAGCAGAGACATCTGAAGGTCGTGAGTTCGATCCTCACCCGGGGCAATAATTTTTCATGTAACTTTTTTATTTTTTTGATAGTACCACATACTATATCCATATTGATAAATCGTTAGCATTTTAGTATTCAACAATTTACAAATGAATAAGCTTAACACCTACACTTAGGCGTGCCTCGATAACGCAGTAGGCAGAGCATCTGTCTCATAATCTTCTAAGCAGAGACATCTGAAGGTCGTGAGTTCGATCCTCACCCAGGGCAGTAATTTTTATGTAACTTTTTTATTTTGTTGATAGTAGCACATGCTATATCCATATTGATAGATTATTAGCATTTTAGTATTCAACAATTTACAAATGAATAAGCTTAACACCTACACCTAGGCATGCCTCGGTAGCGCAGTAGGCAGCGCGTCAGTCCTATAATCCTCTAAGCAGAGACTTATGAAGGTCGTGAGTTCGATCCTCACCCGGGGCAGTAATTTTTATGTAACTTTTTTATTTTTTTTTATAGTACCACATGCTATATCCATATTGATAGATCGTTAGCATTTTAGTATTCAACAATTTACAAAAGAATAAGCTTAACACCTACACCTAGGCGTGACTCGGTACCGCAGTAGGCAGCGCGTCAGTCCTATAATCCTCTAAGCAGAGACTTATGAAGGTCGTGAGTTCGATCCTCACCCGGGGCAATAATTTTTATGTAACTTTTTTATTATTTTATAGTACCACATGCTATATCCATATTGATAGATAGCATTTTTGTATTCAAAAATTTACAAATGAATAAGCTTAACACCTACGCCTAGGCCATCCTCGGTAGCGCAGTAGGCAGCGCGTCAGTCTCATAATCCTCTAAGCAGAGACATCTAAAGGTCGTGAGATTCTCACACGGGGCAGTAACTTTTTTATTTTGTTTATAGTACCACATGCTATATCCATATTGATAGATCGTTAACATTTTAGTATTCAACAATTTATAAATGAATAAGCTTAACACCTACACCTAGGCGTGCCTCGGTAGCGCAGTAGGCAGCGCGTCAGTCTCATAATCCTCTAACCAGAGACATCTGAAGGTCGTGAGTTCGATCCTCACCCGGGGCAGCAATTTTTATGCAACTTTTTTATTTTTTGATAGTACCACATGCTATATCCATATTGATAGATCGTTAGCATTTTAGTTTTCAACAATTTACAAATGAATAAACTTAACACCTATGCTTAATTGTGACTCGGTAGCGCAGTAGGCAGCGCGTGAGTCCCATAATCCTCTAAGCAGAGACATCTGAAGGTCGTGAGTTCGATCCTCACCCGGGGCAATAATTTTTCATGTAACTTTTTTATTTTTTTGATAGTACCACATACTATATCCATATTGATAAATCGTTAGCATTTTAGTATTCAACAATTTACAAATGAATAAGCTTAACACCTACACTTAGGCGTGCCTCGATAACGCAGTAGGCAGAGCATCTGTCTCATAATCTTCTAAGCAGAGACATCTGAAGGTCGTGAGTTCGATCCTCACCCAGGGCAGTAATTTTTATGTAACTTTTTTATTTTGTTGATAGTACCACATGCTATATCCATATTGATAGATTATTAGCATTTTAGTATTCAACAATTTACAAATGAATAAGCTTAACACCTACGCCTTGGCCATCCTCGGTAGCGAAGTAGGCAGCGCGTCAGTCTCATAATCCTCTAAGCAGAGACATCTGAAGGTCGTGAGATTCTCACCCGGGGCAGTAACTTTTTTATTTTGTTGATAGTACCACATGCTATATCCATATTGATAGATCGATAACATTTTAGTATTCAACAATTTACAAATGAATAAAGTTAACACCTACACGTAGGCGTGCCTCGGTAGCGCAGTAGGCAGCGCGTCAGTCTCATAATCCTCTAATCAGAGACATTTGAAGGTCGTGAGTTCGATCCTCACCCGGGTCAGTTTTTTTATGTAACTTTTTTATTTTGTTGATAGTACCACATGCTATATCCCTATTGATAGATCGTTAGCATTTTAGTATTCAAAAATTTACAAATGAGTAAGCTTAACACCTACATCTAGGCGTGTCTCGATAGCGCAGTAGGCAGCGCAGTAGGCAGCGCGTCAGTCTCATAATCCTCTAGGCAGAGACATCTGAAGGTCTTGAGTTCGATCGTCTCCCGGGGCAGCAATTTTTATGTAACTTTTTTATTTTGTTGATATTACCACATGCTATGTCCATATTGATAGATCGTTAGCATTTAAGTATTCAACAATTTACAAATGAGTAAGCTTAACACCTACACCCAGGCGTGCCTCGGTAGCGCAGTTGGCAGCGCGTCAGTCTCATAATCCTCTAACCAGAGACATCTGAAGGTCGTGAGTTCGATCATCACCCCGGGCAGTAATTTTTTTGTAACTTTTTTATTTTGTTGATAGTCAATATTGATAGATCGTTAGCATTTTAGTATTCAACAATTTATAAATGAATAAGCTTAACACCTACACATAGGCGTGCCTCGGTAGCGCAGTAGGCAGCGCGTCAGTCTCATAATCTTCTAACCAGAGACATCTGAAGGTCGTGAGTTCGATCCTCGCCCGGGGCATAAATTTTTATGTAAATTTATTATTTTTTTGATAGTACCACATGCTATATCCATATTGATAGATCGTTAGCATTTTAGTATTCAACAATTTATAAATGAATAAGCTTAACACCTACACCCAGGCGTGCCTCGGTAGCGCAGTAGGCAGCGCCTCAGTCTCATAATTCTCTAAGCAGAGACATCTGAAGGTCGTGAGTTCGTTCCTCAGCCGGGGCAGCAATTTTTATGTAACTTTTTTATTTTGTTCATAGTACCACATGCTATATCCATATGGATAGATCGTTAGCATTTTAGTATTCAACAATTTATAAATGAATAAGCTTAACACCTACACCCAGGCGTGCCTCGGTAGCGCAGTAGGCAGCGCGTCAGTCTCATAATCCTCTAAGCAGAGACATCTGAAGGTCGTGAGTTCGATCATCACCCGGGGCAGTAATTTTTTTGTAACTTTTTTATTTTGTTCATAGTACCACATGCTATACCCATATGGATAGATCGTTAGCATTTTAGTATTCAACAATTTATAAATGAATAAGCTTAACACCTACACCTAGGCGTGCCTCGGTAGCGCAGTAGGCAGCGCGTCAGTCTGATAATCCTCTAACCAGAGACATCTGAAGGTCGTTAGTTCGATCCTCACCCGGGGCAGTAATTTTTATGTAACTTTTTTATTTTTTTTTATAGTACCACATGCTATATCCATATTGATAGATCGTTAGCATTTTAGTATTCAACAATTTACAAAAGAATAAGCTTAACACCTACACCTAGGCGTGACTCGGTAGCGCAGTAGGCAGCGCGTCAGTCCTATAATCCTCTAAGCAGAGACTTATGAAGGTCGTGAGTTCGATCCTCACCCGGGGCAATAATTTTTATGTAACTTTTTTATTATTTTATAGTACCACATGCTATATCCATATTGATAGATAGCATTTTTGTATTCAAAAATTTACAAATGAATAAGCTTAACACCTACGCCTAGGCCATCCTCGGTAGCGCAGTAGGCAGCGCGTCAGTCTCATAATCCTCTAAGCAGAGACATCTAAAGGTCGTGAGATTCTCACACGGGGCAGTAACTTTTTTATTTTGTTTATAGTACCACATGCTATATCCATATTGATAGATCGTTAACATTTTAGTATTCAACAATTTATAAATAAATAAGCTTAACACCTACACCTAGGCGTGCCTCGGTAGCGCAGTAGGCAGCGCGTCAGTCTCATAATCCTCTAACCAGAGACATCTGAAGGTCGTGAGTTCGATCCTCACCCGGGGCAGCAATTTTTATGCAACTTTTTTATTTTTTGATAGTACCACATGCTATATCCATATTGATAGATCGTTAGCATTTTAGTATTCAACAATTTACAAATGAATAAACTTAACACCTATGCTTAGGCGTGACTCGGTAGCGCAGTAGGCAGCGCGTGAGTCCCATAATCCTCTAAGCAGAGACATCTGAAGGTCGTGAGTTCGATCCTCACCCGGGGCAATAATTTTTCATGTAACTTTTTTATTTTTTTGATAGTACCACATACTATATCCATATTGATAAATCGTTAGCATTTTAGTATTCAACAATTTACAAATGAATAAGCTTAACACCTACACTTAGGCGTGCCTCGATAACGCAGTAGGCAGAGCATCTGTCTCATAATCTTCTAAGCAGAGACATCTGAAGGTCGTGAGTTCGATCCTCACCCAGGGCAGTAATTTTTATGTAACTTTTTTATTTTGTTGATAGTACCACATGCTATATCCATATTGATAGATTATTAGCATTTTAGTATTCAACAATTTACAAATGAATAAGCTTAACACCTACACCTAGGCATGCCTCGGTAGCGCAGTAGGCAGCGCGTCAGTCCTATAATCCTCTAAGCAGAGACTTATGAAGGTCGTGAGTTCGATCCTCACCCGGGGCAGTAATTTTTATGTAACTTTTTTATTTTTTTTTATAGTACCACATGCTATATCCATATTGATAGATCGTTAGCATTTTAGTATTCAACAATTTACAAAAGAATAAGCTTAACACCTACACCTAGGCGTGACTCGGGAGCGCAGTAGGCAGCGCGTCAGTCCTATAATCCTCTAAGCAGAGACTTATGAAGGTCGTGAGTTCGATCCTCACCCGGGGCAATAATTTTTATGTAACTTTTTTATTATTTTATAGTACCACATGCTATATCCATATTGATAGATAGCATTTTTGTATTCAAAAATTTACAAATGAATAAGCTTAACACCTACGCCTAGGCCATCCTCGGTAGCGCAGTAGGCAGCGCGTCAGTCTCATAATCCTCTAAGCAGAGACATCTAAAGGTCGTGAGATTCTCACACGGGGCAGTAACTTTTTTATTTTGTTTATAGTACCACATGCTATATCCATATTGATAGATCGTTAACATTTTAGTATTCAACAATTTATAAATGAATAAGCTTAACACCTACACCTAGGCGTGCCTCGGTAGCGCAGTAGGCAGCGCGTCAGTCTCATAATCCTCTAACCAGAGACATCTGAAGGTCGTGAGTTCGATCCTCACCCGGGGCAGCAATTTTTATGCAACTTTTTTATTTTTTGATAGTACCACATGCTATATCCATATTGATAGATCGTTAGCATTTTAGTATTCAACAATTTACAAATGAATAAACTTAACACCTATGCTTAATTGTGACTCGGTAGCGCAGTAGGCAGCGCGTGAGTCCCATAATCCTCTAAGCAGAGACATCTGAAGGTCGTGAGTTCGATCCTCACCCGGGGCAATAATTTTTCATGTAACTTTTTTATTTTTTTGATAGTACCACATACTATATCCATATTGATGAATCGTTAGCATTTTAGTATTCAACAATTTACAAATGAATAAGCTTAACACCTACACTTAGGCGTGCCTCGATAACGCAGTAGGCAGAGCATCTGTCTCATAATCTTCTAAGCAGAGACATCTGAAGGTCGTGAGTTCGATCCTCACCCAGGGCAGTAATTTTTATGTAACTTTTTTATTTTGTTGATAGTACCACATGCTATATCCATATTGATAGATTATTAGCATTTTAGTATTCAACAATTTACAAATGAATAAGCTTAACACCTACGCCTTGGCCATCCTCGGTAGCGAAGTAGGCAGCGCGTCAGTCTCATGATCCTCTAAGCAGAGACATCTGAAGGTCGTGAGATTCTCACCCGGGGCAGTAACTTTTTTATTTTGTTGATAGTACCACATGCTATATCCATATTGATAGATCGATAACATTTTAGTATTCAACAATTTACAAATGAATAAAGTTAACACCTACACGTAGGCGTGCCTCGGTAGCGCAGTAGGCAGCGCGTCAGTCTCGTAATCCTCTAAGCAGAGACATCTGAAGGTCGTGAGATTCTCACGCGGGGCAGTAACTTTTTTATTTTGAGCATAGTACCACATGCTATATCCATATTGATAGATCGTTAACATTTTAGTATTCAACAATTTACAAATGAAAAAATTAACACCTACACCTGGGCGTAACTCCGTAGCGCCATAGGCAGAGCATCAGTCTCATAGTCCTCTAAGCAGAGACATCTGAAGGTCGTGAGTTCGATCCTCACCCGGGGCAGTAATTTTTATGTAACTTTTTTATTTTGTTCATAGTACCACATGCTATATCCATATAGATAGTTCGTTAGCATTTTAGTATTCAACAATTTACTAATGAATAAAGTTAACACCTACACCTAGGGGTGCGTCGGTGGCGCAGTAGGCAGCGCGTCAGTTTCATAATCCTCTAAGTAGAGACATCTGAAGGTCGTGAGTTCGATCCTCACCCGGGGCAGTAATTTTTATGTAATTTTTTATTTTGTTGATAGTACCACACGCTATATCCATATTGATAGATCGTTAGCATTTTAGTATTCAACAATTTACAAATGAATAAGCTTAACACCTACACCTAGGCATGCCTCGGTAGCGCAGTAGGCAGCGCGTCAGTCTCATAATCCTCTAAGCAGAGACGCCCCACCAGTGGCCGAGAGGTTCGGACATCTCAACTGGTATACTGCAGGTGCTGGGTTCGAACCCAATCGCGGCTGTCCGCCTAACCGTTCGGAGTTTTCCGTGGTTTTCTTCGAACCTTGCGTAAATACGGGTTAGGTTCCCTTCGAAAGATCCCCACGGATAGCACTCCCCCTTGTCCTATATCCCATTATCGTAGATAATCGGACGACAAAAATCAACCAACCAATCTAAGCAGAGACATCTGAAGGTCGTGAGTTCGATCCTCACCCGGGGCAGTAATTTTTATGTATCTTTTTTATTTTGTTGATAGTACCATATGCTATATCCATATTGATAGATCGTTAGCATTTTAGTATTCAACAATTTACAAATGAATAAGCTTAACACCTACACATAGGCGTGCCTCGGTAGCGCAGTAGGCAGAGCGTCAGTCTCATAATCCTCTAAACAGAGACATCTGAAGGTCGTGAGATTCTCACCCGGGGCAGTAACTTTTTTATTTTGTTGATAGTACCACATGCTATATCCATATTGATAGATCGTTAACATTTTAGTATTAAACAATTTACAAATGAAAAAATTTAACACCTACACGTAGGCGGGCCTCCGTAGCGCAGTAGGCAGAGCGTCAGTCTCATAATCGTCTAAGCAGAGGCATCTGAAGGTCGTGAGTTCGATCCTCACCCGGGGCAGTTATTTTTATGTAACTTTTTTATTTTGTTGATAGTACCACATGCTATATTCATATTGATAGATCGTTAGCATTTTAGTATTCAACAATTTACAAATGAATAAGCTTAACACCTACATCCAGGCGTGCCTCGGTAGCGCAGTTGGCAGCGCGTCAGTCTCATAATCCTCTAACCAGAGACATCTGAAGGTCGTGAGTTCGATCCTCAGCCGGGGCAGTAATTTTTATGTAACTTTTTTATTTTTTTTATAGTACCACATGCTATATCCATATTGATAGATAGCATTTTTGTATTCAAAAATTTACAAATGAATAAGCTTAACACCTACGCCTAGGCCATCCTCGGTAGCGCAGTAGGCAGCGCGTCAGTCTCATAATCCTCTAAGCAGAGACATCTAAAGGTCGTGAGATTCTCACACGGGGCAGTAACTTTTTTATTTTGTTTATAGTACCACATGCTATATCCATATTGATAGATCGTTAACATTTTAGTATTCAACAATTTATAAATGAATAAGCTTAACACCTACACCTAGGCGTGCCTCGGTAGCGCAGTAGGCAGCGCGTCAGTCTCATAATCCTCTAACCAGAGACATCTGAAGGTCGTGAGTTCGATCCTCACCCGGGGCAGCAATTTTTATGCAACTTTTTTATTTTTTGATAGTACCACATGCTATATCCATATTGATAGATCGTTAGCATTTTAGTATTCAACAATTTACAAATGAATAAACTTAACACCAATACTTAGGCGTGACTCGGTAGCGCAGTAGGCAGCGCGTGAGTCCCATAATCCTCTAAGCAGAGACATCTGAAGGTCGTGAGTTCGATCCTCACCCGGGGCAATAATTTTTCATGTAACTTTTTTATTTTTTTGATAGTACCACATACTATATCCATATAGATAGATTATTAGCATTTTAGTATTCAACAATTTACAAATGAATAAGCTTAACACCTACGCCTTGGCCATCCTCGGTAGCGAAGTAGGCAGCGCGTCAGTCTCATAATCCTCTAAGCAGAGACATCTGAAGGTCGTGAGATTCTCACCCGGGGCAGTAACTTTTTTATTTTGTTGATAGTACCACATGCTATATCCATATTGATAGATCGATAACATTTTAGTATTCAACAATTTACAAATGAATAAAGTTAACACCTACACGTAGGCGTGCCTCGGTAGTGAAGTAGGCAGAGCGTCAGTCTCATAATCCTCTAATCAGAGACATTTGAAGGTCGTGAGTTCGATCCTCACCCGGGTCAGTTTTTTTATGTAACTTTTTTATTTTGTTGATAGTACCACATGCTATATCCCTATTGATAGATCGTTAGCATTTTAGTATTCAAAAATTTACAAATGAGTAAGCTTAACACCTACATCTAGGCGTGTCTCGGTAGCGCAGTAGGCAGCGCGTCAGTCTCATAATCCTCTAGGCAGAGACATCTGAAGGTCTTGAGTTCGATCGTCACCCGGGGCAGTAATTTTTATGTAACATTTTTATTTTGTTGATATTACCACATGCTATGTCCATATTGATAGATCGTTAGCATTTAAGTATTCAACAATTTACAAATGAGTAAGCTTAACACCTACACCCAGGCGTGCCTCGCTAGCGCAGTAGGCAGCGCGTCAGTCTCATAATCCTCTAAGCAGAGACATTTGAAGGTCGTGAGTTCGATCCTCACCCGGGTCAGTTTTTTTATGTAACTTTTTTATTTTGTTGATAGTACCACATGCTATATCCCTATTGATAGATCGTTAGCATTTTAGTATTATCAATTTACAAATTAATAAGCTTAACACCTACACATAGGCGTGCCTCTGTAGCGCAGTAGGCAGCGCGTCAGTCTCATAATCCTCTAAGCAGAGACATATGAAGGTCGTGAGTTCGATCCTCTCCCGGGTCAGTTTTTTTATGTAACTTTTTTATTTTGTTGATAGTACCACATGCTATATCCCTATTGATAGATCGTTAGAATTTTAGTATTAACAATTTACAAATTAATAAGCTTAACACCTACACATAGGCGTGCCTCTGTAGCGCAGTAGGCAGAGCGTCAGTCTCATAATCCTCTAAGCAGAGACATCTGAAGGTCGTGAGATTCTCACGCGGGGCAGTAACTTTTTTATTTTGAGCATAGTACCACATGCTATATCCATATTGATAGATCGTTAACATTTTAGTATTTAACAATTTACAAATGAAAAAATTAACACCTACACCTGGGCGTAACTCCGTAGCGCCATAGGCAGAGCATCAGTCTCATAGTCCTCTAAGCAGAGACATCTGAAGGTCGTGAGTTCGATCCTCACCCGGGGCAGTAATTTTTATGTAACTTTTTTATTTTGTTCATAGTACCACATGCTATATCCATATAGATAGTTCGTTAGCATTTTAGTATTCAACAATTTACAAATGAATAAAGTTAACACCAACACCTAGGCGTGCGTCGGTGGCGCAGTAGGCAGCGCGTCAGTTTCATAATCCTCTAAGTAGAGACATCTGAAGGTCGTGAGTTCGATCCTCACCCGGGGCAGTAATTTTTATGTAACTTTTTTATTTTGTTGATAGTACCACATGCTATATCCATATTGATAGATCGTTAGCATTTTAGTATTCAACAATTTACAAATGAATAAGCTTAACACCTACACCTAGGCATGCCTCGGTAGCGCAGTAGGCAGCGCGTCAGTCTCATAATCCTCTAAACAGAAACGCCCCACCAGTGGCCGAGAGGTTCGGACCTCTCAACTGATAGACTGCAGGTGCTGGGTTCGAACCCAATCGCGGCTGTCCGCCTAGCCGTTCGGAGTTTTCCGTGGTTTTCTTCGAACCTTGCGTAAATACGGGTTAGGTTCCCTTAGAAAGACCCCCACGGAGGGCACTCCCCCTTGTCCTATATCTCATTAGCGTAGATAATCGGACGACAAAAATCAACCAACCAATCTAAGCAGAGACATCTGAAGGTCGTGAGTTCGATCCTCACCCGGGGCAGTAATTTTTATGTAACTTTTTTTGTTGATAGTACCACATGCTATATCCATATTGATAGATCGTTAGCATTTTAGTATTCAACAATTTACAAATGAATAAGCTTAACACCTACACCTAGGCGTGCCTCGATAGAGCAGTAGGCAGAGCATCTGTCTCATAATCTTCTAAGCAGAGACATCTGAAGGTCGTGTGTTCGATACTCACCCGGGGCAGTAGTTTTTATGTAACTTTTTTTTGTTGATAGTACCACATGCTATATCCATATTGATAGATCGTTAGCATTTTAGTATTCAACAATTTACAAATGAATAAGCTTAACACCTACACCTAGGCGTGCCTCGATAGCGCAGTAGGCAGAGCATCTGTCTCTTAATCCTCTAAGCAGAGACATCTGACGGTCGTGAGTTCGATCCTCACCCGGGGCAGTAATTTTTATGTAAATTTTTTATTTTGTTGATAGTACCACATGCTATATTCATATTGATAGATCGTTAGCATTTTAGTATTCAACAATTTACAAATGAATAAGCTTAACACTTACACCTAGGCGTGCCTCGATAGCGCAGTAGGCAGAGCATCAGTCTCATAATTTTCTAAGCAGAGACATCTGAAGGTCGTGTGTTCGATACTCACCCGGGGCAGTAATTTTTATGTAACTTTTTTTTTTTGTTGATAGTACCACATGCTATATCCATATTGATAGATCGTTAGCATTTTAGTATTCAACAGTTTACAAATATATAAGCTTAACACTTACACCTAGGCGTGCCTCGGTAACGTATTAGGCAGCACGTCAGTCTCATAATCCTCTAAGCAGAGACATCTGAAGGTCGTGAGTTCGATCCTCACCATGGGCAGTAACTTTTTTATTTTGTTAATAGTACCACATGCTATATCCATATTGATAGCTCGTTAGCATTTTAGTATTCAAAGATTTACAAATGAATAAGCTTAACACCTACACCTGCCTCCGTAGCGCAGTAGGCAGCGCGTCAGTCTCATAATCCTCTAGGCAGAGACATCTGAAGGTCGTGGGTTCGATCCTCACCCGGGGCATATATATAACTTTTTTATATATATGCCTTTTTTCAGCAATTTTTATATAACTTTTTTATTTTGTTGATAGTACCACATGCTATATCCATATTGATAGATCGTTAGCATTTTAGTATTCAACAATTTACAAATGAATAAGCTTAACACCTACACCAATGCGTGCCTCGGTAGCGCAGTAGGCAGCGCGTCAGTCTCATAATCCTCTAATCAGAGACATCTGAAGGTCGTGAGTTCGATCCTCACCCGGGGCAGAAATTTTTATGTAACTTTTTTATTTTGTTGATAGTACCACATGCTATATCCATATTGATAGATCGTTAGCATTTTAGTATTCAACAATTTACAAATGAATAAGCTTAACACCTACACCTAGGCGTGCCTCGGTAGCGCAGTAGGCAGCGCGTCAGTCTCATAATCCTCTAACCCAATCGCGACCGTCGGCCTAACCGTTCGGAGTTTTCCGTGGTTTTCTTCGAACCTTGCGTAAATACGGGTTAGGTTCCCTTAGAAAGACCCCCACGGAGGGCATCCCACCCCTTAGGGCCTATATCCCATAGTGTAGATAATTGGCCGACATACATACAACATAATCCTCTAAGCAGAGACATCTGAAGGTCGTGAGTTCGATCCTCACCCGGGGCAGTAATTTTTATGTAACTTTTTAATTTTGTTGATAGTACCACATGCTATATCCATATTGATAGTTCGTTAGCATTTTAGTATTCAACAATTTACAAATGAATAAGCTTAACACCTACACCAATGCGTTCCTCGGTAGCGCAGTAGGCAGCGCGTCAGTCTCATAATCCTCTAAGCAGAGACATCTGAAGGTCGTGAGTTCGATCCTCACGCGGGGCAGTTATATATATGTAACTTTTTTATTTTGTTGATAGTACCACATGCTATATCCATATTGATAGATCGTTAGCATTTTAGTATTCAACAATTTACAAATGAATAAGCTTTTCACCTACACCAATGCGTGCCTCGATAGCGCAGTAGGCAGCGCGTCAGTCTCATAATCCTCTAAGCAGAGACATCTGAAGGTCGTGAGTTCGATCCTCACCCGGGGCAGTAATTTTTATGTAACTTTTTTATTTTGTTGATAGTACCACATGCTATATCCATATTGACAGATCGTTAGCATTTTAGTATTCAACAATTTACAAATGAATAAGCTTAACACCTACACCAATGCGTGCCCCGGTAGCGCAGTAGGCAGCGCGTTAGTCTCATAATCTTCTAATCAGAGACATCTGAAGGTCGTGAGTTCGATCCTCACCCGGAGCAGTTAATTTTATGTAACTTTTTTATTTTGTTGATAGTACCACATGCTATATTCATATTGATAGATCGTTAGCATTTTAGTATTTAACAATTTACAAATGAATAAGCTTAACATCTACACCTAGGCGTGCCTCGGTAGCGCAGTAAGCAGCGCGTCAGTATCATAATCTTCTAATCAGAGACATCTGAAGGTCATGAGTTAGATCCTCACCCGGGGCAGTTATTTTTATGTAACTTTTTTATTTTGTTGATAGTACCACATGCTATATTCATATTGATAGATCGTTAGCATTTTAGTATTCAACAATTTACAAATGAATAAGCTTAACACCTACACCAATGCGTGCCTCGATAGCGCAGTAGGCAGCGCGTCAGTCTCATACTCCTCTAATAAGAGACATCTGAAGGTCATGAGTTAGATCCTCACCCGGGGCAGTTATTTTAATGTAACTTTTTTATTTTGTTGATAGTACCACATGTTATATTCATATTGATAGATCGTTAGCATTTTAGTATTCAACAATTTACAAATGAATAAGCTTAACACCTACACTAACGCGTGACTCGGTAGCGCAGTAGGCAGAGCATCAGTCTTATAATCCTCTAAGCAGAGACATCTGAAGGTCGTGAGTTCGATCCTCACCCGGGGCAGTAATTTTTATGTAACTTTTTTATTTTGTTCATAGTACCACATGCTATATCCATATTGATAGATCGTTAGCATTTTAGTATTCTACAATTTATAAATAAATAAGCTTAACACCTACACCTAGGCGTGCGTCGGTGGCGCAGTAGGCAGCGCGTCAGTTTCTTAATCCTCTAAGCAGAGACATCTGAAGGTCGTGAGTTCGATCCTCACCCGGGGCAGTAATTTTTATATAATTTTTTATTTTGTTGATAGTACCACATGCTATATTCATACTGATAGATCGTTAGCATTTTAGTATTCAACAATTTACAAATGAATAAGCTTAACACCTACACCTAGGCATGCCTCGGTAGCGCAGTAGGCAGCGCGTCAGTCTCATAATCCTCTAAGCAGAGACGCCCCACCAGCGGCCGAGAGGTTCGGACCTCTCAACTGGTAGACTGCAGGTGCTGGGTTCGAACCCAATCGCGGCTGTCCGCCTAACCTTTCGGAGTTTTCCGTGGTTTTCTTCGAACCTTGCGTAAATACGGGTTAGGTTCCCTTAGAAAGACCCCACGGAGGGCACTCCCAATTGTCCTATATCCCATTAGCGTAGATAATCGGACGACAAAAATCAACCAACCAATCTAAGCAGAGACATCTGATGGTCGTGAGTTCGATCCTCACCCGGGGCAGTAATTTTTATGTAACTTTTTTATTTTGTTGATAGTACCACATGCTATATCCATATTGATAGATCGTTAGTATTTTAGTATTCAACAATTTACAAATGAATAAGCTTAACACCTACACCTAGAAGTGCCTCGGTAGCGCAGTTGGCAGCGCGTCAGTCTCATAATCCTCTAATCAGAGACATCTGAAGGTCGTGAGTTCGATCCTCACCCGGGGCAGTTATTTTTATGTAACTTTTTTATTTTGTTGATAGTACCACATGCTATATTCATATTGATAGATCGTTAGAATTTTAGTATTCAACAATTTACAAATGAATAAGCTTAACACCTACACCTAGGCGTGCCTCGGTAGCGCAGTAGGCAGCGCGTCAGTCTCATAATCCTCTAATCAGAGACATCTGAAGGTCGTGAGTTCGATCCTCACCCGGGGCAGTAATTTTTATGTAACTTTTTTATTTTGTTGATAGTACCACATGCTATATCCATATTGATAGATCGTTAGTATTTTAGTATTCAACAATTTACAAATGAATAAGCTTAACACCTACACCTAGGCGTGCCTCGGTAGCGCAGTAGGCAGCGCGTCAGTCTCATAATCCTCTAATCAGAGACATCTGAAGGTCGTGAGTTCGATCCTCACCCGGGGCAGTTATTTTTATGTAACTTTTTTATTTTGTTGATAGTACCACATGCTATATTCATATTGATAGATCGTTAGCATTTTAGTATTCAACAATTTACAAATGAATAAGCTTAACACCTACACCTAGGCGTGCCTCGGTAGCGCAGTAGGCAGCGCGTCAGTCTCATAATCCTCTAATCAGAGACATCTGAAGGTCGTGAGTTCGATCCTCACCCGGGGCAGTAATTTTTATGTAACTTTTTTATTTTGTTGATAGTACCACATGCTATATTCATATTGATAGATCGTTAGCATTTTAGTATTCAACAATTTACAAATGAATAAGCTTAACACCTACACCTAGGCGTGCCTCGGTAGCGCAGTAGGCAGCGCGTCAGTCTCATAATCCTCTAATCAGAGACATCTGAAGGTCGTGAGTTCGATCCTCACCCGGGGCAGTAATTTTTATGTAACTTTTTTATTTTGTTGATAGTACCACATGCTATATCCATATTGATAGATCGTTAGTATTTTAGTATTCAACAATTTACAAATGAATAAGCTTAACACCTACACCTAGAAGTGCCTCGGTAGCGCAGTAGGCAGCGCGTCAGTCTCATAATCCTCTAATCAGAGACATCTGAAGGTCGTGAGTTCGATCCTCACCCGGGGCAGTTATTTTTATGTAACTTTTTTATTTTGTTGATAGTACCACATGCTATATTCATATTGATAGATCGTTAGAATTTTAGTATTCAACAATTTACAAATGAATAAGCTTAACACCTACACCTAGGCGTGCCTCGGTAGCGCAGTAGGCAGCGCGTCAGTCTCATAATCCTGTAATCAGAGACATCTGAAGGTCGTGAGTTCGATCCTCACCCGGGGCAGTAATTTTTATGTAACTTTTTTATTTTTTTTTATAGTACCACATGCTATATCCATATGGATAGCTCGTTAGCATTTTAGTATTCAACAATTTATAAATGAATAAGCTTAACACCTACACCTAGGCGTGCCTCGGTAGCGCAGTAGGCAGCGCGTTAGTCTCATAATCCTCTAACCAGAGACATCTGAAGGTCGTTAGTTCGATCCTCACCCGGGGCAGTAATTTTTATGTAACTTTTTTATTTTTTTTATAGTACCACATGCTATATCCATATTGATAGATCGTTAGCATTTTAGTATTCAACAATTTACAAAAGAATAAGCTTAACACCTACACCTAGGTGTGCCTCATTAGCGCAGTAGGCAGCGCGTCAGTCTCATAATCCTCTAAGCAGAGACTTATGAAGGTCGTGAGTTCGATCCTCACCCGGGGCAGTAATTTTTATGAAACTTTTTTATTTTTTTTATAGTACTACATGCTATATCCATATTGATAGATCGTTAGCATTTTAGTATTCAACAATTTACAAAAGAATAAGCTTAACACCTACACCTAGGCGTGACTCGGTAGCGCAGTAGGCAGCGCGTCAGTCCTATAATCCTCTAAGCAGAGACTTATGAAGGTCGTGAGTTCGATCCTCACCCGGGACAGTAATTTTTATGAAACTTTTTTATTTTTTTTTATAGTACTACATGCTATATCCATATTGATAGATCGTTAGCATTTTAGTATTCAACAATTTACAAAAGAATAAGCTTAACACCTACACCTAGGCGTGACTCGGTAGCGCAGTAGGCAGCGCGTCAGTCCTATAATCCTCTAAGCAGACACTTATGAAGGTCGTGAGTTCGATCCTCACCCGGGGGAATAATTTTTATGTAACTTTTTTATTATTTTATAGTACCACATGCTATATCCATATTGATAGATAGCATTTTAGTATTCAAAAATTTACAAATGAATAAACTTAACACCTATACTTAGGCGTGACTCGGTAGCGCAGTAGGCAGCGCGTGAGTCCCATAATCCTCTAAGCAGAGACATCTGAAGGTCGTGAGCTCGATCCTCACCCGGGGCAATAATTTTTCATGTAACTTTTTTATTTTTTTGATAGTACCACATACTATATCCATATTGATAAATCGTTAGCATTTTAGTATTCAACAATTTACAAATGAATAAGCTTAACACCTACACTTAGGCGTGCCTCGATAACGCAGTAGGCAGAGCATCTGTCTCATAATCTTCTAAGCAGAGACATCTGAAGGTCGTGAGTTCGATCCTCACCCAGGGCAGTAATTTTTATGTAACTTTTTTATTTTGTTGATAGTACCACATGCTATATCCCTATTGATAGATCGTTAGCATTTTAGTATTCAACAATTTACAAATGAATAAGCTTAACACCTACACTTAGGCGTGCCTCGGTAGTGCAGTAGGCAGAGCGTCAGTCTCATAATCCTCTAATCAGACATTTGAAGGTCGTGAGTTCGATCCTCACCCGGGTCAGTTTTTTTATGTAACTTTTTTATTTTGTTGATAGTACCACATGCTATATTCCTATTGATAGATCGTTAGCATTTTAGTATTCAAAAATTTACAAATGAGTAAGCTTAACACCTACATCTAGGCGTGTCTCGGTAGCGCAGTAGGCAGCGCGTCAGTATCATAATCCTCTAGGCAGAGACATCTGAAGGTCTTAAGTTCGATCGTCACCCGGGGCAGTAATTTTTATGTAACTTTTTTATTTTGTTGATATTACCACATGCTATGTCCATATTGATAGATCGTTAGCATTTAAGTATTCAACAATTTACAAATGAGTAAGCTTAACACCTACATCTACACGGTCTCGGTAGATCATTAGGCCGCGCGTCAGTCTCGTAATCCTCTAAACAGAGACATCTGAAGGTCGTGAGTTCGATCCTCACCCGGGTGAGTAATTTTTATGTAACTTTTTTATTTTGTTAATAGTACCCCATGCTATACCCATATTGATAGATCGTTAGCATTTTAGTATTCAACAATTTACAAATGAATAAGCTTAACACCTACATGTTGGCATGCCTCGGTAGCGCAGTAGGCAGCGCGTCAGTCTCATAATCCTCTAAGCAGAGACATCTGAAGGTCGTGAGTTCGATCCTCACCCGGGGCAGTAATTTTTATGTAACTTTTTTATTTTTTTGATAGTACCACATGCTATATCCATATTGATAGATCGTTAGCATTTTAGTATTCAACAATTTACAAATGAATAAACTTAACACCTATACTTAGGTGTGCCTCCGTATCGCAGTAGGCAGAGCGTCAGTCTCATAATCCTCTAAGCAGAGGCATCTGAAGGTCGTGAGTTCAATCCTCACCCGGTGCAGTAATTTTTATGTAACTTTTTTATTTTGTTCATAGTGCCACATGCTATATCCATATTGATAGATCGTTAGCATTTTAGTATTCAACAATTTACAAATGAATAAGCTTAACACCTACACGTTGGCATGCCTCGGTAGCGCAGTAGGCAGCGCGTCAGTCTCATAATCCTCTAAGCAGAGACATCTGAAGGTCGTGAGTTCGATCCTCACCCGGGGCTGTAATTTTTATGTAACTTTTTTATTTTTTTTATAGTACCACATGCTATATCCATATTGATAGATCGTTAGCATTTTAGTATTCAACAATTTATAAATGAATAAGCTTAATACCTACACCCAGGCGTGCCTCGGTAGCGCAGTAGGCAGCGCGTCAGTCTCATAATCCTCTAAGCAGAGACATCTGAAGGTCGTGAGTTCGTTCCTCAGCCGGGGCAGCAATTTTTATGTAACTTTTTTATTTTGTTGACAGTACCATATGCTATATCCATATTGATAGATCGTTAGCATTTTATTATTCAACAATTTATAAATGAATAAGCTTAACACCTACTCGTTGGCATGCCTCGGTAGCGCAGTAGGCAGCGCGTCAGTCTCATAATCCTCTAAGCGGAGACATCTGAAGGTCGTGAGTTCGATCCTCACCCGGGGCAGTAATTTTTATGTAACTTTTTTATTTTGTTGACAGTACCATATGCTATATCCATATTGATAGATCGTTAGCATTTTAGTATTCAACAATTTATAAATGAATAAGCTTAACACCTACACCCAGGCGTGCCTCGGTAGCGCAGTAGGCAGCGCGTCAGTCTCATTATCCTCTAAGCAGAGACATCTGAAGGTCGTGAGTTCGATCCTCACCCGGGGCAGTAATTTTTATTTAACTTTTTTATTTTGTTGACAGTACCATATGCTATATCCATATTGATAGATCGTTAGCATTTTAGTATTCAACAATTTATAAATGAATAAGCTTAACACCTACACCCAGGCGTGCCTCGGTAGCGCAGTAGGCAGCTCGTCAATCTCATAATCCTCTAAGCAGAGACATCTGAAGGTCGTGAGTTCGTTCCTCAGCCGGGGCAGCAATTTTTATGTAACTTTTTTATTTTGTTGACAGTACCATATGCTATATCCATATTGATAGATCGTTAGCATTTTAGTATTCAACAATTTATAAATGAATAAGCTTAACACCTACACCCAGGCGTGCCTCGGTAGCGCAGTAGGCAGAGCGTCAGTCTCATAATCCTCTAAGCAGAGACATCTGAAGGTGTCGAGTTCGATCATCACCCGGGGCAGTAATTTTTTTGTAACTTTTTTATTTTGTTCATAGTACCACATGCTATATCCATATGGATAGATCGTTAGCATTTTAGTATTCACATTTTACAAATGAATAAGCTTAACACCTACACCCAGGCGTGCCTCGGTAGCGCAGTAGGCAGCGCGTCAGTCTCATAATCCTCTAAGCAGAGACATCTGAAGGTCGTGAGTTCGATCATCACCCGGGGCAGTAATTTTTTTGTAACTTTTTTATTTTGTTCATAGTACCACATGCTATATCCATATGGATAGATCGTTAGCATTTTAGTATTCACATTTTACAAATGAATAAACTTAACACCTACACCCAGGCGTGCCTCGGTAGCGCAGTAGGCAGCGCGTCAGTCTCATAATCCTCTAAGCAGAGACATCTGAAGGTCGTGAGTTCGATCATCACCCGGGGCATAAATTTTTATGTAAATTTTTTATTTTTTTGATAGTACCACATGCTATATCCATATTGATAGATCGTTAGCATTTTAGTATTCAACAATTTATAAATGAATAAGCTTAACACCTACACCCAGGCGTGCCTCGGTAGCGCAGTAGGCAGCGCCTCAGTCTCATAATTCTCTAAGCAGAGACATCTGAAGGTCGTGAGTTCGTTCCTCAGCCGGGGCAGCAATTTTTATGTAACTTTTTTATTTTGTTCATAGTACCACATGCTATATCCATATGGATAGATCGTTAGCATTTTAGTATTCAACAATTTATAAATGAATAAGCTTAACACCTACACCCAGGCGTGCCTCGGTAGCGCAGTAGGCAGCGCGTCAGTCTCATAATCCTCTAAGCAGAGACATCTGAAGGTCGTGAGTTCGATCATCACCCGGGGCAGTAATTTTTTTGTAACTTTTTTATTTTGTTCATAGTACCACATGCTATACCCATATGGATAGATCGTTATCATTTTAGTATTCACATTTTACAAATGAATAAGCTTAACACCTACACCCAGGCGTGCCTCGGTAGCGCAGTTGGCAGCGCGTCAGTCTCATAATCCTCTAACCAGAGACATCTGAAGGTCGTGAGTTCGATCATCACCCGGGGCAGTAATTTTTTTGTAACTTTTTTATTTTGTTGATAGTCAATATTGATAGATCGTTAGCATTTTAGTATTCAACAATTTATAAATGAATAAGCTTAACACCTACACATAGGCGTGCCTCGGTAGCGCAGTAGGCAGCGCGTCAGTCTCATAATCTTCTAACCAGAGACATCTGAAGGTCGTGAGTTCGATCCTCGCCCGGGGCATAAATTTTTATGTAAATTTTTTATTTTTTGATAGTACCACATGCTATATCCATATTGATAGATCGTTAGCATTTTAGTATTCAACAATTTATAAATGAATAAGCTTAACCCCTACACCCAGGCGTGCCTCGGTAGCGCAGTAGGCAGCGCGTCAGTCTCATAATCCTCTAAGCAGAGACATCTGAAGGTCGTGAGTTCGATCATCACCCGGGGCAGTAATTTTTTTGTAACTTTTTTATTTTGTTCATAGTACCACATGCTATACCCATATGGATAGATCGTTAGCATTTTAGTATTCAACAATTTATAAATGAATAAGCTTAACACCTACACCTAGGCGTGCCTCGGTAGCGCAGTAGGCAGCGCGTCAGTCTGATAATCCTCTAACCAGAGACATCTGAAGGTCGTTAGTTCGATCCTCACCCGGGGCAGTAATTTTTATGTAACTTTTTTATTTTTTTTTATAGTACCACATGCTATATCCATATTGATAGATCGTTAGCATTTTAGTATTCAACAATTTACAAAAGAATAAGCTTAACACCTACACCTAGGCGTGACTCGGTAGCGCAGTAGGCAGCGCGTCAGTCCTATAATCCTCTAAGCAGAGACTTATGAAGGTCGTGATTTCGATCCTCACCCGGGGCAATAATTTTTATGTAACTTTTTTATTATTTTATAGTACCACATGCTATATCCATATTGATAGATAGCATTTTTGTATTCAAAAATTTACAAATGAATAAGCTTAACACCTACGCCTAGGCCATCCTCGGTAGCGCAGTAGGCAGAGCATCTGTCTCATAATCTTCTAAGCAGAGACATCTGAAGGTCGTGAGATTCTCACACGGGGCAGTAACTTTTTTATTTTGTTTATAGTACCACATGCTATATCCATATTGATAGATCGTTAACATTTTAGTATTCAACAATTTATAAATAAATAAGCTTAACACCTACACCTAGGCGTGCCTCGGTAGCACAGTAGGCAGCGCGTGAGTCCCATAATCCTCTAAGCAGAGACATCTGAAGGTCGTGAGTTCGATCCTCACCCGGGGCAGTAATTTTTATATAATTTTTTATTTTGTTGATAGTACCACATGCTATATTCATACTGATAGATCGTTAGCATTTTAGTATTCAACAATTTACAAATGAATAAGCTTAACACCTACACCTAGGCATGCCTCGGTAGCGCAGTAGGCAGCGCGTCAGTCTCATAATCCTCTAAGCAGAGACGCCCCACCAGCGGCCGAGAGGTTCGGACCTCTCAACTGGTAGACTGCAGGTGCTGGGTTCGAACCCAATCGCGGCTGTCCGCCTAACCTTTCGGAGTTTTCCGTGGTTTTCTTCGAACCTTGCGTAAATACGGGTTAGGTTCCCTTAGAAAGACCCCACGGAGGGCACTCCCAATTGTCCTATATCCCATTAGCGTAGATAATCGGACGACAAAAATCAACCAACCAATCTAAGCAGAGACATCTGATGGTCGTGAGTTCGATCCTCACCCGGGGCAGTAATTTTTATGTAACTTTTTTATTTTGTTGATAGTACCACATGCTATATTCATACTGATAGATCGTTCGCATTTTAGTATTCAACAATTTACAAATGAATAAGCTTAACACCTACACCAATGCGTGCCTCGGTAGCGCAGTAGGCAGCGCGTCAGTCTCATAATCCTCTAATCAGAGACATCTGAAGGTCGAGAGTTCGATCCTCATTCGGGGCAGTAACTTTTATGTAACTTTTTTATTTTGTTGATAGTACCAGATGCTATATTCATATTGATAGATCGTTAGCATTTTAGTATTCAACAATTTACAAATGAATAAGCTTAACACCTACACCTAGGCGTGCCTCGGTAGCGCAGTAGGCAGCGCGTCAGTCTCATAATCCTCTAATCAGAGACATCTGAAGGTCATGAGTTCGATCCTCACCCGGGGCAGTTATTTTTATGTAACTTTTTTATTTTGTTGATAGTACCACATGCTATATTCATATTGATAGATCGTTAGCATTTTAGTATTCAACAATTTACAAATGAATAAGCTTAACACCTACACCTAGGCGTGCCTCGGTAGCGCAGTAGGCAGCGCGTCAGTCTCATAATCCTCTAATCAGAGACATCTGAAGGTCGTGAGATTCTCACCCGGGGCAGTAACTTTTTTATTTTGTTGATAGTACCACATGCTATATCCATATTGATAGATCGTTAACATTTTAGTATTCAACAATTTACAAATGAATAAAGTTAACACCTACACGTAGGCGTGCCTCCGTAACGCAGTAGGCCGAGCGTCAGTCTCATAATCCTCTAAGCAGAGACATCTGAAGGTCGTGAGTTCGATCCTCACCCGGGCAGCAATTTTTATGTAACTTTTTATTTTGTTGATAGTACCATATGCTATATCCATATTGATAGATCGTTAGCATTTTAGTATTCAACAATTTATAAATGAATAAGCTTAACACCTACACCTAGGCGTGCCTCGGTAGCGCAGTAGGCAGCGCGTCAGTCTCTTAATTCTCTAATCAGAGACATCTGAAGGTCGTGAGTTCGATCCTCACCCGGGGCAGTAATTTTTATGTAATTTTTTTATTTTGTTGATAGTACCACATGCTATATCCATATTGATAGATCGTTAGTATTTTAGTATTCAACAATTTACAAATGAATAAGCTTAACACCTACACCTAGGCGTGCCTCGGTAGCGCAGTAGGCAGCGCGTCAGTCTCATAATCCTCTAATCAGAGACATCTGAAGGTCGTGAGTTCGATCCTCACCCGGGGCAGTTATTTTTATGTAATTTTTTATTTTGTTGATAGTACCACATGCTATATTCATATTGATAGATCGTTAGAATTTTAGTATTCAACAATTTACAAATGAATAAGCTTAACACCTACACCTAGGCGTGCCTCGGTAGCGCAGTAGGCAGCGCGTCAGTCTCATAATCCTCTAATCAGGGACATCTGAAGGTCGTGAGTTCGATCCTCACCCGGGGCAGTAATTTTTATGTAACTTTTTTATTTTGTTGATAGTACCACATGCTATATCCATATTGATAGATCGTTAGTATTTTAGTATTCAACAATTTACAAATGAATAAGCTTAACACCTACACCTAGGCGTGCCTCGGTAGCGCAGTAGGCAGCCCGTCAGTCTCATAATCCTCTAATCAGAGACATCTGAAGGTCGTGAGTTCGATCCTCACCCGGGGCAGTTATTTTTATGTAACTTTTTTATTTTGTTGATAGTACCACATGCTATATTCATATTGATAGATCGTTAGAATTTTAGTATTCAACAATTTACAAATGAATAAGCTTAACACCTACACCTAGGCGTGCCTCGGTAGCGCAGTAGGCAGCGCGTCAGTCTCATAATCCTCTAATCAGAGACATCTGAAGGTCGTGAGTTCGATCCTCACCCGGGGCAGTAATTTTTATGTAACTTTTTTATTTTGTTGATAGTACCACATGCTATATCCATATTGATAGATCGTTAGTATTTTAGTATTCAACAATTTACAAATGAATAAGCTTAACACCTACACCTAGGCGTGCCTCGGTAGCGCAGTAGGCAGCGCGTCAGTCTCATAATCCTCTAATCAGAGACATCTGAAGGTCGTGAGTTCGATCCTCACCCGGGGCAGTTATTTTTATGTAACTTTTTTATTTTGTTGATAGTACCACATGCTATATTCATATTGATAGATCGTTAGCATTTTAGTATTCAACAATTTACAAATGAATAAGCTTAACACCTACACCTAGGCGTGCCTCGGTAGCGCAGTAGGCAGCGCGTCAGTCTCATAATCCTCTAATCAGAGACATCTGAAGGTCGTGAGTTCGATCCTCACCCGGGGCAGTAATTTTTATGTAACTTTTTTATTTTGTTGATAGTACCACATGCTATATTCATATTGATAGATCGTTAGTATTTTAGTATTCAACAATTTACAAATGAATAAGCTTAACACCTACACCTAGAAGTGCCTCGGTAGCGCAGTAGGCAGCGCGTCAGTCTCATAATCCTCTAATCAGAGACATCTGAAGGTCGTGAGTTCGATCCTCACCCGGGGCAGTTATTTTTATGTAACTTTTTTATTTTGTTGATAGTACCACATGCTATATTCATATTGATAGATCGTTAGAATTTTAGTATTCAACAATTTACAAATGAATAAGCTTAACACCTACACCTAGGCGTGCCTCGGTAGCGCAGTAGGCAGCGCGTCAGTCTCATAATCCTGTAATCAGAGACATCTGAAGGTCGTGAGTTCGATCCTCACCCGGGGCAGTAATTTTTATGTAACTTTTTTATTTTTTTTTATAGTACCACATGCTATATCCATATGGATAGCTCGTTAGCATTTTAGTATTCAACAATTTATAAATGAATAAGCTTAACACCTACACCTAGGCGTGCCTCGGTAGCGCAGTAGGCAGCGCGTTAGTCTCATAATCCTCTAACCAGAGACATCTGAAGGTCGTTAGTTCGATCCTCACCCGGGGCAGTAATTTTTATGTAACTTTTTTATTTTTTTTATAGTACCACATGCTATATCCATATTGATAGATCGTTAGCATTTTAGTATTCAACAATTTACAAAAGAATAAGCTTAACACCTACACCTAGGCGTGCCTCGGTAGCGCAGTAGGCAGCGCGTCAGTCTCATAATCCTCTAAGCAGAGACTTATGAAGGTCGTGAGTTCGATCCTCACCCGGGACAGTAATTTTTATGAAACTTTTTTATTTTTTTTTATAGTACTACATGCTATATCCATATTGATAGATCGTTAGCATTTTAGTATTCAACAATTTACAAAAGAATAAGCTTAACACCTACACCTAGGCGTGACTCGGTAGCGCAGTAGGCAGCGCGTCAGTCCTATAATCCTCTAAGCAGACACTTATGAAGGTCGTGAGTTCGATCCTCACCCGGGGCAATAATTTTTATGTAACTTTTTTATTATTTTATAGTACCACATGCTATATCCATATTGATAGATCGTTAGTATTTTAGTATTCAACAATTTACAAATGAATAAGCTTAACACCTACACCTAGAAGTGCCTCGGTAGCGCAGTAGGCAGCGCGTCAGTCTCATAATCCTCTAATCAGAGACATCTGAAGGTCGTGAGTTCGATCCTCACCCGGGGCAGTTATTTTTATGTAACTTTTTTATTTTGTTGATAGTACCACATGCTATATTCATATTGATAGATCGTTAGAATTTTAGTATTCAACAATTTACAAATGAATAAGCTTAACACCTACACCTAGGCGTGCCTCGGTAGCGCAGTAGGCAGCGCGTCAGTCTCATAATCCTCTAATCAGAGACATCTGAAGGTCGTGAGTTCGATCCTCACCCGGGGCAGTAATTTTTATGTAACTTTTTTATTTTGTTGATAGTACCACATGCTATATCCATATTGATAGATCGTTAGTATTTTAGTATTCAACAATTTACAAATGAATAAGCTTAACACCTACACCTAGGCGTGCCTCGGTAGCGCAGTAGGCAGCGCGTCAGTCTCATAATCCTCTAATCAGAGACATCTGAAGGTCGTGAGTTCGATCCTCACCCGGGGCAGTTATTTTTATGTAACTTTTTTATTTTGTTGATAGTACCACATGCTATATTCATATTGATAGATCGTTAGCATTTTAGTATTCAACAATTTACAAATGAATAAGCTTAACACCTACACCTAGGCGTGCCTCGGTAGCGCAGTAGGCAGCGCGTCAGTCTCATAATCCTCTAATCAGAGACATCTGAAGGTCGTGAGTTCGATCCTCACCCGGGGCAGTAATTTTTATGTAACTTTTTTATTTTGTTGATAGTACCACATGCTATATTCATATTGATAGATCGTTAGCATTTTAGTATTCAACAATTTACAAATGAATAAGCTTAACACCTACACCTAGGCGTGCCTCGGTAGCGCAGTAGGCAGCGCGTCAGTCTCATAATCCTCTAATCAGAGACATCTGAAGGTCGTGAGTTCGATCCTCACCCGGGGCAGTAATTTTTATGTAACTTTTTTATTTTGTTGATAGTACCACATGCTATATCCATATTGATAGATCGTTAGTATTTTAGTATTCAACAATTTACAAATGAATAAGCTTAACACCTACACCTAGAAGTGCCTCGGTAGCGCAGTAGGCAGCGCGTCAGTCTCATAATCCTCTAATCAGAGACATCTGAAGGTCGTGAGTTCGATCCTCACCCGGGGCAGTTATTTTTATGTAACTTTTTTATTTTGTTGATAGTACCACATGCTATATTCATATTGATAGATCGTTAGAATTTTAGTATTCAACAATTTACAAATGAATAAGCTTAACACCTACACCTAGGCGTGCCTCGGTAGCGCAGTAGGCAGCGCGTCAGTCTCATAATCCTGTAATCAGAGACATCTGAAGGTCGTGAGTTCGATCCTCACCCGGGGCAGTAATTTTTATGTAACTTTTTTATTTTTTTTTATAGTACCACATGCTATATCCATATGGATAGCTCGTTAGCATTTTAGTATTCAACAATTTATAAATGAATAAGCTTAACACCTACACCTAGGCGTGCCTCGGTAGCGCAGTAGGCAGCGCGTTAGTCTCATAATCCTCTAACCAGAGACATCTGAAGGTCGTTAGTTCGATCCTCACCCGGGGCAGTAATTTTTATGTAACTTTTTTATTTTTTTTATAGTACCACATGCTATATCCATATTGATAGATCGTTAGCATTTTAGTATTCAACAATTTACAAAAGAATAAGCTTAACACCTACACCTAGGCGTGCCTCGGTAGCGCAGTAGGCAGCGCGTCAGTCTCATAATCCTCTAAGCAGAGACTTATGAAGGTCGTGAGTTCGATCCTCACCCGGGGCAGTAATTTTTATGAAACTTTTTTATTTTTTTTATAGTACTACATGCTATATCCATATTGATAGATCGTTAGCATTTTAGTATTCAACAATTTACAAAAGAATAAGCTTAACACCTACACCTAGGCGTGACTCGGTAGCGCAGTAGGCAGCGCGTCAGTCCTATAATCCTCTAAGCAGAGACTTATGAAGGTCGTGAGTTCGATCCTCACCCGGGGCAATAATTTTTATGTAACTTTTTTATTATTTTATAGTACCACATGCTATATCCATATTGATAGATAGAATTTTAGTATTCAAAAATTTACAAATGAATAAATTTAACACCTATACTTAGGCGTGACTCGGTAGCGCAGTAGGCAGCGCGTGAGTCCCATAATCCTCTAAGCAGAGACATCTGAAGGTCGTGAGCTCGATCCTCACCCGGGGCAATAATTTTTCATGTAACTTTTTTATTTTTTTGATAGTACCACATACTATATCCATATTGATAAATCGTTAGCATTTTAGTATTCAACAATTTACAAATGAATAAGCTTAACACCTACACTTAGGCGTGCCTCGATAACGCAGTAGGCAGAGCATCTGTCTCATAATCTTCTTAGCAGAGACATCTGAAGGTCGTGAGTTCGATCCTCACCCAGGGCAGTAATTTTTATGTAACTTTTTTATTTTGTTGATAGTACCACATGCTATATCCCTATTGATAGATCGTTAGCATTTTAGTATTCAACAATTTACAAATGAATAAGCTTAACACCTACACTTAGGCGTGCCTCGGTAGTGCCGTAGGCAGAGCGTCAGTCTCATAATCCTCTAATCAGACATTTGAAGGTCGTGAGTTCGATCCTCACCCGGGTCAGTTTTTTTATGTAACTTTTTTATTTTGTTGATAGTACCACATGCTATATCCCTATTGATAGATCGTTAGCATTTTAGTATTCAAAAATTTACAAATGAGTAAGCTTAACACCTACATCTAGGCGTGTCTCGGTAGCGCAGTAGGCAGCGCGTCAGTCTCATAATCCTCTAGGCAGAGACATCTGAAGGTCTTAAGTTCGATCGTCACCCGGGGCAGTAATTTTTATGTAACTTTTTTATTTTGTTGATATTACCACATGCTATGTCCATATTGATAGATCGTTAGCATTTAAGTATTCAACAATTTACAAATGAGTAAGCTTAACACCTACATCTACACGGTCTCGGTAGATCATTAGGCCGCGCGTCAGTCTCGTAATCCTCTAAACAGAGACATCTGAAGGTCGTGAGTTCGATCCTCACCCGGGTGAGTAATTTTTATGTAACTTTTTTATTTTGTTAATAGTACCCCATGCTATACCCATATTGATAGATCGTTAGCATTTTAGTATTCAACAATTTACAAATGAATAAGCTTAACACCTACATGTTGGCATGCCTCGGTAGCGCAGTAGGCAGCGCGTCAGTCTCATAATCCTCTAAGCAGAGACATCTGAAGGTCGTGAGTTCGATCCTCACCCGGGGCAGTAATTTTTATGTAACTTTTTTATTTTTTGATAGTACCACATGCTATATCCATATTGATAGATCGTTAGCATTTTAGTATTCAACAATTTACAAATGAATAAGCTTAACACCTACACCTAGGCGTGCCTCGGTAGCGCAGTAGGCAGCGCGTCAGTCTCATAATCCTCTAATCAGAGACATCTGAAGGTCGTGAGTTCGATCCTCACCCGGGGCAGTAATTTTTATGTAACTTTTTTATTTTGTTGATAGTACCACATGCTATATCCATATTGATAGATCGTTAGTATTTTAGTATTCAACAATTTACAAATGAATAAGCTTAACACCTACACCTAGAAGTGCCTCGGTAGCGCAGTAGGCAGCGCGTCAGTCTCATAATCCTCTAATCAGAGACATCTGAAGGTCGTGAGTTCGATCCTCACCCGGGGCAGTTATTTTTATGTAACTTTTTTATTTTGTTGATAGTACCACATGCTATATTCATATTGATAGATCGTTAGAATTTTAGTATTCAACAATTTACAAATGAATAAGCTTAACACCTACACCTAGGCGTGCCTCGGTAGCGCAGTAGGCAGCGCGTCAGTCTCATAATCCTGTAATCAGAGACATCTGAAGGTCGTGAGTTCGATCCTCACCCGGGGCAGTAATTTTTATGTAACTTTTTTATTTTTTTTTATAGTACCACATGCTATATCCATATGGATAGCTCGTTAGCATTTTAGTATTCAACAATTTATAAATGAATAAGCTTAACACCTACACCTAGGCGTGCCTCGGTAGCGCAGTAGGCAGCGCGTTAGTCTCATAATCCTCTAACCAGAGACATCTGAAGGTCGTTAGTTCGATCCTCACCCGGGGCAGTAATTTTTATGTAACTTTTTTATTTTTTTTATAGTACCACATGCTATATCCATATTGATAGATCGTTAGCATTTTAGTATTCAACAATTTACAAAAGAATAAGCTTAACACCTACACCTAGGCGTGCCTCGGTAGCGCAGTAGGCAGCGCGTCAGTCTCATAATCCTCTAAGCAGAGACTTATGAAGGTCGTGAGTTCGATCCTCACCCGGGGCAGTAATTTTTATGAAACTTTTTTATTTTTTTTATAGTACTACATGCTATATCCATATTGATAGATCGTTAGCATTTTAGTATTCAACAATTTACAAAAGAATAAGCTTAACACCTACACCTAGGCGTGACTCGGTAGCGCAGTAGGCAGCGCGTCAGTCCTATAATCCTCTAAGCAGAGACTTATGAAGGTCGTGAGTTCGATCCTCACCCGGGACAGTAATTTTTATGAAACTTTTTTATTTTTTTTTATAGTACTACATGCTATATCCATATTGATAGATCGTTAGCATTTTAGTATTCAACAATTTACAAAAGAATAAGCTTAACACCTACACCTAGGCGTGACTCGGTAGCGCAGTAGGCAGCGCGTCAGTCCTATAATCCTCTAAGCAGACACTTATGAAGGTCGTGAGTTCGATCCTCACCCGGGGCAATAATTTTTATGTAACTTTTTTATTATTTTATAGTACCACATGCTATATCCATATTGATAGATAGCATTTTAGTATTCAAAAATTTACAAATGAATAAATTTAACACCTATACTTAGGCGTGACTCGGTAGCGCAGTAGGCAGCGCGTGAGTCCCATAATCCTCTAAGCAGAGACATCTGAAGGTCGTGAGCTCGATCCTCACCCGGGGCAATAATTTTTCATGTAACTTTTTTATTTTTTTGATAGTACCACATACTATATCCATATTGATAAATCGTTAGCATTTTAGTATTCAACAATTTACAAATGAATAAGCTTAACACCTACACTTAGGCGTGCCTCGATAACGCAGTAGGCAGAGCATCTGTCTCATAATCTTCTAAGCAGAGACATCTGAAGGTCGTGAGTTCGATCCTCACCCAGGGCAGTAATTTTTATGTAACTTTTTTATTTTGTTGATAGTACCACATGCTATATCCCTATTGATAGATCGTTAGCATTTTAGTATTCAACAATTTACAAATGAATAAGCTTAACACCTACACTTAGGCGTGCCTCGGTAGTGCAGTAGGCAGAGCGTCAGTCTCATAATCCTCTAATCAGACATTTGAAGGTCGTGAGTTCGATCCTCACCCGGGTCAGTTTTTTTATGTAACTTTTTTATTTTGTTGATAGTACCACATGCTATATCCCTATTGATAGATCGTTAGCATTTTAGTATTCAAAAATTTACAAATGAGTAAGCTTAACACCTACATCTAGGCGTGTCTCGGTAGCGCAGTAGGCAGCGCGTCAGTCTCATAATCCTCTAGGCAGAGACATCTGAAGGTCTTAAGTTCGATCGTCACCCGGGGCAGTAATTTTTATGTAACTTTTTTATTTTGTTGATATTACCACATGCTATGTCCATATTGATAGATCGTTAGCATTTAAGTATTCAACAATTTACAAATGAGTAAGCTTAACACCTACATCTACACGGTCTCGGTAGATCATTAGGCCGCGCGTCAGTCTCGTAATCCTCTAAACAGAGACATCTGAAGGTCGGGAGTTCGATCCTCACCCGGGTGAGTAATTTTTATGTAACTTTTTTATTTTGTTAATAGTACCCCATGCTATACCCATATTGATAGATCGTTAGCATTTTAGTATTCAACAATTTACAAATGAATAAGCTTAACACCTACATGTTGGCATGCCTCGGTAGCGCAGTAGGCAGCGCGTCAGTCTCATAATCCTCTAAGCAGAGACATCTGAAGGTCGTGAGTTCGATCCTCACCCGGGGCAGTAATTTTTATGTAACTTTTTTATTTTTTGATAGTACCACATGCTATATCCATATTGATAGATCGTTAGCATTTTAGTATTCAACAATTTACAAATGAATAAACTTAACACCTATACTTAGGCGTGCCTCCGTATCGCAGTAGGCAGAGCGTCAGTCTCATAATCCTCTAAGCAGAGGCATCTGAAGGTCGTGAGTTCAATCCTCACCCGGTGCAGTAATTTTTATGTAACTTTTTTATTTTGTTCATAGTGCCACATGCTATATCCATATTGATAGATCGTTAGCATTTTAGTATTCAACAATTTACAAATGAATAAGCTTAACACCTGCACGTTGGCATGCCTCGGTAGCGCAGTAGGCAGCGCGTCAGTCTCATAATCCTCTAAGCAGAGACATCTGAAGGTCGTGAGTTCGATCCTCACCCGGGGCTGTAATTTTTATGTAACTTTTTTATTTTTTTTATAGTACCACATGCTATATCCATATTGATAGATCGTTAGCATTTTAGTATTCAACAATTTATAAATGAATAAGCTTAATACCTACACCCAGGCGTGCCTCGGTAGCGCAGTAGGCAGCGCGTCAGTCTCATAATCCTCTAAGCAGAGACATCTGAAGGTCGTGAGTTCGTTCCTCAGCCGGGGCAGCAATTTTTATGTAACTTTTTTATTTTGTTGACAGTACCATATGCTATATCCATATTGATAGATCATTAGCATTTTAGTATTCAACAATTTATAAATGAATAAGCTTAACACCTACTCGTTGGCATGCCTCGGTAGCGCAGTAGGCAGCGCGTCAGTCTCATAATCCTCTAAGCGGAGACATCTGAAGGTCGTGAGTTCGATCCTCACCCGGGGCAGTAATTTTTATGTAACTTTTTTATTTTGTTGACAGTACCATATGCTATATCCATATTGATAGATCGTTAGCATTTTAGTATTCAACAATTTATAAATGAATAAGCTTAACACCTACACCCAGGCGTGCCTCGGTAGCGCAGTAGGCAGCGCGTCAGTCTCATTATCCTCTAAGCAGAGACATCTGAAGGTCGTGAGTTCGATCCTCACCCGGGGCAGTAATTTTTATTTAACTTTTTTATTTTGTTGACAGTACCATATGCTATATCCATATTGATAGATCGTTAGCATTTTAGTATTCAACAATTTATAAATGAATAAGCTTAACACCTACACCCAGGCGTGCCTCGGTAGCGCAGTAGGCAGCTCGTCAATCTCATAATCCTCTAAGCAGAGACATCTGAAGGTCGTGAGTTCGTTCCTCAGCCGGGGCAGCAATTTTTATGTAACTTTTTTATTTTGTTGACAGTACCATATGCTATATCCATATTGATAGATCGTTAGCATTTTAGTATTCAACAATTTATAAATGAATAAGCTTAACACCTACACCCAGGCGTGCCTCGGTAGCGCAGTAGGCAGAGCGTCAGTCTCATAATCCTCTAAGCAGAGACATCTGAAGGTGTCGAGTTCGATCATCACCCGGGGCAGTAATTTTTTGTAACTTTTTTATTTTGTTCATAGTACCACATGCTATATCCATATGGATAGATCGTTAGCATTTTAGTATTCACATTTTACAAATGAATAAGCTTAACACCTACACCCAGGCGTGCCTCGGTAGCGCAGTAGGCAGCGCGTCAGTCTCATAATCCTCTAAGCAGAGACATCTGAAGGTCGTGAGTTCGATCATCACCCGGGGCATAAATTTTTATGTAAATTTTTTATTTTTTTGATAGTACCACATGCTATATCCATATTGATAGATCGTTAGCATTTTAGTATTCAACAATTTATAAATGAATAAGCTTAACACCTACACCCAGGCGTGCCTCGGTAGCGCAGTAGGCAGCGCCTCAGTCTCATAATTCTCTAAGCAGAGACATCTGAAGGTCGTGAGTTCGTTCCTCAGCCGGGGCAGCAATTTTTATGTAACTTTTTTATTTTGTTCATAGTACCACATGCTATATCCATATGGATAGATCGTTAGCATTTTAGTATTCAACAATTTATAAATGAATAAGCTTAACACCTACACCCAGGCGTGCCTCGGTAGCGCAGTAGGCAGCGCGTCAGTCTCATAATCCTCTAAGCAGAGACATCTGAAGGTCGTGAGTTCGATCATCACCCGGGGCAGTAATTTTTTTGTAACTTTTTTATTTTGTTCATAGTACCACATGCTATACCCATATGGATAGATCGTTAGCATTTTAGTATTCACATTTTACAAATGAATAAGCTTAACACCTACACCCAGGCGTGCCTCGGTAGCGCAGTTGGCAGCGCGTCAGTCTCATAATCCTCTAACCAGAGACATCTGAAGGTCGTGAGTTCGATCATCACCCGGGGCAGTAATTTTTTTGTAACTTTTTTATTTTGTTGATAGTCAATATTGATAGATCGTTAGCATTTTAGTATTCAACAATTTATAAATGAATAAGCTTAACACCTACACATAGGCGTGCCTCGGTAGCGCAGTAGGCAGCGCGTCAGTCTCATAATCTTCTAACCAGAGACATCTGAAGGTCGTGAGTTCGATCCTCGCCCGGGGCATAAATTTTTATGTAAATTTTTTATTTTTTGATAGTACCACATGCTATATCCATATTGATAGATCGTTAGCATTTTAGTATTCAACAATTTATAAATGAATAAGCTTAACCCCTACACCCAGGCGTGCCTCGGTAGCGCAGTAGGCAGCGCGTCAGTCTCATAATCCTCTAAGCAGAGACATCTGAAGGTCGTGAGTTCGATCATCACCCGGGGCAGTAATTTTTTTGTAACTTTTTTATTTTGTTCATAGTACCACATGCTATTCCCATATGGATAGATCGTTAGCATTTTAGTATTCAACAATTTATAAATGAATAAGCTTAACACCTACACCTAGGCGTGCCTCGGTAGCGCAGTAGGCAGCGCGTCAGTCCTATAATCCTCTAAGCAGAGACTTATGAAGGTCGTGATTTCGATCCTCACCCGGGGCAATAATTTTTATGTAACTTTTTTATTATTTTATAGTACCACATGCTATATCCATATTGATAGATAGCATTTTTGTATTCAAAAATTTACAAATGAATAAGCTTAACACCTACGCCTAGGCCATCCTCGGTAGCGCAGTAGGCAGAGCATCTGTCTCATAATCTTCTAAGCAGAGACATCTGAAGGTCGTGAGATTCTCACACGGGGCAGTAACTTTTTTATTTTGTTTATAGTACCACATGCTATATCCATATTGATAGATCGTTAACATTTTAGTATTCAACAATTTATAAATAAATAAGCTTAACACCTACACCTACGCGTGCCTCGGTAGCGCAGTAGGCAGCGCGTCAGTCTCATAATCCTCTAACCAGAGACATCTGAAGGTCGTGAGTTCGATCCTCACCCGGGGCAGCAATTTTTATGCAACTTTTTTATTTTTTGATAGGACCACATGCTATATCCATATTGATAGATCGTTAGCATTTTAGTATTCAACAATTTACAAATGAATAAACTTAACACCTACACGTAGGCGTGCCTCGGTAGTGCAGTAGGCAGAGCGTCAGTCTCATAATCCTCTAATCAGAGACATTTGAAGGTCGTGAGTTCGATCCTCACCCGGGTCAGTATTTTTATGTAACTTTTTTATTTTGTTGATAGTACCACATGCTATATCCCTATTGATAGATCGTTAGCATTTTAGTATTCAAAAATTTACAAATGAGTAAGCTTAACACCTACATCTAGGCGTGTCTCGGTAGCGCAGTAGGCAGCGCGTCAGTCTCATAATCCTCTAAGCAGAGACATCTGAAGGTCGTGAGATTCTCACGCGGGGCAGTAACTTTTTTATTTTGAGCATAGTACCACATGCTATATCCATATTGATAGATCGTTAACATTTTAGTATTTAACAATTTACAAATGAAAAAATTAACACCTACACCTGGGCGTAACTCCGTAGCGCCATAGGCAGAGCATCAGTCTCATAGTCCTCTAAGCAGAGACATCTGAAGGTCGTGAGTTCGATCCTCACCCGGGGCAGCAATTTTTATGTAACTTTTTTATTTTGTTCATAGTACCACATGCTATATCCATATAGATAGTTCGTTAGCATTTTAGTATTCAAAAATTTACAAATGAATAAAGTTAACACCAACACCTAGGCGTGCGTCGGTGGCGCAGTAGGCAGCGCGTCAGTTTCATAATCCTCTAAGTAGAGACATCTGAAGGTCGTGAGTTCGATCCTCACCCGGGGCAGTAATTTTTATGTAATTTTTTATTTTGTTGATAGTACCACACGCTATATCCATATTGATAGATCGTTAGCATTTTAGTATTCAACAATTTACAAATGAATAAGCTTAACACCTACACCTAGGCATGCCTCGGTAGCGCAGTAGGCAGCGCGTCAGTCTCATAATCCTCTAAGCATAGACGCCCCACCAGTGGCCGAGAGGTTCGGACATCTCAACTGGTATACTGCAGGTGCTGGGTTCGAACCCAATCGCGGCTGTCCGCCTAACCGTTCGGAGTTTTCCGTGGTTTTCTTCGAACCTTGCGTAAATACGGGTTAGGTTCCCTTCGAAAGACCCCCACGGATAGCACTCCCCCTTGTCCTATATCCCATTATCGTAAATAATCGGACGACAAAAATCAACCAACCAATCTAAGCAGAGACATCTGAAGGTCGTGAGTTCGATCCTCACCCGGGGCAGTAATTTTTATGTATCTTTTTTATTTTGTTGATAGTACCATATGCTATATCCATATTGATAGATCGTTAGCATTTTAGTATTCAACAATTTACAAATGAATAAGCTTAACACCTACACATAGGCGTGCCTCGGTAGCGCAGTAGGCAGAGCGTCAGTCTCATAATCCTCTAAACAGAGACATCTGAAGGTCGTGAGTTCGATCCTCACCCGGGGCAGTAATTTTTATGTATCTTTTTTATTTTGTTGATAGTACCATATGCTATATCCATATTGATAGATCGTTAGCATTTTAGTATTCAACAATTTACAAATGAATAAGCTTAACACCTACACATAGGCGTGTCTCGGTAGCGCAGTAGGCAGAGCGTCAGTCTCATAATCCTCTAAACAGAGACATCTGAAGGTCGTGAGATTCTCACCCGGGGCAGTAACTTTTTTATTTTGTTGATAGTACCACATGCTATATCCATATTGATAGATCGTTAGCATTTTAGTATTCAACAATTTACAAATGAATAAGCTTAACACCTACACATAGGCGTGCCTCGGTAGCGCAGAAGGCAGCGCGTCAGTCTCATTATTCTCTAAGCAGAGACATCTGAAGGTCGTGAGTTCGATCCTCAACCGGAGCAGTAATTTTTATGTAACTTTTTTATTTTGTTGATAGTCAATATTAATAGATCGTTAGCATTTTAGTATTCAACAATTTACAAATGAATAAGCTTAACACTTATACCTAGACGTGCCTCGATAGCGCAGTAGGCAGAGCATCTGTCTCATAATCTTCTAAGCAGAGACATCTGAAGGTCGTGTGTTCGATACTCACCCGGGGCAGTAATTTTTATGTAACTTTTTTTTTGTTGATAGTACCACATGCTATATCCATATTGATAGATCGTTAGCATTTTAGTATTCAACAATTTATAAATTAATAAGCTTAACACCTACACCTAGGCGTGCCTCGGTAGCGCAGTAGGCAGCGCGTCAGTCTCATAATTTTCTAACCAGAGACATCTGAAGGTCGTGAGTTCGATCCTCACCCGGGGCATAAATTTCTATGTAATTTTTTTATTTTTTTGATAGTACCACATGCTATATCCATATTGATAGATCGTTAGCATTTTAGTATTCAATAATTTACAAATGAATAAACTTAACACCTACACGTAGGCGTGCCTCGGTAGCGCAGTAGGCAGCGCGTCAGTCTCATAATCTTCTAACCAGAGACATCTGAAGGTCGTGAGTTCGATCCTCACCCGGGGCATAAATTTTTATGTAACTTTTTTATTTTTTTGATAGTACCACATGCTATATCCATATTGATAGATCGTTAGCATTTTAGTATTCAACAATTTACAAATGAATAAGCTTAACACCTACACCTAGGCGTGCCTCGGTAGCGCAGTAGGCAGCGCATCAGTCTCATAATCCTCTAATCAGAGACATCTGAAGGTCGTGAGTTCGATCCTCACCCGGGGCAGTTATTTCTATGTAACTTTTTTATTTTGTTGATAGTACCACATGCTATATTCATATTGATAGATCGTTAGCATTTTAGTATTCAACAATTTACAAATGAATAAGCTTAACACCTACACCTAGGCGTGCCTCGGTAGCGCAGTAGGCAGCGCGTCAGTCTCATAATCCTCTAAGCAGAGACATCTGAAGGTGGTGAGTTCAATCCTCTCCCGGGTCAGTTTTTTTATGTAACTTTTTTATTTTGTTGATAGTACCACATGCTATATCCCTATTGATAGATCGTTAGCATTTTAATATTAACAATTTACAAAATAATAAGCTTAACACCTACACATAGGCGTGTCTCGGTAGCGCAGTAGGCAGAGCGTCAGTCTCATAATCCTCTAAGCAGAGACATCTGAAGGTCGTGAGATTCTCTACCGGGGCAGTAACTTTTTTATTTTGTTGATAGTACCACATGCTATATCCATATTGATAGATCGTTAACATTTTAGTATTCAACAATTCACAAATGAATAAAGTTAACACCTACACGTAGGCG
Organism: Maratus speculifer; assembly: GCA_964019185.1. Taxonomy (NCBI): domain Eukaryota; kingdom Metazoa; phylum Arthropoda; class Arachnida; order Araneae; family Salticidae; genus Maratus; species Maratus speculifer. The sequence goes on from OZ025297.1 coordinate 26,578,861, forward strand.
TGCCTCCGTAGTGCAGTAGGCAGAGCGTCAGTCTCTTAATCCTCTAAACAGAGGCATCTGAAGGTCGTGAGTTCGATCCTCACCCGGGGCAGTAATTTTTATGTAACTTTTTTATTTTGTTCATAGTGCCACATGCTATATCCATATTGATAGATCGTTAGCATTTTAGTATTCAACAATTTATAAATGAATAAGCTTAACACCTACACCTAGGCGTGCCTCGGTAGCGCAGTAGGCAGCGCGTCGGTCTCATAATCCTCTAATCAGAGACATCTGAAGGTCGTGAGTTCGATCCTCACCCGGGGCAGTAATTTTTATGTAACTTTTTTATTTTGTTGATAGTACCACATGCTATATTCATATTGATAGATCGTTAGCATTTTAGTATTCAACAATTTACAAATGAATAAGCTTAACACCTACACCTAGGCGTGCCTCGGTAGCGCAGTAGGCAGCGCGTCAGTCTCATAATCCTCTAATCAGAGACATCTGAAGGTCGTGAGTTCGATCCTCACCCGGGGCAGTAATTTTTATGTAACTTTTTTATTTTGTTGATAGTACCACATGCTATATTCATATTGATAGATCGTTAGCATTTTAGTATTCAACAATTTACAAATGAATAAGCATAACACCTACACCTAGGCGTGCCTCGGTAGCGCAGTAGGCAGCGCGTCAGTCTCATAATGCTCTAATCAGAGACATCTGAAGGTCGTGAAATCGATCCTCACCCGGGGCATTTATTTTTATGTAACTTTTTTATTTTGTTGATAGTACCACATGCTATATTCATATTGATAGATCGTTAGCATTTTAGTATTCAACAATTTATAAATGAATAAGCTTAACACCTACACCTAGGCGTGCCTCGGTAGCGCAGTAGGCAGCGCGTTAGTCTCATAATCCTCTTATCAGACACATCTGAAGGTCGTGAGTTCGATCCTCACCCGGGGCAGTTATTTTTATGTAACTTTTTTATTTTGTTGATAGTACCACATGCTATATCCATATTGATAGATCGTTAGCATTTTAGTATTCAACAATTTACAAATGAATAAGCTTAACACCTACGCCTAGGCGTGCCTCGGTAGCGCAGTAGGCAGCGCGTCAGTCTCATAATCCTCTAATCAGAGACATCTGAAGGTCGTGAGTTCGATCCTCACCCGGGGCAGTAATTTTTATGTAACTTTTTTATTTTGTTGATAGTACCACATGCTATATTCATATTGATAGATCGTTAGCATTTTAGTATTCAATAATTTACAAATGAATAAGCTTAACACCTACACCTAGGCGTGCCTCGGTAGCGCAGTAGGCAGCGCGTCAGTCTCATAATCCTCTAAGCAGAGACATCTGAAGGTCGTGAGTTCGATCCTCATCCGGGGCAGTAATTTTTATGTAACTTTTTTTTTGTTGATAGTACCACATGCTATATTCATATTGATAGATCGTTAGCATTTTAGTATTCAACAATTTACAAATGAATAAGCTTAACACCTACACCTAGGCGTGCCTCGGTAGCGCAATAGGCAGCGCGTCAGTCTCATAATCCTCTAATCAGAGACATCTGAAGGTCATGAAATCGATCCTCACCCGGGGCAGTAATTTTTATGTAACTTTTTTATTTTGTTGATAGTACCACATGCTATATTCATATTGATAGATCGTTAGCATTTTAGTATTCAAAAATTTACAAATGAATAAGCTTAACACCTACACCTAGGCGTGCCTCGGTAGCGCAGTAGGCAGCGCGTCAGTCTCATAATCCTCTAATCAGAGACATCTGAAGGTCATGAAATCGATCCTCACCCGGGGCAGTAATTTTTATGTAACTTTTTTATTTTGTTGATAGTACCACATGCTATATTCATATTGATAGATCGTTAGCATTTTAGTATTCAATAATTTACAAATGAATAAGCTTAACACCTACACCTAGGCGTGCCTCGGTAGCGCAGTAGGCAGCGCGTCAGTCTCATAATCCTCTAAGCAGAGACATCTGAAGGTCGTGAGTTCGATCCTCACCCGGGGCAGTTATTTTTATGTAACTTTTTTATTTTGTTGATAGTACCACATGCTATATTCATATTGATAGATCGTTAGCATTTTAGTATTCAACAATTTACAAATGAATAAGCTTAACACCTACACCTAGGCGTGAATCGGTAACGCAGTAGGCAGCGCGTCAGTCTCATAATCCTCTAAGCAGAGACATCTGAAGGTCGTGAGTTCGATCCTCACCCGGGGCAGTAATTTTTATGTAAATTTTTTATTTTGTTGATAGTACCACATGCTATATTCATATTGATAGATCGTTAGCATTTTAGTATTCAACAATTTACAAATGAATAAGCTTAACACCTACACCTAGGCGTGCCTCGGTAGCGCAGTAGGCAGCGCGTCAGTCTCATAATCTTCTAATCAGAGACATCTGAAGGTCGTGAGTTCGACCCTCACCCGGGGCAGTAACTTTTATGTAACTTTTTTATTTTGTTGATAGTACCACATGCTATATTCATATTGATAGATCGTTAGCATTTTAGTATTCAACAATTTACAAATGAATAAGCTTAACACCTCCACCTAGGCGTGCCTCGGTAGCGCAGTAGGCAGCGCGTCAGTCTCATAATCCTCTAATCAGAGACATCTGAAGGTCATGAAATCGATCCTCACCCGGGGCAGTAATTTTTATGTAACTTTTTTATTTTGTTGATAGTACCACATGCTATATTCATATTGATAGATCGTTAGCATTTTAGTATTCAACAATTTACAAATGAATAAGCTTAACACCTACACCTAGGCGTGCCTCGGTAGCGCAGTAGGCAGCGCGTCAGTCTCATAATCCTCTGATCAGAGACATCTGAAGGTCGTGAGTTCGATCCTCACCCGGGGAAGTAACTTTTTTATTTTGTTGATAGTACCACATGCTATATTCATATTGATAGATCGTTAGCATTTTAGTATTCAACAATTTACAAATGAATAAGCTTAACACCTACACCTAGGCGTGCCTCGATAGAGCAGTAGGCAGAGCATCTGTCTCATAATCTTCTAAGCAGAGACATCTGAAGGTCGTGTGTTCGATACTCACCCGGGGCAGTAATTTTTATGTAACTTTTTTTTTGTTGATAGTACCACATGCTATATCCATATTGATAGATCGTTAGCATTTTAGTATTCAACAATTTACAAATGAATAAGCTTAACACCTACACCTAGGCGTGCCTCGATAGCGCAGTAGGCAGAGCATCTGTCTCTTAATCCTCCAAGCAGAGACATCTGAAGGTCGTGAGTTCGATCCTCACCCGGGGCAGTAATTTTTATGTAACTTTTTTATTTTGTTGATAGTACCACATGCTATATTCATATTGATAGATCGTTAGCATTTTAGTATTCAACAATTTACAAATGAATAAGCTTAACACCTACACCTAGGCGTGCCTCGGTAGCGCAGTAGGCAGCGCGCCAGTCTCATAATCCTCTAATCAGATACATCTGAAGGTCGTGAGTTCGATCCTCACCCGCGGCAGTAATTTTTATGTAACTTTTTTATTTTGTTGATAGTACCACATGCTATATTCATATTGATAGATCGTTAGCATTTTAGTATTCAACAATTTACAAATGAATAAGCTTAACACCTACACCTAGGCGTGCCTCGGTAGCGCAGTAGGCAGCGCGTCAGTCTCATAATCCTCTAATCAGAGACATCTGAAGGTCGTGAGATTCTCACCCGGGGCAGTAACTTTTTTATTTTGTTGATAGTACCACATGCTATATCCATATTGATAGATCGTTAACATTTTAGTATTCAACAATTTACAAATGAATAAAGTTAACACCTACACGTAGGCGTGCCTCCGTAGCGCAGTAGGCCGAGCGTCAGTCTCATAATCCTCTAAGCAGAGACATCTGAAGGTCGTGAGTTCGATCCTCACCCGGGCAGCAATTTTTATGTAACTTTTTATTTTGTTGATAGTACCATATGCTATATCCATATTGATAGATCGTTAGCATTTTAGTATTCAACAATTTATAAATGAATAAGCTTAACACCTACACCTAGGCGTGCCTCGGTAGCGCAGTAGGCAGCGCGTCAGTCTCTTAATTCTCTAATCAGAGACATCTGAAGGTCGTGAGTTCGCTCCTCACCCGGGGCATTAATTTTTATGTAATTTTTTTATTTTGTTGATAGTACCACATGCTATATCCATATTGATAGATCGTTAGTATTTTAGTATTCAACAATTTACAAATGAATAAGCTTAACACCTACACCTAGGCGTGCCTCGGTAGCGCAGTAGGCAGCGCGTCAGTCTCATAATCCTCTATTCAGAGACATCTGAAGGTCGTGAGTTCGATCCTCACCCGGGGCAGTTATTTTTATGTAATTTTTTATTTTGTTGATAGTACCACATGCTATATTCATATTGATAGATCGTTAGAATTTTAGTATTCAACAATTTACAAATGAATAAGCTTAACACCAACACCTAGGCGTGCCTCGGTAGCGCAGTAGGCAGCGCGTCAGTCTCATAATCCTCTAATCAGAGACATCTGAAGGTCGTGAGTTCGATCCTCACCCGGGGCAGTAATTTTTATGTAACTTTTTTATTTTGTTGATAGTACCACATGCTATATCCATATTGATAGATCGTTAGTATTTTAGTATTCAACAATTTACAAATGAATAAGCTTAACACCTACACCTAGGCGTGCCTCGGTAGCGCAGTAGGCAGCGCGTCAGTCTCATAATCCTCTAATCAGAGACATCTGAAGGTCGTGAGTTCGATCCTCACCCGGGGCAGTAATTTTTATGTAACTTTTTTATTTTGTTGATAGTACCACATGCTATATCCATATTGATAGATCGTTAGTATTTTAGTATTCAACAATTTACAAATGAATAAGCTTAACACCTACACCTAGAAGTGCCTCGGTAGCGCAGTAGGCAGCGCGTCAGTCTCATAATCCTCTAATCAGAGACATCTGAAGGTCGTGAGTTCGATCCTCACCCGGGGCAGTTATATTTATGTAACTTTTTTATTTTGTTGATAGTACCACATGCTATATTCATATTGATAGATCGTTAGAATTTTAGTATTCAACAATTTACAAATGAATAAGCTTAACACCTACACCTAGGCGTGCCTCGGTAGCGCAGTAGGCAGCGCGTCAGTCTCATAATCCTCTAATCAGAGACATCTGAAGGTCGTGAGTTCGATCCTCACCCGGGGCAGTAATTTTTATGTAACTTTTTTATTTTGTTGATAGTACCACATGCTATATCCATATTGATAGATCGTTAGTATTTTAGTATTCAACAATTTACAAATGAATAAGCTTAACACCTACACCTAGGCGTGCCTCGGTAGCGCAGTAGGCAGCGCGTCAGTCTCATAATCCTCTAATCAGAGACATCTGAAGGTCGTGAGTTCGATCCTCACCCGGGGCAGTTATTTTTATGTAACTTTTTTATTTTGTTGATAGTACCACATGCTATATTCATATTGATAGATCGTTAGCATTTTAGTATTCAACAATTTACAAATGAATAAGCTTAACACCTACACCTAGGCGTGCCTCGGTAGCGCAGTAGGCAGCGCGTCAGTCTCATATTCCTCTAATCAGAGACATCTGAAGGTCGTGAGTTCGATCCTTACCCGGGGCAGTAATTTTTATGTAACTTTTTTATTTTGTTGATAGTACCACATGCTATATTCATATTGATAGATCGTTAGCATTTTAGTATTCAACAATTTACAAATGAATAAGCTTAACACCTACACCTAGGCGTGCCTCGGTAGCGCAGTAGGCAGCGCGTCAGTCTCATAATCCTCTAATCAGAGACATCTGAAGGTCGTGAGTTCGATCCTCACCCGGGGCAGTAATTTTTATGTAACTTTTTTATTTTGTTGATAGTACCACATGCTATATCCATATTGATAGATCGTTAGTATTTTAGTATTCAACAATTTACAAATGAATAAGCTTAACACCTACACCTAGAAGTGCCTCGGTAGCGCAGTAGGCAGCGCGTCAGTCTCATAATCCTCTAATCAGAGACATCTGAAGGTCGTGAGTTCGATCCTCACCCGGGGCAGTTATTTTTATGTAACTTTTTTATTTTGTTGATAGTACCACATGCTATATTCATATTGATAGATCGTTAGAATTTTAGTATTCAACAATTTACAAATGAATAAGCTTAACACCTACACCTAGGCGTGCCTCGGTAGCGCAGTAGGCAGCGCGTCAGTCTCATAATCCTCTAATCAGAGACATCTGAAGGTCGTGAGTTCGATCCTCACCCGGGGCAGTAATTTTTATGTAACTTTTTTATTTTGTTGATAGTACCACATGCTATATCCATATTGATAGATCGTTAGTATTTTAGTATTCAACAATTTACAAATGAATAAGCTTAACACCTACACCTAGAAGTGCCTCGGTAGCGCAGTAGGCAGCGCGTCAGTCTCATAATCCTCTAAGCAGAGACATCTGAAGGTCGTGAGTTCGATCCTCACCCGGGCAGCAATTTTTATGTAACTTTTTATTTTGTTGATAGTACCATATGCTATATCCATATTGATAGATCGTTAGCATTTTAGTATTCAACAATTTATAAATGAATAAGCTTAACACCTACACCTAGGCGTGCCTCGGTAGCGCAGTAGGCAGCGCGTCAGTCTCTTAATTCTCTAATCAGAGACATCTGAAGGTCGTGAGTTCGATCCTCACCCGGGGCATTAATTTTTATGTAATTTTTTTATTTTGTTGATAGTACCACATGCTATATCCATATTGATAGATCGTTAGTATTTTAGTATTCAACAATTTACAAATGAATAAGCTTAACACCTACACCTAGGCGTGCCTCGGTAGCGCAGTAGGCAGCGCGTCAGTCTCATAATCCTCTATTCAGAGACATCTGAAGGTCGTGAGTTCGATCCTCACCCGGGGCAGTTATTTTTATGTAATTTTTTATTTTGTTGATAGTACCACATGCTATATTCATATTGATAGATCGTTAGAATTTTAGTATTCAACAATTTACAAATGAATAAGCTTAACACCTACACCTAGGCGTGCCTCGGTAGCGCAGTAGGCAGCGCGTCAGTCTCATAATCCTCTAATCAGAGACATCTGAAGGTCGTGAGTTCGATCCTCACCCGGGGCAGTAATTTTTATGTAACTTTTTTATTTTGTTGATAGTACCACATGCTATATCCATATTGATAGATCGTTAGTATTTTAGTATTCAACAATTTACAAATGAATAAGCTTAACACCTACACCTAGGCGTGCCTCGGTAGCGCAGTAGGCAGCGCGTCAGTCTCATAATCCTCTAATCAGAGACATCTGAAGGTCGTGAGTTCGATCCTCACCCGGGGCAGTAATCTTTATGTAACTTTTTTATTTTGTTGATAGTACCACATGCTATATCCATATTGATAGATCGTTAGTATTTTAGTATTCAACAATTTACAAATGAATAAGATTAACATCTACACCTAGAAGTGCCTCGGTAGCGCAGTAAGCAGCGCGTCAGTCTCATAATCCTCTAATCAGAGACATCTGAAGGTCGTGAGTTCGATCCTCACCCGGGGCAGTTATTTTTATGTAACTTTTTTATTTTGTTGATAGTACCACATGCTATATTCATATTGATAGATCGTTAGAATTTTAGTATTCAACAATTTACAAATGAATAAGCTTAACACCTACACCTAGGCGTGCCTCGGTAGCGCAGTAGGCAGCGCGTCAGTCTCATAATCCTCTAATCAGAGACATCTGAAGGTCGTGAGTTCGATCCTCACCCGGGGCAGTAATTTTTATGTAACTTTTTTATTTTGTTGATAGTACCACATGCTATATTCATATTGATAGATCGTTAGCATTTTAGTATTCAACAATTTACAAATGAATAAGCTTAACACCTACACCTAGGCGTGCCTCGGTAGCGCAGTAGGCAGCGCGTCAGTCTCATAATCCTCTAATCAGAGACATCTGAAGGTCGTGAGTTCGATCCTCACCCGGGGCAGTAATTTTTATGTAACTTTTTTATTTTGTTGATAGTACCACATGCTATATCCATATTGATAGATCGTTAGTATTTTAGTATTCAACAATTTACAAATGAATAAGCTTAACACCTACACCTAGAAGTGCCTCGGTAGCGCAGTAGGCAGCGCGTCAGTCTCATAATCCTCTAATCAGAGACATCTGAAGGTCGTGAGTTCGATCCTCACCCGGGGCAGTTATTTTTATGTAACTTTTTTATTTTGTTGATAGTACCACATGCTATATTCATATTGATAGATCGTTAGAATTTTAGTATTCAACAATTTACAAATGAATAAGCTTAACACCTACACCTAGGCGTGCCTCGGTAGCGCAGTAGGCAGCGCGTCAGTCTCATAATCCTCTAATCAGAGACATCTGAAGGTCGTGAGTTCGATCCTCACCCGGGGCAGTAATTTTTATGTAACTTTTTTATTTTGTTGATAGTACCACATGCTATATCCATATTGATAGATCGTTAGTATTTTAGTATTCAACAATTTACAAATGAATAAGCTTAACACCTACACCTAGGCGTGCCTCGGTAGCGCAGTAGGCAGCGCGTCAGTCTCATAATCCTCTAATCAGAGACATCTGAAGGTCGTGAGTTCGATCCTCACCCGGGGCAGTTATTTTTATGTAACTTTTTTATTTTGTTGATAGTACCACATGCTATATTCATATTGATAGATCGTTAGCATTTTAGTATTCAACAATTTACAAATGAATAAGCTTAACACCTATACCTAGGCGTGCCTCGGTAGCGCAGTAGGCAGCGCGTCAGTCTCATAATCCTCTAATCAGAGACATCTGAAGGTCGTGAGTTCGATCCTCACCCGGGGCAGTAATTTTTATGTAACTTTTTTATTTTGTTGATAGTACCACATGCTATATTCATATTGATAGATCGTTAGAATTTTAGTATTCAACAATTTACAAATGAATAAGCTTAACACCTACACCTAGGCGTGCCTCGGTAGCGCAGTAGGCAGCGCGTCAGTCTCATAATCCTCTAATCAGAGACATCTGAAGGTCGTGAGTTCGATCCTCACCCGGGGCAGTAATTTTTATGTAACTTTTTTATTTTGTTGATAGTACCACATGCTATATCCATATTGATAGATCGTTAGTATTTTAGTATTCAACAATTTACAAATGAATAAGCTTAACACCTACACCTAGGCGTGCCTCGGTAGCGCAGTAGGCAGCGCGTCAGTCTCATAATCCTCTAATCAGAGACATCTGAAGGTCGTGAGTTCGATCCTCACCCGGGGCAGTTATTTTTATGTAACTTTTTTATTTTGTTGATAGTACCACATGCTATATTCATATTCATAGATCGTTAGCACTTTAGTATTCAACAATTTACAAATGAATAAGCTTAACACCTACACCTAGGCGTGCCTCGGTAGCGCAGTAGGCAGCGCGTCAGTCTCACAATGCTCTAATCAGAGATATCTGAAGGTCGTGAAATCGATCCTCACCCGGGGCATTTATTTTTATGTAACTTTTTTATTTTGTTGATAGTACCACATGCTATATTCATATTGATAGATCGTTAGCATTTTAGTATTCAACAATTTATAAATGAATAAGCTTAACACCTACACCTAGGCGTGCCTCGGTAGCGCAGTAGGCAGCGCGTTAGTCTCATAATCCTCTTATCAGACACATCTGAAGGTCGTGAGTTCGATCCTCACCCGGGGCAGTTATTTTTATGTAACTTTTTTATTTTGTTGATAGTACCACATGCTATATCCATATTGATAGATCGTTAGCATTTTAGTATTCAACAATTTACAAATGAATAAGCTTAACACCTACACCAATGCGTGCCTCGGTAGCGCAGTAGGCAGCGCGTCAGTCTCATAATCCTCTAATCAGAGACATCTGAAGGTCGTGAGTTCCATCCTCACCCGGGGCAGTAATTTTTATGTAACTTTTTTATTTTGTTGATAGTACCACATGCTATATCCATATTGATAGATCGTTAGCATTTTAGTATTCAACAATTTACAAATGAATAAGCTTAACACCTACACCTAGGCGTGCCTCGGTAGCGCAGTAGGCAGCGCGTCAGTCTCATAATCCTCTAAGCAGAGACATCTGAAGGCCGTGAGTTCGATCCTCACCCGGGGCAGTAATTTTTATGTAACTTTTTTATTTTGTTGATAGTACCACATGCTATATCCATATTGATAGTTCGTTAGCATTTTAGTATTCAACAATTTACAAATGAATAAGCTTAACACCTACACCTAGGCGTGCCTCGGTAGCGCAGTAGGCAGCGCGTCAGTCTCATAATCCTCTAAGCAGAGACACCTGAAGGCCGTGAGTTCGATCCTCACCCGGGGCAGTAATTTTTAAGTAACTTTTTTATTTTGTTGATAGTACCACATGCTATATCCATATTGATAGATCGTTAGCATTTTAGTATTCAACAATTTACAAATGAATAAGCTTAACACCTACACCAATGCGTGCCTCGGTAGCGCAGTAGGCAGCGCGTCAGTCTCATAATCCTCTAAGCAGAGACATCTGAAGGTCATGAGTTCGATCCTCACCCGGGGCAGTAATTTTTATGTAACTTTTTTATTTTGTTGATAGTACCACATGCTATATCCATATTGATAGATCGTTAGCATTTTAGTATTCAACAATTTACAAATGAATAAGCTTAACACCTACACCTAGGCGTGCCTCGGTAGCGCAGTAGGCAGCGCGTCAGTCTCATAATCCTCTAATCAGAGACATCTGAAGGTCGTGAGTTCGATCCTCACCCGGGGCAGTAAGTTTTATGTAACTTTTTTATTTTGTTGATAGTACCACATGCTATATTCATATTGATAGATCGTTAGCATTTTAGTATTCAACAATTTACAAATGAATAAGCTTAACACCTACACCTAGGCGTGCCTCGATAGCGCAGTAGGCAGCGCGTCAGTCTCATAATCCTCTAATCAGAGACATCTGAAGGTCATGAAATCGATCCTCACCCGGGGCAGTAATTTTTATGTAACTTTTTTATTTTGTTGATAGTACCACATGCTATATTCATATTGATAGATCGTTAGCATTTTAGTATTCAACAATTTACAAATGAATAAGCTTAACACCTACACCTAGGCGTGCCTCGATAGCGCATTAGGCAGCGCGTCAGTCTCATAATCCTCTAATCAGAGACATCTGAAGGTCATGAAATCGATCCTCACCCGGGGCAGTAATTTTTATGTAACTTTTTAATTTTGTTGATAGTACCACATGCTATATTCATATTGATAGATCGTTAGCATTTTAGTATTCAACAATTTACAAATGAATAAGCTTAACACCTACACCTAGGCGTGCCTCGGTAGCGCAGTAGGCAGCGCGTCAGTCTCATAATCCTCTAATCAGAGACATCTGAAGGTCATGAAATCGATCCTCACCCGGGGCAGTAATTTTTATGTAACTTTTTTATTTTGTTTATAGTACCACATGCTATATTCATATTGATAGATCGTTAGCATTTTAGTATTCAACAATTTACAAATGAATAAGCTTAACACCTACACCTAGGCGTGCCTCGGTAGCGCAGTAGGCAGCGCGTCAGTCTCATAATCCTCTAATCAGAGACATCTGAAGGTCATGAAATCGATCCTCACCCGGGGCAGTAATTTTTATGTAACTTTTTTATTTTGTTGATAGTACCACATGCTATATTCATATTGATAGATCGTTAGCATTTTAGTATTCAACAATTTACAAATGAATAACCTTAACACCTACACCTAGGCGCGCAGTAGGCAGCGCGTCAGTCTCATAATCCTCTAATCAGAGACATCTGAAGGTCGTGAGTTCGATCCTCACCCGGGGCAGTAATTTTTATGTAACTTTTTTATTTTGTTGATAGTACCACATGCTATATTCATATTGATAGATCGTTAGCATTTTAGTATTCAACAATTTACAAATGAATAAGCTTAACACCTACACCTAGGCGTGCCTCGGTAGCGCAGTAGGCAGCGCGTCAGTCTCATAATCCTCTAATCAGAGACATCTGAAGGTCATGAAATCGATCCTCACCCGGGGCAGTAATTTTTATGTAACTTTTTTATTTTGTTGATAGTACCACATGCTATATTCATATTGATAGATCGTTAGCATTTTAGTATTCAACAATTTACAAATGAATAAGCTTAACACCTACACCTAGGCGTGCCTCGATAGCGCAGTAGGCAGCGCGTCAGTCTCATAATCCTCTAATCAGAGACATCTGAAGGTCGTGAGTTCGATCCTCACCCGCGGCAGTAATTTTTATGTAACTTTTTTATTTTGTTGATAGTACCACATGCCATATTCATATTGATAGATCGTTAGCATTTTAGTATTCAACAATTTACAAATGAATAAGCTTAACACCTACACCTATGCGTGCCTCGGTAGCGCAGTAGGCAGCGCGTCAGTCTCATAATCCTCTAACAAGAGACATCTGAAGGTCATGAAATCGATCCTCACCCGGGGCAGTTATTTTTATGTAACTTTTTTATTTTGTTGATAGTACCACATGCTATATTCATATTGATAGATCGTTAGCATTTTAGTATTCAACAATTTACAAATGAATAAGCTTAACACCTACACCTAGGCGTGCCTCGGTAGCGCATTAGGCAGCGCGTCAGTCTCATAATCCTCTAATCAGAGACATCTGAAGGTCATGAAATCGATCCTCACCCGGGGCAGTTATTTTTATGTAACTTTTTTATTTTGTTGATTGTACCACATGCTATATTCATATTGATAGATCGTTAGCATTTTAGTATTCAACAATTTACAAATGAATAAGCTTAACACCTACACCTAGGCGTGCCTCGGTAGCGCAGTAGGCAGCGCGTCAGTCTCATAATCCTCTAAGCAGAGACATCTGAAGGTCATGAAATCGATCCTCACCCGGGGCAGTTATTTTTATGTAACTTTTTTATTTTGTTGATAGTACCACATGCTATATTCATATTGATAGATCGTTAGCATTTTAGTATTCAACAATTTACAAATGAATAAGCTTAACACCTACACCTAGGCGTGCCTCGTTAGCGCAGTAGGCAGCGCGTCAGTCTCATAATCCTCTAAGCAGAGACATCTGAAGGTCGTGAGTTCGATCTTCACCCGGGGCAGTAATTTTTATGTAACTTTTTTATTTTGTTGATAGTACCACATGCTATATTCATATTGATAGATCGTTAGCATTTTAGTATTCAACAATTTACAAATGAATAAGCTTAACACCTACACCTAGGCGTTCCTCGGTAGCGCAGTAGGCAGCGCGTCAGTCTCATAATCCTCTAAGCAGAGACATCTGAAGGTCGTGAGTTCGATCCTCACCCGGGGCAGTAATTTTTATGTAACTTTTTTATTTTGTTGATAGTACCACATGCTATATTCATATTGATAGATCGTTAGCATTTTAGTATTCAACAATTTACAAATGAATAAGCTTAACACCTACACCTAGGCGTGCCTCGGTAGCGCAGTAGGCAGCGCGTCAGTCTCATAATCCTCTAAGCAGAGACATCTGAAGGTCGTGAGTTCGATCCTCACCCGGGGCAGCAATTTTTATGTAACTTTTTTATTTTGTTGATAGTACCACATGCTATATCCATATTGATAGATCGTTAGCATTTTAGTATTCAACAATTTACAAATGAATAAGCTTAACACCTACACCTAGGCGTGCCTCGGTAGCGCAGTAGGCAGCGCGTCAGTCTCATAATCCTCTAATCAGAGACATCTGAAGGTCGTGAGTTCCATCCTCACCCGGGGCAGTAATTTTTATGTAACTTTTTTATTTTGTTGATAGTACCACATGCTATATTCATATTGATAGATCGTTAGCATTTTAGTATTCAACAATTTACAAATGAATAAGCTTAACACCTACACCTAGGCGTGCCTCGGTAGCGCATTAGGCAGCGCGTCAGTCTCATAATCCTCTAATCAGAGACATCTGAAGGTCATGAAATCGATCCTCACCCGGGGCAGTAATTTTTATGTAACTTTTTTATTTTGTTGATAGTACCACATGCTATATTCATATTGATAGATCGTTAGCATTTTAGTATTCAACAATTTACAAATGAATAAGCTTAACACCTACACCTAGGAGTGCCTCGGTAGCGCAGTAGGCAGCGCGTCAGTCTCATAATCCTCTAATCAGAGACATCTGAAGGTCATGAAATCGATCCTCACCCGGGGCAGTAATTTTTATGTAACTTTTTTATTTTGTTGATAGTACCACATGCTATATTCATATTGATAGATCGTTAGCATTTTAGTATTCAACAATTTACAAATGAATAAGCTTAACACCTACACCTAGGCGCGCAGTAGGCAGCGCGTCAGTCTCATAATCCTCTAATCAGAGACATCTGAAGGTCATGAAATCGATCCTCACCCGGGGCAGTAATTTTTATGTAACTTTTTTATTTTGTTGATAGTACCACATGCTATATTCATATTGATAGATCGTTAGCATTTTAGTATTCAACAATTTACAAATGAATAAGCTTAACACCTACACCTAGGCGCGCAGTAGGCAGCGCGTCAGTCTCATAATCCTCTAATCAGAGACATCTGAAGGTCGTGAGTTCGATCCTCACCCGCGGCAGTAATTTTTATGTAACTTTTTTATTTTGTTGATAGTACCACATGCTATATTCATATTGATAGATCGTTAGCATTTTAGTATTCAACAGTTTACAAATGAATAAGCTTAACACCTACACCTAGGCGTGCCTCGGTAGCGCAGTAGGCAGCGCGTCAGTCTCATAATCCTCTAATCAGAGACATCTGAAGGTCATGAAATCGATCCTCACCCGGGGCAGTAATTTTTATGTAACTTTTTTATTTTGTTGATAGTACCACATGCTATATTCATATTGATAGATCGTTAGCATTTTAGTATTCAACAATTTACAAATGAATAAGCTTAACACCTACACCTAGGCGCGCAGTAGGCAGCGCGTCAGTCTCATAATCCTCTAATCAGAGACATCTGAAGGTCGTGAGTTCGATCCTCACCCGGGGCAGTAATTTTTATGTAACTTTTTTATTTTGTTGATAGTACCACATGCTATATTCATATTGATAGATCGTTAGCATTTTAGTATTCAACAATTTACAAATGAATAAGCTTAACACCTACACCTAGGCGTGAATCGGTAGCGCAGTAGGCAGCGCGTCAGTCTCATAATCCTCTAATCAGAGACATCTGAAGGTCATGAAATCGATCCTCACCCGGGGCAGTAATTTTTATGTAACTTTTTTATTTTGTTGATAGTACCACATGCTATATCCATATTGATAGATCGTTAGCATTTTAGTATTCAACAATTTACAAATGAATAAGCTTAACACCTACACCTAGGCGTGCCTCGGTAGCGCAGTAGGCAGCGCGTCAGTCGCTTAATCCTCTAATCAGAGACATCTGAAGGTCATGAAATCGATCCTCACCCGGGGCAGTTATTTTTATGTAACTTTTTTATTTTGTTGATAGTACCACATGCTATATTCATATTGATAGATCGTTAGCATTTTAGTATTCAACAATTTACAAATGAATAAGCTTAACGCCTACACCTAGGCGTGCCTCGGTAGCGCAGTAGGCAGCGCGTCAGTCTCTTAATCCTCTAATCAGAGACATCTGAAGGTCATGAAATCGATCCTCACCCGGGGCAGTTATTTTTATGTAACTTTTTTATTTTGTTGATAGTAGCACATGCTATATTCATATAGATAGATCGTTAGCATTTTAGTATTCAACAATTTACAAATGAATAAGCTTAACACCTACACCTAAGCGTGCCTCGGTAGCGCAGTAGGCAGCGCGTCAGTCTCATAATCCTCTAAGCAGAGACATCTGAAGGTAGTGAGTTCGATCCTCACCCGGGGCAGTAATTTTTATGTAACTTTTTTATTTTGTTGATAGTACCACATGCTATATTCATATTGATAGATCGTTAGCATTTTAGTATTCAACAATTTACAAATGAATAAGCTTAACACCTACACCTAGGCGTGCCTCGGTAGCGCAGTAGGCAGCGCGTCAGTCTCATAATCCTCTAAGCAGAGACATCTGAAGGTCGTGAGTTCGATCCTCACCCGGGGCAGTAATTTTTATGTAACTTTTTTATTTTGTTGATAGTACCACATGCTATATTCATATTGATAGATCGTTAGCATTTTAGTATTCAACAATTTACAAATGAATAAGCTTAACACCTACACCTAGGCTTGCCTCGGTAGCGCAGTAGGCAGCGCGTCAGTCTCATAATCCTCTAAGCAGAGACATCTGAAGGTCGTGAGTTCGATCCTCACCCGGGGCAGTAATTTTTATGTAACTTTTTTATTTTGTTGATAGTACCACATGCTATATTCATATTGATAGATCGTTAGCATTTTAGTATTCAACAATTTACAAATGAATAAGCTTAACACCTACACCTAGGCGTGCCTCGGTAGCGCAGTAGGCAGCGCGTCAGTCTCATAATCCTCTAATCAGAGACATCTGAAGGTCATGAAATCGATCCTCACCCGGGGCAGTAATTTTTATGTAACTTTTTTATTTTGTTGATAGTACCACATGCTATATTCATATTGATAGATCGTTAGCATTTTAGTATTCAACAATTTACAAATGAATAAGCTTAACACCTACACCTAGGCGTGCCTCGGTAGCGCATTAGGCAGCGCGTCAGTCTCATAATCCTCTAATCAGAGACATCTGAAGGTCATGAAATCGATCCTCACCCGGGGCAGTTATTTTTATGTAACTTTTTTATTTTGTTGATAGTACCACATGCTATATTCATATTGATAGATCGTTAGCATTTTAGTATTCAACAATTTACAAATGAATAAGCTTAACACCTACACCTAGGCGTGCCTCGGTAGAGCAGTAGGCAGCGCGTCAGTCTCATAATCCTCTAATCAGAGACATCTGAAGGTCGTGAGTTCGATCCTCACCCGGGGCAGTAATTTTTATGTAACTTTTTTATTTTGTTGATAGTACCCCATGCTATATCCATATTGATATATCGTTAGCATTTTAGTATTCAACAATTTACAAATGAATAAGCTTAACACCTACACCTAGGCGTGCCTCGGTAGCGCAGTAGGCAGCGCGTCAGTCTCATAATCCTCTAATCAGAGACATCTGAAGGTCGTGAGTTCGATCCTCACCCGCGGCAGTAATTTTTATGTAACTTTTTTATTTTGTTGATAGTACCACATGCTATATTCATATTGATAGATCGTTAGCATTTTAGTATTCAACAATTTACAAATGAATAAGCTTAACACCTACACCTAGGCGTGCCTCGGTAGCGCAGTAGGCAGCGCGTCAGTCTCATAATCCTCTAATCAGAGACATCTGAAGGTCGTGAGTTCGATCCTCACCCGCGGCAGTAATTTTTATGTAACTTTTTTATTTTGTTGATAGTACCACATGCTATATTCATATTGATAGATCGTTAGCATTTTAGTATTCAACAATTTACAAATGAATAAGCTTAACACCTACACCTAGGCGTGCCTCGGTAGCGCAGTAGGCAGCGCGTCAGTCGCTTAATCCTCTAATCAGAGACATCTGAAGGTCATGAAATCGATCCTCAACCGGGGCAGTTATTTTTATGTAACTTTTTTATTTTGTTGATAGTACCACATGCTATATTCATATTGATAGATCGTTAGCATTTTAGTATTCAACAATTTACAAATGAATAAGCTTAACACCTACACCTAGGCGTGCCTCGGTAGCGCAGTAGGCAGCGCGTCAATCTCATAATCCTCTAAGCAGAGACATCTGATGGTCGTGAGTTCGATCCTCACCCGGGGCAGTAGTTTTTATGTAACTTTTTTATTTTGTTGATAGTACCACATGCTATATTCATATTGATTGATCGTTAGCATTTTAGTATTCAACAATTTACAAATGAATAAACTTAACACCTACACCTAGGCGTGCCTCGGTAGCGCAGTTGGCAGCGCGTCAGTCTCATAATCCTCTAATCAGAGACATCTGAAGGTCATGAAATCGATCCTCACCCGGGGCAGTAATTTTTATGTAACTTTTTTATTTTGTTGATAGTACCACATGCTATATTCATATTGATAGATCGTTAGCATTTTAGTATTCAACAATTTACAAATGAATAAGCTTAACACCTACACCTAGGCGTGCCTCGGTAGCGCAGTAGGCAGCGCGTCAGTCTCATAATCCTCTAATCAGAGACATCTGAAGGTCGTGAGTTCGATCCTCACCCGCGGCAGTAATTTTTATGTAACTTTTTTATTTTGTTGATAGTACCACATGCTATATTCATATTGATAGATCGTTAGCATTTTAGTATTCAACAGTTTACAAATGAATAAGCTTAACACCTACACCTAGGCGTGCCTCGGTAGCGCAGTAGGCAGCGCGTCAGTCTCATTATCCTCTAATCAGAGACATCTGAAGGTCATGAAATCGATCCTCACCCGGGGCAGTAATTTTTATGTAACTTTTTTATTTTGTTGATAGTACCACATGCTATATTCATATTGATAGATCGTTAGCATTTTAGTATTCAACAATTTACAAATGAATAAGCTTAACACCTACACCTAGGCGCGCAGTAGGCAGCGCGTCAGTCTCATAATCCTCTAATCAGAGACATCTGAAGGTCGTGAGTTCGATCCTCACCCGCGGCAGTAATTTTTATGTAACTTTTTTATTTTGTTGATAGTACCACATGCTATATTCATATTGATAGATCGTTAGCATTTTAGTATTCAACAGTTTACAAATGAATAAGCTTAACACCTACACCTAGGCGTGCCTCGGTAGCGCAGTAGGCAGCGCGTCAGTCTCATAATCCTCTAATCAGAGACATCTGAAGGTCATGAAATCGATCCTCACCCGGGGCAGTAATTTTTATGTAACTTTTTTATTTTGTTGATAGTACCACATGCTATATTCATATTGATAGATCGTTAGCATTTTAGTATTCAACAATTTACAAATGAATAAGCTTAACACCTACACCTAGGCGCGCAGTAGGCAGCGCGTCAGTCTCATAATCCTCTAATCAGAGACATCTGAAGGTCGTGAGTTCGATCCTCACCCGGGGCAGTAATTTTTATGTAATTTTTTATTTTGTTGATAGTACCACATGCTATATTCATATTGATAGATCGTTAGCATTTTAGTATTCAACAATTTACAAATGAATAAGCTTAACACCTACACCTAGGCGTGAATCGGTAGCGCAGTAGGCAGCGCGTCAGTCTCATAATCCTCTAATCAGAGACATCTGAAGGTCATGAAATCGATCCTCACCCGGGGCAGTAATTTTTATGTAACTTTTTTATTTTGTTGATAGTACCACATGCTATATCCATATTGATAGATCGTTAGCATTTTAGTATTCAACAATTTACAAATGAATAAGCTTAACACCTACACCTAGGCGTGCCTCGGTAGCGCAGTAGGCAGCGCGTCAGTCGCTTAATCCTCTAATCAGAGACATCTGAAGGTCATGAAATCGATCCTCACCCGGGGCAGTTATTTTTATGTAACTTTTTTATTTTGTTGATAGTACCACATGCTATATTCATATTGATAGATCGTTAGCATTTTAGTATTCAACAATTTACAAATGAATAAGCTTAACGCCTACACCTAGGCGTGCCTCGGTAGCGCAGTAGGCAGCGCGTCAGTCTCTTAATCCTCTAATCAGAGACATCTGAAGGTCATGAAATCGATCCTCACCCGGGGCAGTTATTTTTATGTAACTTTTTTATTTTGTTGATAGTAGCACATGCTATATTCATATAGATAGATCGTTAGCATTTTAGTATTCAACAATTTACAAATGAATAAGCTTAACACCTACACCTAAGCGTGCCTCGGTAGCGCAGTAGGCAGCGCGTCAGTCTCATAATCCTCTAAGCAGAGACATCTGAAGGTCGTGAGTTCGATCCTCACCCGGGGCAGTAATTTTTATGTAACTTTTTTATTTTGTTGATAGTACCACATGCTATATTCATATTGATAGATCGTTAGCATTTTAGTATTCAACAATTTACAAATGAATAAGCTTAACACCTACACCTAGGCGTGCCTCGGTAGCGCAGTAGGCAGCGCGTCAGTCTCATAATCCTCTAAGCAGAGACATCTGAAGGTCGTGAGTTCGATCCTCACCCGGGGCAGTAATTTTTATGTAACTTTTTTATTTTGTTGATAGTACCACATGCTATATTCATATTGATAGATCGTTAGCATTTTAGTATTCAACAATTTACAAATGAATAAGCTTAACACCTACACCTAGGCTTGCCTCGGTAGCGCAGTAGGCAGCGCGTCAGTCTCATAATCCTCTAAGCAGAGACATCTGAAGGTCGTGAGTTCGATCCTCACCCGGGGCAGTAATTTTTATGTAACTTTTTTATTTTGTTGATAGTACCACATGCTATATTCATATTGATAGATCGTTAGCATTTTAGTATTCAACAATTTACAAATGAATAAGCTTAACACCTACACCTAGGCGTGCCTCGGTAGCGCAGTAGGCAGCGCGTCAGTCTCATAATCCTCTAATCAGAGACATCTGAAGGTCATGAAATCGATCCTCACCCGGGGCAGTAATTTTTATGTAACTTTTTTATTTTGTTGATAGTACCACATGCTATATTCATATTGATAGATCGTTAGCATTTTAGTATTCAACAATTTACAAATGAATAAGCTTAACACCTACACCTAGGCGTGCCTCGGTAGCGCATTAGGCAGCGCGTCAGTCTCATAATCCTCTAATCAGAGACATCTGAAGGTCATGAAATCGATCCTCACCCGGGGCAGTTATTTTTATGTAACTTTTTTATTTTGTTGATAGTACCACATGCTATATTCATATTGATAGATCGTTAGCATTTTAGTATTCAACAATTTACAAATGAATAAGCTTAACACCTACACCTAGGCGTGCCTCGGTAGAGCAGTAGGCAGCGCGTCAGTCTCATAATCCTCTAATCAGAGACATCTGAAGGTCGTGAGTTCGATCCTCACCCGGGGCAGTAATTTTTATGTAACTTTTTTATTTTGTTGATAGTACCCCATGCTATATCCATATTGATAGATCGTTAGCATTTTAGTATTCAACAATTTACAAATGAATAAGCTTAACACCTACACCTAGGCGTGCCTCAGTAGCGCAGTAGGCAGCGCGTCAGTCTCATAATCCTCTAATCAGAGACATCTGAAGGTCGTGAGTTCGATCCTCACCCGCGGCAGTAATTTTTATGTAACTTTTTTATTTTGTTGATAGTACCACATGCTATATTCATATTGATAGATCGTTAGCATTTTAGTATTCAACAATTTACAAATGAATAAGCTTAACACCTACACCTAGGCGTGCCTCGGTAGCGCAGTAGGCAGCGCGTCAGTCTCATAATCCTCTAATCAGAGACATCTGAAGGTCGTGAGTTCGATCCTCACCCGCGGCAGTAATTTTTATGTAACTTTTTTATTTTGTTGATAGTACCACATGCTATATTCATATTGATAGATCGTTAGCATTTTAGTATTCAACAATTTACAAATGAATAAGCTTAACACCTACACCTAGGCGTGCCTCGGTAGCGCAGTAGGCAGCGCGTCAGTCGCTTAATCCTCTAATCAGAGACATCTGAAGGTCATGAAATCGATCCTCAACCGGGGCAGTTATTTTTATGTAACTTTTTTATTTTGTTGATAGTACCACATGCTATATTCATATTGATAGATCGTTAGCATTTTAGTATTCAACAATTTACAAATGAATAAGCTTAACACCTACACCTAGGCGTGCCTCGGTAGCGCAGTAGGCAGCGCGTCAATCTCATAATCCTCTAAGCAGAGACATCTGATGGTCGTGAGTTCGATCCTCACCCGGGGCAGTAGTTTTTATGTAACTTTTTTATTTTGTTGATAGTACCACATGCTATATTCATATTGATTGATCGTTAGCATTTTAGTATTCAACAATTTACAAATGAATAAACTTAACACCTACACCTAGGCGTGCCTCGGTAGCGCAGTTGGCAGCGCGTCAGTCTCATAATCCTCTAATCAGAGACATCTGAAGGTCATGAAATCGATCCTCACCCGGGGCAGTAATTTTTATGTAACTTTTTTATTTTGTTGATAGTACCACATGCTATATTCATATTGATAGATCGTTAGCATTTTAGTATTCAACAATTTACAAATGAATAAGCTTAACACCTACACCTAGGCGTGCCTCGGTAGCGCAGTAGGCAGCGCGTCAGTCTCATAATCCTCTAATCAGAGACATCTGAAGGTCGTGAGTTCGATCCTCACCCGCGGCAGTAATTTTTATGTAACTTTTTTATTTTGTTGATAGTACCACATGCTATATTCATATTGATAGATCGTTAGCATTTTAGTATTC
Source organism: Maratus speculifer (assembly GCA_964019185.1). Classification (NCBI taxonomy): domain Eukaryota; kingdom Metazoa; phylum Arthropoda; class Arachnida; order Araneae; family Salticidae; genus Maratus; species Maratus speculifer. The sequence continues at coordinate 26,601,396 of OZ025297.1, forward strand.
AACAGTTTACAAATGAATAAGCTTAACACCTACACCTAGGCGTGCCTCGGTAGCGCAGTAGGCAGCGCGTCAGTCTCATTATCCTCTAATCAGAGACATCTGAAGGTCATGAAATCGATCCTCACCCGGGGCAGTAATTTTTATGTAACTTTTTTATTTTGTTGATAGTACCACATGCTATATTCATATTGATAGATCGTTAGCATTTTAGTATTCAACAATTTACAAATGAATAAGCTTAACACCTACACCTAGGCGCGCAGTAGGCAGCGCGTCAGTCTCATAATCCTCTAATCAGAGACATCTGAAGGTCGTGAGTTCGATCCTCACCCGGGGCAGTAATTTTTATGTAACTTTTTTATTTTGTTGATAGTACCACATGCTATATTCATATTGATAGATCGTTAGCATTTTAGTATTCAACAATTTACAAATGAATAAGCTTAACACCTACACCTAGGCGTGCCTCGGTAGCGCAGTAGGCAGCGCGTCAGTCTCATAATCCTCTAATCAGAGACATCTGAAGGTCATGAAATCGATCCTCACCCGGGGCAGTAATTTTTATGTAACTTTTTTATTTTGTTGATAGTACCACATGCTATATCCATATTGATAGATCGTTAGCATTTTAGTATTCAACAATTTACAAATGAATAAGCTTAACACCTACACCTAGGCGTGCCTCGGTAGCGCAGTAGGCAGCGCGTCAGTCGCTTAATCCTCTAATCAGAGACATCTGAAGGTCATGAAATCGATCCTCACCCGGGGCAGTTATTTTTATGTAACTTTTTTATTTTGTTGATAGTACCACATGCTATATTCATATTGATAGATCGTTAGCATTTTAGTATTCAACAATTTACAAATGAATAAGCTTAACACCTACACCTAGGCGTGCCTCGGTAGCGCAGTAGGCAGCGCGTCAGTCTCATAATCCTCTAATCAGAGACATCTGAAGGTCGTGAATTCGATCCTCACCCGGGGCAGTAACTTTTTTATTTTGTTGATAGTACCACATGCTATATTCATATTGATAGATCGTTAGCATTTTAGTATTCAACAATTTACAAATGAATAAGCTTAACACCTACACCTAGTGTGCCTCGGTAGCGCAGTAGGCAGCGCGTCAGTCTCATAAACCTCTAATCAGAGACATCTGAAGGTCGTGAGTTCGATCCTCACCCGGGGCAGTAATTTTTATGTAACTTTTTTATTTTGTTGATAGTACCACATGCTATATCCATATTGATAGATCGTTAGCATTTTAGTATTCAACAATTTACAAATGAATAAGCTTAACACCTACACCTAGGCGTGCCTCGGTAGCGCAGTAGGCAGCGCGTCAGTCTCATAATACTCTAATCAGAGACATCTGAAGGTCGTGAGTTCGATCCTCACCCGGGGCAGTAATTTTTATGTAACTTTTTTATTTTGTTGATAGTACCACATGCTATATTCATATTGATAGATCGTTAGCATTTTAGTATTCAACAATTTACAAATGAATAAGCTTAACACCTACACCTAGGCGTGCCTCGGTAGCGCAGTAGGCAGCGCGTCAGTCTCATAATCCTCTAATCAGAGACATCTGAAGGTCGTGAGTTCGATTATCACCCGGGGCAGTAATTTTTATGTAACTTTTTTATTTTGTTGATAGTACCACATGCTATATTCATATTGATAGATCGTTAGCATTTTAGTATTCAACAATTTACAAATGAATAAGCTTAACACCTACACCTAGGCGTGCCTCGGTAGCACAGTAGGCAGCGCGTCAGTCTCATAATCCTCTAATCAGAGACATCTGAAGGTCATGAGTTCGATCCTCACCCGGGGCAGCAATTTTTATGTAACTTTTTTATTTTGTTGATAGTACCACATGCTATATTCATATTGATAGATCGTTAGCATTTTAGTATTCAACAATTTACAAATGAATAAGCTTAACACCTACACCTAGGCGTGCCTCGGTAGCGCAGTAGGCAGCGCGTCAGTCTCATAATCCTCTAATCAGAGACATCTGAAGGTCGTGAGTTCGATCCTCACCCGGGGCAGTTATTTTTATGTAACTTTTTTATTTTGTTGATAGTACCACATGCTATATTCATATTGATAGATCGTTAGCATTTTAGTATTCAACAATTTACAATTGAATAAGCTTAACACCTACACCTAGGCGTGACTCGGTAGCGCAGTAGGCAGCGCGTCAGTCTCATAATCCTTTAATCAGAGACATCTGAAGGTCGTGAGTTCGATCCTCACCCGGGGCAGCAATTTTTATGTAACTTTTTTATTTTGTTGATAGTACCACATGCTATATCCATATTGATAGTTCGTTAGCATTTTAGTATTCAACAATTTACAAATGAATAAGCTTAACACCTACACCTAGGCGTGCCTCGGTAGCGCAGTAGGCAGCGCGTCAGTCTCATAATCCTCTAATCAGAGACATCTGAAGGTCGTGTGTTCCATCCTCACCCGGGGCAGTAATTTTTATGTAACTTTTTTATTTTGTTGATAGTACCACATGCTATATTCATATTGATAGATCGTTAGCATTTTAGTATTCAACAATTTACAAATGAATAAGCTTAACACCTACACCTAGGCGTGCCTCGGTAGCGCATTAGGCAGCGCGTCAGTCTCATAATCCTCTAATCAGAGACATCTGAAGGTCATGAAATCGATCCTCACCCGGGGCAGTAATTTTTATGTAACTTTTTTATTTTGTTGATAGTACCACATGCTATATTCATATTGATAGATCGTTAGCATTTTAGTATTCAACAATTTACAAATGAATAAGCTTAACACCTACACCTAGGCGTGCCTCGGTAGCGCAGTAGGCAGCGCGTCAGTCTCATAATCCTCTAATCAGAGACATCTGAAGGTCATGAAATCGATCCTCACCCGGGGCAGTAATTTTTATGTAACTTTTTTATTTTGTTGATAGTACCACATGCTATATTCATATTGATAGATCGTTAGCATTTTAGTATTCAACAATTTACAAATGAATAAGCTTAACACCTACACCTAGGCGCGCAGTAGGCAGCGCGTCAGTCTCATAATCCTCTAATCAGAGACATCTGAAGGTCGTGAGTTCGATCCTCACCCGGGGCAGTAATTTTTATGTAACTTTTTTATTTTGTTGATAGTACCACATGCTATATTCATATTGATAGATCGTTAGCATTTTAGTATTCAACAATTTACAAATGAATAAGCTTAACACCTACACCTAGGCGTGCCTCGGTAGCGCAGTAGGCAGCGCGTCAGTCTCATAATCCTCTAATCAGAGACATCTGAAGGTCATGAAATCGATCCTCACCCGGGGCAGTAATTTTTATGTAACTTTTTTATTTTGTTGATAGTACCACATGCTATATTCATATTGATAGATCGTTAGCATTTTAGTATTCAACAATTTACAAATGAATAAGCTTAACACCTACACCTAGGCGTGCCTCGATAGCGCATTAGGCAGCGCGTCAGTCTCATAATCCTCTAATCAGAGACATCTGAAGGTCATGAAATCGATCCTCACCCGGGGCAGTAATTTTTATGTAACTTTTTTATTTTGTTGATAGTACCACATGCTATATTCATATTGATAGATCGTTAGCATTTTAGTATTCAACAATTTACAAATGAATAAGCTTAACACCTACACCTAGGCGTGCCTCGGTAGCGCAGTAGGCAGCGCGTCAGTCTCATAATCCTCTAATCAGAGACATCTGAAGGTCATGAAATCGATCCTCACCCGGGGCAGTAATTTTTATGTAACTTTTTTATTTTGTTGATAGTACCACATGCTATATTCATATTGATAGATCGTTAGCATTTTAGTATTCAACAATTTACAAATGAATAAGCTTAACACCTACACCTAGGCGTGCCTCGGTAGCGCAGTAGGCAGCGCGTCAGTCTCATAATCCTCTAATCAGAGACATCTGAAGGTCATGAAATCGATCCTCACCCGGGGCAGTAATTTTTATGTAACTTTTTTATTTTGTTGATAGTACCACATGCTATATTCATATTGATAGATCGTTAGCATTTTAGTATTCAACAATTTACAAATGAATAAGCTTAACACCTACACCTAGGCGCGCAGTAGGCAGCGCGTCAGTCTCATAATCCTCTAATCAGAGACATCTGAAGGTCGTGAGTTCGATCCTCACCCGGGGCAGTAATTTTTATGTAACTTTTTTATTTTGTTGATAGTACCACATGCTATATTCATATTGATAGATCGTTAGCATTTTAGTATTCAACAATTTACAAATGAATAAGCTTAACACCTACACCTAGGCGTGCCTCGGTAGCGCAGTAGGCAGCGCGTCAGTCTCATAATCCTCTAATCAGAGACATCTGAAGGTCATGAAATCGATCCACACCCGGGGCAGTAATTTTTATGTAACTTTTTTATTTTGTTGATAGTACCACATGCTATATTCATATTGATAGATCGTTAGCATTTTAGTATTCAACAATTTACAAATGAATAAGCTTAACACCTACACCTAGGCGTGCCTCGATAGCGCAGTAGGCAGCGCGTCAGTCTCATAATCCTCTAACAAGAGACATCTGAAGGTCATGAAATCGATCCTCACCCGGGGCAGTTATTTTTATGTAACTTTTTTATTTTGTTGATAGTACCACATGCTATATTCATATTGATAGATCGTTAGCATTTTAGTATTCAACAATTTACAAATGAATAAGCTTAACACCTACACCTAGGCGTGCCTCGGTAGCGCATTAGGCAGCGCGTCAGTCTCATAATCCTCTAATCAGAGACATCTGAAGGTCATGAAATCGATCCTCACCCGGGGCAGTTATTTTTATGTAACTTTTTTATTTTGTTGATAGTACCACATGCTATATTCATATTGATAGATCGTTAGCATTTTAGTATTCAACAATTTACAAATGAATAAGCTTAACACCTACACCTAGGCGTGCCTCGGTAGCGCATTAGGCAGCGCGTCAGTCTCATAATCCTCTAATCAGAGACATCTGAAGGTCATGAAATCGATCCTCACCCGGGGCAGTTATTTTTATGTAACTTTTTTATTTTGTTGATAGTACCACATGCTATATTCATATTGATAGATCGTTAGCATTTTAGTATTCAACAATTTACAAATGAATAAGCTTAACACCTACGCCTAGGCGTGCCTCGGTAGCGCAGTAGGCAGCGCGTCAGTCTCATAATCCTCTAAGCAGAGACATCTGAAGGTCATGAAATCGATCCTCACCCGGGGCAGTTATTTTTATGTAACTTTTTTATTTTGTTGATAGTACCACATGCTATATTCATATTGATAGATCGTTAGCATTTTAGTATTCAACAATTTACAAATGAATAAGCTTAACACCTACACCTAGGCGTGCCTCGGTAGCGCAGTAGGCAGCGCGTCAGTCTCATAATCCTCTAAGCAGAGACATCTGAAGGCCGTGAGTTCGATCCTCACCCGGGGCAGTAATTTTTATGTAACTTTTTTATTTTGTTGATAGTACCACATGCTATATTCATATTGATAGATCGTTAGCATTTTAGTATACAACAATTTACAAATGAATAAGCTTAACACCTACACCTAGGCGTTCCTCGGTAGCGCAGTAGGCAGCGCGTCAGTCTCATAATCCTCTACGGGTTAGGTTCCCTTAGAAAGACCCCCACGGAGGGCAACCCACCCCATAGGGCCTATATCCCATAGCGTAGATAATCGGCCGACAAAAATACACCAAAAAAAAAAATACACCATAATCCTCTAAGCAGAGACATCTGAAGGTCGTGAGTTCGATCCTCACCCGGGGCAGTAATTTTTATGTAACTTTTTTATTTTGTTGATAGTACCACATGCTATATTCATATTGATAGATTGTTAGCATTTTAGTATTCAACAATTTACAAATGAATAAGCTTAACACCTACACCTAGGCGTGCCTCGGTAGCGCAGTAGGCAGCGCGTCAGTCTCATAATCCTCTAAGCAGAGACATCTGAAGGTCGTGAGTTCGATCCTCACCCGGGGCAGCAATTTTTATGTAACTTTTTTATTTTGTTGATAGTACCACATGCTATATCCATATTGATAGATCGTTAGCATTTTAGTATTCAACAATTTACAAATGAATAAGCTTAACACCTACACCTAGGCGTGCCTCGGTAGCGCAGTAGGCAGCGCGTCAGTCTCATAATCCTCTAATCAGAGACATCTGAAGGTCATGAAATCGATCCTCACCCGGGGCAGTAATTTTTATGTAACTTTTTTATTTTGTTGATAGTACCACATGCTATATTCATATTGATAGATCGTTAGCATTTTAGTATTCAACAATTTACAAATGAATAAGCTTAACACCTACACCTAGGCGTGCCTCGGTAGCGCAGTAGGCAGCGCGTCAGTCTCATAATCCTCTAATCAGAGACATCTGAAGGTCATGAAATCGATCCTCACCCGGGGCAGTAATTTTTATGTAACTTTTTTATTTTGTTGATAGTACCACATGCTATATTCATATTGATAGATCGTTAGCATTTTAGTATTCAACAATTTACAAATGAATAAGCTTAACACCTACACCTAGGCGCGCAGTAGGCAGCGCGTCAGTCTCATAATCCTCTAATCAGAGACATCTGAAGGTCGTGAGTTCGATCCTCACCCGGGGCAGTAATTTTTATGTAACTTTTTATTTTGTTGATAGTACCACATGCTATATTCATATTGATAGATCGTTAGCATTTTAGTATTCAACAATTTACAAATGAATAAGCTTAACACCTACACCTAGGCGTGCCTCGGTAGCGCAGTAGGCAGCGCGTCAGTCTCATAATCCTCTAATCAGAGACATCTGAAGGTCATGAAATCGATCCTCACCCGGGGCAGTAATTTTTATGTAACTTTTTTATTTTGTTGATAGTACCACATGCTATATTCATATTGATAGATCGTTAGCATTTTAGTATTCAACAATTTACAAATGAATAAGCTTAACACCTACACCTAGGCGTGCCTCGATAGCGCAGTAGGCAGCGCGTCAGTCTCATAATCCTCTAATCAGAGACATCTGAAGGTCGTGAGTTCGATCCTCACCCGCGGCAGTAATTTTTATGTAACTTTTTTATTTTGTTGATAGTACCACATGCCATATTCATATTGATAGATCGTTAGCATTTTAGTATTCAACAATTTACAAATGAATAAGCTTAACACCTACACCTATGCGTGCCTCGGTAGCGCAGTAGGCAGCGCGTCAGTCTCATATTCCTCTAACAAGAGACATCTGAAGGTCATGAAATCGATCCTCACCCGGGGCAGTTATTTTTATGTAACTTTTTTATTTTGTTGATAGTACCACATGCTATATTCATATTGATAGATCGTTAGCATTTTAGTATTCAACAATTTACAAATGAATAAGCTTAACACCTACACCTAGGCGTGCCTCGGTAGCGCATTAGGCAGCGCGTCAGTCTCATAATCCTCTAATCAGAGACATCTGAAGGTCATGAAATCGATCCTCACCCGGGGCAGTTATTTTTATGTAACTTTTTTATTTTGTTGATAGTACCACATGCTATATTCATATTGATAGATCGTTAGCATTTTAGTATTCAACAATTTACAAATGAATAAGCTTAACACCTACACCTAGGCGTGCCTCGGTAGCGCAATAGGCAGCGCGTCAGTCTCATAATCCTCTAAGCAGAGACATCTGAAGGCCGTGAGTTCGATCCTCACCCGGGGCAGTAATTTTTATGTAACTTTTTTATTTTGTTGATAGTACCACATGCTATATTCATATTGATAGATCGTTAGCATTTTAGTATTCAACAATTTACAAATGAATAAGCTTAACACCTACACCTAGGCGTTCCTCGGTAGCGCAGTAGGCAGCGCGTCAGTCTCATAATCCTCTAAGCAGAGACATCTGAAGGTCGTGAGTTCGATCCTCACCCGGGGCAGTAATTTTTATGTAACTTTTTTATTTTGTTGATAGTACCACATGCTATATTCATATTGATAGATCGTTAGCATTTTAGTATTCAACAATTTACAAATGAATAAGCTTAACACCTACACCTAGGCGTGCCTCGGTAGCGCAGTAGGCAGCGCGTCAGTCTCATAATCCTCTAAGCAGAGACATCTGAAGGTCGTGAGTTCGATCCTCACCCGGGGCAGCAATTTTTATGTAACTTTTTTATTTTGTTGATAGTACCACATGCTATATCCATATTGATAGATCGTTAGCATTTTAGTATTCAACAATTTACAAATGAATAAGCTTAACACCTACACCTAGGCGTGCCTCGGTAGCGCAGTAGGCAGCGCGTCAGTCTCATAATCCTCTAATCAGAGGCATCTGAAGGTCGTGAGTTCCATCCTCACCCGGGGCAGTAATTTTTATGTAACTTTTTTATTTTGTTGATAGTACCACATGCTATATTCATATTGATAGATCGTTAGCATTTTAGTATTCAACAATTTACAAATGAATAAGCTTAACACCTACACCTAGGCGCGCAGTAGGCAGCGCGTCAGTCTCATAATCCTCTAATCAGAGACATCTGAAGGTCATGAAATCGATCCTCACCCGGGGCAGTAATTTTTATGTAACTTTTTTATTTTGTTGATAGTACCACATGCTATATTCATATTGATAGATCGTTAGCATTTTAGTATTCAACAATTTACAAATGAATAAGCTTAACACCTACACCTAGGCGCGCAGTAGGCAGCGCGTCAGTCTCATAATCCTCTAATCAGAGACATCTGAAGGTCGTGAGTTCGATCCTCACCCGGGGCAGTAATTTTTATGTAACTTTTTTATTTTGTTGATAGTACCACATGCTATATCCATATTGATAGATCGTTAGCATTTTAGTATTCAACAATTTACAAATGAATAAGCTTAACACCTACACCTAGGCGTGCCTCGGTAGCGCATTAGGCAGCGCGTCAGTCTCATAATCCTTTAATCAGAGACATCTGAAGGTCATGAAATCGATCCTCACCCGGGGCAGTTATTTTTATGTAACTTTTTTATTTTGTTGATAGTACCACATGCTATATTCATATAGATAGATCGTTAGCATTTTAGTATTCAACAATTTACAAATGAATAAGCTTAACACCTACACCTAAGCGTGCCTCGGTAGCGCAGTAGGCAGCGCGTCAGTCTCATAATCCTCTAAGCAGAGACATCTGAAGGTCGTGAGTTCGATCCTCACCCGGGGCAGTAATTTTTATGTAACTTTTTTATTTTGTTGATAGTACCACATGCTATATTCATATTGATAGATCGTTAGCATTTTAGTATTCAACAATTTACAAATGAATAAGCTTAACACCTACACCTAGGCGTGCCTCGGTAGCGCAGTAGGCAGCGCGTCAGTCTCATAATCCTCTAAGCAGAGACATCTGAAGGTCGTGAGTTCGATCCTCACCCGGGGCAGTAATTTTTATGTAACTTTTTTATTTTGTTGATAGTACCACATGCTATATTCATATTGATAGATCGTTAGCATTTTAGTATTCAACAATTTACAAATGAATAAGCTTAACACCTACACCTAGGCGTGCCTCGGTAGCGCAGTAGGCAGCGCGTCAGTCGCTTAATCCTCTAATCAGAGACATCTGAAGGTCATGAAATCGATCCTCAACCGGGGCAGTTATTTTTATGTAACTTTTTTATTTTGTTGATAGTACCACATGCTATATTCATATTGATAGATCGTTAGCATTTTAGTATTCAACAATTTACAAATGAATAAGCTTAACACCTACACCTAGGCGTGCCTCGGTAGCGCAGTAGGCAGCGCGTCAGTTTCATAATCCTCTAAGCAGAGACATCTGAAGGTCGTGAGTTCGATCCTCACCCGGGGCAGTAATTTTTATGTAACTTTTTTATTTTGTTGATAGTACCACATGCTATATTCATATTGATAGATCGTTAGCATTTTAGTATTCAACAATTTACAAATGAATAAGCTTAACACCTACACCTAGGCGTGCCTCGGTAGCGCAGTAGGCAGCGCGTCAATCTCATAATCCTCTAAGCAGAGACATCTGATGGTCGTGAGTTCGATCCTCACCCGGGGCAGTAATTTTTATGTAACTTTTTTATTTTGTTGATAGTACCACATGCTATATTCATATTGATAGATCGTTAGCATTTTAGTATTCAACAATTTACAAATGAATAAGCTTAACACATACACCTAGGCGTGCCTCGGTAGCGCAGTAGGCAGCGCGTCAGTCTCATAATCCTCTAAGCAGAGACATCTGAAGGTCGTGAGTTCGATCCTCACCCGGGGCAGTAATTTTTATGTAACTTTTTTATTTTGTTGATAGTACCACATGCTATATTCATATTGATAGATCGTTAGCATTTTAGTATTCAACAATTTACAAATGAATAAGATTAACACCTACAACTAGGCGTGCCTCGGTAGCGCAGTAGGCAGCGCGTCAGTCTCATAATCCTCTAAGCAGAGACATCTGAAGGTCATGAAATCGATCCTCACCCGGGGCAGTAATTTTTATGTAACTTTTTTATTTTGTTGATAGTACCACATTCTATATTCATATTGATAGATCGTTAGCATTTTAGTATTCAACAATTTACAAATGAATAAGCTTAACACCTACACCTAGGCGTGCCTCGGTAGCGCAGTAGGCAGCGCGTCAGTCTCATAATCCTCTAATCAGAGACATCTGAAGGTCGTGAGTTCGATCCTCACCCGCGGCAGTAATTTTTATGTAACTTTTTTATTTTGTTGATAGTACCACATGCTATATTCATATTGATAGATCGTTAGCATTTTAGTATTCAACAGTTTACAAATGAATAAGCTTAACACCTACACCTAGGCGTGCCTCGGTAGCGCAGTAGGCAGCGCGTCAGTCTCATAATCCTCTAATCAGAGACATCTGAAGGTCATGAAATCGATCCTCACCCGGGGCAGTAATTTTTATGTAACTTTTTTATTTTGTTGATAGTACCACATGCTATATTCATATTGATAGATCGTTAGCATTTTAGTATTCAACAATTTACAAATGAATAAGCTTAACACCTACACCTAGGCGCGCAGTAGGCAGCGCGTCAGTCTCATAATCCTCTAATCAGAGACATCTGAAGGTCGTGAGTTCGATCCTCACCCGGGGCAGTAATTTTTATGTAACTTTTTTATTTTGTTGATAGTACCACATGCTATATTCATATTGATAGATCGTTAGCATTTTAGTATTCAATAATTTACAAATAAATAAGCTTAACACCTACACCTAGGCGTGCCTCGGTAGCGCAGTAGGCAGCGCGTCAGTCTCATAATCCTGTAAGCAGAGACATCTGAAGGTCGTGAGTTCGATCCTCATCCGGGGCAGTAATTTTTATGTAACTTTTTTATTTTGTTGATAGTACCACATGCTATATTCATATTGATAGATCGTTAGCATTTTAGTATTCAATAATTTACAAATGAATAAGCTTAACACCTACACCTAGGCG